>CM026553.1:27708664-28426319 GCA_015143295.1 Tetracentron sinense | reverse complement strand
TCTCTTGGGATTCGAGGTAAATGATGGTCTCTCAGAACGATTAAACGAGGCATGATGAGAGAGTTTTCACTCAGATTTTCAAAAAGCTCCCATGCCTGAATCTCATTTTTCATTATAAATGTTCCTCCACAAGAAACATAAACCAACTGACGGTTGAGTGTAGGCCATCCATCATAGAAAGATTGGACTAACTGTCACTTTGGAATTTGATGGTGGGGACACTTACGGAGAAGATCTTTGAATCTCTCTCATGTTTCATGAAATAGCTCACCATCAACTGCAGCAAAGCTCGTGATGGTTCGCCTCATTAAATTTGTTTTTCCTATGGGAAAGAATTTCATAAGAAATTCTTACTGCATTTGAACCCAAGTGGTAATAGAATTGGCTTTTAAAAAGTTAAGCCAATATTTGACTATCTTTCAAAGAGAATGGGAAGAGGCGCAATCTAAGGGCATCATCAGAAAATCTCTGCAACTTAAAAGTTGTATAAATCTTATGAAATTCATCAAGATGTTTGTAGGGATTTTCGTTATTGAGTCCATGATATGATAGAATCATTTGAATAATACTGGACTTTATTTCATAATGGGCTGCCGTAGTATCCGACAACCGGATACATGAAGAGGATGAATATGTAGGAGTAAAATACTCCTTTAATGATTTCATTGGGTCATGTTCTTCCGCCATATTAGGGAAATGAATAGCTTCTAGGTTTGCTCTAGGAATGGTAGAAGTTTTCGCTTATGAATTTGATTCGAATAAGGCCTTTAGAAACCTAGAAGTACGCTCTAACTCAGAATCAAGGGGGAATAGTTCAGGATTACAAGACCTCCGACCATGCATACACCCTATGGAAATACTCTATGTTTGACAGACACCAAATTGAGATAAAATATCTACTTAAGAAAGTAAATACTAACAAAACTCTCCTGCTTTCTACGATGTTGAACAAGTTTTTTCAATCCTTACAGTTTGAGCGATTTGGTACCTGAAAATACAAATATTTCCAATTAAAATAAAAAGAAAAATATTTTTGGATTTTTATTATTATAATTAATTTAAATTTAATCTTTCAAATTAATAACTAGACCGTTCCAGCAATCCCTGACAACGGCGCCAAAAATTGATGGTCAGTCAATCTTAAATTATTCCTTCTTAGTAATAATTCCGTAGAATAGTACTAGCAAGGGTATCGTTCCTCTGAGGACTGCACTGGTTTCGTTGCCTTTTATTCAGATTAATTTTAAATAATAATTGAGACAATTGAATTTTGCTTGATTAAACTAAAACAATGAATTAAACTAATTAAGAATTCTATTTTAATTATCAACTACTGATTTTAAATCCTTTGAAAGAAAAAATCTAGGATTTTCAAATCCACCACTAACCTAATAACTAATCCATATTTTGAATTTATTATAACCTCTTAATTTGCAAACATTCCAGTTAGAGTGACAGCACGTCCCCTCTCAACTGATCAAGAAAAGTTCAAGGGATTATATCCTTAGCATATCGTATCTTCGGTTAGCACGAATGATACACACTAATTTACGGTTGTGTAATCACTTGTCTTCCCTTAGCATAAAATATCTTCGAATTCAATCTCTTGATATGTTAAAACCATTGCATAAAACCTATGTTTAAATTCTAACAAAAATTAACATAAGTGATTTCAATACCAATTTCATTATACCTAAGATAAGGTTAAAAATTCTATTGAAATCAAATATAAATCAAATAAAACCGGTTGTAGAAACAACCCTCACATTATGCAATCAATGTCTTACAACTAAGAAATCAAAATAAAAACAAAATAGAATGACACAGTTACTTGGCTAGGGATTCATCGAAACCCTAGAATGGAAATTAGTTCGTCGTGAGGGAGGAATGCATCATCTTCATAGACAAAGCTGTTGCACTCATCTTCATGACTTCCTTAATCTCCAAAGCTTCTCCTTTTTCAGATTCAAAATATCTACAAAATTATTTACACAAAATATGTACAAAGAATCTCTCATTTTATAGGGAAAAAGAGAAAGTTAGAGTCCTCGTAGAATAAGGAGTTGTAATTGAGGTCTAACTCTTCTTTTTCTCTCTCTAAACTCTTTCAAGGTTGAATGAGGATCAAACCCTCATTTATGAAGGCAATAATAGAATTGGAAAGTGTTTAGAACTGCTAAAACACTATTCATGAAACACTATTCACATAATACTATTCACCCTATTTACAATTCTGCTATTGAACTTCAAATAATTTTAGAGAGCTCAACTCTAATCGGATTGACCCGAAATTTAAAAATAGTTACCTTAGGTCTCTAAATTTTGGATGAAAGAAAATGACCAAACTACCCCTCTATTGATAGAAATACCGTTTTAGCCAATTGATCCATCAAGGTAGATTTCCACAATTTCACTCTCTTTTCTTCTTCTTTCTTTTGCTCTTCTCTTTTTTGTGATTCTTTGAGTCTTTGAAGCTTGTAAATCTTCTATTTTATCTTCTTTTCCTCGCATGAACCTGAAACAAGAATAAACAACCAAGTAGCATAAAAATATTTAAAAGAATACTCTAAAGGGTTAACAAGTTAAGTTTGAGGTGCTTTTATGTATAACAATTAGCACCGATCAGTGACTGCATAACTCATACTGAAACATGACACAAGTTAATACATTGTAGAAATTGTAGAAAGTAAATGAGTCATTTCAGTTTGATGGTGTACCATAAACCAAACTTTCCCAAAAGCACAAACTTGCGTGTATTTCGAGGAGTACTGCTCATGTCTTCGGGCCAACAGCTCCATATATATGTCAATGTGCTGTCATATTTATCCAATGTTAGATAATATCGAAAATGGTTACTACTGGGCAAAATTGACGAAGATAAAATGGAAGATGAAAATGAGCACTCTACTTTGCAGAAAAGATGAAAATGGCTATCTAATCTATCCAAATTAACAAAAATTAGTACTATACAGTGCAGAAATTTCGAAAATGAGTATTATGTACTGTGCAAAAATGCTGAAAATGGCTATTGTGCTGTGCAAAAATGATGAAAATGACTCCAAAAATACAGAAAATGGCTATTGTACTGTACATAAAAGATGAAAATGGCTACTTTACTGCCTCTCTCTCTCTCTCTCCCATTATCTCACTAAGAGACAACTCACGGGCTTATGGCACCATCTCACCGGCTCACAGATCACGGCAGCATCTCGCTGGCTCATTGCAGTCAATTAGGTCAAAGAACATATCATTTCCTCCACTAATGCTCTTCTGCATATTTGAGTGCATTTGAAATGATAACAAGAGTTCAATCCACCGATCTATTGAATTTCTATAAAACGAAAAATTAGGTCTAAAAGATCGAGAACCTGAATAGCAGGCACAGTAGTGTTTAAGGATTGGAGATGCTAAAGACTAGCTGATTGAAGCCATCTGCTATCAGATGAGGTATCTAATAAATTATCCGAGTACTTACACTGGTGGTGTACGGTCAAAGAACCAGATTTCTGCATCTATCTCCCAAATGCGTTCATCACTCTTGCCTCTTCTTCTCGATCTGATTAGGGTTTCGATCGAATTCCCTCTCTCTCAAAAGTAAATATCAACTTGTGATTTTTAAACACAACTCTCTTCCTCAAAATTTCAAAAGATATTGAAAAAAAATCACAGATACAGTAGGCCCTCTTATAATTAATATTTTATAACTTAATAATCTCTAATAATTAATAAATTTGTAAGGAACCAACTTAGTTCTATTCGTGTATAATTAAATAATCTCTTATACTTGCTATTTAATAATTTTTTAAGAAAGTTCTAGTATATTATTAATTATAATAGAGGTTTTTATACTATATAAATGCAAAATTGTATGAATCTTATAAACACTTTATGATGGTTTAGGTATTAGAAAGGGAAAGAGATAAAATAATATTAGATATTTTGGCTATATATTATAAATTATCATATATAGTATAAGTTTCAGATATTTTTTATAAAAAAAACTATTGTATGAGGATTTCAAAATAATTAACAAAAGTTAGAAAAAGAATCCCATGAAAATACATTAGGAGGTTTTTTATGTGTTAAGTGACACAACCTTCTTTTTTGTATGTTTGATAAGTCCAAATGTCATTAGCTTGTTCAATGGGTTAGCATAAATCTTTTATTTTTTATTTTTTTGGAGTGTTAGCCTTATACATTTGTATCTACATGAAGCTTATATGAAAAATACAATATATTCAAAATATTATGAGAAGAAATTTTTAATGGGCCAATATAGTAATTCTTATATATAATATTCTCTTATAATTAATAAAATTTCTTTCCACCAAGGTTATTAATTACAAGAGGGTCTACTGTAAGCAAAAGTGAAATACGCAGTGGAGTAGAATCTATGGCGTTGTGACTTGTGAGGAGCTTCTCAAGGAAGCTCCAATGGGGGTTGTTGAACTGTTTTGAAGTTTTTCTCACTGATTAAAAAAAAAGAGAAAATAAAAAGATTTTAAAACTTTGAAAGGAAAGACCCGGGTAGCAATCAAGTTTGGATATATAGTTATATACACGTGTGTGAGACTGGCCGAAGCAAGAAAACGATGATTAAATAACTATTATATATGTATGTATTTTCAATAACCATCCAAAAAAAATCTTTATATATGTATTTTATATATTTAAAAAAAAATCTTAATACATGTATTTTATATATTTAATTGTATTTTTGAACGAATTTTTAAATCTTGATACGAATTATACTCGAATTATTTCCGTACCACATTTTTGATGTATTGCATTTTTTTGGCCGAATTTTTAACCGACATATTAAATAACTATTCCGAAGTATACACGAATAATTCCCTTACCGAATTTTTACCATACTCCAAATTACTAACTATGTTCTAGACTAAAGCCTTCCACATAAAACGGTACCTTTTTGTTTTTTTTTGCTTGGTCCTAATCATTTATCTAGCTAGGTTCAACAGCCGCACCATACTCCAACACTGTCACACCTACATAAAAGGGTACCTAACTTTTGGAAGTGGCGTGGAGCTTTAATCTTTAGTAATGTTATGACTCTCACGGGAGGACCTACCACTACCACAATCTTAAAATATCTCAATTAGAAGGGACCACTACTATAGAACCCCAGAACTTTTGCCCATGTCTTGGAAATCGTGCCAAGGCTTTAGGCCTTTGAAATCTTTTTGAAATCTTCTATTTCTATGAGAGGGAGAAATTTTAAAGAACTCTAATTGTTAAGAAGTAGTATTCCTAAGTAGGATATGTCGAAAACCCGAGTTATTGAATCTCATATGCGGATCAATCAACTTTATGGGTAATTTTGTAAATAAATAGAGGAGAATTTGAAAATTCTGAAACATCAAAAATGTTCCTTTTCGAAAGACGAATCCAACGCAAGTTGAATCATCGAAATCCGACGACCGAGTCAAAAGATATGGCCAAAACAGTGGGACCTGCAGAGCACCAATCGCTCGGTCCAATGTAGCGATCGATCGGTCCAAAACCGATTGATCAGTAGCTATCGACTGGTTAACTTTTTTGTATGGGAAAAAATTCCAGAGAGGGCGTTTTTGACCGATCGCTCGGTCAGGAACACCGATCGCTCGGTCCTGACCACCGATCGAACGGTTTATCGTGTTTTGCAGAAAATTCATTAAGGGCTTTTTCGTCATTGGGCGTTTCACCCTTGGCTTTATAAGCCTTGCTCGAGCCTAAGGGTTTCATAAACCCTTAGGGCAGATATTTGAGAGAGAGTAGAGGAGAGAAAGAGGGTTCTAACCTAGGGTTTCAACTTGAGAGAGATCAAGAGTCCAAGAACCCAAGATCTTCTCAAAAGGGCTTGGATTCATCAAATCCAACCTCAAGCTCATGTGGTGTTCCCGTTCCAAGCTAGGGTAGCGATCCTACGACATCCTTGCAAGGGCTTTCTTCCCCAAATCAAGCCTTCTTCAAGCAAGGGTTCTTCCCTACCATTTGGGGTTCTATTTCAAGGTTTCTTCAAGGTCAAGCCTTGATTTCAAGGTTAGTACACCCTACTAACTACTCTAATAATAAACCAAGTTATTTTAAAAGCATGTTTGTAGATTTCTTTAGTTAATCCTTTTCTTGATTTTGCCTTATTAAATTTCCAAGTTAAACAAGATAAAGATGAAATTATAGAATATTGTGTATGGAGGTTGGTTGGGCGATTGGATGCCGTATGGTTGTGATGTATGAATGTGTGTGGAAAATGGTGGATGGACATTTCAAACATAACGAATTCACCCTATGTGGTTTGAATGAAATGTACACATTAAAAAGAAGAAATGAACCAATTATGAAATGTTGTATGTCATATGTCTGATAAAATGCCTAAACGGGAATTAAATAGACTTAACGAAGAAAATGAAAGTAGGGTGTATGTAATGTTTCCTTATGAATGATGAATGAATCAAATGCTCGACATAATTGCCTAAATTCCCCCAAGACTATGTTAGAAATGAGAATGCTACACCCATGTTATCCTCCTACTCAAGTAGGTCATCATGCCCACTACAATTATTACACACAAGCACCCATGCATGCATGAACGGGGTTTTCAAGAATACATGCATATAATAAATTAAATGAAAACATTACATGTCAAGGAGGTTGGTAGCCCAGGGATGTGCGGGTGGTAGCCTCTGGCTCACAAGTTAAACAAACATAAATGTCAAGGGTAGGGCATATCCCTAGGATATGTCATACCTGGCTCACAAGAAAACACGACAAGCAAGACTCAAGAAACATGGAAGGGTGTTAGTGTACTAAGACCAGGTACGGGCACTAACATCTGTTCCCCAACATGCATGAAAAGATACTAATGTGTTCCGTTCAATCATAGTCCGGGCATTAGTAAGGAAGAATAACTAGTGTGTTCCGTTCCACCATAGTCCGGGCACTAGTCAAGTCAAGCAAGGAGGCTAATGTGTTCCGTTCCACTATAGTCCGGGCATTAGTCCAGCAAGATACTAATGTGTTCCGTTCAATCATAGTCTGGGCATTAGTAAGCAAGTTTCTAATGTGTTCCGTTCCATTATAGTCTGGGCATTAGCAAAGTAAATCAAGAAAGATACTAATGTGTTCTGTTCAATTATAGTCAGGGCATTAGTAAACAAGAATAACTAGTGTGTTCCGTTCCACCATAGTCCGGGCACTAGTCAAGTCAAGCTAGGAGGCTAATGTGTTCCGTTCCACTATAATTCGGGCATTAGTCCAGCAAGATACTAATGTGTTCCGTTCAATCATAGTCCGAGCATTAGTAAGCAAGTTGCTAATGTGTTCTGTTCCATTATAGTCCGGGCATTAGCAAAGTAAAGCAAGAAAGATACTACTGTGTTCCGTTCAATTATAGTCCAGGCATTAGTAAACAAGAATAACTAGTGTGTTCCGTTCCACCATAGTCCGGGCACTAATCAAGTCAAGGCAAGGATACTAATGTGTTCCGTTCAATCATAGTCCGGGCATTAGTAAGCATGAGGCTAATGTGTTCCGTTCCATTATAGTCCGGGCATTAGCAAAGTAAGGAAAGAGCTAGTATGACCGTCCAAGTCATAGTTCGGGTACTAGTTAAACAAGATATGAGGCTAATGTGTTCCGTTCCATTATAGTCCGGGCATTAGTCAAGCAAGACAAGAACATAGTACGTCCGTCCATTTCATAGTTCGGGTATTAGTTAAACATGACAAGCAAGAATAACAAGAACCTAGTATGTCCGTCCATGTCATAGTTCGGGTACTAGCTAAACAAGAACAAAACAAGGCATGTATGATTCCCACGATACAAGAACAAGACAAGAATAAGTTGTAAATACGGCAAGCAAGTTTTGGAAACCACGAAAAGTATTTTCAAGAACACGTCATGACTTTTGAATACCAATTTACAATGCATGGGTTAAAATATGATATTCATGATTTACTTTACGTTGTTATGTTGTTTTAGCTTCCGCACTCTGATTTTGTATCTTTTGGATGAACTGTATCATGTATTACATGTTATATTATCGTTATTACTATTGTTAGTTAGTAGCTTGTACTCGCTGAGTATTCCATGCTCAGCCGTACTTTTATGTCGGTAGGTACACTATACGACATGTGGACCCTGGTCCCTTGGATGGAGGTAGCTTAGAGAGAGCAGAAGGTGATTTGGATGGTTAGCCAGATGTTAGGGTTGGCCTGGGGCCATAGGTTGGGATGAGAGAGAGAGAGAGAGACATGTATTTTGGGATTCCTTTTGGGGATTTTTCATGTGAGCTTGAGTGGATAACTCAAGTATTTACACACTTGTGATTATTGAATTTTATCCAGTCATTGTTTATGTTGACACTTGGAACTACATTTATTTTAAAGAAATTTTTAGTTCTCTATTTTACAAGCCTTGTATACTCTCGTAGGTTGAGTTTAAGCAAAGGTCACGTCGTCAAAGTATCCGAACTCCTAGGGGGTATTTTGGGGCGTTACAACTACCGTTGTGTGTGTGAGGAGGATGGGATTTGATCCGGCTCTCGCCAGACGAAAATCATCCAACATAAGTGTAGTGTGTGACATGTGATAAAGGGCGGAAGTCATTTCAATTTCTCTCCTAAGTTTTGACTTCTCTCCATTTGATATCTTTTTCCCTTTTTATCACCACATGTCACACACTACACTTAGGCAGATGGTTTTGGTCCGGCGAAAGCCGGATCAAATCCCATCCCATGGGAGGGCGACTGACCCAACTGCCATCCTGATAATTAACATAGCATTTAATCTCTGACCCAATGGTGGTTGTGTATCTCCCTCCTGGGAGAGTCTTGGTGTATCGGTTGAGACCCCACCATGAGTATGAGTACCAACGACTAACCCCTAACATAGATAATAATAATCCCTACCCAAAAAATGAAAATAAAATGTGAAATGATTGAAAATTACTAAGAATCCATGTTCTCGGCAATTCAGACGTCCATGGAGAATTCAATTGGATTGTGCCACACACCCTGGGAATAGCCCAGTGGTAGGTGTATCCCTTCCTTAGGAAATAGGTTCCAGGTTCCATTCCCGAGAGGTTGAGAGTGTTGTACTCTCCTCCCAGCCATAACTTAGAACAAAATACTAATTATTAACTGGGGTTGCAGCCTAAGCACATGTCTCAATACCAAAATATATATATATTGGTCTGTGCCACTTCTCCGTTATTTCAACCACTTCACTTCCCATTTAAAAAAAAAAAAAATTTGTTGCGGTTATCGTTCAACTATGTTAGAGCATTCCTAGCTGCCTTACCAAATTTTACTCACCAAAATAGCCAAAACTCACTTTTTTTCTATTTTGGCTATCCACTTTTTTAAAACACTTCCAGCAGCCTTACCAATTTAACAACAAAAGAAGGGAGAGAGAAACATTATTTTATTATTTGTGTGAGAAAACAAAAAGGGAAGGGAGAGAGAAACATTATTTTATTTATTTGTGTGAGACCACAAAGGAAGGGAGAGACAAACATTATTTTTATTATTTGTGTTGGACCACAAAAGGAAGGGAGAGATGATGATTTGGTTTGGTGAGTGTACAGTACTCACCAAACTAGTTTACAGTATATACTAGTTTGGTGAGTAGTGTACACACCAAACCAAAATGGTTATTTTGAAGAGGCTGTTGGAGACCAATTTCTACAATTTTTAATGTTTTGGCTCACCAAAATAAGGAATCCCCTTAGTAGGTTAGAACAGTAAGATAGTAAGATGTTACCTGGGGATTGGATCCCGAAACCTTCCTCCACTGAAGGCCACACCCCTACCACTCACGCAAGAGGCAGGGGTGTGCTTTCTATTTAATTGTTAGAAGTAACATTTGTGACATTTTTTGGGTAGGCTCTAATCATTTATTTATCCAGGTTAGGCGTTAGGGGGTTAGGAGGGGTTACCACTCATTTGTGACATTAGCCACCCCCCATTGGATAAACTTCAGACTGGTGAGGATTTGGAAACTGGCATGTACTTTTTAAAATTTTAAGTCGAAAAGTGATTTAAAACTACACATTAAAAGTGATTTACAACTACTGGCCTTTGAATGCTATGTCCACTTTCTAATTGTCCACTCTCCAAGTGTCATTACTAAACTGAATCAAAAAACAAAACAAAAGTGTTAGGACCACAAAAAGTGTCACACTATTTTGTATTCTTGTATAAAAGTAGGGGAGAGTAGACGACCAGAAAGTGGATATAGCATTGCTCCGATTATTATTTTAAAAAGAGCAGTTTAGTGGACCCTGGATCCACTTCTTATGTTACCCTATGTCCTCGTGTCCCTTTTAACACCCCTCTAACCTTGGTTAAGCGTAACTAAATTAGAGTTAAGATTTTGATTTTTTTTTTGAAAAACTAAGGTTGAATTGCTTAACCCCTAGGGGTAGTGAATCTTAACTACAGTTGGTGAGTATTTAAAAATGGGGCATGGACTAATGAGGACCGGCCATTTCGTTACAAAATGGAAACCATGGGTAGATTAAGTATTTTCCTTTCAAAAAATAATAATAAATAGAGTAGCCAAATGTCTAGCGGACCAAGCATTCAGTCCATGTTCCCTTTTATTAACATTCCCTAATTGTGGATAAGATTGACTCACCCCTAAAGTTCATCCATCTAATCTTGGTTTTTAGGAAAAACAAAAATATATATTAAAAATAATTTAGTTAAACTTAATCACAGTTGAAAGGAGTGTTAAAAAGACACCTGGACGGGTATTTGGCTAGCTAGCCAAATGCATGGTCAGCTATTTACTACTCAAGAAAATATAATTGTTTTGATGAAAAAGAAACGGGTAATGTACCAAAAATAAATTTAAAAATTGGGTTGCTTTTACAGGAGTTGCTTCCAAAGAAATAACTCCTAAGACTACAAAAGATTAATAAGTTGTTTGTCTCGCATAAAAATAATCAGTTACAATTCTGTAAAAAAAAAATACTATATTTATTTCTTATAATTTAAATATGAGGCAAAACTTTACTTCAAGCGCCTTGAGTAGAATTTACCTTTTCATATGTAGATGGTGACAATCTTGTAATTACGAAAAACATAGTGATAGGTTTACAAAAAAAATCTCTCAATTATTACAAGATTTTGACCATTTTACTCTAAAAAGGAAGCCCTATTCAATGCGCCAGAATTAGATCTTCACTTCATATTTAAAATCTTCAAATATTATATCTGTTGGTTTTTGTAATGTATGAACATGTTGATCTTTTGTTGCCTTAACTACAAATATTATCGCTATCAAGTGTCATCATGTACTCCGGTTGGCTTAAGCCAATGTGTGGCGCCCCAAAACCCCACCTCGGAGATAATTGGAATTTGAGCTGTGACACTGCTTAATTAACCTGTTCAATTCCATAGCATATACAAGACACAGTAATTAACACAAGTCTCCAAAACTGATAATAATAAAATTTTGATTTATAAACTAAACCATCCTGTTTCACCTGACTAATTTAACATAACCCACCATAAACAATAGTATTCTGATACCCAAATATAAAGGTGAAACCAACTGAGTAACATCACAAAATATCTCGAGTATCTATTACAATCTCTCATACATCAAATTTAAAGACTAATAATACGGGTAGCGATCTAGATCTCTCGCACCCTCCTAAAAAACATCACCTTCTTCCTCTACGTATGCCTCTCTGATCCAAGGCTCGAAAATCAACTCCGACTCTAAACCTACCGACAATTACAAGTCGACAACATATATACAGTCTAACAAAACATCATAACATCCCTGCACTTAGTCAGTATCACAATCAATAGCATAATCACATACCACATTGCATCATCTTCTTGACTCGTATACTTGTGAGACTTTTGGACTTATGAGATACATGTGCTTATGAAACCGTATACTTATGAGATTTCTTATGAGCAGCTTACCAATACATGCAATCCTACTTATGAGTCTTATGAGCAGCATACCAATATGTACAATCTTACTTATGAGTCTTATGAGCGTACCAATACATGCAATCTTACTTATGAGTCTTTTGAGCGTACCAATACATGCAATCCTAATTCGTAAAAATACGTACAATCCTAATTTGTACCAATACGTGCAATCTTAATTCATGTCATTTACACTATATGTTATCTTAAATCATATCTTTATCAATACGTAACATTCTACAAGTTCGTGCGTGCTATTGTGAGACTCTTTACTTACCACACACGTGAACTTGTGCATTAGTGTCGTAATTAACATTTGAGTCGGATATCCGTTAGATTTCAAACTTCCGTCAAGAAACTCCGCCAATGTACATCTACTTGGTTAGAGAATTCTTAACATGGAAGACTTCCTCTGAGTTTGTGGCCCCTCGAATATCGATCACCATACAACATAATAAGGGCAAAATTTAACATAACCATCATATATATATATATATCACTTTATCATATCCTTAGAATTTTTCATTGTCAAATTTATAAGTATCAATACCTAAAATCATCTTCCTCCATCATATTTGCCCATCCTCCATTTGTCAACATTGCATAAGCCATAAAATCCATCAACATACATTCTCATCCTCAATTTCTTTTGAAAAAATCCGGTGAATCCCAAATCTATGTTTAAGTCAAGAACTCACAAAATCAAGGGGGTGGCTAAGTTTTCCTAAAGTCTATCTACTCTTTTTAAAATATGCAATTAATTATCAACTAATGGAGGATGAACAATAAAGTGCAGAAATTATAAAGAAGACAAACAAACCACAATACAAGGTATTTTTACGTGGAAACGCTTCTAGGAAAAACCACGGGACCTAGTCCAGCAAAGAGATATCACTAAGATAAAGTCAAACAAATACTTATAAGACTCGAACTATACTCAACCAGAATCGACACTACGATCCTCAGTACTCAGTCCTCCACACCTCGGAAAGCAATCACGATTTCATAAGCCTCGTGATCTACCGCGGTAGCATATTCTTCTCTTTGTGTCTTCATATCCACGATCTCCAAAGATCGATCTCTGTTAATAACGGCTCCAGATTCCTCCGACCAAATCACCACGATCCTTCTTATATCGATGTCCTTCACAAAGGCTTTAGATTACTCTGACCAAGATGTTCTTAACAAGAACGGGTTGATGGTTGATTAAAACAAACCCTAGTTTGATTCCCAACAATGAAATAACAAGCAAGACTGATCAAACAAAGTCTTACATACTCTAGGGTGGAAAAGGAGAGGAGAATGGATTTGGGAAATCCTAATTTTCCTTAAAAAGTTCTCTCTAAACTTTCACAATTCTCTTAGGTCGAATGAGGATCAAACCCAACATATATAGGGTCACTAGAAGAGTTAGAATCAAGCTAAGATTCCAATTTCACAAGGACCGGTCGACCCCTCATGATGACTGGTTGACCCCTCATAATTATACTCTCTGGAAAAAATGGCCGTTCGAAAATATTGCACAAACGGTCGACTGGTCTTCATGAGCGGTCAACCAGTAGGCCACCGGTCGACCGATGTACCCAGATGGGTGTTGTGTCCAGAGCTAACTCAATTGCAAACTCAACCTCCCTATCTGGTGGTAAACCAGGTATGTCTTTAGGAAAGACATCTAAAAATTTGTTCACCACTGGGATAATTGAAGAGACTAGTACTTCCAGGGTAGAAATACTCAAAGCTGGGAATCGGGCTAAATCTTTCTTCTTCAAACCTTGAAACTAAAAAGGAGACTCACCAATCGGCTTGAAGTTGACAATTTTCCTGAAATAGTTGACATATCCATGGTAGGCGGAAAGTCAATCAATACCCAAAATAACATCAAAGTCTTGAAACTGAAGGACAATTAAATTAGGTGGCATTTCTCGCTGGCCAATCCGGATCATACAAGTACGATAGATCTTATCTATGATGACTGAACTGCCAACAAGAGTAAAAATGGGTAGTTCTCGATCTAACCAATTTGGTTCCATAAAGAAGGCTTGAGCAAAACTGGGTGTGATGAAGGAGTGGGTAGACCCAGTATCGATCAATACGTGAGTGGGGAAATCATTTACCAACAATGAGCTTGAATTAATATACAAGCTAACTGTGTCAAACCATAAGCACATAAGTATATCATACACCAAGCATATTCATACATAGTATGGCACATTAAACACAGCATCAGAATCACATCATAAATAATTAAATTTGCAAGTAAACATACCTTGCACTACGTTGTCGGACGCCCGTGCATCCTGCTCTGACGTGGCGAATACTCGGCCTTGGGATGGCTGGCGGGGCTGTTGGGGTCTAGGACCCTGGGGTGGCCTCTACTAAATTGGTTGCCTGAATCCCTGTGTCTGAGCCGACTGAAGCCCTTACTGATTGCGGAGTGGGAAATCTCAGATCCAGTGCAAAATATCTCCGCAATAGATAAAACCTCCAGTAATTGCCCTACACTACCCCGCTCGATGTCTCTTCCCACACTGGCTGCATGCATCGAACATCTAAATTCCGATAGTAGGCAGGGCAACTCGTATAGGCCTCTGATACGGGGTAGGCCTATCAATCACCATAGAACCTGACGTCCTTGGCCTCTTTTCTTGCAGGCCTTGCTTGTCTGCCTGCATTCCTCTCTTCCTCAAGAATTTTGACGACCTCCTCTTGGCAATCAAAACTCTCTCGTTAACTTCCTGACAAGTCCCAAGACGCAGGATCTCAATCCTGTCTCAGATGTAGTCTCTCAGACCCCTCTCAAATCTCTTTGCCATGATGCTTTCCGTGGTGATCAAGTGAGTTGCAAACCTAGACAGCTCAACAAACTTGGCCTCATAATCGGCCACCGACATGCTCCCCTGTTGTAGAGTGGAGAACTCAATCTCCTTCACCTCCCTCATTGAATTCGGGAAGTACTGCTCATAGAAGACATCGAGGAACTCTCTCCATGTCCATGGCTGTCCTGCACACACTTCATTTCTCTTCCTGGCTACTACCCTCCACCAGTGTTCCACCTTACCTTCCATGACAAAGGGGACCTATTTTAGTCTATGCTCCTCAGTAGGCTCAAGCACAGAGAATATCTTCTCAAAATGCATGATCCATCACCCTACTATCATAGGATCAGTACTCCCACAGAAAGTTGGAGGACTCATCCTCCTGAAGGCATCCACTCTGTGATGTCGGGATGGGTGGACCTCAGCTAGCCTCTCTTGCCCGGCTTGTTCGGCTGCTAGCAAGGCAGTATATTAGGTCATAATTTCAACCTGTCGAGTCATGGCTACTGCAATAGTTTTCATAGCCCAACTTTCATTAAGCTGGTGCGCATCCTCTAGGGTATCCCCATCATTCACACTGTCTCTTCTATCTCTATTATTCCTCACACCTCTTCTTATGATGAGGTGTGAGGAACCAGTCATCTTTTATAAAAACAAATTCACAAAACATTCAATTCGTAGATTCAATCCTAGGACTCAACCTAAATCCTAACTTGATGTTGATTCCCTAACTTAGGTCAATTTCCTTATTCATGAACCTAATACCTTAGCCCTAAGGACTCTAATGCTTTGGGCTCTAATACAACCTCTGTAATGGCCCCAAATCCTACCTTGACCAAAATTGGACCTTTGGTCACCACATTTCATAAACCTGCTTAAATCCCATGACATACAAGACGTACTAACACGAGTCTCCAAAAAATGAGAATAATAAAATTTTGATATGTAAAATCAAACCATTCTGTTAAAGTCTATGGTCAACATAAACATAACCCACTATAAACAAAATAGTCTGATACCCAACTATAAAGTAATATGATAAGCAATATCATCTAAAAGTCTATTACAAGAACTCCTTACAACTCAAAAGTAAAAGCCCAGTGATAAGGTCACCTATCCAAATTTCGCTCTCCCTCAACAAATGGATCAATTTCCTCCTCTATGTCATAAGCCTCCTCCACCAAAGGTGTAGAACCCCGAAATTCATTTTCATGGCCAATGAATAGTGTCTGTGAACAGCGTAGGTAAAGGTCAATGTCTTTCATTTGACATTAGTGTTGCTTTAAATGGGAATGAGGTATCTCATTAAAAATGAGTGTTATGATATTGATTAGGTGTGTTGGAAACCAAATCGAGAGTATAAAATACTCTTAAGTGTCAAAGAAGGGAGAGGTCTTAACATACCATCAACTTTGGGGATCTCTAGTTTCGTCGTCACTTATCGGAATCAATTGATTATTAAACCATTGAAAAGGCATTGAACCCTCTTCAAGGTTCATGTTTATCACATTTCCCGATTGTGAATCGAAGCTACATGAAATATGGATTTTCTGAAGATGGGTCTACTGCAAATTCAACAATCTCCTTAGACCAGTCAGATTTAGGGCTATTTTGGAACATGAAAACCGAAGAATTAGGAATTTTACAAAACAAGAAAGTTGTTCCCCTTTGAATGATGATTCCAACGCAAGTTGAATCGTCAAAATCCTATGCGTGAGTCAAAAGTTATGGTCGAAATACTGCAGTGTGAAAAACAGGTGAAGGGATGCTCATGAAGGATAGATCCGTTTTGTGACTGCTAGATCTGTGCACTAAGGATCTATCTGTGCCCACGACTGATAGATCGGTCAAGCTAAATATTGTATGGGTTTTTTTGATAGAGAAGGGTTTTTTGAAGGATCTATCTGTGCTCATGACGGATAGATCCTTGGTGCTTTTTTTTGCCCTGTATCCGACTTCCAGAATATTTTAAGGGTATGGGGGTCTTTGGCCAACCCCCCTTGGCCTATTCAAACACCATTTTCGTGGGTGTTAAGGTTTCTAGAACCCTAAGCATGTTTTTGAGAGAAATTTGAGAGAGAAGAAAAGGAAGAAAGAAAAGGAGATTGGGTCATGCTTGGGTGTTCTTGTTTTGTTATTGATTTCGTGTTTTCAACCAAAGAGGGAGCTCTTTCTTGCTTCTCAACTTGTTCTAGAGCACTTAGATCAAAGGGATTGATCTAGAAAGATAGATATAATCTACTATCTAGCTTTATTATGAATCCCCTTTGTTATTCACTCTATGATGTTTCCTACAAAAGTAATCCTCTATGTTTAAGAAAGTTTAGATTTCTATGATATATGATGCTTTATGCATATGCCTCAATGCTATTAAGGTATTTTATGATTTCCATGATACTCACAAGAGCTATGTGCTATGTTTAAGATATTCTAAGTCTAACATGATACTCAAAGTTATCACATGTTATATTTCAAGTTTTCAAAGGATTACGCTATTATGTCAAAAGGTTTTCTAAGTCTATTAAGATGTTCACAAGTCTCGCATGTACACTAGTCTCGCATGAATTAGATTTCTCATAAGTTGGATGTTTCAAAATTCATAAGAAATGTTTAAAAAAACCTCATAAGAACTCACAAGTAATTTTGCGGGATCATTAATGCTCACAAGTATCTCAAAAGCTCATTCATATCTCACAAGGCATCATCCATATCTCGCCTCATATCTCGCTAGACATCATTCATATCTCACAAGGCATCATGCATATCTCGCAAGACATCATGCATATCTCACATGGCATCATATGTGGCTCACACGATTCATAAGAACTCATAAGCAATCTTTAGAACTCATAAGTGATTGATTTACGCAAGACCTCATAAGATATGTTTTGTTTTCCACGAAATCTCAAAAGATAAGGTTTAAAAAGCGATGCACTTGTACACGTATAAATTTCAAGTTCAGTATAAAGCATGAAATATGAATTGCTATTCCTCTATATGCTCGCATGATATTGTTGCTTTATAACACTGTTAGCTAGTAGTTTGTACCCACTGAGTATTCCATGCTCAGCCAAATTGTTGACTTCGGTAAGTTTTGTGGATGAACCTGCTCTTGAGCCTTGGATAGAGGAGGAGCACTACGAGCTAGAACCTGCTATGGATCACAACCAGGATGATGGAGCTCTAAATAGGAGGCCCTATCTAGACTATTGTTGAGTGATATGAGGAAGAAGGTATTTTGAAAGTGGGGGAATGTCCACTTTAGACTTTATATTTTGTATAATCTGTTGGTTCAAACTTGGAATACAAATCACAGGTTTATATTATTTAGAATTTTGCTTCCGCTATGTTTTCACCTTGTATATTTCACATGATGGTTTTGATATGATAAGTTACGAATTAAAGTATCCCTAACTCTTAGGGGGGTATTTTGGGTCGTGACAGAGTTGGTATCAGAGCTTAGGCATTAGACCCATAGGGACTGAAGGGTGTTCTTTGAGTTAACTTAGAACTCAAATGAATTCTACCTTATAGGTTGATACTACGACATGATTGGTATCAATACTTAGGGATTAGAATCCTTCGGGCTTAGTTGTAGAATTGGTAGCAAGACCTAGATGGGATTGGATATCGCGACGGATGTGGTATCAAGCTTGGGCTAGGTTGGTTTGAGCGGAGTCGTAGTTAGGAGTCGTATTCCAAGTGTAGACTAATATTTAGTCTTAGCTTTAAGTTGGTGAATGTCTTAACCAAACATGAGAACTTAGCATCGCTAGGAAGCCATGTTGTATGATTATATTATTATGTGTATACCGTGATGCATACAATACGCCTGTATAGGCAACTTATGCTCATTGAATTGATATGTCAACTGAGCTTGAATTTTTGTTAGACTCACGCTTGCTATTGTTCTCAGGACTTTGATCATGAGACGTGGCAACCGAGGTAGAGGGTATCATACTCGTGGGAACGGAGGAGAGATTCCGATGGGAGATGAGTAGCCAGACTTGACTCAGATCCTTGGGGCTATAGCAGTGACTATGGCTATGCTTGCAGACAGGACTAATACCCCTGTTATTGCTGCTGCACCTACACCTCCTCCTATACACCACACAGCAGGACTTGAAGTGTTCAAGAGATTGAGGCCTCCTACCTTCTATGGGACTCTTGATCTCACGGCTGCTGAAGCATGGATCATGCAACTGGAGAAAACTTTCACGGTGCTCCACTGTACTGATGAGCAGCGCGTTGAGTGGGCTTCCTTCATGATAGAAGGCGAAGCCGAGCACTGGTGGAGAGCTGTCCAGAGGCAGAGGGATGCCGCGAAGGCAGGGAAACCCCGGACATGAGGAGAGTTTTTGGATTTGTTCTATGAGTAGTACTTCCCCAGGTTTGTCAGGGAACAAAAGGAGAGAGAATTTATGCTCTTGGAGTAGGGGGGATGAGCGTAGCCGCATATGAGGCTAAGTTCGTCGACTTGTCGAGATTCACTCCGCATATGATCACTACGGAGGGTATGCGGGTCAGAAAGTTTGAGACAGGGCTGAAATCTTTCATCCGGGATCGGGTTTCCATTCTCCAGGTAGAAACCTGGAAGGATATTGTGGGCAAGGCAAGGATTGCCGAGAGGAATTCAGAAGAGTTTCTCAGGAGGAGAGACAATAGTCTAGGGAGAGGCATATCCGAAGGACAGTTCAGTGGCTCAGTCACGCTTGAGAAGAGGTCTAGGACTGCTCCCTTTCAGATTTCTCCACCTACCCAGACTCAGAGGCCTCATTTTGTTCCACAAGCACCTCGCCCCACTATGACCCAAGCCCCTAATTATGTGCTGGCCGCATCCGCAGTATTTTTATTAGAGGCTTGCACATTTTGTGGCAAGAGACACAAGGTTGGAGAGTGTCGTAGACTCTCTGGTGGTTGCTTCCACTGTGGTGCTTTGGGGCACATGATCAGAGATTGCCAGTGGAGGCAGATGCAACCAGTCTAGTCTCAGGGAACTAGGCCCCCAATTCGACAAGCCACGCAACAGGGGTCTTCTCAGATTTATAGACCACTGCAGCCCATCCAGCAGCCTCAACAGGCGAGTCAAGGCAGAGCCTTCGCCTTATCTGGGAGAGACGCACATACATCTGAGGATGTTGGGCAAGGTAAGCTCAAGCCAAAGTTGTTGAGCTATAAATTATCGATAGTATGTGATATATGTTTATATGTGGGTACGAATATGATACATATAGTCTATGTGTATTTGTTATCCAGTGTGAAATTTGTTGTGTGTAACGTGTGCCTAGCCGGGTGATTGGTCGACATGGGATTGATACGCTTCCTTGTGTTTTGTCCTAATTTCGAGGATGAAATTTTTATAAGGGGGGAGGATGTAGAACCCCGGAATTCATTTTTATGACCAATGAATAGTGTCTGTGAATAGCGTATGTAAAGGTCAATGTCTTTCATTTGACCTTGGTGTTACTTTAAATGGGAATGAGGTATCTCATTAGAAATGAGTGTTATAGTATTGATTAGGTGTGTTGGAAACCAAATCGAGAGTATAAAATACTCTCAAGTGTCAAAGAAGGGAGAGGTCTTAACATACCATCAAATTTTGGGATCTCTAGTTTCGTCGTCGCTTATCTGAATCAAGTGATTATTGAACCATTGGAAAGGTATTGAAACCTTCTTCAAGGTTCATCTTCATCACATTTCCCGATTGTGAGTCAAAGCTAGGTTAAATGTGGAATTTTGAAGATGGGTCTTTTGCAAATTCAACATTTTCCTTGAACCAGTCAGCTTTAGGGCCGTTTTGGAACATGAATACTGAAGGATTAGGATTTGTACAAAACATAAAAGTTGTCCCCCTTTGAATGATGAGTCCAACACAAGTTGAATCGTCAAAATCCGATAAGTGAGTCAAAAGTTATGGTCAAAATACCGCAGTGTGAAAAATGGGTGAAGGGATGCTTATGAAGGATAGATCCGTTTTGTGACCGATAGATTCGTCCACTAAGGTTCTATCCGTGCCCACGACCAATAGATCGGTCAAGCTAAAAATTGTATGGGTTTTTTTGACAGAGAGGGATTTTTTGAAGGATCTATCTGTGCTCATGACGGATACATCCTTGGTGCTTGTTTTTGCCCTGTATCCGACTTCCAGAATATTTTAAGGGTATGGGGGTCATTGGCCAACCCCCCTTGGCCTATTTAAACACCATTTTTGTGGGTGTTAGGGTTTCTAGAACCCTAAGCATGCTTTTGAGAGAAATTTGAGAGAGAAGAAAAGGAAGAAAGAAAAGGAGATTGGGTCTTACTTGGGTGTTCTTGTTTTGTTATTGATTTCGTGTTTGCAACCAAAGAGGGAGCTCTTTCTTGCTTCTCAACTTGTTCTAGAGCACTTAGATCAAAGGGATTGATCTAGAAATATAGATATAATCTACTATCTAGCTTTGTTATGAATTCTCTATGAATTCCCTTTGTTATTGACTCTATGATGTTTCCTACAAAAGTAATCCTCTATGTTTAAGAAAGTTTAGATTTCTATGATGTATGATGCTTTATGCATATGCCTCAATGCTATTAAGGTATTTTATGATTTCCATGATACTCACAAGAGCTATGTGCTATGTTTAAGATATTCTAAGTCTAACATAATACTCAAAGTTATCACATGTTATATTCCAAGTTTTCAAAGGATTACGCTATTATGTCAAAAGGTTTTCTAAGTATATTAAGATGTTCACAAGTCTCGTATGTACACTAGTCTCGCATGAATCAGATTTCTCATAAGTTGGATGTTTCAAAATTTATAAGAACTGTTTTAAAAAACCTTATAAAAACTCACAAGTGATTTTGCGGGATCATAGATGCTCGCAAGTACCTCAAAAGTTCATTCATATCTCACAAGGCATCATCCATATTTCACTTCATATCCCGCAAGACATTATTCATACATCACAAGGCATCATGCATATCTTGCAAGGCATCATATGTGGCTCACACGACTCATAAGTACTCATAAGCACTCTTGAGAATTCATAAGCGATTGATTTACGCAAGACCTCATAAGATATGTTTTGTTTTCCACGAAAGCTCAAAAGATAATGTTTAAAAGCGATGCACTTGTACACGTATAAATTCCAAGTTCAGTTTAAAGCATGAAATATGAATTGCTAATCCTCTATATGCTCGCATGATATTGTTCATTTATAACATTGTTAGCTAGTAATTTGTACCCACTAAGTATTCCATGCTCAGCCGAATTGTTGACTTCGGTAGGTTTTGTGGATACACCTGCTCTTGAGCCTTGGATAGAGGAGGAGTACTACGAGCCGCAACCTGCTATAGATCACTACCAGGATGATGGAACTCTAGATAGGGGGGCCTATTTAGACTATTGTTGAGTGATGTGAGGAAGAGAGTTATGTATTTTGAAAGTGGGAGAATGTCTACTTTAGACTTTATATTTTGTATAATCTGTTGGTTCGGACTTGGAATACAAATCACAGGTTTATATTATTTAGAATTTTGCTTCCGCTATGTTTTTGTCTTGTATGTTTCACAGGATGGTTTTGATATGATAAGTCATGAACTAAAGTATCCCTAACTCCTAGGGGGTATTTTGGGTCGTGACAAAAGGCTCACCTACAAACTCGGGTTCCACACTTGCCAAGACAAAAGTTGAGTACAAAAGCACTTGGTGTATATAAAATCTAATCAACAACATTGTATCTCTTCACTTAGTTAGTACCATAATCACTAACATAATCAGAGTACGGAAGTACACGTGCTCATGTACATCATATCATCACATTGACTCGTGTACTTGTGAGAACTTTAGACTTAGAAGACAACATACTTATGAGATGTTTGTGCTTATGAGACCACGTGCTTATGAGGTACTAATGCTTATGCTTATGCACGTATTCAGATCCCTTATCGGTCTTATGCAAATTTCTCATTGGACTTATGCAATGCTTATACTTATGAGTCTTAGAGCTACTTAACAATAATCATGCAATCCCTTATTCAGACTTATCGTATCCCTTATCGGGCTTATTTAGATCCTTCTCTTTCTTATGCAGTCCTACCATGCTTATGCTTGTAGTTCATGTATGTGACTTGTGAGACTCTTATCTTAACACACTTGTGGATTTGTGCATAAGTGTCCCAATTAACATTCAAATCGGTCGTCCCTTAGCTTCCAAACATCCGCTAAGAAACTCTGCCAAGTTACATCTCCCTAGTTAGAGAATTCTCAACATGGAAGTCTTTCCTCTAAGTTCTTACCTTCCCGAACATCAATTACCATGCAATAAAATTAGGCATAAGTTAGTAACAATCACATATGCACATCTTATCATAATTCTAGCATATTTCAAGCTCAATTTCACATTATATGTTTCTAAGTTACACACCTTTCATCACCATATGCTCATCCTTCATTTCACATCAATCCATAACCATACAATCCAATTAAATTTATTCACATACATTCTCATCCTCCATTTCACCCATCCATAGTGTTAATCATCACATAATAGTTTATAGAACCCCAATCCATAATCATAAAGCTATTTTCATTAATAATTTATATCATGTATATTCCATTTCTTATAATATCACTATGTTCATGCCAATAATCCAAAATTTCTACCTTAATCAATCTTAAAACATACATATAATCTTAGTAAACTTGAGTTGGATAGTATATCGACCTTTGAAATCATTCCCTTCGATCCAAAATCCTCCCAAAAAGGCTTGATGTTGATTTCCAAGTTTTTCTTGCAATCTTCAAGCTATCTCCTTCCTCTCTAAGCAATCTCTTTCTCAGAACCCTAGTTTTTCTCTCCCCTCTTTGTCAAATGAGGTTTAGAAAAGTTAGAACCCTAAAACCCTCGAAATAGAACCTCTATTTATAGCCTAGGGATTTAAAACCTTAATATCTGTAATTGTTTACAAAATTCTTGTATGCGACTGCGATTGATCGCACATACACTGCGATCGATCGTAGCCTCCAGTACGATCGATCGTACTGATGCTAATCTATCGCATATCACACGGAACAATTTTTTAAAAATTTGACTGATTACGATCGATCATAGGTCCCTTGCGATCGATCATAAACCCAACAGAGAATTTCTCCAGTTTTCCAACGGAGTACGATCGATCGCATGCTCTGTTTTCACTCCCACTCAACTGCTTAAGCAAATTAAACACACTACACAGTTTAGTTCTAATTAAACATTCATAATGACATAACAAAAGACTAATCTACCCTTATTAATTCAATTAATGACATAAAAGAAAGTTTGGGTCTCTACACAAAGAGTCTGATATGTCCTTCTTTACCATCCACAAAACTACAGTGGCGGCTGTCATGTCCAATCTGCCCACATGTGTAGTAGCACGATGGTAATTTTTCATAAGTGAGGAGAAAGATTTGGGATTCTGAGGACAAAAGTTTTAGAACTATGAAAGGGCGAAGAGGTTGTTTATATCAACCTGAAGATGAACCCGAAGATATTGGCCTCTGGTCAACCCCGCTTCTAGGTATGTCCACTTCATCGAACCAACCAAGATGTGATGCTATCGAACTACCGACTTCCGGTGATAAATATTCCGGGGGAACTCCATGCACCTGAACCCATAGAGGTAGCCGGGAAAGATGGAGATCCAAGACCATAGTATCTTGTTCCCATTTTTTCATTAGGAGTGGATGACCATTAAACGACCACGATTGGTGGTTGAGGATTCATAGCATCTCATTCTCAGTGTGAAACTTGAATAGTATGAACCCATTTTCAAGATCAATGGTACTCACCGATGAACAGGAATTCCAGGCCCGTATGGTTGTTTTCTTTGCTATCGCCATGTTAAAAGGACGATCCCATAAGAATTTTCCGATGATGCTTCGTTGCTATTCTGCTATGCCTTGGATCACCATGTCAGGTTCGATGGCTATTGGTTCAGTGAAATGCTAGAAGGACAACCGCCGGTTGATTTCTTCCGCTAAAAGATCCGGCGTGTCTATTGCCTTTTCAGTCGAAAGATCCATACTAGGGAGAAAGCGAAGAGAAGAAAATAGGGGAGAGCCTATTGCACGGAAAATTTTTCGGAAGACAATTCAACCCTGGCAAAACACTGCAAAAAATCACAATATTTGAGACACTGAAAAGACAGATTGATAAATCTTATATGCATAGGGAGATTGATGAAAAATCAAAGGAAGGAAAATGAGGAAACTTTGCCTTACATCAGGAATCTTTTATTAAGATATACCACAAATGCAATCATGCAAACTCACCTGATGTTTGTATCATCGAATATAAAGTTGTTGGCCACCAAATTCCTGCATGTTTTACCGTGCAGCAATCTTATAGTTAGTATCATGAGATTTGCTCATAAATAGCAGAAAAAAAAATATTGGCAAACATGCAATAAAGAAACTTCCGCATAATAATCATGAAAGAGGTACTACTTTCAAAATAGGTTGATTTAACTACCGCTGGGTTTTAATCTAATTGTTATGGTTGGAATCTTTGAACTTATAATCCAAGGCTAAAACACATGGTTATCCTTGTTTCTAAAGTGAAATTATATATAGTGTATTGCTTAAATATGATTTAGTCAAGTTCTAAACATAGAACTGCTTTATTTCATTTTTTCTAGTTACAACATTCCTTCTTATTGACCTAAATTCTATATAAATTGGTGTAATTTCTTTGAACTGAGAAAAGTTTTATATATTTTTAAATACAACCTATACAATTGAGATTTTTGTCTCCATTAAATGCTCCTAAACCAATGTTTTCATCCAAAGTAGATCATTAGTACTTTAGTCTTTGTGCATTGATCAGTTATACCCTACACCATGGCATCTAGCCCACAATAATTTTTAGGGAGGATCGAAGACCCCTCCCCCTTTTTTCGTGCTGCTGCCAACGGATATAGGGGCCAGCCTCCCTGAAGAGAGAATTGTAATTTCTTCCTCAATGAATGCAGAGTATCCAATTTGGATGACAATGTTTGGGGTTTTTTTCTAATGAGACTAGAACTTGCTATCCTAGTAGGACTAAGAATGGGTTTGGGAATATAAGCCCTGGTTACATGCTTAGTTGGTATCGTTTTACCTTTTTATATAGTGGAATTTCTCGGATTGTCTTCCCCCTTGTTTGAGGTTTTTCTATTTGATATACTCTCTATAATCCCTGGTTACAAGTTTATATAGTATCTTATAGTCTTTGCATATAGTTTAAGGCCTCTTATTGCCCTCACCTACTAACTGTTGTGGTTTATGTATTCATATGATTCAAAACCATAAGGAAAAGCTTTATCATTTGGGTTTTGGGTGTTTTTTGTTTAGTCCCACATTGGAAAACTATGAAATGTTTTACCTCTTTATATAATGAAGTGTTGGAAGAAGGCTGGGGCCTTCAAGGGCATTAGAATTTGTTGTCTACCCACCCATTGCTTCTTGTGATAATGCTATGCTCCAACTCACACACGCGCGCCAAGTCTAGTCGGGCCGGCCGGGTTGGGTTGGGTCTTTGATTAAATAAAAATATTATTTTTATTCAAAGCTCATTAGTATTTTTAACTACCCAAAAATAAAAAAGGTTACCGTTTGACATACCACTAATTACTAATTACCATTTTATTCCCATTAGTAGTAATTAAGTGAGATTAAATTTGGTATTAACTTGACAGTTTTGGAAACCAAAGATTTCTTTCTCTACTCTATATAATAGATGTTTATATTCTGGTTTTAGACACAGAAAACTATACGAAATTGCTCTCTTCTGCTGGGTTCATATTCAGCTCATTAATTTCGGGTTTCCTCTCTATTTTTCGAGTTTTCTTGCTAGGTAAAGAACAGAGTAAGGTGTGCGATTATAAGTAGTGCACGCTTATAATCAGGGATAGATTTTGTGCGGCTGTTGTATCCTAGAGACATCGTGACCAGCAAACCCAGTGCATCTGTGGGGGCACGAATTGTTTTAAAGAAAGCAAAGTATTCGTGCCTCATTCCACAAAAGCTACCAACGATTCTAATCAATATTCAAGTGCAGGAATTTCTTAATCAAGGTTGTTGTACTCTTCGTGACATTTTTCTGAGACTGCAGTTTTTCCCCGAGATAAGCGTTTACAAGTATTTTTGGAACAACACTAACTTGGTCACTAAAGTGACAAACCGCATAAATATTGGGTTTGTTCCGTCCCTATTGTCACATGTCATCAATTTGCATTTCCAAAGGCTCTGTTTGTTTGCAAGGAAAACAAACCATGGAAAAGATTTGCAGAGGAAAAGTTTACTTTCTCGTGTTTGGCGTCTAGAAAAACAATTTCTCCTAGAGAAGTTTCCCATAAAGTAAATATTTTTCATCATATATAAGAAAAACTTTTCCCCTCAGAGTGGAGGGAATTTATTTCCATCCCATTTTCCATGTTCACAAACACAGCCAAAGGAAAAAAGTTTGATGGATGCAACAGTCCCGATCTGCTTCAGGCACTTTTTTAAGAACCAAATAATAGAGGGACATTTGGTTGGGGGAAGAGGAAGGATAGAGAAGTGTAGAGGATGACTCAAGAAATTGTTGCTGCAATCTTTCTTCTCTTGAATGTATGATGTTAAAAGGTACACTACACTTTGGACTTGCCTTGAACTTGGCTTGGTGGGACTAATCCACTCAAATGGAGACCATCACTATTTATAGGTACAAGAAGAACATTCTACATACCTAGGAATACAAAAGGTTTTTCTAGATACACTCCTAGGAATACACAAAGACATTTCTAGATACTCTTAAATGTTCTAGAAAGACCAAAAGTATTTTCTAGAAAATGAGTTTGGAGAAGATCAAAGACTCTCGAGTCTTCTAGAAAAGTTTTTTCCAAGATTTCTAGAAGATATTTGTAGAACTTTTCAAATTACTTATTTAACACATTTGACCTCTTGACGTCATTAGAGGGAGACTACACCTCTTGATCTCACTGGAGGGAGATCAACAACTCCTAGTTCTCTAAAAAAAATAACCTTTGAATTCTCATTCGTAATCTAAAAAGAAGCTATTACAAGCCTTTTATAATCTCTTAAGAGTCCTAAGTTAGTAACTCTCCTAACATAGCCAAATAATATAGTAGCATCCTAAACAAACAAAAATTTGGGAAACAGGAGTCCCTTATTTAGCAACTACCCAAACCCTAATCTACCATATACGTAACTTAACAAAAATATCTCAAACAAAAGTCATAAGCAAATTAGGACTGTTACATAGTCTCTTTTGAAAGTATATGAGCGCATCTAATGCTATATAGAAATGTTTTACATCTAGAAAAATGATGGTCAGAGAAACAAGTAAACAAGTATTTTAGGCATACCATTGTGAATCTCGTGTCACCCATGAAGGAAAACTTCCTGATAATTCATTGTAAGACAAATCTCTGCACTTACAACATATAAGGAGTCAAATATGCGTATATGACAAAAAAATGACAATAAGGTATAAGATAGTCTTTATCAAATAGATGGTGGTACACATCCAAGAAATCTTGATTCACCGTTTGTTGGGGTCTCACTAATTTAAAGGGCTAGGAAACACAACTCATTCAAATGATCCTGCAATTTCATCTATTGGATTCTTTTAGACATTCAATATAATTTAATTATACAGACCAAGTAGAGTCATCTGATATGGTTAATTTGACGAAAATTTGGTATTCTCTATCTAGTATATAAATATATCAGAAGGACGTACATATTGAGAAGTATTTGGCTTTTTTGGGAAGGAAGGGGACCGGACAGACTATTGTTTCCGAGAAACCTGATCATTGCAACAACAAATACAATAAAATAAAACAAAAAATAATGTTAATTGAAGGGAAAGCATTGAGATTTTCATGGAAGACCAAAGAGGGGCTAATTTGTTGCTTACAAGTGAGACAGAGAACCCAAATTGAATAGAGAGCTTGGAATTGGGCCAGTTAAGTTGTTGAAGCTCAAATCCCTATAGAAGCAGTTAAAACAAAAAAAATACAGATTGAGCAAAAAAAAAAAAACTAGCACATCCAATGATTTTGGTTTTTGAACGGAAGATATCTCTAAGTTCCGAAGAGGAAAGTTATAACTTACAATGTCTGTAAACTTTGGTACTCTCCAATATCAGATGGAATAATACCAGAAATTTTACTATTCCTTAAAACTCTGGACAATAAAAGGGTAAAAATTAGTGGATATAAATATGGAAAAGAAAAGAAGTTAGAAAGGCATGTTATTGCATGGATCAGGAAATGTGTTATCTTACAAGGTGCTTAAATTCTTCATATTCTGAATGAAATCCAATGATGAGCTAACATTAGATAATTCACTTATTCGCCTATACAAGTGTATACGATAGTTAGTGAAACAAGTCCAGTAAGTAACACAACAAATGTTGGAGACTAAAATGAACAGAAAAGGAAAACTCACAAATCCTTCATTGAAATCAATCTAGAAAAACTTGATGGTATTGGACCTTCAAAAGAGTTCCCTTGTAATCTCCTGCATAAACTTTGAGTCTTATCATGCAAAACCAAATCTCTTTCGAGAAAAAGTCATAGTCATGAATAAAAAAACTACATTCAGTTAAGAAATTTTAGCTTACAAATTCGTAAGCTTTGTCCAGTTACGGATGAAGTCTGGTATCTTGCCTGTGAATAGATTGTCTGATGCCCACCTGAAACCCGACGAGAATATTCAGAGTAAACTGAGGTAGATTAACTTTTAAGAATTAAAAAAGTGAAAGTAAGTAAATAAATTTGATCATGATCACAAGGTCTTACAGGATTTGCATGTTTTGTAGCTTAGCAAATGTTGAAGGAATCTCACCACTCACTCTAGCACTGTCTATATAACTGTTGAATTGAAAAATATATCAGAGTTTAACTAAAACCATTAATTCAACTTTTCATCTATCATTTTGCTTTTATTTATTCAAATCAGTGTTGACTCAATGCCCATACTCAGGTGGGTGAGAGCTAATGTTAGACTAACAATTCGTTCCCACTCAGGAGGGTATAAATAAGCAGGTGGATTCAAGCCAATCTTGCTACTATTGTTACTAATTAGTGGTCTTACCAATTTAATGGTCCTAATTGGGCTTCAGGATTGGATTGAGTCAAGATTACCTATTGGACCTAGATGAGTCTGGGCACATGAAATTCTTGACTAGCAGAGTCAAAGCCCAGAGCCTCAAACTCGTCATGAGCCTAGGCATAGATTATGAGTCTCAACTGAGATGGTATGACCCTATCAGCCCATTTCAACTCCTTCACACCCTTTTGGTGATATGCTAAGTTTTCTTTATTCATAACATGCACACATACAAGCAGACGATAAACTTAGAACTTACATTTGTTCAAGTTTGACTAAATTTCCAAGTTCTGGAGGGAGTGATCCAGAAAAGTTATTCGAACCGAAAGCCCTGAACAAAAAAATGAAGTAGAAGACAACACTTTCAATTAAAAAAAAAGGGGGGGGGGGTTAAAATTTTCCAATACCACATTATCCATGCTTAGCATAACATTATTCTTAGTTGGTCTCATTATATTGAAAAGACACTAAAATGTTCAATCATTTCAAGTGCAAGCCTAATAATACTTCTACAAATCCGCATCACCAACTATTGTTGAATAAAAGAGCTCCAGTAGACCAAGAATAAGAATCTTAATTTAAACAATGAAGTGTACGGGACCTTATATTGTATGTGTGAGCAAATTGAGTAGATTTATAGTACTCTAAGTGCGGATTACTTGCAACACATAAGTAGAGTGCCAAGGTACCTGACAGGAACCTTCGTTAAGCATCTGCGAAGGTGACTCTAGTCTACAAAGTTTATACTTACTTACATTAGGATTAGGATAAGATGATGTTGTTTTTCATCCAAACATGTCTTGCATTATCATTCATGGAGTCAAACCACATTGCCATTGCCATGTCTCAAGATGAGAAGAATACTATGTTTGAAGCAATTACTGAGACATGCAGCATTGAGAAGAATAGTTTAATAAGATAAGTAGAGAACTAAAATAAGTTAAATGAAGTCCACTCTTTTCATTAAAGATCTTAGGTTTAAAATTCGAGGAAACCAAATGTGTGAGTATCATATTTAGAATTGTAATATGTGTTCACAATGAGGTGCATGTTTAATTTATTTAGAATAAGTGGGAAATGTTGCAATTATTCCTAAGAAAATCTCATTCCTATGAGTAAATGCTCCGGAATTAGGAAGGTTATCTTAATCCTTCAGTAATTAGGATTTTTGGGAGCGTCACAGAAGGGGTCTTGATGGCTTCTCCTTATACATTAGTAGGGTAGAGGTTTGGCTGCTTCTCATGAGCTTTTTATAAGACTCTCAAGCTACAACCGAACTGGGATTAGCAAAAAAAACTACATAATGTTGCCTATTCTAATCATGGTTTGCAATATAGATACTTATCATACTATAAATATTTGTTATTGCTAAATATTGGCATGATACAATCAATGAATAAAACTATTCCATTGTTTTAAGCTATCGGTTCGCCGTTATGTTTTTGTTGGAAACAAAGTAATTAAAAAACATATACGTAAAAAACTATAAATTATATAAGATCTTATGTGTGATCTACCATATTCATAGGCTAGTATTTATTTTTGAATCGTTTTTTTAATACCCTTAATTTTAAGATTTTTTTTTGCAGCATTAAATTCAAAAAAAAATATTTAGTTTCTTTTTAATTTACAGTGATATTTAAAGTCCAAAAAATATTAAGCATCCTAAAACTTATTATTATTATACAGAAGTATGCTTGTAGTTATTTAAAATTGCGCTTTTTGGTATTTTTAAATGTACGTAGATACCTATCGCATACTTACCTTGTTAAGATGGTGCATTTTTAATTTCTCATATCTCATATATATGGTTGTTATGATAATATGACTTTATCTAGCTTATTTTTAACTCACTTTTTAATCAAAACAAGTTCCATTTAAAGCAACAAAATGATACCATGGGCTTCACCAAGGATAGAAGAAAAAGAAGAATAAAAGAAAACTTTAATAGTTAAACCGTTTGAAAGATGAAAAGATTAAAAATAGATTGAGGTTAGGGGAAAAAAGTATTATAAAAGGGTAGATTTGAGAAGAAGTAGAAAGGAGAAGAAAAGAAGATTAACAAATACCCTTATTGTAACACAAAGACTGTGTGGAACCCACAAGTGGGCTGACACAAGAAGTTTTGTTTTATAATAAAAAAATGGGTGAGAGTAGGGAAATTTTTGAATAGTGAGAGTATGCTTAGCATTCCTAACCATGGTTGTTAAATCCTTGCGATTTGAGATTCAAATCCTAGGATTCGGTTCGAATCTCAAACAAAACGATTCTAATTGGATGTGAAAATCTTAATTGGATAAATCTCATTTGATTTGCGATTATGATTACGATTTGCGATTCAAATTATACAATTCAGGCGATTCGTGCACGAAACCCCTTTTACAGATCCATACTTAAAATATATATATATATATATATTTTCTAAAGGTACTTTATGTCTTTTAAAAAGAGATAAGAAACAAGAAAACCCCTGTTACAAACATGTCAAAATCTCTATTTGGTTTTTCTCTTTGTTGCTAACGTGCTGTGAAATGGGAAAAAAAAAAGGAGGAAAAAGAAAGATGGAATTGGATTTTGGGAAAACTTGATAGTTTCCCTTGATAGTTTATTTTATTAGTCTTTTTATTTGTAAAAGTATTTTGATACTTGATCTCATACAACATTATTAAATGATTTTACTTTTATTGATTTGTCTTTAATGATATGGTTTTTTTTTTCATTTTATGGAGTTCAATTGCATTTTTTATAGTGTATGCAATGAAATATTCATTACTTTCTTTTATCAATTGATATGAATGAAATCTATTGGATAATAGATTTTTCTATTTTTTTGATTTATTAAGTTTTTTTTTTTCATTTTTTAAACAATTTTTTATAATAGATTGTTCTATTTTTTTGATTTATTAAGTAGTTTTCTTTTTTTTTAAACATTTTTTTAAAAAATGGTTTGAATCTTACGATTTACGATTGGAATCCTGATTTGAATCGAATCGGTCCTAAAACGATTTTACGATTTGATTACGATTTAACAACCTTGTTCCTAACATAAAAAAATAAATCTAAACGTCCAAGTTGTTCAAAAAGAATAAAGAAAGAATAACTACTCTCTTAGCAGCCTAGGCCTCCTTATATAGCCTCAACCACTCCTTGAGGGACTAGGAATAGTAAGTTCTATTCCTACTAGAAAAATACCAAACAATAGAAATTTGCACCTGATAGATTTCAAGATAATTTCAAGAAAAACCTTCATCTTTGCCTTTACACCTTGCGTAAACCCTACCAGATTAGAAGATCTTAAAATTTGACTTGCCATTAGCCAAAACTGTTTTTCCTATTAAATTTTCTCCATTTCGAATGAGCATTCAAAACCTTCATAGTCGTCATGAAACCTCACAAGTCTATTGTATGGAAATATGATTTTCAGGTCAATTCAGAATAAAATCTAGAGAAAAATATAAACCAAAGAATATAACATAAGAATTGCACAGTTTATGACATGAGGGACTACAGCCGAAGATGATCCAGGAGCTTCTACTATATGAACTCTTTAGAAACAAGGTCGAAGGCTCGCCCAAATTTCAAATATCAAGAGCTTACTCTCAACGAGAGCCACTAAGAGACTACTCTCCCTCAAAGAGAACAAACCCAACCTAAGAGACCCCCTCTTCCCGAGAGCCGCTCGACACTCACATTTTCTCGACATTATAATAACCTTGTATTGTAGACCCTGTTTATGGAGTTCGAAAACCACACCTTCATTGACTACAAGTAGAAATTTCTATTCCTACACCGAAAACTACAAACAAGAAAAACTTGCCTCGAATGAAATTCGAGACACTTCTGATATTTATATTCACATAAATACTTTGGATCATTGAGATATATAGCCTTAAATAATACTAAGTTGGGGATAACATTTCCTTTAATATTAATTTTACAAGTAGGAGAAATTACTATCTTGACGATAGTGCTTTTCCTATAATTTAGCGTATCATTTCCTCATCATGAGCAAGTTGATGTTTGTCCAAGTACTCTACAAGATATTGATCTAAAATAAATATATAAGATAAACATTTGCAACTCCATATATCTTTTAAACTATATGATCAAGGGTGTGAGGCAAACTTGAATGTACAACAACAACTATAAATAGACTCAAGCATCCTTTAGGTGCAATTTGGTCCCACAAATAAATTTAGTTACTTTGTAGTCAAACAATAGAAACTATAAGGTGCATATTGATTTATACATTTAGCTTGTTATTTTCTTATACATTTTCCAATATGTACATTTATTTAAATTAAAACTCAATAGCTTGTTATTTTTATATATTTTCTTGACTAAATTACCCTTCTTACAGTTGTCTAATTATTAAAACTTAAGAAGAATACTATTCTTTCAATGGTTTTAAAATAAGAAATGTGACTTAATTTTTATTTTTTTTTGTAGAGGCAAAATCATTTGACTAAAAGGAATAGGAAGTACTGAGGGGAGGCTTGTAGTCACAACCCCAGAGGAGAAGAGTCTATCTACATTCTGGACTTAGGTGGGCTGGGGATCGATGCTAGGATGCTCGATTAAGGTATAATGCTTGCAGTGCTAGACAGGGAGCAAAACCATTGTACTGCCCATCCTAGATAGGAGACTGATTTGTGTGGAATCTGAGCAAGTCAGCATAATCTCCCATAATGATTATCACTTTGCAACGAAGAAGAGAGGAATTGAACTTGGAAGATACTCGATGAGAGATTTCATGTCACTTTTCAAATGTATGTAAGACCATCCTTGTCATTTGGCAAATAAGAGCCAGGGCCACTACAAACCAGGGACTGCCACTTGGCATGGAGATGAGCCAGTTGCTTGGAAACAATTTGTTCAGTGTGGGTCCAAGCAACAAATCCCTCCCAACAGAATCCTCTTCCATTTTGTTGGCCTCGTCACAACTAAGTTTTATCTAACTAAGAAGTGGAGGCTTCCAATCTTCTTGGAGTGGGCAGGATGAGAAGAAGTTTTCTTTACAATTGTTACTAGAGGACCATGTTTCAGTAATATCATTGTGATCACTGTGAGGGACGCTGCGGGATAATAATTCTTTGTTATACAATAGTTACTATAGGATCAAGATCAGTAGTTTCGTTGCAAACGCCAAGAGGGACACTTCTCATTGTATAATTCTTTGGTAATTTGATTGATTTTGATACTTGATAGTGAGGATTTAATGGGTATGTATGCTGTTGACCTAGCCTAAATTCACTAAATTGGACCCTACTAGTAGCTTTCACCTGCAACAATGGAGATTAAGAGAGTAGAAAAAGAAGATTAAGGGAAAATAGGGTTAATGTTGAGGATGAAGAGGTAAGAGAGCTGAGGAACAGGTTGGCAGATTCCATGAATTCTCAGAATTGGAAAATCTCAGGTGTGAATTGTTAAAGTCTGGTTCTTCAATGAGGAGGGGTCACCCCTTATTTACAGTTATGTTGAGATTTAACAACTCAGCAAAGCTAGTTAGAGTTAGGAATCAATAAGAATTTACTACATCAGCCCATCCAAGACATCATAACCACATGTTTTAGTAAGCATGTTCCCCAGGTTAGTGGTAGGAAAACCAGGGCAGCCCAGCCAGTAATTGATCTCTTCTTATAAGTTATAACCTTCAAACTACAACAACCAATATCTCTCCCTAAACTAACATAAAGATAGCTCCCCCAAATCGAGTCATACGCCTTGGGGAAACTTGTCCAATGGGTGGATTTAAGTGCTCCATTAAGACACCCTTGTCTTGGGTAAATAATCTATCCAAAGACTTTACAAAAGATGCCTTGGGGTACCAAGGACTTTGTGCCTGATCAGCAAAGTCATCCATTTGAGGACCCTACACCACCCTCAGGAAAGTTATCCATCTATGGACCTTAGGAAAGTCATCCAACTCTCAAGGAAGTCATCCATCGGAGAGACCTCAGTAAAGTCATTTATCCAAGGATTTACAATACCTTTAGGAAAGTCATCCATTTCAAGGACCTAAAGCAAGTAATCCATCTAAGGATTTTAAATAAACACCTTAAAAAGATTCTAGTGTGTGGGATCTATAGGGATCTCCTATTGCCAGTTTAGGACCTGGTCCTTTACTTTTTAGTATTGCACTGGAACTAGGAAACACTTTACATAAATGATTTCATTAAGTATTTAGAAATTATCCAAAACCCTAGACTTCCACTAATTATAATAATGTCCATTAACACATTATAGTTAAACCCTGAGAAAATAGAGAATTACATGTAAGTAATTCTTATAACATATCTTTACAATTTAGTCCTTCCACCAACCAATATTGCATAGAAGTATTTGTGACAATATCTTATACTGTCAAGTCCCTAGTTTATATTGAGAATTGATTCACTTGATAGTTGATACTTTTCGTCAAACTGAACTTTCAAAACTAATTTAAAATTCAATAGAAGAATATGATAATAATTAATTTTTTATAAGTAAAAAATAAATCATTCTAGTAAAACCATTTTATTGATAAACACTAGCTGATTTCTAAGTCCAGTCCAACAAGTTACAACTCAATAGTATATCCTATTACGGAGTAGTAGAATCCTTGTTGGGTATTCATACACTCCTCTAAGTATTTTGTACATAACCCAACGAGCCCGTATTTAGTTTGCTATTGGACATTGATGATTAACTTCATCAAAGTTACATAGACCAATACTTGAGAAGATGTCGAGCTCTTAGGTTGAGGACAATTTTTCAAATGGATCACCCTAATACAACTAGAAAGTATATTTCATAGAGTGTCTACTAGTCAATCTTGTTCAGTACAAGTACTTTCGACCCATACCCACATGCTAGTCAAGAGACCCTTCTCTTTGTAATTGAGATTCACCATACCATCTTTTGGAGCTAACCCTGTGTAAATCAAAGAGGAATAGTCCAAATGTATCCATTTGACTTGGAACAACTTTAGGTCTACAAGGAACCGGAAAATCATATCTCCTTTGCATTTGATTCTCAACCAATTGAATGATGTCCTACAGTGTTAGTTAAGGGATAAAGTGATCTCATCTTATGAGATACTTTATAATATCATACTCAATATAGAAGATAGTGTGTGAAACTAATATATTTATTGAAGTTTTTGGCACAATAATATGCATCAATTTATAGTTTTTGCCATATTTGGAACCATATCATGTCAAATCATATGCATCATGAACAATATCAAATCTCTTAGTGTCTCATGACATGTGTAAGTACACAAAAAACAACATTTGGCAACCAAATTACTATTCATTACCCCAAGTCGCAGCTAGTGATATAAAAACAATTCATTAAACCTCCAATCAAAAAGCATGCCAGATAACTCGTGCGCCGTAAGATCTCGTGGGATGACGAAAGCTCACACTTAACTTAATAATGCCCTCAAGAAAAATAAAGGCAATGATGAGGGTTTCCACATATAAACCTTAGAAAAATTAGACTTCATCTTCTAGAGCGCCTAGTTCTCCATGCATATCTCATTTAAGGAAAAATACAACGTATGATTCTTAGATGTATGAAACATATATCAATGCTATATCAATATCAGATTCTCATATAGTACCGTCAGCGCAATTCTGCCATTTCAATAATATCTTGTAATTTATCTCGTGACATGCCATTTTCAAGCGATATACCCAAGATATTAACATTGAGACTTTGTCTCCAAGAATAGAGGCAAGACATGGCCTTTTGATCTAATTGGAGGAGAGAACCTATAGCAGGACTCATTGCCCGCTTCCTCCTCTATTTTATCTCTTTTATGGCCTAGGATTTCGTGCAATTGACGTCGACCCACCATGTTGCTACTTCAACGGATTCATCGTTAAATCACATCTTTCTACCAAACTTGTATTGTATCTTTCTCAAACAACTAGTTACATTCTAACTATCCAATATCATCTCACAAATACTATCATTGATCATTGACTTCATTGTTGGACTCGGTTATTCGACTCATAGTTGCCAACTTTCAGGCAATAACTGCCCCCATAGTGACTAAGATCAGGTGGGTATCTGTTGTTCCTGATAAAGATGTCGTGAGGACGAGTTGCCCATAGTGACTGAGATCAGGTAGGTGTGTGTATGCCTGATAGATATTTTGTGAGGGCGAGTCCCCCACAGTGACTGAGATGAGGTGGGTATGTATTATTCTTGATAGAAATGTTGTGAGGATGAGTTCCCCACAGTGATTGAGATCGGGTAGGTATGTGTTGTTCCTAATAGATATGTCGTGAGGACGAGTTCTCCACACTGACTGAGATCAGGAAGGTATGTGTTGTCTCTGATAGAGATGTTGTGAGGATGAGTTCCCCAGAATGACTAATATCAGATATAGATGTTCCTGATAAAATGCTCACGATGACCAACATCAAATAAGAATATCAGTTTTAGCGGGAAAGGACCCAATGGATTTAATAATTGAGTCTAAGGACTCAAGAGGGTTGGTCCCAGCTGGTGAAGGCTTGGCTAATTTAATTGAGTATGTAGACTCAAGTAAAGAATGTCAGTCACTTGGAATGGTAACCTAGTATCATGTACACCATTTATGTCAGATATACTCGGTACTCGAAAAACATTTTAAGGTTGTAGACCTTGGATGGGGTGAAATAGCCCTGATCGACATTGGGTTGGTAGAAGAATGACACTTGTTGTGAATCGGTAAGCTAAGGCTTATGCAGTTGTGTGTCATGATGGGTTATTGTGATAACCAATTGTTATTGCTTATGTATGCTCATAAGAAAAGTTCCCGCATTTTTGGTAGGCAAAGTCTTCCGTTGTGTGTAATGACGAACGGGCGCACGTCTCATAATATAATTCTCTAAGGCGCGGGTTCGGGTCATCACAATTTCTCTTCCTATTATTTTGGTATTCTAAGGAATCAACAAGACAGAGAGGTCATGTGATTGGTGAAGCCGGAGTCATCTATTAATACTCACAGCATCAATTTGTATCAGAGCCTAGGTATTATTACTGCATCATGCCGCCCAGACATGGTCGAACGCATCTCTCAACGAAATGCTCAAACGTGATAATGTAACCCGATTAACACAACAGATTGAGGCATTGACTATCCAAGTTGTTGCATTAATGGCTAGGGATAATCAACGAAGGAGTCATTATCCACTTCCACGTTCGATTGAGAATGAGGGGTTTGAGGTTGAGTTCAAGAACCCCTATGGAGAATGCATCACAAGAAGAGGGAGGCCCGGGGTTGAAAACCCTAGGATGAACTTTGATTCACGGGGGTGGGAAGTCGGATTAAAGATTAACATCACTGAGTTTTAGGGAAGCATACAACCAGAAGAGTTTCATGATTGGATTTATGTCGTGGAGGAGGTCTTGGATTTTAAGAAGCCTTAAAAAAAAGGGGTTCCATTGGTGGCGATTAGATTTTGTGAAGGGCTATTGCATGGTGGCAACAGTCTAAGTTGATGTATGGTCAACAGGGAAAACAGAAGATTGACTCATGGGAGAAATTGAAGAAACATATGTGTGTCACATTCCTTGTCGCGACCCAAAATACCCCCTAGAAGATAAGAGACCTTTTAGCATGTTACCTAAATTATATTATACCATCCTGTGTAATACCAAAGGCATACAAAGAGCAGAAACTGAAAATTTCTAAATAACATCAACTGTATATGTATCCAAGTCTGAACCAACAGAGTTTTAACAAAGTACAACTCTAAAGCGGACATTCCCCACTTATCAAAATACACAAATCTCTCCCTCACCCTCTCAACAGTAGTCTAGATAGGGCCACCTATCCAGTGCTCTATCATCGAGTGAATGATCCATAGTAGGCTCAGGCTCATAGTACTCCTCGTCCACCCAAGGCTCGGGGGTAACATCGAATGGATTTGCCGATGATAACAAATCGGCTGAGCATAGAATACTAAGCGTATACAAACCACTAGATAATATGTCATAATTTCACATGCTTTCACATAGTCAGTTCATAGAATACACATGCACTAAAAACACATCAGGAAACATCTTTACAAATACACATGTGCGATACGATAAAACACATATGCTTATCTTTCAAAATCATATTCTTCTTTTTCTTAATTTCTTTTACCTCTTTTACTTTACACATGAAACATTTCACTTGATTTACACATGGCTTTATGGGAGTGTACACATGATATTGACTAATGCTCTACCTAGAATGGTAGAAGTCCATTAGCATTCACATACACATAGAGTATGCCTAATGCTCTACCTAGAGTGATAGAAGTCTATTAGGATCTTCATCCACCTCCCCGTGGATATCTTTGCACATAGTTTACCAGGAACAAATGCCCAATGCTTTACCATACAAGGGTAAAGAATCCATTTGCATTCTTCCATTTCTCATAGCTTCATTTGAGATCAAATGCCAAATGCTCTACCTAGGTTTGTAGTCCACTTCCATCCTTCCATCTCACTTATGTTGTTTAACGTCTTTCTTCCTTGCTTTTTGATACACGTACCCATAAGGAAATCCAATCATGCAATACACATGGTTCATAAACAATAGTGAGTGAACATAGCATTTAATGAAAACACATAAATACATGGCACATGCTTTCTATTTCACTTAAACTCATCACATACACATAACACGTAGTAACACAGATGATTTCATCACATAATCACTAGTAGGAGTCCCTACTAGATCACCTTGAAGCACAAAGGACTCTATAATGGTTTTCACATAACAAGGATTATGAGACAAAAGCTAGTAGAGTGTATCTACCTTCTGGATCAATACCCTTTTGATCGCAGCACTTTAGAACACGTTGGTAAATGATAACGTAACTCGGATGAACTCCGGAGCAAAGTCAAACCCTTCTCTTCCTTCTCTTTCTTTCCTCTTTCTTCCTTCTTTATCTTCTCTCTTCTCTTCTTTTCTTTCTCTTCTCTTAGCTCTAGGGTTTGGTAACCCAATACCCCACGTAATGGGGTATTTATAACCCATTGGGGTTTGGGGAAACACCCAAAGAGCCCCCATGAGTCATCAAGCTCAAAAGTAGGTCGGCCAAGGCAAAAATCCGCATGATCGGTCGACCAGTAAGGACTATCAGTCGATCGGTCAAAAATCACCTCTCTGCCTAAAATCCCCATACAAAATTTTACCTATTCGGTTGACCGGTGATGCTCTATTTTGCTTGTTTACCCATTTCCAACACTTCGAGTATTTCATACTCTTTGGTTGCTTTCCCAAAACACACCACACAACCACGACTCATACACTCATCCCAAACACACTACACAACACTTATAACATGAAGGAAAAACCCCATTTCATAAATCCGATACGAAGGTCACATAGAAGACCTTGGCTCAAGCAAGCCTAATGCCAAAGCACTTTTAATAGCACTATTCACTAGAATAGTGATCTTGGAAATTCGGGGCTCTACATCCTCCCCCCCTACAAAAATTTCATCCTCGACCAACGGCAAATGATCTTCCCAACTACCCTGGAAGTCTAGCATGCATGCCCGAAGCATATCCTCTATAATCTGGTTCACCCTCTCTGTCTGTCCATCGATCTAAGGATGAAAGGTGGTGCTGAAATCCAATCGAGAACCCGCGTTCTGAAAAGTCTTCCAGAACCTAAAAGTAAACCCCGGATCTCCATCAGATAAGATAGTCACTGGCCGCCATGCAACCAAACCACCTCCTTAATGTACAAGGCAACCAGCTGCCTTAATGTGGACATAGTCCGATAGGGTAGGAAATGCGCAAACTTCGTCAAACGATCAACTATGACCCAGATAGCATCGGAGCCCCTTACCGTCCTTGGCAAGTCAACCATGAAGTCCATAGAGATATTCTCCCATTTCCATTTTGGAATAGGGAGGGGCTATAGAAGACCTGCAGGCCTCTGATGCTCGGCCTTCACCTGCTGGCACAACAAGCACTGAGTAACATATTCTGTCACTTCCCTCTTCATATTCCGCCACTAGAAGTACCTCTTCAGGTTCTGGTACATTTTCGTACTCCCAGGATGCACTATATACTTGGACCAATGGGCCTTATCCAAGATCTCACGCCTTTGCTCTACGTCTGCAGGAACACACAACCTACCCTTAAATGTGATGGCACCATCACTATTCAAGGCAAACTCCTGACTACCAGAACTCACCGAATTATCTCGGTACGCAAGCAATTCCACATCCGAACTCTGCAACTCCTGAATTTGGCCCAAGATGCAAGGCCTAACTGCCAAGTTAGATATGAGAGACCCGAATGCGCCCAAACTAAAGTTTGAGGCGTCGTTAGACATGTTTTCTAACAACTTCCACTCACTAACCCAAAAGTGAGCCATGATCCTAGGAGATTTCCTGCTCAAGGCATCTACAAGCACGTTTGCCTTACCCGGGTGGTATTAGATAGAGCAATTATAGTCCTTCATGAACTCTACCCAATGGCGTTGCCTCAGATTCAGCTCTGTCTAGGAAATAGATACCTCAAGCTCTTGTGATCTGTGAACACATTAAACTTCTTCCCATACAGGTAGTGACGCCAAATCTTTAGTGCGAAGACAATTGCTGCAAGCTCGAGATCATGTGCAGGATAGTTCTTCTCATGATCTTTCAACTATCGGGAAGCATAGGCTACGACCTTCCTTGCTACATCAGAACACATCCCAGCCCGATAAGCAACGCATCACTGTAGACTACAAAACCACCGCTTCTAGCTAGGACTGTGAGAACAGGGGCTGTAATAAGTCGCTTCTTCAACTCCGTGTAGCTTACCTCACACTTCTTGCTCGAAGTAAACTTAGCGTTCTTCCGCGTGAGATAGGTAAGCAATGACGTTAAGCTAGAAAACCCCTCTACAAAGCGCCTATAGTATCGTGCCAAGCCGAGAAAATTACGAATCTCGGTAATACGCTTCAGCCTCTCCCAGTTCATTACTGCCTTGATCTTCGTAAAATCAATTAAGATCCCCTCGATAGATATCACATGACCCAAGAAAGCCACCTTCTCCAGCCAAAACTGGCACTTGCTCAACTTAGCATACAGGCTATGCTCTCAAAGAGTCTACAACGTAAGGCGAAGGTCTCTTGCATGATCCTCCCGTGTTCTAGAGTACATAAGAATATCATCGATGAATACAATAATGCATCGGTCGAGAGACGGTCTGAATACCCGGGTCATTAGATCCATGAATGTAGCCGGTACATTCATCAAACCAAAAGGCATGACCCGGAACCCGTAGTGCTATACCGAGTCTTAAAAGCATTCTTGGGATCATCTTCATCCTTGATCTTCAACTAATGGTATCCAGACCGAATATCAATCTTTGAGAAGAACTTCGCTCCCCTTAACTGGTCAAAGAGATCGTTTATCCGAGGCAATGGAACAGGAGTTCCCCATGGTGAGACACTTGGCCGAATGAAACCAAGTCCTTGCAACTGCTCCTTCAATTCGATAGGGGCCATCCTGTATAGAGCCCTAGAAATCGGAGTAGTGTCTGGAGCAATCTCAATCGCATGAGAGCCTATAGGTTTTCACCTTAGGTCTTCACATTGATTTTGATGATAACAATAATAGAATGAGATTTATGTTACTAATGCTTCTATTGAGCTTATATGATAAACAATTTATGAAGAGCATTAACAAGCCATTCAAGATGAAAAAGCATGAAAATGACTTCATTCATGAAGAAAGATCTTTACCAAGTCAAATCAATTCAAGATCAAGACTAGAAGAATGAAGACTCTCAAGTAGGTCTAATTGTTTTATTTAAGAGTCTTAGGATTTATGTATAAATCCTCAAAATTTGGTCGGTTAAATTGCTCAATACTTAGATTGACAATAGGTGCCTTAAAACCCAATTGAATATCATTCTAAGGACCTAAAACATGATAATTATCTTGTTAAAGATAAGGTTAAAGACCTAGGAAATCATTCTCATCATATTGGTCTTTAAAAATAGAGATTAATGAGAATTTAAGCTTGAACCGTCGACTGATGGGCCAGGGTATTAGCCAACCGTCAACGGTTGAGGTTACAGAAAGTAAGAACTTTCTATCTTATGAACCGCCGACGGTTCATGAATGGAAATCTCATCCGTCGACGGATTCTTATGGAAAACATGAAAATTGCTCACAACGGCTAGTTTTTAACGGCTCTTTGAGTTCCCATCAAGCCTCCAACGGCTATATTTTCTCAAGGGCTATAAAATGGAATGATTTATGAATAAAAAGAACTCCAATACTTCCAATGATTCAATCCATTCACTCAAAGCTTAGATTGTTAAATTTATTTATTTAAACCTAGAAATTCCAAAACCCAAGTTCTTGAGTTATTCAACTCTAATCTTTGGGAGATTTCATAGAGTGTTAAAAGTCATCTATCAGCTCATCTAAGGAGTATTTTCAGCATGTAAACCTCTTCCTAATAGGAGTGTATTTGAAATCAAGACGTCCGTGGGAGTCTTGTCCATGAAGCCGGAGAGCTTTGTAAAAGGTTAGGTCCCAACCCGGAAAGTGGACTAAGTCTAGGGAGGATTGTTCCCTAGCAAGGTTTTTATCTTGACACGGAAGAGAGATTGGCGATTTGGAATAAATCATGGTGAATCCTTCAAGCCGGAGAGCTTAAGGCTGGGGGTAGGCGGGTTGCTGAACCTCGAGAACAAACATCTCATGTTAACTTAAGTTTGCATTTTCTCTTACTCTATCTCTTTCATTCTTCTTTGAATGTACGTTTAGAATTGCCTAGTTTTAATTCCCTTTAACTTAATTAAGTTGAAATTCAGCTTAGGGAATTGGAGTAGAATTTTTAATTTGCCATAGACCCTAATTACCCCCCCTCTAGGGTCAATACCGTGGGCAACATTGAAAATCTAGCACCCGATCAAGAGGCAAACCCGGCAAGACCTCGGGGAAAACATCCATAAACTTATTCACAACCTGGATGGCTGAGGAGTTTCTTGCCTCCAAACTCAAGCGACTAAGGGCTGCAAAGCGAGCAATGTCTCTCCTTTGCAATTCCCTGAGGCCTGAAATGAAACGGCTTCGCCCCTACCGGCTGGAAGTTCACCATCTTCTCAAAGCATGCCACATAACAGCGGTGAGTCGAGAGCCAGTCCATTCCCAAGATCACATCAAAATCTTGAAAATTCAAGACTATCAAATCGAGTAACAACTCATGTGGCCCAACCTACACGATGCAGTCTCTGTAAACACTGTCTGCATCCACTGACTTCTCGAGCGAAGCCGAAATCGATAACTCCTGATCCATACAACAAGGTGTAGAACAAAAACCCTTCGCGAAGCTGGGTGATACAAAGGAATGTGTCGATCCCGCATCGATCAACACCCGAGTTAAGCACTTGCATATCAGCAAAGCGCCTGAGCATTTAAAACTACTACCGTCAAGCAACCACATGAATTCACACATAACATATAGGTAGCTTGTTCGTACACCACATAATCACATACATCACATAATATCTATAATTCACAGTTCATAGAACTTTGACCATTTGAATCTCAAGCGTACCTTCCACAACATCATCAGATGCATGTGCTTCCAACTCTATCATCACAAAGACCCGACCCTGGTTCGCCTGACGAGGCAGCTGAGTGGGATGTGAGGACCTAGAGACTTGAGAAGATCCCTACTGAGAAGCCTGCCTGACTGGAGGTCTACTCCCCTGAGGCTATTGCTGGAATGGCTGTCGCCCCAGACAATCTTTCACCATGTGACCCTAAAGGCCGCAGTAAAAAAACCCTCATGAGAGCTTCCAGGAATCACCGGTATGCTTTCTCCCACAATGACTGCAGAGCCCAAGCCCTGATGCGGAAGAAGAAGGCTGCGCAGTCCAAGCCCCCTGAGTAGCAGTGGGGCGAGGAGCCTGTGATGCCAATGGAGGTCTCTGAGCCTGAGTGGCCTGCGAAGTCTGGTACGGAACAATCCTGACCCTCTTCTCCGATGGTGCCGAGCTACTGAACTGACCTCGAGACATGCCTCTCCCTAGGTGTCTCTCCTTCTAAAGAACTCCTCCGAATTCTTCTCCGCAAGCGTGAACTTGCTCACCACCTCTTCCCAAGGTCCCACCTGGATCATAGAGACCCGATCACGAATGAAGGCCTTAAGCCCTCGCTCAAACTTCCTGACTCACATATGCTCTGATGCGATTAGGTGAGGTGCGAGCCTCGACAACTCAACAAAAGTGGCCTCGTAGTCTACCACACTCCGATCTCGCTGCTCGAGTGTTATAAACTCAATCTCCTTCTGCTCATGGACAACCACTGGGAAATACTGTCGATAAAAGACGTCGAAGAACTCTCCCCACGTCCATGCCTCTCCTGCCCGCGCAACATCTCTCTGCCTCAAAGCAGATCTCCACCAATGCTCTATTGGACCCTCTGCTCATCAGTGCATCGAAGGACCCTAAAGGTCTTCTCGGACCCTAAAGGTCTTCTCTAACTGCATCATCTATGCCTCGGCCGCCATGGGATCTATCGTCCCATAAAAGGTAAGAGGTCGTAGTCTCCGAAAAGCCTCGAGTCCTGCTGTGTGATGCACAGGAGGAGGTGCAGGTACAACAGGAGTCACGGGGAGCAGTAGGATCATCCACCTTATCTGCCAGCCTTTTCATGGTCGCTGAGATAGCTCCCAAAATTTGAGTTAAGTAGGGTTGCCCATTACCTTCAGGGACCTCTCCTTCAGACCTTCTGGTCTGGTAACCTCTTCCTCTATTGCCACGTCTCATGATAGGAATTCTGAGAACAATAGTAAGTGTGAGTCTATGCTCTTTGAATAACGCAGAAGGAGCACTTAGTGCACACATAAGTGTATGGTATACATCAAGGTATAAGCATAATAGTATAAACATAACAATGTTTTCCTAGCGAAACTAAGTTCTCGACCTCGGTTAAATCCGTAACCGATTTGACTAAGACTAAGTGATTAGTCTATACTTGGAATACAACTCCCTAGTCCTAATTTCAGTTTTCGAGCCCAAGGGAAACTAATCCCTAAGCTCTGATACCAACTTTTTCAAGACCCAAAATACCCCCTAGAAGATAGGAGACCTTTTGGCACATGACCTAAATCATATCATACCATCCTGTGCAATACCCAAGGCATACAAATATCGGGAACTGAAAATTTCAAAATAACATCAACTCTACATGTATCCAAGTCTGAACCAACAGAGTTTTAACAAAGTATAACTCTAAAGCGGACATTCCCTACTTATCAAAATAAACATATCTCTCCCTCACCCTCTCAACAATAGTCTAGATAGGGCCACCTATCCGGTGCTCTATCATCGAGCGAATGATCCATAGTAGGCTCAGGTTCATAGTACTCCCCCTCCACCCAAGGCTCGGGGGCAACATCAAATAGACCTGCTGATGATAACAAATCGACTGAGCATGGAATACTCAACGTATACAAACCACTAGATAATATGTCATAATCTTACATGCTTCACATAGTCAGTTCATAGAATACACATGCACTGAAAACACGTAAGAAAACCTCTTTGCAAATACACATGTGCGATACGATAAAACACTTACACTTATCTTTCAAAATCATTTTTTTTTTCTCTTTTACTTTACACATGGAACATTTCACTTGATTTACACATGGCTTTATGAGAGTGTACACACGACATTGATTAATGCTCTACCTAGAGTGGTAGAAGTCCATTAACATTCATAGACACATGGAGTATGCCTAATGCTCTACCTAGAGTGATAGAAGTCCATTAGCATCTTCATCCACCTCCCAGTGGATATCTTTGCACATAGTTTACCCAGAACAAATGCCCAATGCTTTACCATACAAGGGTAAAGAGTCCATTTGCATTCTTCCATTTCTCATAGCTTCATTTAAGATCAAATGCCAAATGCTCTACCTAGGTTGGTAGAAGTCCACTTGCATCCTCCCATTTCACTTATCCTGTTTAACATCTTTCTTCCTTGCTTTTTGATACACATACCCATAAGGAAATCCGATCATGCAATACACATTGTTCATAAAAAATAGTGAGTGAACATAGTATTTAATGAAAACACATAAATACATGGCACATGCTTTCTATTTCACTTAAACTCATTACATACACAACACGTAGTAGCACACATGATTTCATCCCATAATCACTAGTAGGAGTCCCTACTAGATTACCTCGAAGCACAAAGGCCTCTATCATGGTTTTCACATAACAAGGATTATGAGACAAAAGCTAGTTGAGTGTATCTACCTTTCGGATCAATAACCTTTTGATCGTAGCGCTTTAGAACACGTTGAGAAACAATAACGTAGCTCGGATGAACTCCGGAGCAAATTCAAACCCTTCTCTTCTCTTGCTTTCCTCTTTCTTCCTTCTCTCTTTTCTCTTCTTTTCTTTCTCTTCTCTTAGCTCTAGGGTTGGTAACCCAATACCCCACGAAATGGGGTATTTATAACCCATTTGGGTTTGGGGAAACACCCAAAGAACCCCCTTGAGTCACCAAGCTCAAAAGTAGGTCGACCAAGGCAAAAATCCGCATGATCGGTCGACCGGTAGGGACTATCGGTCGACCGGTAATGACATTCAGTCGACCAATGATGCTTTGTTTTGCCTGTTTACCCATTTCCAACACTTAGAGTATTTTATACTCTTTGGTTGCTTTCCCAAAACACACCACACAACCTACGACTCATACACTCATCCCACACACACACTACACAACACTTATACCATGAAGGAAAAATCCCATTTCATAAATCCGATACTAAGGTCACATGGAGGACCTTGGCTCAAACAAGCCTAATGCCAAAGCACTATTCACAACACTATTCATTGGAATAGTGATCCTAGAAATCTGGGGCTCTACATTCTTACCATAGTTCAAAATATCGATACGTATCGGCCGATACGTACCGATTTTTCACATATCCGATACACAGATACGGTGGAAACAAAAAAAGTTCGTCATATCGTCCACGTATCGACCGTATCGTGCGTATCAGTACCGATACGGTGCGATACGCTCGATACGTTACCGATACGGGTTTTCAACAGTTAAAAAAATGGTCCATATGGGGTTGGTTACAGAGAACCATCCAAAAAGAAAAATGAGGGCTACAGATTCGCACAGATGAATAGATCTACATGATTTTCAAACATCAAACAAACCTAAAAAGCAAAAAAATGATCCCGGCAAGACTGCAAAATGCCAAAATTAGATTTGTGCGTAAAGAAGGAGGAGGATTAGGGACTAGGGTACATACCTATGCTTACTGTAGATTGGCATTGTCGTCAATCGTCGTCGTCTTCTCCGTTACCATCGTCGATTTCAGAAACCGCCTTTGCCCCTTTGGGGTAAAACAGAGAGTTCGTAAGCACGGTAACCTGTATTCTGTTTGTTTGGTTTTTATTAAATGAAGAAGGAGGTATGCTAACCTCACTCTGCACAACGTAAACTTTATATTATGTTTTTCTTTTTTTTGGTTCTAGCGTGTGTTGTGTTAACTTTTCTCCAAAAATTGATTGAATCAAGCCAAACACGATTTACATGGGAGTGTCCTTTTAACTCCTATTAACTGTGGTTAAGTTACACTTACCCTTAGGGTTTGATCTTTTAAAAAAAATAACCATAGGGTTAAGAATTTTTAACTCTTGTGTTAATTTTTTTTTCTAAAAACCAAGCTTAGACATGTGTCCGTTTTAGTGACAATTAATTGTGGTTAATAGTCACTAATCCTTAGGGTTCAACAATCTAAGTTTTTCTTTAAAAATATTTAAAGAAATTAACCCTAGGGTTAAGACTTTTTAACTCTAGAGTTAATTTTTTAATATTTATTTCTAATAAACCAAGGTTAGACATGTGTCACTTTTAACTCCTATTAATTGTGGTTGAGATTCACTAACCCCTAGGGTTCAACATTCTAACCTTGGTTTTTATTTAAAAATATATTAAAAAATTAAGCCTAGGGTTAAGATTTTTAACTGTAGAGTTAATTTTTTTAATATTTTTTTTCTAAAAACTAAGGTTAGATTGTTGAACACTAAGGGTTAGAGAATCTTAACCACAATTAATAGGAGTTAAAATGGACACATGTCGACCTTGTTTCTTAAAAATAAATATTAAAAAATTGTAATAAAATATTAATCCTAAGGGTTAAAAATTCTTAATTTTAAATATTATTTAAAAAAAAAAAACAAAGTTATATTGTTCAACCCTAAAAGTTAGTGAATCTTAATCGCAATTGACTGTGATCCTTTCTGTATTTTGTAAAAAAATCTCCTCTGCAATCTGTAAAAAATATTAAACACCATTCAAATTGTTAACATTTGAATGTTATTACCAGCTAAAAAAAATTGTAGATAGAAAAAATATGTAATATGTGTGTGTTAGCATAAAGGTTCTTGTTTACATTAAACTTGTAATCATCCAAACACCACTCAATAGACATAGAGGTCTTTTTTTTACATCTCGTGTTTACATTAAACTTGTAATCACCCAAACACCACTCAATAGACATTAGATGTCTTTTTTTTACAACTCTTGTTTACATTAAACTTGTAATCACTCAAACACCACTCAATAGACATAGAGGTCTTTATTTACATTAAAAAAAAAAATCAAATATCCTGCTTGTTTACATAAAAATTTCTATTTACATAATTACATCCAAATAAAATTACAGTCATCTTCTTTTCTTCTTTTCCTCTTGATGCAGGGTCTCCAATAATTCAACTATCTCTTCCTCTTCCCACATTGATTAAGTCCTGTAAAAAAATTGAACTCATCAATTGCATATAGAAATAAGTTTAAACAATACTAAATTGCTAAATTTCAATTAAAAACTTTAATGTGCATATAATAAGTTCCTTAAGCATCTAAAACAATTAAAATGAATATCAGCGCGCACGCCTTTTTTAACTTATAAATGTTTTAACTCTCATATGTATGACTATAAATGTAGGTGGAGGCCTTCATATAGTTTGTTTTTAACTTATATTTGCATTAAAAGAGGTTTTATGCAAGGTATCCAAATTTTTCCTTACGTATCCAATCTTTTTTTAGCGTATCCTGAATTTTTACGCCGTATCCAACCGATACGGTACCGATACGCCGATACATATTCTATTTTGGACTTACCGATACGGCGACCGATACCGATATTTTGAACCATGATTCCTACCCCACAACTATATGAGAATGCTACAGAACTTTTAGTAGGGTACCAAGATGGTTGATGAATATACTATGGAATTTTATTAGTTGGTGGCTTGCAATGACCTAACTGAGATAGAGGAGCAACTGTTATCCCAGTATGTTGGAGGTTTGCGGTCTCAATTTCAAGATAAAGTTGGAGCATTGAACAGGCATGCTGGGTAGGCTGCATATTTTCAACAGTTCACGTTCATCATCAAACATAAGGTTGGAGCATTTAACAAAGTCGCTAATACGCTTAGTCGGTGCACTTCCTTGCTCACGACTATGTGAACCCAGGTACTCAGGCTTGAATTGTTTTGTGATTCATTGTCTATTGACCCCTACTTTAGGCCTATTTTGAGTGATGTTATAAGAGGGACAAGATCTGATTTTATGATGCACAAAGGTTTTCAAAGGATATCTATTGTGTGTTCCTGATTCTAGCCTTTGCTTAAAGATCATTAAGGAATTGCATAATGAACGTCACGTGGGACGTGATAAAATATTGCAGTCAGTGATGAGATCTTACTTTTGGCCTTCCATGCGATGGGAGATTACTAAGTCCGTGGAGAGTTATCGCATCTACCAAATCTTTAAGGACACAACGACTAGTACTGGTTTATACATACCTTTACTTGTGCCACACCAGCAATGGGTCGATGTGAGCATAGTATTTGTTTCGGGATACCCTGTACACAGAGGGGTATAAACTCTATTTTTGTAGTGGTGGACAAATTTTCAAAGATGATGCATTTATTGCATGCAAGAAGACAACGGATGCGGTCAATGTGGCCCAATTATATATTCAAGAGGTGTACAGTCTTCATGGACTGCCGGTTTCTATTTTCTTTGATAGAGACGTTTCGTCCCTTAGTTATTTACAACGTAGTTTATGACATATTTCTAACACCAAGCTCGACTTCATCAGTGTGCGTACCACCCTTAGACTGATGGACAGACAGAGGTTTTCAATCGCTCTTTGGGCAATTTATTACGTAGCTTGGTGGGAGATGATTTGAAATCATGGGATCATAAATTGTATGAGGCTGAATTTGCCTACAATCGTTCGCACGGTATTCACTCTTTTTTACTTCACTAATAGCTATGCCCCTAGATCTTTGATTCATTTGGCTCTTGTTCCCGATTTAAAGCATACTCTTAAGAAAGCTAAAGATTTAATTGTGGCAATTCAGGAGGTGCACAAGGCCACACAATAGAACCCCTTTTGGAAGCCACTGCCAAGTATAAGTGCGATGCTGATAAGAAGTGTCATCTTTTGGAAGAATTTGAGGTTGGGAATTTTGTTTGGGCAATCTTAACTAAGGATAGGTTTCCTGTGGGGGAGTATAATAAGCTGGCTGCAAGAAAATTTTGCCCACTGGAAATCGTGGATCAGATTAATCCCAATGCTTACAAATTGAAACAACCAAGTCATATTCGTACCTCTGATATTTTTAATGGAAAGCACCTCGTTCCTTTTCATGGTGACAATTCAGAGGATGAGTTAGTGAATTTGAGGGTGAATGATTTCCACCCTGGAGAGAATGATGTAGGAAAAGTGGCAAAAGACTTCAAGGAGTCCTTGGACCATCAAAAGTCTAAACAGGAGGCATAAAAGCATTAGTAGAAAAGTCAGTGTTAAAATCTCGTTCTCGGGAGATTTTCAAATTTGAATTTTTTCCTGGTATTTCTTACTTAAATCTCAGCAAAATTAAAAATATATATTAACATTACAAAAATAAGTTATAAATATCACCAAATTATAAATTCATAAAACCGACAACATTGTATATTTCTCACGATATTTTTGAAATCTCGGCTAAATCTCACAATATTTATGGGATAAAAAAAAAGAAAATCATATTTCTCATGAGTATTTTAAAATATCGCGACAAAAAACGGAATTTTAAACTTTAGATTTTTTTTCCTAGATTTTTCTCAGAAGAAATTGGGTATTCCTCGAGAAATTTGTAACAACGGTAAAAATCATGAGCCCCGGAGTCAGAATTGCAAAAAATTTACCTGGCTGAATGGAAACGTCGAGATCTTCGAGATCCATAGTTTCGCCATGGGCTTTTCACTTTTTGGCCAAATTCCTTCGTTTAAGCCTCGGAAACAGTAATTTTACTATTTTTTTAAGTTTTGTTTTAGCAATTACTCTGGTTATAGAAGTAAGAATTGCGCACCGTCGATTCTGTCTTGATTCTAGTCTTCAATAATAGTAATTTCCAGTCATCTATTAATGCTCGTTGCTTCACTAAGCAAGTACTATTAGATTGAAACCTAGAGCGCCTAGATCTCCATGCATATCACGTGTAGGTTAAATCTAACATACGGTTACACATACTAGTATAATGGGTGTAAGGCACCCATATCTTAGTTTTTTGCTTCTTGCTCTCAAAATTATGTTTTGAACTCACTATAAAATAAAAAGTCATAGACTAATTAAAGTCTCAATATAAAACAAAACTAGCAATAGAAATAAAGTCATAACAGTAAAACTCCCCAAACAACTAAAGTCATCAAACTAAAACTCCTAAAGAAGTACAAGCTTACTTAAAGAAATCAAAATGAGAAGAACGACATATTTAACACTTAATTCCCTACAATAAAATAAAGACATAAAATACAACTAAAAAACCTTTTCTTACCAATCCATTGTGTTTCCAAAAATATTGCATAGAAAAATACTTGAACAAAAAATATTAAAACCTAATTTAGGGTCTAGCACTTCACATATTTGTCTCTAACCTGAAGGCAAGGCATTAATGGTTTTCATTTTATAACACCTAGAAATAAAAATGCCTCCTTTTTAATTCAAAAAATATGTTATTTTGAGCCCAAAAAATATGTTATTTTTACCCCAAAAAATATGTTACTCCCACTATGAGATGCTAATAAGGCTTGGAGTATTCTTAAGTGGATCAGCCGTCCTAGGTGCCCCAGCCCATGAAGAACTTGAGCATCAATAGGATGTAAGTGGGTCAAATTTTAGTTGATCTGAACAGGACACGCTAAGCCCATTGACACTCCCAAGGCCCTAATGCTAGCTTAGGAGTTTATCATGTATGCCTCCACAAGCAACAAACTTCCAAATGATGTTTCTTGTTCCACCGAATTTATTCTGAAATTATATTATATTTCCATTGAACATGAATTGTTGTTATTAAAGAAGAGGTATGGAAGGAAATCTTACAGTAAGCACAGATCCGAAAGGCTTCCAAGCTCCTTTGGAATGGTCCCAGAAAATGCATTAATCCCAAATGACCTAAGAAGACATAAAATCAACAAATAATAACTAATAGTAACAGTAATGGGAAATGATTTGGGCACCTCTGATTCTTATTAAACGGGTGTCACCACCTGGTAAAAATACGACAGTACATATGTTGAACAATGCCTATCTCTAATATTATAATGCCAACGCCCTGTTCAAAATGTCGACTGAAATTTTTGCTAATCTTAGATTTACCCTTTGCAATAAAAGGTGTTAAAAATGTTGATTATATTTTTATTAAATTTCAATACTACTCCTTCTATTATTAATGATAAGATAAAAAATATTTTACTAATTCTAATACTACCCCTTCTATTATCTTATGAGTTCCACTTCTAAGCGGACCCAAGTGTCCTGTGTCCCTTTTAACCCATGTTTAACTATGGTTAAGTTAAATTAAATTTAAAATTAGTAATTTTGTTTTGTTTTTTGTTTTTTGTTTTTTTTTTCTAAAAACCATGGTTAGATTGCTTAACCTTAGAAAGTTAACCACAGTTGATGGTGGTAAAAAAGGGGGTTGGACCAATGAGGTCACTGGGTCAGCTTCTAAGCTGACCTTGGAGTCCGTTTTCCATTTCCCTTATCTTATTTTCTCATATATGCCCTCCTTAAAAATGTACTATTTTTTTCCAAATTCACCTAAGAGTGGTTACACCACTGAGGTTGCAATGTGTCCCTTTAAACACTCCTTAATTGTGGTTACTTATGGGTCACCCACATATCTTTGGTTTTTAGAAAAAACATTAAATTTTTTTTAAACGTTAGTTAAAATTCATTAACTCTAGAAACTAAGGATAAGTGGGTGAATCCTAGGGGTGGGTGAATCTTAACCATGGTTAAAGAGTGTTAAAAGGGACACATGGCGACTTCAGTGGCGTAACCGGACTCCTCGCTCTCTTAGCAAAATGCTCCAAAAGAAGAATGTTTCGCCAAGGCCCTGCCCGCCCCCTTTCTTTGTTATATCCAAAATGCCCTTGAAGTTTGTTGGTTCTCAAAACGTCCCTATGTCATAACGTGTCCCTCACAATTTTTTATATCTAAAATATCCCTCTCATAAACTTTTAGTAGGGTACCAAGATGGTTGATGAATATACTATGGAATTTTATTAGTTGGTGGCTTGCAATGACCTAACTGAGATAGAGGAGCAACTGTTATCCCAGTATGTTGGAGGTTTGCGGTCTCAATTTCAAGATAAAGTTGGAGCATTGAACAGGCATGCTGGGTAGGCTGCATATTTTCAACAGTTCACGTTCATCATCAAACATAAGGTTGGAGCATTTAACAAAGTCGCTAATACGCTTAGTCGGTGCACTTCCTTGCTCACGACTATGTGAACCCAGGTACTCAGGCTTGAATTGTTTTGTGATTCATTGTCTATTGACCCCTACTTTAGGCCTATTTTGAGTGATGTTATAAGAGGGACAAGATCTGATTTATGATGCACAAAGGTTTTCAAAGGATATCTATTGTGTGTTCCTGATTCTAGCCTTTGCTTAAAGATCATTAAGGAATTGCATAATGAACGTCACGTGGGACGTGATAAAATATTGCAGTCAGTGATGAGATCTTACTTTTGGCCTTCCATGCGATGGGAGATTACTAAGTCCGTGGAGAGTTATCGCATCTACCAAATCTTTAAGGACACAACGACTAGTACTGGTTTATACATACCTTTACTTGTGCCACACCAGCAATGGGTCGATGTGAGCATAGTATTTGTTTCGGGATACCCTGTACACAGAGGGGTATAAACTCTATTTTTGTAGTGGTGGACAAATTTTCAAAGATGATGCATTTATTGCATGCAAGAAGACAACGGATGCGGTCAATGTGGCCCAATTATATATTCAAGAGGTGTACAGTCTTCATGGACTGCCGGTTTCTATTTTCTTTGATAGAGACGTTTCGTCCCTTAGTTATTTACAACGTAGTTTATGACATATTTCTAACACCAAGCTCGACTTCATCAGTGTGCGTACCACCCTTAGACTGATGGACAGACAGAGGTTTTCAATCGCTCTTTGGGCAATTTATTACGTAGCTTGGTGGGAGATGATTTGAAATCATGGGATCATAAATTGTATGAGGCTGAATTTGCCTACAATCGTTCGCACGGTATTCACTCTTTTTTACTTCACTAATAGCTATGCCCCTAGATCTTTGATTCATTTGGCTCTTGTTCCCGATTTAAAGCATACTCTTAAGAAAGCTAAAGATTTAATTGTGGCAATTCAGGAGGTGCACAAGGCCACACAATAGAACCCCTTTTGGAAGCCACTGCCAAGTATAAGTGCGATGCTGATAAGAAGTGTCATCTTTTGGAAGAATTTGAGGTTGGGAATTTTGTTTGGGCAATCTTAACTAAGGATAGGTTTCCTGTGGGGGAGTATAATAAGCTGGCTGCAAGAAAATTTTGCCCACTGGAAATCGTGGATCAGATTAATCCCAATGCTTACAAATTGAAACAACCAAGTCATATTCGTACCTCTGATATTTTTAATGGAAAGCACCTCGTTCCTTTTCATGGTGACAATTCAGAGGATGAGTTAGTGAATTTGAGGGTGAATGATTTCCACCCTGGAGAGAATGATGTAGGAAAAGTGGCAAAAGACTTCAAGGAGTCCTTGGACCATCAAAAGTCTAAACAGGAGGCATAAAAGCATTAGTAGAAAAGTCAGTGTTAAAATCTCGTTCTCGGGAGATTTTCAAATTTGAATTTTTTCCTGGTATTTCTTACTTAAATCTCAGCAAAATTAAAAATATATATTAACATTACAAAAATAAGTTATAAATATCACCAAATTATAAATTCATAAAACCGACAACATTGTATATTTCTCACGATATTTTTGAAATCTCGGCTAAATCTCACAATATTTATGGGATAAAAAAAAGAAAATCATATTTCTCATGAGTATTTTAAAATATCGCGACAAAAAACGGAATTTTAAACTTTAGATTTTTTTTCCTAGATTTTTCTCAGAAGAAATTGGGTATTCCTCGAGAAATTTGTAACAACGGTAAAAATCATGAGCCCCGGAGTCAGAATTGCAAAAAATTTACCTGGCTGAATGGAAACGTCGAGATCTTCGAGATCCATAGTTTCGCCATGGGCTTTTCACTTTTTGGCCAAATTCCTTCGTTTAAGCCTCGGAAACAGTAATTTTACTATTTTTTTAAGTTTTGTTTTAGCAATTACTCTGGTTATAGAAGTAAGAATTGCGCACCGTCGATTCTGTCTTGATTCTAGTCTTCAATAATAGTAATTTCCAGTCATCTATTAATGCTCGTTGCTTCACTAAGCAAGTACTATTAGATTGAAACCTAGAGCGCCTAGATCTCCATGCATATCACGTGTAGGTTAAATCTAACATACGGTTACACATACTAGTATAATGGGTGTAAGGCACCCATATCTTAGTTTTTTGCTTCTTGCTCTCAAAATTATGTTTTGAACTCACTATAAAATAAAAAGTCATAGACTAATTAAAGTCTCAATATAAAACAAAACTAGCAATAGAAATAAAGTCATAACAGTAAAACTCCCCAAACAACTAAAGTCATCAAACTAAAACTCCTAAAAGAAGTACAAGCTTACTTAAAGAAATCAAAATGAGAAAGAACGACATATTTAACACTTAATTCCCTACAATAAAATAAAGACATAAAATACAACTAAAAAACCTTTTCTTACCAATCCATTGTGTTTCCAAAAATATTGCATAGAAAAATACTTGAACAAAAAATATTAAAACCTAATTTAGGGTCTAGCACTTCACATATTTGTCTCTAACCTGAAGGCAAGGCATTAATGGTTTTCATTTTATAACACCTAGAAATAAAAATGCCTCCTTTTTAATTCAAAAAATATGTTATTTTGAGCCCAAAAAATATGTTATTTTTACCCCAAAAAATATGTTACTCCCACTATGAGATGCTAATAAGGCTTGGAGTATTCTTAAGTGGATCAGCCGTCCTAGGTGCCCCAGCCCATGAAGAACTTGAGCATCAATAGGATGTAAGTGGGTCAAATTTTAGTTGATCTGAACAGGACACGCTAAGCCCATTGACACTCCCAAGGCCCTAATGCTAGCTTAGGAGTTTATCATGTTATGCCTCCACAAGCAACAAACTTCCAAATGATGTTTCTTGTTCCACCGAATTTATTCTGAAATTATATTATATTTCCATTGAACATGAATTGTTGTTATTAAAGAAGAGGTATGGAAGGAAATCTTACAGTAAGCACAGATCCGAAAGGCTTCCAAGCTCCTTTGGAATGGTCCCAGAAAATGCATTAATCCCAAATGACCTAAGAAGACATAAAAATCAACAAATAATAACTAATAGTAACAGTAATGGGAAATGATTTGGGCACCTCTGATTTCTTATTAAACGGGTGTCACCACCTGGTAAAAATACGACAGTACATATGTTGAACAATGCCTATCTCTAATATTATAATGCCAACGCCCTGTTCAAAATGTCGACTGAAATTTTTGCTAATCTTAGATTTACCCTTTGCAATAAAAGGTGTTAAAAATGTTGATTATATTTTTATTAAATTTCAATACTACTCCTTCTATTATTAATGATAAGATAAAAAATATTTTACTAAATTCTAATACTACCCCTTCTATTATCTTATGAGTTCCACTTCTAAGCGGACCCAAGTGTCCTGTGTCCCTTTTAACCCATGTTTAACTATGGTTAAGTTAAATTAAATTTAAAATTAGTAATTTTGTTTTTGTTTTTTGTTTTTTGTTTTTTTTTCTAAAAACCATGGTTAGATTGCTTAACCTTAGAAAGTTAACCACAGTTGATGGGTGGTAAAAAAGAGGCGTGGACCAATGAGGTCACTGGGTCAGCTTCTAAGCTGACCTTGGGGTCCGTTTTCTATTTCCCTTATCTTATTTTCTCATATATGCCCTCCTTAAAAACATACTATTTTTTCCAAATTCACCTAAGAGTCCGGTTATGCCACTGAGGTTGCAATGTGTCCCTTTTAACACTCCTTAATTGTGGTTAAAATTTACCCACCCTTATGGTTCACCTACCTATCTTTGGTTTTTAGCAAACATATTAATTTTTTTAAACGTTGGTTAAATTTCATTAATTTTAGAAACTAAGAATAAGTGGGTGAACCCTAGGGGTGAGTGAATCTTTACCACGGTTAAAGAGTATTAAAAGGGACACATGGCGACTTCAATGGCGTAACCGGACTCCTCGCTCTCTTAGCAAAATGCTCCCAAAGAAGAAAGTTTTGCCAAGGCCCTGCCCGCGCCCTTTCTTTGTTATATCTAAAATGCCCCTGAAGTTTGTTAGTTCTCAAAACGTCCCTATGTCATATTTCTATAACCAACGTGTCCCTCACAATTTTTTATATCTAAAATGTCCCTCTCAAGTTTTTATACCTAAAATATTCCTTAATTTTTTTTCCAAAATATCCTTACTAGATTCCCACTTTCCAATCTCTCTCCCCTTCCCCCTCTCTCACGTGCATCGCACATGCTGCCAACTAGTATTTATTAGGAGGGTCTATGTCTTCTCAAGAAGTGGGTATTCATTTCTCAAGGATAATGTAAAGGAGCCCCCAAACACTAGCCCCCACTCGAGCGTGTGCATCCACCCCGACATGTCAGTATTAACCCCTAGAGTTAATGACCTTATGATTTTTGAAAGAGCAATAGTTTGCTCCACGGATAAGAAACAAATATTGCTGCTCGCCCTCACAAAGCTAGCCTCCTTACTTGCACTTGAACTCGTGTTCAGATGCTCTCTAGAAATTGTATGCCATTTCATAGTACCAATATAATAGGAACTAAACATAAAAAATTTCACAAAGATGATAATAGTAAAGGCGTGGAGCCAAACTATGTTGCAGTAGAGAGGTATGGAAATGTAGGGATGAAAATGGATCCATGAAAAATGCTTCGGTAAAGAGAAACCAAAGCATGACGAGTATAAGGAGTACAACATTCAAAACAAGATAGGGACCAGGGCGGAGCCAGGCCTCCCCTCCTTCCTGAATTTTTTGAAAGTTTAATATACTGTATTCGGAATTTTTTTTAAAATACATAATATGTAATTTTTTTATATAGTGCCCCCTAGTTAAGATTTATAATCTTGAGAGTTAAATTTGTTTAATAAAAATCAAAGTTAGATGTATAAACCCTAAAGCTATGTTTGGTTGCCGAGAAAATAGGTGAAAATAAGAAAATGAAAAGAAAATTTTATATTTCTAATACAATTCTTTGCTATATTTTGTCTAATTTTCTTTTCTTTTCCATGTTTTCACTAATTTTCTCAGCAACCAAACATAGGGTAAGGGTTAGTGAATCTTAATCACAGTTAATGGGTGTTGAAAGGGACATGTGTCAATTAGGGGAGATGCCCGCATTCCACTAAACACGGATCGCACATGTGAAAAAAAAATATCTATAATATAAAAATATAAAAATTTTAGACTAGTGATTAGCCCACCCAGCATTCAACTACATAACCAAATGCCTTTCCATTTCATCCCCTTTAACTGTGGTTAAGCTTAACTAACTTAAAAGTTTTTTTTTCCCTAAAATCGAAGGTTAAATGGATAATAGATGAATCCTATGGGTGATTGAATCTTAAACACAGCTAGTGGGTATTCAAAAGGTAGGCAAGATCCAATGACCGGCATTTCGTTTCATAGTGGGAATGCGTAGTAAGTTAAACATTTTCCTAAATTTTATTTATATAATGACTTTATGAAAAGGGAGAGCCCATGTTTAATTTTTCTTGCTATTAGATCCCTTTTTGAAATGCAATATTAACGAATTTTATGACCACAACAGACTCATTACTATAAATAAATAAATAAACGGGCTACTTACCCATACCCCAATCCCATTAGTTTTCTTCATATATGTACCCCCAAGAAAAAATTCCTGGCTCTGCCGCTGATAGGAACAACCTATCGGTTAGGATCAATGGCTTGGAGACACCTCAAAGGAACAATGTTATCCATATATGGATGACAATTTTTATGCACAAACCAAATAAACTCTATTAGGGCCAAGGATTACTTTATGTACATGATGGTGCTAACACGTAATAGCATGCAAACAAATAAGAGCGAGACTGACATCCCACTAACAAACTTTCACTGCCAACAATTCGGATTGTTCCATCAATAAACATATGGTGGTAATGTACAGTTCAAAGGTTTTGAGGCCAAAGGAAAACGATTCGAATTGTGTGCAAGAAGATGCTCACCCTACAGGCAGCAGATTGAGGACAATCTTTAAGCTTGCTCGCTTCATTATGTCTAGGCAACACCTACTCCAGCTCTCTCTATCTCCCTAGACATCTTGATCACACTGGTTTTTATGCTTTTCAACAGAGAACAGAGAATAACATTTTGTAGAAGAAAGATTCTAATAAGGGAAAAACCAGGAAATAGAGAGGAGAGAATATCATTATAAAAAAAACAAGTTTAATTTTCGTTATCAATACAGAGAATTCAATTCATCTGCATCCCTACAAATAATTTTCTTCCAACTGTGTATGGCACTCATTCAGGTGGGTCCAAAACTCTTTTGCCGGCAACATATTGAATTTCAATATATAAAATATAATCTGAAGAAAAAGAAGTGACTTACAAGTATTGCATTTTGGATAAATTGCCGAGAAATGCAGGCAATGGACCTGTGAAGTAATTTTGATCCAACTTCCTGCAATACAAATGGCAGATTCAGTGGGAGCATGTTGAGTACAAGCATCATTCAACTTAGTTCTTCTATGCCTTGACTTATAATGCATAATTATGCATGAGAACTATTTCACATATATAGCAGATTCAGTGGAAGTATCACTACTATAAAACTGCTTATTAGTCATGGTTGCATTTTCAAGTACAATCATTGTTTACCCGAAATCCGTGATGCAATCCATTATAAATTGCGTTTGAAATCAGATGAAACTTTTAACAGAATCTTAGATCCCAGTTATAAATGAAACTTTGTTTAAAAAAACTTGTGGAGACTATTAAATCAAAGTTACGAAATAAATGTGACCATAAATATTTTCAGCATCACAGTTATTATTACTACTGGGCGGCACGTGCGATGCACGTGAGAGAGAAGGGAAGGGGAGAGAGACTGGGAAGAGGGACTCTAGGGAGGGAATTTAAAATTTTAACTTACAAAGATGGAGTAGTGGATTGAAACTACCTCATAACACATGTCCCCTACTTTTTCTCTTGAAAAGTAGTTACAATATAGAGAGGGTGTGCCTCTTCGTTGAGACACCAAGGAGTGAGCATGAGAGAAGATAATGATAAGGATTTGAGGGAATCATGGAGATATTGAGGGATTATTGTTAGTTATAGTTGATATTACTTTAATACCCCTACTAGCTTTTCTCGTGTAAAATAAGATAACATAATATCTTAATTTTTTTTATGGAGTTATGGACAAAATAGAGAAAATATAAAAAAATTCACTCTTATACCATAAAATTGGGACTCATTAGGAATATTTGAAAAAAATAAACTAACTTTTTAACACCGCTTCTCTCATTATAATAGTAGAGATATCCGTGACTGTATATTAACAATAAATCTAATTAGAATTCATTTGATTACCGATCACTGTTATATATATAACCGTGATTGTCATTACTCTCTAGTCTCTATATAACGTCAACTTGCAGTTGGTAAATAAGCAATTTCCTTGACTTTTTTCCCTTCTTCTCCATTGGTCTCCCTTCGTCTTTCCTTGTCGTTTATTAATGCATTTGTTAAATAAGCTTTTCTTTCTCTTGCAAAAGTTTAAGCTTACAGTTCCTCATGATGTAGTGGAAGTAAATTTCTGGAGAGAAAGAAAAGCCTGTTTTGCAGCAAAAACTTTCGCAAAAGAAAGAAAAGTCTATTTTAGAAATATGGAGAAAGCATCAACATGACTATTCTCCCGGATGGAAAAGAAGAAGAAACTCGAGAATGAATTTTCTCTTCATGTTCTTCCATTTCTTCCAATCTTTGGGTTTTCCTAAAACAAAATACCCAAGAATCAGCATGTCTTCGAGTATCATTTTCTCTTCTATCCAAAAGGATGAATGGATCTTCTGTTGCATCCTTCAACTCCAAAACATGAGAAAGTAAATTATTACAAAGAGAATATGAAGAAGTATAAGAATGAGATATTTCTTTTACATGAAGCAGCACATAATTAGAACTCTTGTTCATGTAATAAAGTTTATTGTAGAAGATGTATAAAAAAATGCTTATTGTAGAAATTATATGTAAAAAATTAAAAAAAAACAATAGGTTCAAAACCGTGATGATTAGATAGTTTTGATCATGGTTATTACAACCGTGATTATAGCTGCCTTTGGACGCTTCAGTTTTGACCACAGTATATATTATAATGTGATCGTAAGTCCAACTAGTCTTTCAATATTCCAAATAGTTTTTAAATTGTGTAAAGTTTCAATCATGGTTAGAAAAGAATTGTAATTGTTAGTGTAATATATACAATCACAATTATGTATTAAAGGACTTTGGTTGTCGAAATCGTAAATCAGACAATTACGAATTCCAAAAAAAATTGTAATTAAATTTTTCTAGAGCTCTAATCACGGGTTTTCAGAATCTATAACTGTTTATCGATATTCTATCATGGTTCTTAATTGACGGTGATTGTAATTCCTGCATATTTATACATCCTAATTCTTAAGAAAAAATCATTCTTTCCCTCATTTTTTCTAATGCAGTTCTTCATTTTTCTTGATGTAGTTCTTCTTGAATATTGAATGTAATTATTTCATCCCCATTACAATGAATAACAAATTATAAATTTGTAAAGTACAACGTTCCCTGAGATAGAAAATGGGGCTCTCATGGTGTACAACATTCTCTTCAACATACTCTACACGCACTCATTGGGGGCAATCTTTGTAACTCTTCTCCATGAACTTGATTTTCCAATAACAAAATGAAGTCGCCTCAGCAAATTCATAAGATATTCGTCATTGAATCCAAAAGTTTTGAAATAGTAAAAGACAACCTGAATTAGGGCAGCGTCTTCAGATTCATCGAAAGAAGGAAAAATCTCTCTTTTGAACTTCGGCTCGAAGAACAAGCTTTTCGATGGACTCAGATCTTCCTCTCCAACTGCTCACGCAATCAATCAAAAACCTACCTCCTTTGAAGGCTTTGATGCCCATCCTCAACATACCTTCTAGAAAGAACCTCCAACTCCCATGGTTGTTTTATTATTCTGACCGCCATCCCCACATCCGGTGGTCGTCACCGCTGGCTTTCCTTCCCTGAGGGCAAGCATTCTATGGGTTGGTCTCTCACAACGGGAGTAATGAACTCTTTTAACCCTTTAAAGCAGCCCTCGGCTCACCCACCCCTTCAGTCCTCCGAAGAAGCCTTCCCAACCCTTGCATCAGATCATCGCCCCAAGATAACCCCTATGTAGCACCCCGGACTTTTTCATCCTTAATGAATAGTACCTTCGTAGCTAATTGGCCGTTTTTGTAGTCTAATTAATAAATAAGGGAGAAATCGGAAATTCCGAAATGTCAGAAATGTTCGTTTTCGAAAGACGGATCCAACGCAAGTTGAATCATCGAAATCGGACGAACGAGTCAAAAGATATGGTCAAACCAATCGGGACCAGCAGAGCACCGATCGCTCGGTCCACGGAGCGATCGATCGGTCCAAAACCGATCGATCGATATCTATCGACTGGTGGAAAATTTTGTATCGGGAAATTTTCCAGAGAGCATGTTTTTGACCGGTCGCTCGGTCAAGAACACCGATCGCTCGGTAGGCAACCGATCGATCGGTCATTAACACCGATCGCTCGGTCCTCGCGTTTTTGCAAAAATTTCAGTAAGGGCGTTTTCTTCTTTTGGGTGTTAAACCCTTACCCATAAGGGTTTGCTCGACCCTTTGAGGCCTCACTTACAACATTTGAGGGTTTTGAGAGATAGAGAGAGAAGAGGAGAAAGCTCTAACCTAGGGTTTGGTTTTGAGAAGGAAATCAAAGGGGGTTTAAGAACCATAGCTCACCCCAACTCGAGTTGCTTCAAAATCGAGGCTCAAGCTCGTGTGTGAACCATTCTCCAAGCTAGGGCAGCAACCCAAGCACGTTTTTGAAAGGGGTTTCTTCCCCAACTCAAGTCTCCTTCAAGCAAAGGTGTTCTTCTTTCAAGTTGGAGCTTCAATCAAGGTTTCTACCAAGGATCAAGCCTTGATCTAAGGTTAGTACACCCTACTAACTTACCCTAGCAAAAATCTAGGTTTTCTATATAAAAATGTGATTCTTTATATTATGTTTTCCTCCTTATGAAATGTGTTATCCCCCATTAAATATAAACAAGATAATGGAAAAGGTGTGGATGTGTGGATGGAATGTTGGATGTGGCGATTGGATGCCGAGATGCATGTTGTGTGATGTGTGTGATGGAAATGGTGGATGAGTATTTTACCAATAATGAACTTACCTTGATGTTTGGATGGAAAATATGCGCTAAAAAGAACAAGATGAATTATTAAGAAACATTGCATGTGTTGTGTTTGACAAAATGCCTAAACTATGAATAAACGACTTAGATAAAGAAAATGGAAATAGGTTTTATACATGTGTTCTTATAGACGATGAATTGATCCAATGTCATGTGAATTACTTAAGTTACCTATGCTAATATTATGAATTGAATTGTAATGTCATATCTCTTTTGTCAAGCGCATTCCCACGATTGTTATTATTGGCACGCACATGAGCACGCATGATAGCATGAACCGAGATTTCAAGAGTATGTGCATATAATAAACAACAAGAAAATATTGCATGTCAAGGAGGTTGGTAGTCCAGGGAGAATTCGGGTACTAGCCTCTGGCTCACAAGATAACCCCTAAATCACCTATTGTCAAGGAGGTTGGTAGCCCAGGGAGATTCGGGTGCTAACCTCTGGCTCACAAGAAAACTAAACAAGTAATAAAAATCACCTATTGTCAAGGAGGTTGGTAGCCCAGGGACATTCGGGTGCTAGCCTCTGGCTCACAAGAAAACCAAACATTGCATATCAAGGAGGTTGGTAGCCCAGGGACATTCGGGTACTAACCTCTGGCTCACAAGTGCATTGCATATCAAGGAGGTTGGCAGCCCAGGGAGATTCGGGTGCTAGCCTCTGGCTCACAAGTTACAAGATGAAAGTTTACAAGATGATAATCATGCATTCATGCATGCACGCATACATGATTTCTACGAGGCATATCGAGACAGGACATGGGTTTCAAGCTTGGGTTTTATCGGTGTTTTTGCATTCATGCACACACTTTTAAATGATTGTATTGTACCATGTCAAATACTGTTTAGTTCGTGATGCTTCTATTACTGCTTTGTATGGTATTACTATTACGTGTGTTATTATTGTTATGGCCAGCTAGTAGCTTGTACTCGCTGAGTATTCCATGCTCAGCCGTACTTTCATGTCGGCAGGTGCGCGAGCCCCTCTTGACATATGTGATCAGGGTCCTTGGATAGAGGATGACTACGGGGAGGAAGAACCGTATGAGGATCTAGCAGTCGAGCCTCAGGCGGAGGCGAGAGACTTAGACCATTGGCCCCACGGGGGTGACTATTGATCGAGATAGTGTAGGGTCTTGTGTATTTTGATATTTTGATAGGTGGGCCTGTCCACCTTAGACTTAGACATGTCTTGTATTTATGTTAACTTGGAATACTATTTTGGATCATTTGAAGAAATAAAAATTTGTTTACGCTTCCGCATATATGTTAGCTTCCGCGCTCTGATTATCGTTGTTAGTATTGTATTTTATCTTGTGCATTACAGGATGGTTTGATAAGTACGTAGTGTGACACCTAAAATATCCCTAAACTCCTAGGAGGTATTTCGGGGCGTTACACCCTAGTTCAACATTTATCTCTAAAAAATGGTCTCGAACCATCATATATGTCTTCCACAACATTATCAGTGATTGGAACTTTTGCTCAAAGCAAGTAAATCAAATTCTTCCCTCTAATGAAAAACCCGACCTCATTCCCTTCGCCGCCAACAAATGCATCATCATGGTAAAGAAACAATCCACCTTTACCAGACTCAGCAACAGCGAGCCGTGGCCACTCCCTCACGGCGGCTCCCTCCTTTTCAACCGTTGGCAACCCCAATCGAACTCAACCCCTGCAGCACACATTAGATCTGAATTCACAATCGGCATCGAGGGTCTTCCCCTTCACCTCTGGACTCTTAACATCTTCTCTATGATTAGGGAAGCTTGTGGCGGCTTCTCCGAAGCAGATCCCCTATCGATGGCCCTCGCCGACCTTCACGAAGCTCGGATCCGGTTCCAAGAAACAAATCTCGATAAGATCCCTAGAACTCTTCGAATCCCTGACAGATGCCAATACTTCACAGTTGTTATCAGAGTAAGGTCTACCGCCGACGGAAGCTTCTCCGGCGAACTTTCCGACTTTCACAAAACGGCTCCTTTAAATTTTGAATTTTAAACTTTGAATCCACGTGGCACCAGACTATTGCATCACCAACCAGACTACGCTGTTCACCATCAGTCATCTTCCTCTGGTTTCGTCAGACCTCCCCCCCAACCCTGTCCTCAAATCAGCTCCACTTCATCATCAACCGCCCACTTTCGGAACCAAAACCTTGACAGAAGGAAACCCCCTGCCCCTCAAACCTCATCCCTCTCAGTGCATCTCCGTCATCATAGCTGTAACCATCACCCTTCTCGGACATGCCACCGTCTTTCTCTCAAAGCCAGCTCACCTAACCTATGGCATCCGTACCGTCTCCCCAAATCATCCCTACCACCTCTGCTCCTGCAACCTGCTCTGTCTGAAACCCTAAATCAGGCTCCTAGTTCGAATACCAGTTCTTTACCCTTTATATTTAATCTTTCAGGTCCTCGGGTCACCCTCCGCTCCACCAGCCCATCTCCAAAGTTTTCAACCCATCCTGTTGAGCCTATCAATCCGGCCCACCATCACAGTCCTCATAACCTGACCCAATACCCTATCCAAAACTTCCAACCCTCACCCGCAAGCCAGAGCCCAAACTCGCCCCTTTGAAGCTAAAATCCAGAATTCTTAAGAAGATTAAACCCCCACCTCCTCAACCTCCTAACCCCATCCCTGTTCACCATCCCCTCGAGTCTCTCTCACCCTCGTCACCGTAGACCAGTCCCACCGCCCCCACCCTCCTTCAGTCAAAATGGATTCAAGAGGACTGGACCCCCATCTCCATTGGCCCCTCACCTACCTCCTCGGTATCGTCCAACCCCCTCAGGACTCCAATTTCAGAGATCAACCCCACCGAGCTCCCGCTCATCCTACTGGCTCCCTCCTTTGAGGACTCCCCTTTCCTCTTTAGAAATCCCCCATCAGATCTATCAAGCATCTCCCCCCAATTGCATCTCAGCCCAAGATCCTCCCCGAGGGGGCCCCCACTCGCCATTTGCCACCTGCACCCAACCACTCACCTCGGGTTACCTCTAATTCATCAGCTCCAACATCTACTCAGGAACAAATCATCGTCAACATCACCAGTCCCCAAGCTTCGCTTCAAGCTCCCTCACTTGAGCTCAGCAAACCCCTCTCAAGTCAGCGCATCTTGTCCATGATGACTCAGTCCAGGTCATCCATTCACCTCAACAAAATTCTTCCACCCCCCTAATCTCCTTTTTACCTCATACCTGAGCCTTATTTGTTTTGCGGAAGCTATAGTAGGAACCTATGAGAAGACTCAGCTGCCTACCTCAAAGGACAGGAACGACCCTTTGGCCTCAAGTCACCTATGTCGGATAGGCAAGGACGTGGAACCAAACTGTGCATCAACCTTTTCTCCTGTCTCAGGTACGTGTCCACCCTCTCTTCCTGCTATCCCTTTAATCTCTCCTTAGCCTGAATAAGGCAGATAGCAGTCCATTCGGCTGTATTGCATGTGAAATATCTTACCCATGGTCTTGCCATATAAGAAATCAACTTTGGACACACCTCTGGACTCAAACCCCATCTTGGCAGGTGTTGACCCGTCAACGGATTCCACTGAACCCTCTCATCTCTATGAAGGTGATCTCACTAAACCCCTATCATAACCATCCCCCACCCTCCCCCCACCCCTCCCCTCCCCTCCCCTCCCCTAGGCCTCTCCACCCAACCCCTCTTTCCCCTCAGACTGGGTCCGGGCAAAGATATTGAACTTCGGGAAGTTTTTAGGACTATCCTCCAATGGCCGCGAAGAGGAAGTTAGAGCCTTCCTCCTGAAACTAGACAGCATTTTCAACCCACCCGCACCTCTAAAACCCGTTCTAGCAAGCCAAAACCTAAACAAAGGTTCTCTAGTGAAGTGAAAAGATTGAAATTCGATGTCTGCTATGACAAAGCCCCAGCTAGAGCCTCCACTCCCCGACCTCTCTCAAAGAAAAGGGCTCCCTCAGTTTCCCAATGTCGTTAAGAATTCTTTCTTGGAATATTCGAGGTCTAGGATCTTCATCTAAAAAGTTGGTCATCAAACATCTCGTTCAATCCAAGAAATCATCCATCATTTGCATGCAGGAAACAAAACAAGAATCTATGTCTGATTCTGCTGTCAAAGACATTTGGACCATCTCTCATCTAGATTGGCTTGCTATTCCTTCCATTGGTGCCTCTGGTGGCATTCTTGTCATGGGGGATAAGGACTGCCTCGAAGTCCTTGAGTCAGAGTTGGGGACCTACTCCCACTCCATCCTATGTCGATCCTTTTCCGACAACTTCTGTTGTGTCTTCTCCGGAGTTTATGGCCCTGTGTCCTACGCTGAATCTAGTGCTTTTTGATGCGAACTAGATGTTGTAGCCGGTAGATAGGACCACCCTTGGTGCCTAGGGGGCGGTTTCAACTGCCTATGTCACCCCCAAGACAAATCCGGTGGTTGCTCCATCTCCTCCAAGATGCGTGCTTTCAACTCTTTTGTCTCCCGCAATCAACTCATAGATTGCCACCTCAAAGGAGCAAACTTGACATGATCCAACCTCCAATCTGTCCCCTCTTTGAGCAGGCTTGACCGTTTCCTTTTCAACGGTAGTTGGGAGGATCTCTTTCCCAAGGTTCTTCTTATTGGCCTTCCCAGGCCTACTTCAGATCATCTTCCCCTACTCCTTGATTCCAATAGCCTAGAGGGTCGCCCAAAGCCCTTCAAATTTGAGAACATGTGGCTTCGACATCCTGACTATAAGAGCCTCATTCGAAACGTTTGGAACAACTCCACTTTCTAGGGCCCACCAAGTACCATCTTTAGACTTAAATCAAAGCTCTGAAACAAAAAATTAAAGTTTGGAACAAAATTATCTTCGGACTCCTAAACACCAACAAGCAAAGGATCCTGGAGGAAATCCAAGCCTTGGATCATCGTGAGGAGCTTGCCCCCCTTAGTGACCCAGACTCTCGGCTCAGAGACCACCTCAAAATCAACTATTCCTCTCTGTTGAAATCAGAGGAAATTAGCTGGAAGCAAAAATCCCGTGTGGCCTGGCTAAAGGAAGGTGACAGAAACACCCGCTTCTTTCATAAGACGGCCTCCTCTCGACGACGTTTCAACTTCATCGATAGACTCAAAATTAATGACTCTTGGATAGAGGATGAAGCCAAAATTCAAAACGCTATTGTGGACTACTATCAAACTCTCTTCCGGGATGATGTCTCCTTCCGGCCAAAATTGGATGGCCTATATTTCAGTGGCCTCTCTGATGACCAAAGGGAGGCTCTTGAAAAAGCTTTCTCAGATTCTGAAATTCTCATAGCCATAAAAAGTTTGAAAGGAGACAAAGCCACGGGCCCCGACGGCTTCTCCATTGAATTCTATAAATCCTGTTGAGACATTGTGAGCCCTGATTTTGTCAATTGGATCCGCGACTTCCACGAGTCTAGATACTTTGAAAAATCTCTTAATTGCTCATTCATTGCCCTCATACCCAAGGCAGCGGGAGCTCACGATCTCAGTCATTTCGGACCCATCAACTTGGTAAGCAGTGCTTATAAAATCCTAACAAAGCTCCTCGCATCCCGTCTCCAATCAGTGATGAGCTCCATCATATCCACCCCTCAAGGTGCATTCGTTTATGGCAGACAAATTCTAGATGGCATCCTCATCGCCAATGAATGCGTCGACTCCAGATCTTGCTCAACCTCCCCAAGGGTACTTTGCAAGGTCGATCTAGAAAAAGCTTTTGACCATGTTAACTGGGAATTCCTTGATTATCTAATGTAATGAATGAAATTCGGAATTCAGTGGTGACAATGGATGAAATCTTGCTACACCTCACCCTCCCTATCGGTCCTAGTGAATGGATCCCCTGTCGGATTCTTCACAAGCTCTAGAGGTTTGCGTCAAAGGGACCCCCTATCGCCCTTCCTCTTCATCATAGTGACAGAAGCTCTCAGCAGAATGATCTCGAGAGCGGCAGAATCTGCTCTCTCGGGCTTCACCCTCAATAGCGAACCTCAACCCCTCTCCATCTCCCATTTGCAATTTGCCGATGACACCCTCGTGTTATGTGATGCCTCCAGCTCTCAAATTCTTCACCTCAGGTGCCTATTTAGATGTTTCGAGGCTGTCTTGGGCCTCAAGGTAAACCTTGCCAAGAGTCAACTGTTCGGGATTGGCGACGTTCCCAACCTTCTGATGTTAGCCTTTATTTTAGGTTGCAGAACTAGATCCTTTCCTACCACATATTTGGGCTTTCCCCTAAGTGCATCTTTCAAGTCCAAATCAATTTGGGATCCTGTCCTTGACAGAGTTCATCGCCACCTGGACAGTTGGAAGGCTCATCTCCTATCCAAAGGAGGTCGGCTCACCCTTCTCAAAAGTGTCCTAAACAACCTTCCTACCTACTTCCTCTCCCGATTCTCCATCCCTTCATCTATTGCACACAAATTGGAGTCCATCCAAAGGAAGTTCCATCTTGTCGACTGGCATACTGTTTGCCTCCCTCTGGAAAAGGGCGGCCTAAATGTTCGGCCTCTATTCCTCTTCAACAAAGCACTTCTGGGGAAGTGGCTTTGGCGGTTTGGTACTAACCGCGATAGTCTCTGGAGGCAGGTAATCATATCCAAATACGGCTCCCCCTCTATTTGGACCACCGGGCAATCCCTGACCCCCACGGCTTAAGCCTTTGGAAAGGCATCATGTAAGGGTGGGACTTCTTCGCCTCTAATATCAGCTTTCGTGTGGGACAAGGTAACGAAGTTAATTTTTGGTCAGACAAATGGTGTGGATCCACTATCTTGAGCTCTGATTTCCGCCTAATCTGGCTCCTCGCCTTAGATAGGGCCGCTTCAGTGGAGTCCTACATTGAATGCCTTCCTAACTCTAGAGTTTGGTGCCCTCGTCTGAGGCGCAACCTCAATGACTGGGAGATAGGCATCCTCCAAGACCTTCTAGCTAGACTCCAACAAGTTCCAACCCACCCCTCCCTCAGGGACACCCGCTTATGGTCTCATGGAACAAAAGGTCAATTCATAGTGAAATCCCTTTACCAAGCTCTCCTCCCACCCTCGGGTCACCCATTCCATTTTAGACAGGTTTAGAAGGCGGGATTGCCCCCAAGATATCCTTCTTCCTTTGGACCGCGGCCCTTGACAAGATTCTCACATGCAATCACCTTAGGAGAAGAGGATGGCAAATGGCCAATGGTTGTTTTATATGCCTGGATCCTGAGGAAATAGTTGATCACCTCTTGTTACATTGTCCTTTCGCACACAAGGTATGGAGTCATTTCCTCTCCCGATTGGGACTCAGTTGGGTCTTCCCCTTTTCCTTCCTGGACTTCTTATCTTGTAAGTTCTCGGTGCTATTGGGGGAAGATGGTTTTGATGGGGGTCCAATGCTTCTCACCTCGGTAGCTTGGTCTCTCTGGAAAGAATAGAACTCCAGAGTCTTCAAGGACTCCGCTCACCCTTCACCCGAACCTGTCACAGGGCAAGTCATTACCTACTCCAATGGTGCTCCACTCGGGAGAAGTTTGATCCGGCATGGTTATTCTTAATATTGTAATTCTATTTTAACTACTTTTGCAAATGTTGCCCTCTTGTAGCTTTGGTCTTTTTAGGCTTTTTGGCCTTGGGTTCAACCACTTATGAACCCTGCCACCATATTGTAACTCTTTTGGCATTATATATATATATATATTCATACCTCTATTACCCATTAAAAAAAAAGCATATAATTGATGTATTTATTTCTCATCCATAACACGGAGTTCTTATTTAGAGGGAGAATAGATATGTGTTCTCAGATGGGATTGGCATTTTCAACTCTAATTCCCTAGTCTTTGTCTTTGGGTGTGGATCTTCTAATGGAAGCGGTTCAGAGAACTCATGCTGGAAGCTTCCAAAGATTACTTTTTTAACAAGTTGGGTTCAAATGACTAAAGAGAAGCTTGAAGAGCTCAATCTAGAGTTATCAAGTCCCATAAAAGCAAAGAAGTTCTTCCCAAACTGAATGAAATTTGGGATTCTAATGTTATAATTGATGTTTTTATTTTCCCTCCATGACATGTATTTATTTATGAAGTCTATGAATTTATGTAAATTTTTTTTATGTAATCATCTAATAATTTGTTATATAAATATCTAATAAATACTTTATTTGATAATAAACTGTTTCATTTCTTTATGAAATAAGTTGCAAAGATTTCATGGGGTCATGATGAAAAAAAGTTCAAGTAAAGAGTTTATTTCTTTATCCTTTGTAATTGTTTTGCAACAAAGATAGTAGAATATTTCACTTCTTTACAGCTTGAAGAATGTAAATATATCAAAGATTTTGTTAATTATAGATGACCACGGTTATAAATATTCGAGGTCCTTAAAACTAACGAGCACGGTTGTATAATTGTGATCATATACTGAGAATCAATCACGGATATTTAAATAATCATTATCATTTGTTAAAGAAACAATCACGGTTATTAATAATCGTGATTGTTACTAAGGTGATCCAAGTTAAAACGTGACGTGATTGATTGACCACTTTGAGTGACTGGTCATAGTAATTTAATATTTACTATTGATAGTATCTTTTAATAAATCTAATTAAATTTTTTTTTTTGAGTTACAATCACCGATTGGTTTTTATAAACAGTGGTATCCAAAGAACTATAAATATGATGATAACAATAGTCTGATGGAGTTTTTTATTTTTTGACTTTCTATTTTCTTACTTTTCAATATTTTCTGACCTTTCATTTTCTGTGACGAATCCTATTACAAAATGACATAATTGTTAATATGATCGAGGTTTTGTATTATAATGATAGATTACCATTATAAAACCTTGAATTTTTACTTGCTTTTTCTTCGTGCGCTGATTTTGATGAACATAATCCTAAGCCTCGTGGAATCTTCCTGCAACTATTACTCTCCATCAAAGGTCTTGTTCAACCTCCATCATCAGCTCCTTTTTCAGATATTAGGAATGTTTTTTCTCTTTTTTTATAGTAGGCTTCACCCAAATGATTAAACAAATTAGTGATTATTTTTATATTCCTTTTTGTTTTATTTAGAGGATAGGGAATTGATATGAGAGGTTTGGGGATATTGGATGTTAAATTCATAATTTAAAAATGCAATAGTATGTTTAATCTTGGACCTTAGGGTTATATTTAATCTTATGTCTAATTAAATATTTCCATTTAATTTGATCCATAAAGGAAAACCAGTTCATAATTGCCTCAAATTTGATCTATGGACTCGATTTCAGTCATAGATCAAACTTGACTATGGTAATTTATGGTTGGGCATGTCTACATTGTTGATCGTGTCTTATGCTACATTCTAAATTTGATACGGTGCAATCGACCCCTTAATGGGTAAATTTACCCCTAAAAATTAGTATCTAGGTATTTTCAACCTTCTGAAATAATATATTGCCCATGATTTTTATTTTTGAGACTATTTTATAGTAATTATAGTTATAGGCCAAACTTATTTTGGACCCTATGATAATGTCCGATTGACTCTAAACCCCATGTTTGACAATAGCTTCCTAATTAATTTGGAGTAAGTATTAAGATATTGGGATCCATTTAGAGTTTGAGAGATATGGCTAGAATAAGTTTTTAGACATAACTTAATGTAGGGCCCTTGGGAGGCTGTAGCTGGTGACAATATCTCAACGGCTAACTATTGTTTCGTACCCAAGTTCATGCGTTGGCGACAATAGGACTACTACAACCATCCATATTGCCTTGTTTACACTCTAGCGATAGTAGCATTGCTAACAACATGTCCTGCAATATTTTCAACACTGCCTTCCTCTTAATTGGGGCTAAAAGCCCACTGGTTTTGGTGTTTTGATGCTGCTTATTTTTTCAAAATCTGTTTTTAGCCTTTTACCACCTTGATATACTCTAAGGTTAGTCTGATTTTACTTCCACTATGCTTCATGCCTGCATGAGCTTAAATTGTTTTAGGCTATCCAAAAAAATTAAAATTAAATTATAAAAGAATCAAAAAAAATTTAAAAGCCCAAAAAATAAGAGTTAGACATGCTTTAGAACTAGATGTGGCTTGATTCTATCCAAATGAATACGTAGGCAGTTGAGACTCAAAACTTTTTGTCTCGATATTCGTGTACAAAATAAATAATAATGTTGAAATTCACATCATAATAATGCCTTGGTGTTTTCTATGTTAATTAATGTCTTATGATGTGTTTATGAAGTGTCAATGAAGAAAAAAAAAAGAAAAAAAAGCAAATTTTCAGAAAATTGGTAAAAGGCGTTCGAATGGCCCCTCAAGTCAACGACATGCGGGGAAAAAGTCCAAAAAAACCTTCTGAAATCTGATTTTCTGAGAGGTTCAAAGGGTTTATGACTCTAAACTCTATATATAGTCATTATCTCATGGATTTAGGGTTTCCTAACCATTCTAAGAGCTTTAAACATCTAGAGAGAGATAAACCTAGGGTTTGCAAGGGCTTTTAGTTAGAGGAGGAGAAAAGCTTAGGAGAACAAGATCAAGGTCCATTCGCAAGCGAGAGATCATAGGGAAATGATCAAGAAAGGTAGATATACTCTTCTAGTTGATTCTATTATGATCATTGATGTAAAATAAGGTAAATTAAGATAAATGTAAAGTCAGTACATGATTAAAGTATGTTTCTATCATAATAATTCCTCTTATGAAAGGTTATCATGATTTCAATGAGGTTTCAATTGTGATTTTAGTGTGATAATCAAACAGGAGGAAGAGAATGTTTTATAGAGTATGTATGATTGAATATGGAGGAAGGCATGTATGTCAGAGTCGCTTGAATGATTGTATGTTTGGATGCATGATTTTTGGATTTGTATAAATAAAGATTTTAGGGCTATTATCTCTATGTATGAACCACTTGAAATCAATGTATGATGATGACCTATTGGCTATTATGACGTGATTTTGTTTTAAGAACCATGATTATGCATGTTTAATTTAACAACCTTGAGAATATATGTCATGATGAACGATGATCAATGTATGATGTTTGTATTGCATGTTGTGATATACGTTCGGGTAAACGAGCTTTGAATTATGATCTCGGTTGCTTAGGATTTCTATCATTCTACTATGGGTTGTTATGATAGATTTACAATGGCTCTTAACCAATCTACGGTGCAATTTATCTGAGGGTTTATCACATTTTCACTCACTTTCACTCACGATAATGATGTACGTACAATCATGATAAAATTACGATCACAAGTGAGTATACAAGTGTCAATGCATGATTGAGTTTTGAACGGCCAGAGTACCATCAATCTGATTCAAGGCATGTATGCTAAACAAGCAAATCCCAAGTAAGTCATGCGCACCGGATAATATGCGCACCGAATCACAAGAAGACCTTTGTTTTCTAGGTCTTCTTGATGCTAACCGATAGTTGTGCATCCGGTTGGGTGCACCCTCCTTATTGTCTGCGGACAAAAGTGTCTGCGGATTAATCTACACTGATGGGGTGCCTGCGGGCTGGATTGTATCCTCTAGGATGCTCGCAGGCTGGATTGTATTAGCTAGATACCCATGGGTTGGCCTCTTGCTTTGTGCAGGCAGCCATCTTTTCCATCTCTGAGTTGATGGGGTGGAGCCTACTCCTAATGTGGGAAAAGGCTCCCTCAATTGAGGTCTAGTCTACTGGCAGAGACCTCTTGGATGGAGTTTGGCCAGTTAACCGAACCTTGTTGATGGGGGCCATTGCTACCTCGGCCCATGTGAGAGGTCGAGTTGTCGGAATCGGCATCGGGGGCACGTACACCTGTCGGTTGATCGCCAGAGTGTAAGTCTACACACATACACAATCTGGATCATCCTGCACGGACAGAGAAAGAAAGGAAAGGGAAAGATCATCCACTTTCCTTTTTTTGTTTTTTTATTATTCTTTAAAGATGTGAGGAGAAAAATGTCCCATCGGGCATGCCAGAAATTTGTAACCTACAAATTTTGTATGCGGTGTCTCCATTGTTGTGTAGAGTTTATTATTTTGTGGAGAACTATCTTTCCAATCCGCGTGAACCCGGATTGTTATCTTCCCGATTTAGGAAGTACTTCTGATTGGGAAAAAGAACAAGAAGAGACAAAAGGTTTAAATAAACTGTATTTATTTATTCAATGGGGTCCCCAATTCCCATGTAGGCTTTAAAAGGTACCTCATTGAGGTCTTTGAATTAAGAAATATTAAAATAAAAGAGAGGTGGCCATTTTGAGAGGTTCATTTGCTGTTCTCCATGTCGAGGGAGTCTTTTTCTTCACTGGAGCTTGCCCTTGGCTTGCTGTGTTCCTCCTTTAAGAAAAGAAAAGTATTTTCTATCTTTTTCTCTCGGGGTCTCATTAAAAGTTTCTTGTGAGACACTCCCTTTTATATATCTTTGGAGAGTCCTCTTTGGTTTATCCTTTGACTTCCTATTTTGAGGAGGTCAAAAATGGATTCCCTTTCCTTAGAGAGTGACATCCGTCTAAGACAGTTGGTTTCCCTTATCTTGGGAAACCTTGAGACACACAGAGTCTTTCTTTTTTCATAGATTTCGTATTAGTTTTATTTTTGAAAACCTAGGAAGATAAGATATTTTCCCTACACAGGAGGAAGACTCTTATCTTCTAAAAAGGAGAAGAGATTGCTTTCTTATTTTGAATGGGATGCTATGTGGCACCCCTTCATTGGGAGTCAATAGAGGATCCTTATATTGGGATCCCTAAAAGCTAGCAAAGGATCTCTCTTTGTCATGGATTCCCTGCCATATGGTAGTCAGGTACTTGGAAAGGTTAACCCAGTCCACGACTCATTTGAGCCATGGACCAGGTCAAAGGAGGAACTAACCTTGGTCTGTCCGCGGACCAAAGAGGCGGACAATGGGTTCTACCCATTGCCTGAGTAGGTCTATGACCATTTTGGTTGCGGACCAGGTCTAAGAAGAGCTAGCTTTTGGCTAGCCCACAAGGATGCCTCAAGGGTCAGTTCGCAGGACTGACTTGTAAAGTCTGTCTGCAGATTGACTCAAGGGGTCAATCTGCAAGGGTTTAACTAGGTCAGTTCGTAAGGACTAACCCTGAACACGTGTCAGTCTCATATGGACTGACGGAGTGCATGTCCACGGGGCATTATTGTCCTGCTGCTAGATTTAAATGCTGGTGGGCTAGCAGCAATATAGCCACTGGCCAACTGCCACACATGCGAAGCTCAACCACACATTTCATGGGCGGTAAATAGGTGTAGGCGGTGATCAGGTGTAGGCGGATGCACTATGCACCCGCCCCGCGGGCAGCGAGATTTCACTGCCCACAACATTATTTTAAGTACCAATAAAGTGGAAAACATGTTCCTCTAAGATTTCCTTCCCGTTGAACAATTGGAACTTTGACTATTGGTATCCCTCTAAAAAGTGCATTTGTTAATGCACTGGGTGTAAATCTTGGCGCAAACCAAGGATATTTTGGAATGACCCCGTACTAGGCTCGAATGGTGTCAATGATCATTATTGCAGCTGTTGAAGGGACAATGAGGCAATGGATCTTGAAGAGTTTCTCATGCAGGGTATTATGAGATAAACGTATCCCATTATTGCTCTACCGCGGGAGGAGGATCTTAGTAAACTAACCTAGGAGGATCGAATGGTCGTCTACTGCATTTGGCTGCTTTGTCACTTGGCCTTTTTCTAACAAATGAATGATTTGGATTACAATATGGACATCCTTGTCTTAGACCCTTCTTGTTAGCCTTACGATGTCATCATTTGGCTTATAATATGGACATCCTTGTCCCCTGTCTCACAGAGGTATCTATTAAAAAACCGAATCAGCTTTGATTTTGTGATCCATCGGAGCCCAAATTTGCAGATTCAGAAGTCACGAAGAGGGATCTAGACGTCAACCCTATGCTAGACAACAGATTAGAAGACGCTAGAGGATTATAATTAACTTCTGGTATTCTGACCCACACTTCATATGTTTTTCATTTTGGAGACGTGCTTGTTTCGATCAAATCTATTATCTAGATCTTAATTTTAAAGCATGCCTTATCATTAGATTTAGGATTTTGACTATCCCCTATAATTTAGATAGGTGAAAACTCTGTTCTATTTAATATTATTCATTTTCTCCTAATTAATTTGGAGTGATGGTAAAACTACAATTAAAAGAGCTCGAATTTGCAAAACCTTTGGTTACTGAGTATCTGATGAGAATTATATTTTAGACTATGCAAAGATTCAAGTCTATATGACACATTTTCTTATGCATAGAATCTCATATCATACCCAGTTGTTTTTAATCAACTCGGGGTCTATTTTGGTTGATTAAAAATAAACGTGTTTCTTTTTTTTGTCTTACATCAGAATCCAATGAAAGTCTTACTCTCCTTATAAAAAGTTGAGTTGGATAAAAGTCTTGGGCCTTTATGGGGCTTGAGAAGTTTATAGGTGTGGATTGGTATCCTACTAGATTAGACCATCATGATCTCTCCTAATAGTAGATAAAGAGAAGCCAGTCGCTCGAGAGGAAAAAAAAAAAATAACTTTAAGGTAGATTTTGGTGATGAATATAGCTTTGAATTTAAAAAAGAGAAGAAGAATAATGGTTTAGGCTAGACAAGTGACATTGCCGCCCACCGAAAAACAAGATTGAAGGAAAAAACTCAAACTAAGGACCAATCGACATGCTTTGATACCATGTAAACAAATTGATTTATTGAGAATTCATGGATGATTTACAATACCCCATAAATGGTTTATATAGGTATTACATCATCTCAAGATAGAAATTAACTCTATCAAATATAATGATAATCAAATCTTACTTAATTTAGTAAAATCAAATTCAAATCCAAATCTGCCTAGGTGTATCACACTTAAACGGGATGTGAATTGATTTGGCGATAGCCAGTCCAAAACCATCCGGTAATGTTTTGGTTCGACATGTGGCGATAAAAAGGGGAGAAGTCATTTTGCTTTCTCCCCTGTTTTTTAACTTCTCTCCTAGTGATATCTTCCCCCTTTTTATCGCCACATGTCCCACACCAAAACCACACCTGATGGTTTAGGTCTGGCTATCCAGATCAAATCCCATCCTCACTTAAACTTATTACACCACTCTATTAATTCTTTAAGATTATCTCTAATATCTTTCATTTCCTTTGAATAGAGATCTAGCGATCTTGCCCTTGTTGCGAGAATGGCACTTCTCCACATAATCACTATTTTGATTATGAATTAGGCCCTGGTTGGCCATGGTTTTAATCTTCTCGAAATTAGCATGCTCTAATTTACCTTGTCATTAAGATCTATAATAAAATGATAAAGCTTCTGAGACCCACTACCTGATCCTAGAGCCCTCTCTAACTCAACTATTGCAGAGTCCTCTCTTATCTCAAACTCGTATAAATTTGGGACCCATTATCTCATCCTAGAGCCCTCATTATCTCCACTATTATAGAGTCCTCTCTTATCTCCAAGTCTTGGGTGTACTAATTTAGGTTTTTTTTGGTTAAAGTATTAATTTAAATTTAATACGAAGAAACTTATGATTTTTTATTAAATATTATTAAAATAATAAAAAATTATTATTATAAATCTAATAATTCTATCAAATAAAAAAAAAACTTATATTATTATAAATATAATCTATTAAATATTTAAAAATATATTACTTAATATTTAAATAAATACATAATATTATTTAAGGATAAAGGATAAAGCTTTTAAGACCGTATGATATCACCCCTAACTGAGATCCTCCCTATTGGTGGGGGCGTCTAACTTAGCACTCTCCAGCCACCTATGGATCCCATAAAAATCTGAATCAGTTAAAATAACATGGATCATGTTAATTTGGATGATTCTTACAAATTAACTAATTCAATTAAAATAACATGAATCACATTACTTTGCTTGAAATCAAGTTACTTGAGTGAACCATATAAATTAATTGATTCAAGTGAAATAATCTAAATCATGTTATTTTTAGTGATACAATTAAAATAACATGATTCAGACTATTTAACTTGAATCACGTTATTTTACTTAGGAATGGAAAAGCTTTCACGGGCAGTAGCAAATTTTTTGGTCGCCCTAGAATGTCGGCAAAATGCTGACCGTCTAGGCCAAGATGGTACGGTCTCCATAGACATGTTGTTAATAAAAATAGAGGTAGCCTCTGGTTATTTTTCAAGTTATAGACAGCTGGAAGTCCCAAGCGAGTGAACCAAATCATCCATGTTCTTCCCTGGATTCTTACCTATGGCCTGGTGTTTGATGCCCAGGATCTCTTGTACATATGTTAAATCCGTACATCTAGTTTGATCTAGCCTTCAAATACTCATAGCCGTTGGGAAAAATTGAGGGAAGGACTCAGACGATTTGCTTCCATAAATGAGGCAGCTGTAGGTAATTTTTCCTATTAAAAACACTAAATCATGAAGCCCAAGTATTGATGGGACTTAAACACCAAGAAGGCAATACGCAAGCAAGAAAATGGAAAAGAATGCATACAGATTGGTGAGGTAAGTCAAATTCCCAAGTTCTTCCGGGATTACTCCTATTTTGTCCAGCGCATACACTCTCCTGAAAAATAATATGATAAATAAATATACAATAATAATCGAAACAGCACAAATTGCTCCGCTTGCGAAACTCTGCGGAGCATCCCTTTCACGTTTGTAAAATGTGGGGCCGCAGTAAAAACTCCAAAAAAAAAAAAAAAAAACTCGTCAAGAGCATTCCTAGCAGCCTCACTAAGATAACTAAAAGATTATTTTGATGAACCAAATGGCTAAAATGTGTTAAAAACTCTCTCCAATAACCTCACCAAAACTCAACAAAATAAAAATTTGGGTTTGGTGAGTATACAGTATGGTGAGTTAGAGCATTCCTAGCAGCCTCACCAAATTTTATTCACCAAAATATCCAAAACTCACAAAAAAATTATTTTGGTGAGCCACTTTTTTAAAACACTCCTAACAGAAAAAGAAAGTGAGAGAGAAACATTATTTTATTGTTTGTATGCGATCAAAATAAAGAAAGGAAGAGAGAAACCTTTATTTAATTATTTGTGTGAGCCCACAAAAAGAAGGGAAAGATAAATTTTAGCTTTGGTGAGTGTAAAGTAAGTCACCAAACTTGGTGAATACTGTATACTCACCAAACCCAAATCTTTATTTTGTTGGGTTTTGGTGAGGCTGTTGAATAGAGTTTTTAGCACTTTTTAGCCATTTGACTCACCAAAATAACATTTTGGTTATTTTTATGAGGCTGCTAGGGATGCTCTTATTGTACATTCACCAAAGCTAAAAATTCTCTTTCCCTCATTTTTGTGGGCCCACACAAATAATAAAATAAAGGTTTCTCTCTCCCTTTCTTTATTGTGGCCCCATACAAACAATAAAATAAATAAAATAATGCTTCTCTCTCCCTTTCTTTTTCGTTTTCCCACACAAACAATAAAATATTGTTTTTCTCTGCTTTTTTTTTTTGTTAAAATGATGAGGTTGCTGGAAGTGTTTTAAAAAAGTGGCTCACCAAAATAACTTTTTGTGAGTTTTGGCTATTGTGGTGAGTAAAATTTGGTGAGGCTGTTAGGAATGCTCTAATCTTCTTTCGTTGTAACCGGTTTTGGCAAAACCCGTTACGCTTCCTAAGGTGGTCAGTGTCCATTTTTCACCCTTTAACTATGATTAAGATTCCCCCACACTTATCTTTGATTTTTAGAAAAATATATTGAAAAATTTTAATCTTAGGAGTTAAGTAAATTTTAATCATGGTTAATAAATGTTTTATTATTTTTTCTAAAAATCAAGGTGAGTGAATCTTTAACCTCTGTAACAAAAAATTTTCATTTTTTTTTTCAAAAAATCACAAATTATTTATGCATTTTTGTGTTGCTAGATTATTTGCGAATTATTCGATTTACGAATTATTTGTGAATTTTTTAAATTATTTTTCAAATTTGATAAAAAAAAAAAACTTATTTTTGTATATTTTTTTAATCAAATTATTATTATTATTATTATTTTTTTTAAAACTTTTTCTGAATTTTTTTGAATTTTCTCTGAACTTGACCCCAGCCAACTTATTCCCAAACCCTAACTTTATCGCTATGATCTTAACCACAACTAAGAGATGTCAAAAGGGACATGTGGCCACCTCAGGGGCGTAACCGGATTTGGCAAAAACCTGTTACACTTGGAGAAGATTACAAGTCGGAAAAAAAAAACTGTAATTTGACTGCGGAAACAACCTCTACTCCGTACACAGTCTCTTTGTTAATAGCAACACAAATATAAATGAAGAAGATGATGTACATTTGTGTAATATGGCAAATCGTGCGGTTCTCATAGTCGCAGTCGCATTTGATGGCAGGGTTGAAGATGGGGTCCTCAAAGTCCGTATCGTTGATGGCAGCTCCGCTGCATGGTTTTCCACTTATGTTCCACAAAGGGCTGGCTGTGAGATTCCATTGTTGGAATATTGAGTTTAAAGCCCTCGCTGTTTCAAACAATTACCCACCTTAGTTGCACAGGTACATTTAGAGCCTACGGAGAGATAAGATCGTGGAAGTGGGACCATACCAAAGAATCCTATTTATTTAATAATTTATTAGACTTTGCTACCAACACCCTCCACAAAATACTATAGGAGCACAGTAATTCAGATGGAGCTCACGATTTCAGGTGAGGCTTATTTCACATGGTAGGCTCTCGCGCTCTGAGCATGGTCTCGGTGGTCTCAGCCATAAGAGGGTTTCAAAGCTTTATCCTAATTTATTTTGGAATCTATACTCCAAAGTAAACAACCCAAAAAAGAAAACAAAAAAAGAGAGAAGAAACAAAAAATGAAAGAAGAAAGAACCAGAAGATCAAAACCATTATATCCAACCGAAAGTGAACAAAAGTTCTCTCCACCATATATTTTATTCACAGTAGATTCCACAATCTTTCATCTAAATTTAAGCTTGTGGGTATCTGTTTGTGTTGACATAGAGGAGAGAGAGAGAGAAGTGAGTACCTTCAGATGGGTCAGTAGTAGCTTGAGCTTGGGATCTCTCAACGATACAGGAGAAGCAAATACAGAATAAAAAGATGGCTAATAGTACTGAAGGAGACGGAGGCGTCACCTTGGATTTCATCTTCTCTCTCTGACTCTCAGGAGGTCGGTCGCGAGCTAAAACTGAGAAGAGGTATCGGATAGAAATTAGATTAGAGCAGATTTTCTCCGAGAATATCATCTAATCTTTGAGAAATGGTAGCGACAGACGTACTTTTCTACATTCTCATACTTTTCAAACTCTGTTTTTTTTTAATAACGAGGGTATCCAGGCCTCTTAGAGCACCCGACTAGTTCCTCGGGCACGTGCAGAGACCTCTCTCCACACGCACCAGAAAAGCCGGGATAAATCCGAAGGGTGGCCAACGAGAGCAGGGAATCGAACTAAGGACCTCCGCTTCATGAGGCGTGGTCCTTGCCATCAGCCCCAACCCCCGTTGGTTGTTTTATCTTCGTAGAACACACCTATTTCCGTACCAGAATATAAGCATCGAGACGTAGTCCGTACCAAAATCGTCTTATTCTCAATGGACTTTTGACATGTGACGATAACAGAAGAAAAGATATCAAAATGAAGAAAAGTAAAAAACTGGTGATAAAACGAAATGACTTCTCCATTTTTATAACCAGTGTCGGACGTTGTACATAGGTAAGAGCAAGACCAAAACCACCCCATTCCTCAACCAATATGCTTGGAGTCAAATCCACGTGTCTCCCTTGACACCCTATGGTGGGTAAAATTCATCCACTCCTAGGTTCACGTACTCATCTTTGGTCTTTTTTTTAAATTAAAAAACTGATTTTAGAGTTTTTTTAATATTAAAAACAATTTTTTAATTTTAAAAAAAATTAATATTTTAAAAAAAATCAAAGATAGGGTGGGTGAACCTTAACCATAGTTAAGGGATGTCAACGGAGACACGTGGTGACCTCTATCCGGTTATCACCGGAGATGATTTGGCTCCATATGCTTTTACCAACCTGGTGAGTATGATTAGGAGTTGAAATGTAGTAGCTCTCTAATCAGTAGAACTTCTTCATCTATCATTGTACAGTAATTCCATTAAAAGGACCCACCGCCATTCTCGGTACGAGGGCGGCTGTGTGCAGTGATATCACGACCCTGCCGTCTTATATATAGCATAGCGCATAGCATTCTCCAATCTAATCCCTCGGAACAATGAAATCAACCATAAATCACTAAACATAGATAAATGATATTGGAAGCCAAAAATATGCAGTATTAAATTTTTTGTTTTAATATAGTAAATCACATTAGAATATAATCGTATATCAGGTGATTAGTGTTAATATCTATCCCTTAGTTAGAAGTTTGATGTTTAACATTTTAATGGTAGGGGTGTGGCCCTTATTGGAGAGAGGTCCAGCCATCTAATCCCCTAAGGATATGAGTTGCAAGAGCTCCAATGTCCAAGACATCAGATGTAACGGCAGGTTTTTTTAATTGCCACACCAATCACAACGAATTCTCTGGCAGATCCTCGAGTGTGAGTGTTACATTCGGCCACCAATCTTTGCATGAAGCATGAGAAGGAATTTAACTTAGGGAAGAGATACCATGCATTGCACTCTGGATTGGGTGGTACACATATACGTCTTAAGCTCATCACATGTCCTATTTGAAATCTATTAAATGTGGTTAAGATTTATTCATCCATAAGATTAAATAATATAATGGTAGTTATTAGAAAAAAAATTTTCAAAAAATTAAAATTGCTTATGATTCAATTCACTTACTCATGTAATTAGTTTTTTTTTAATTAAAAAAATTAACAATATTATATTATCTAACCCTAAGGATGAGTGAATCTTAACAACAATTAATAGATGTCAATGAAGTCATATGGCCAGCTTAGGAGGTGTACGTGTATCCCAATCGAGTGTGCAATGCATGCTATCACTCCCATAATTAAATGCCTTTCATGTGGCATCCCAAAGAGTAGTGCCCGAGTGTATACTAGGGCATCTGTTAGTGAAAATCCTTTACCGAGAAGAGGATTGCTAGTCCTACTCTCAAGACATTCCTACTTTCAATCATAATTAACCAGTTGGTCATTTTTAATATTAAAATACATATTATTTCAGGAATTGTAAGGTTTTAATATTAAAAATGGCTAACTGATTGACTATGACTAAAAATAGGAATGCCTTGAGAGTAGGCTGGCACTCATCTTGCCGAGAATCAATCAAAGGGATCACTTAAGCAATACACACAATGCGACCTTACACGAACAGGTGTTTATGTTTCTGCGTTGAAAGTAGCATTAGTGGCATGGCCCGCCACCATTTGAGAAAATAATTGAATTGGGATCACCTTGAGGCTTCAGTCTGGTGGGGAGCTGCAACATTTATTTGGAACTAACACATACTTTTTTAATATTTCGTTAAAACTGTTTAATTTAAAAAAAAACTATATACCATATTTTGTAAAGAAGTCGAATTCATCCAAACATAAACATGAATTTGTATCCCATTGTTCGGATAAACATATCTCAGCATAAAAAAACTTTTACCGGAAATAACTATTTTTTGGTAAACTCAATCATACCACAAGGCAATCACATTTATCAAAATTTGAATTTTCACTCATTTTCTCTTATCCAATCAATTTCAACCATATATGCAATTGTATTGACTTGGATGCAATTGCAATTGACTGTGATCCTATCTCATAGAAATGTGATTAGAGCATATTTTCTGAAAATATCATCTAATCTTGAGAAATGGTAGCCACAGACACAGTTATCCTTAGTTTTCATACTTTTCAACACATCCATTTCCCATATCATCTAATCTTGAGAAATGGTAGCCACAGACGCAGTTTTAGTAGTTCTCATACTTTTCAACACGCCCATTTCCAACGTTCCAGTAGACTTGGAGTCATAAGTTTGGAGTCTGTAATGTAGTGCCTCTCAAATCAGTACACTTTTTCGTCTATCATCGTACGAGGGCGGCTGTGTACAGTGGTATTACGACCTGCCATCCTGATATTTAGCGTTAGTATTTATTATCTATCAGGTCCTAAGTTTGATTCCCTGCGGCTTTCTTACTGCGGGTGGAGAGAGGGCTCTGCACGCGCCCGGGAGAACTAGTCGGGTGCTCTAAAAACCCGGATACCCTCCTCATAAATAAATAAATAAATAAAAAATAATAATAATAATAATAATAATATTTATTATCAATCCATTACCTAGTTTCATTTTAACTTGTCCAGCGGATCGCCACACCAATCATGAGAATCAAGGCAACGGATTTGCTCTGCGAGATACCGAGATAGTTAACCTATTTGGAAAATTGATTTTAAAATCTAAGATTTGGACCTCATTGATCCGTACACTCTCTTCAATACCTAACTGGACCATTGAGATTCAGCCATTGATTTTAAAATCAATTTCCCAAGTAGGCTATCACTACACCCGAGTATTACATGGGCACCCCCCATTTGCATGACACATAGGAAGACATTTAATTAGGGAGTGTTATCATGCATTGCAACCTCAGTTGAGTAGTACACGCATACTTTTTAAGCTCACCACATGTCCTTTTGAAATCTATTAACCGTGATTAAGATTCATAAGGTTAAATAATGTAACCTTTGTTTGTAGACAAAAAAAATATATATATTTTTAAGAAATTAATATCTTATGATTCACTTAGTCATGTGGTTAGATTTTTTGAAAACAATTTTAAAAACAGTTATATTATTTAACCCTAAGGATGAATGAATTTTAATCACAATTAATATATTACAAAGAGGGCATATGACGAGCTTGAATGGTCGGAGTGGTGTCCGGGTGCCATCTGCTAGAGAAAATCATTTGCTGACAATCCATCACAGAGACGACCTAAGCAAGTGTTTTAGGCCTGAAATCTGTATTCCCGTCCCCTTTGGTGTACTTTTAATGCATCTCTTTTATTACCAAAAAAAAATACACAAAATGCCACGGTACAAACGAACAGGTGTTTATGTTTCCGTGTTGAAAGTAGCATTAGTGGCATGGCCCGCCACCATTTGAGAAAATATCTAAATTGGGATCACCTTGAGGCTTCAGCCAGGTGGGGGAGCTGCAACATATAGTAGGAACTGACACATAATTTATTTTTTTCACACTCAGTGTTGAATCTAATTTTAAAATAGGTTCTTTAGTTTTAAATATTGAGTTTTTGTCCCTAAAACTTATTTGGTTTATTTCAAATAAATCCCTATTTTAAATCAAAAGATTGATGTTTTTGCTTTTGCTTTTGGGGTGACTTGAAGCTTGGTCTCCTTGTGAGACAGGTTTATTTCACTTCCGTGTTTTCTCTTTGAAAACATAGTCTTACATTGGAAAAATAGAAGAAAGTTTCATTCTTTAAAACTCTGCTAGATTGTAACCTTCTGGTGGATGAGACTACTTCAAGTATAGGAGACTCCGATTTTCCTAATCTTTAGACCATATCTTCGGCACGCGAGCGGAGCTCGCAACGAGTGGTGTGTGTGTGCAATGGGCACTATGAGACGCACTTTGCACGTGCACATCGTCGCGATTGATCGCTTTTTTTTTTTTTTTATCAGATCAGGGCCGTTAGATAGATGGACCGAGACTGTGTGCTCCCGAGGAGACACGTGGCGGGCCATGTGGGTGTGACCCACAAGGATCTGGGTGGGTTCGGCCCGCTGATGTGGGTTGACGGACTTGAGTTATCCATGCAACACATCGGTTAGTAGTTAGAGCGGTTAGATTCAATGAATCTGGATCATGGGTATATAGTTAGGGTCATTATGGCCCAACGAAAATGTGTCATACCACTTGGGACACTATATAAGAAGGGGTTGAGAAGACTCAAACCTACTAGACGAATTAGAGAGTTCAGAAACTCTGCCGGATTGTAGACAGAGTTTAGAAGCAGTCTGTTCAGAGAAAGAAGATAGACTAGTCCAAGGAGGAAGAAGACATCTATTTCCAGTTCACCAGTGAAGATCGAACTATAGGTTCGTTCGTTGTTCAAATTGAACTAGATCCAATTTAACAAAACAGTGTGTGATTCCAGAAATGATTAATCACAGATTGGTGTTACATGTAGCCCAATCATGATGGCAAGTTGGAAAGGGTTAGCGTCTTTGATAGTCTATAAGATTGACCCACTCAAACATATCAGTCTAATTGGTTAGTCTTCAGATTGAACCAATTTGACAGATCGACATGAGATGACTAAATCAGACCACCTAGTGTTGTCCTAATGGACCCCTCTAACAGATAGTTTAATCGGTTGCTCTACTAACTAAACCAACTTGACTATCGAATTAAGATGGCTCAAACGGAATCAACCAATTGGATCATTCCGGTCCATGTACCGTTATGTTGTCAAAATTATGGCAGTTTTTATGGCAGAAAATTGTTATTGGCCTAAACTCTGGATTAAAACAGATTAATGATTTGATCGGTTTTGTTAAGTTAAATAAATGTATATAACTTATGATTTAATTGATTTTCAATTGAAGGATTTTTTTAATTAAACAAGGTGTTTAATTAATTTGACTGATTTCTAAAATGATTTTCTGGACTAAAAATTATGTTTCAATGTTTAGATTAATTCTTGTATTGAAATAGATTTTTCATAAATTTAATTAATATATTGTGGGATTTTATTAATTATTCGGGCATACTCTAAAAGAGGTTTGGTGGACCGCAATCCGTCGAGTAGTGCAAACTCGTAGGGATTGGTCGATTGAATCCAAGTTGAGTTGTATCCTGAAGATAGGGCTGTTTTTCCCTTGCACACAGGAGGCTTCGACTATCTTTAAGAAAGACTCTCTTTCGAGCGCCTCTCAACTTGCGGGATTCGGTTATATAATTATATGCTTATATATTATTTGTTATTCAATTGTTTATTTGTTTAACTTGTAGAGGGATTTATGAAATAAATTCAACAATTTGAAGATATTTTACTCCCTTTTGTAGATTAAATCATAACAAAATGACAAGTTCTACTCCAACACTTGTACCAGTCAATGTTGTCCATAAGTTCGAAGGACAAAACTACAATCGTTGGGTACAACAAATGAAGTATTTTTCGAGGGAACTTAACATTTTGTATGCGCTTACAGAATTATATCCCATTATCCCTTCTGGGACCGATGTAGAGAAAGCAGTTAGTGGAGAAAGCAACTAAGATGTGCAGAAATGGTACGACGAGTATGATTGCCGCAATCATCTCATCAACTCATTGTCTAATGCTCTTTACGACCAGTTCTACAAGAAGGTGAATACAACAAGAGTGCTTTGGGAAACTCTCAAGGCCATCTACATTTCCAAGGAGTCCAACACCCAAGAATTTTCAAGTTGCAAATTATCTGGAATACAAGATGGTGGACAATAAGCCAATCCTGGATCAAGTTTAAGAATTCCAGAAAATTGTTGATGCCGTTGTATCATCTAGAATGACTATGGAGAAAAAAATTCTATGTTAGGGTTATTTTGGCAAAGCTGCCACTATCCTGAAAGTTGTCCCAAGCCAAGCTTATGCACAAAAGGAGGAGATGACGCTCGGAACTCTAACGTACCATCTCAGAGTGGAAGAAGAGTCTCGGAAGCGAGACAAAGGTGAAAAGAGTTCAACCAAGGCCCACATGGTTGTGGGAAAGATAGACAAGAAGGTTGCTCCTAAGAAGGAGTTTAAGAAAAATTTAGGAAAGAAAGATTCCTCCAACATCGCTAGTAGTTCCAACACAAAATCAGTTGAGTGCTCCAATTGTGGCAAGATGGGCCACATAGCGAGAGAATGCAAGTTCAGAAAGAAGACGAAAAAGAAGTTCTACAAGAATAAGAGAAATGACCGAAAAGAGGACAAAAATGACGCAACAGGCGCTGTCATTACTGAAATCTGTATGGTTGGTAATGAAATTGAGTGGTGGATCGACACCGGTGCCAGCCACTACATCTATGGAGATAGGAACATATTCACATCCTACGAATTGGTGGAGGATGGAATGAACATGTATATGGGTAACCATTTGTCCTTTAAGGTCATCGGCAAAGGAAATGTGAAACTGGAGTTCAAATCTAGGAAGTCAATGATTCTCAAAGAAGTCCTGCATGTCCTGAACATCAGGAAGAACCTTGTATCAGACTATTTGCTAAGCAAGTATGGTTTCAAGATGGTCTTCGAAGCAGATAAGTGCGTTCTCACTAAGAATGGGGTTTTCTTTGGGAAATGGTACTCTATATCTGGGATGTTTAAACTCAATGTTATCAATGAAATAAATTTTTTTTCTGCATATATTACGGAGTCGTTTAACCTATGACATGGTAGGCTAGGTTATTTAAATTTTAAGAAGATTAAAATCATGACTAATCTTAGATTAATTTCCAATACCATGAGTAATAAAGCAGAAAAGTGTATCGCACGCAGTAAATACAAGATCACCAGATCTTCATTTCAAGGAGTTCAAAGATCAACCACAGTCTTAGAACTCGTTCACTCAGACATTTGTGAAATGACTGATGTTCAGTCGAGAGGAGGAAAGTGATACTTTATTACATTCATTGATGATGCTTCACGGTTCACGTACGTCTACCTGATTCGTACTAAGGATGAAGTATTTGAGAAATTCAAAGTATTTAAAGCCGAGGTTGAAAATCAACGTGAAGACAATATCAAGATATTTCAATTAGATTGAGGTGGCGAATATTTGGATTCTGAATTTACTAAGTTTTGTAAAGCTAGTGGAATCTTACATAAGACTTCTGCTCCATATACACTGTGAGCATGGATTTCGAGATACCTACACGATGATGGTTTGGTGTTGAGACTCGCCACTTATTAATTCTGAGGGATAAGTCTCAAATATGGATAAGGTCTTATAGTCTACATGAAATTCTAGGTAAGAGGTTCGATTAAGTTATAGGGAAGGTGTTAGGCACCCAGGGGCCCCCATTTTATAATGATTACTTACTCCCTAGGTATAAGCCAAATTAAAATCAAATTGTATTTAAATGTTTAAGTGTTTAGAGTATACTAACCCAAGAAAAAAAAGTCCTAACTAGGGTCGAACTCGGGTTGGGTTGCCTACGTACTCACAAGAGGTGAGATCAGACTGAGTGTAGTTCTAGCACATGAGCCCATGCCAAGGATAGGGGAGTGTGTGTGTGCACCGGTGTAGGGGCATCCAGATAAAAATTTATGCAGAAAATGGATCCCCTATATCTTAACACCATAAAAAGCATCAAAATTATTTAAGAGTTTTAGTCATATCACCTTGGTGAATGTTTTTCACCGGTGAAGCTTAATCCACTCGAACCGTCAGAACTTTTTGTAGAGATTTCTCCGAAAAAATACTAGAAGCTCGATCCTTGTTATTCGCTATCCCCACGAAGCTTTAGAATCTCCTTTGGAATTATAGAAGTAAGAGGAAGAAGATGGATCAATGGTGTCACGCCCCAAAATACCCCCTAGGAGTTAAGGGATACTTTAGGTGTGATACTTCGTACCTGCCAAACCCTCCTGTAATTAACAAGAGAATACAGTACTAAACTGATAATCAGAGCGCAGAAGCTAAATATAAATGCGGAAGCGTAACTAAATTTTTCCTTTCTTTATGATGATCCAAAATATAGTATTCCAAGTTAACATAAATACAAAACACGCCTAAGTCTAAGGTGGACAGGCCCACCTATCAAAATATCAAAATAAATAAGACCCAACACTATCTCGATCAATAGTCACCCCCGTGGGGCCAATGGTCTAAGTCTCTCGTCTCCGCCTGAGGCTCGACTGCTAGATCCTCATACGGTTCTTCCTCGCCATAGTCCTCCTCTATCCAAGGACCCTGATCACATATGTCAAGAGGGGCTCGTGCACCTACCGACATGAAAGTGCGGCTGAGCATGGAATACTCAACGAGTACACGCTACTAGCAAAGCATAACAATAATAAAAGCACACAACAGTAATACCATACAAAGCCGTAATAGCATAACCAGAGAAATAGCATAAGGCATGGTAAAAATGCAATCATACTAACGTGTGTGCATGAATGCGAAAACTCCGATAAAACTCATGCTTGAAATCCCATGTCATGCCTCGATATGCCTCGTGGAAATCATGTATGCATGCATGATCATCATCTTGTAAACTTTCATCTTGTAACTTGTGAGCCAGAGGCTAGCACCCGAATCTCCCTGGGCTGCCAACCTCCTTGATATGCAATGCACTTGTGAGCCAGAGGTTAGTACCTGAATGTCTCTGGGTTACCAACCTCCTTGATATGCAATGTTTGGTTTTCTTGTGAACCAGAGGCTAGTACCCAAATGTCCCTGGGCTACCAACCTCCTTGACAATAGGTGATTTTTATTACTTGTTTAGTTTTCTTGTGAGCCAGAGGCTAGTACCCGAATTTTCCCTGGGCTACCAACCTCCTTGACAATAGTTGTTTTAGGGGTTATCTTGTGAGCCAGAGGCTAGTACCCGAATTCTCCCTGGGCTACCAACCTCCTTGACATGCAACATTTTCTTGTTGTTTATTATATGCACATGCTCTTGAAATCTCGGTTCATGCTATCGTGCGTGCTCATGTGCGTGCCAATAATAACAATAGTGGGAATGCGCTTAACAAAAGAGATACGGCATTTCAATTCAATTCATAATATGAGCATAGGTAACTTAAGTAATTCACATAACATTGGATCAATTCATCGTCTATAAGAACACATGCATAAAACCTATTTCCATTTTCTTCATCTAAGTCATTTATTCATAGTTTAGGCATTTTGTCAAACACAACACATGCAATGTTTCTTAATAATTCATCTTGTTCTTTTTAGCGCATATTTTCCATCCAAACATCAAGGTAAGTTCATTATTGGTAAAATACCCATCCACCATTTCCATCACACACATCACACAACATACATCTCGGCATCCAATCGCCACATCCAACATTCCATCCACACATCCACACCTTTCCCATTATCTTGTTTATATTTAATGGGGGATAACACATCTCATAAGGAGGAAAACAAAATATAAAGAATCAAATTTTTATATAGAAAACCTAGATTTTTGCTAGGGTAAGTTAGTAGGGTGTACTAACCTTAGATCAAGGCTTGATCTTGAAGAAACCTTGAACTAGAAGCTCTATTTGGAAGGAGGAAGCCTTTGCTTGAAGGGGACTTGAGTTGGGGAAGAAACTCCTTTCAAAAACGTGAGTGAGTGCTGCCCTAGCTTGGAGAATGCACCCCACCCGAGCTTGAGCCTTGAACTTGAAGCAATCCAAGTTGAGGATGGTCTAGGGTTCTTAAACCCCCTTTGATTTCTCCTCAAAAACAAAACCCTAGGTTAGAGTCTCTTCTCCTCTCTCAAACTCTCAAAATCTCATAAGTATGGTAAATGAATACCTAAGGCTCGTGCAAGCCTTAAGAAGAAAGGGTTTAACCCCCAAAAGATGAAAACGCCCTTAATGAAATTTCTGCAAAAACGCGAAGACCGAGCGATCGGTGGTTATGACCGATCGATCGGTTGCTTACCGAGCGATCGGTGTTATTGACCAATCGACCAGTCAAAAACTCACTCTCTGGAAAATTTCCCCATACAAACTTTTTGACCAGTCGATAGCCTCCGATCGATCGGTTTTGGACGGATCGATCGCTCCATGGACCGAGCGATCGGTGCTCTGCTGGTCCCGACTGTTTTGGCCATATCTTTTGACTCGCTCGTCCGATTTCGACGATTCAACTTGCGTTGGATTCATCTCTCGAAAACGCTCTGACGTTTCAGAATTTCCGATTTCTCCCTTATTTATTAATTACACTACGAAAACGGCCAATTAGCTACGAGAGTGCCATTCATTAAAGATGAAAAAGTCCGGGGTGCTACAAATGGTGTAGATCTTCTATCACCAATAATACTAAGGTTCAAAACCCTAGATTTGCAAAACCCAACTAGGACCACCAATATAGCTCACAAAAATCCTTAGGGGTCTCCCCTAGGCCTCACGGTTTGGAGAGAGAGAAGAGATGAGAGAAAAAATTCTGGAGAATTCTACTTAATGGTCTAGGGTGTTGGGGTATTTATAGACTAGGATTTTATCCTAATCCTACTTCAACTTGATCTTATCTAGTAGGATTTATTAATTAACAATAACTCTTATTATTAATTAAATAAACTCCTACTTAATTTATAACTACTTTAGTTATAGTAATCCTATTAATTAAAGAATCCATATTATAAGAGGATTCCTTAATTAAAAGGGATAAGTCAACATCCTACACCAAAGTAGGAAACCAGTCAAACTAGGAATCCATAAGGGGGGGCATGAGCTTCCATGGGGCGTGGGATTTGAGGAGTTAAAACTCCTTATTGTAATCTAATTACAATAACATCTTAATCCTAATTGCAATCCAACACTTGGATTTAATTCCATAATAAAAGGAATTATATTTCAATAATTATTCAATTAAACAAATCCTAATCCAAGTAGGATTCCTTAAGGGGGCACCCCACCCTAGGGTTGAAACCCATGGGCTTTGACCCATATTAAAGGTCCATTTTAATGGGTTTATGGATATGGGTCAAACCCATTTCCCATTTAATTATGTTAATCAAATAATTACCAAAATAATCCCTTAGTTTAAATTAACAATTAATTTAAACAATAGATTAACTATTAATCAATTTTATTAAATGATTAAATTTTAATCACTTAAAATAATTGATTAACTTTTAATCAATTATTGAGCTTATATTTCTTATGTGAGCACCTCCACAAATTGCTCTAGGACATTCTTACCCTAGCTTATCCAATGTTATCCCATTGACCCTAAATGAGAATTACATCAGAATTGCAAGTGACATGAGATATCCATATTACAATTGAATCATAGTGTATGAACATTAACCATTACGGATTCCGTCACATGAACTTTTAAATTTGATTTATTCTTCCAAATACATTATCCCTAATGGGCCTTCGAGATTGACATACTATCTATGTCGCGCCCCAAAACCCACCCTAGGAGTTAGTGTGAATCTTGGACGACTAAATCATGACTTGCTTAACAAACCATCCTGCAAAAACCCACAAAGCATATACAATAGAGGACATGATTAGCGGAAACATACTCTAACATGGTACAACGGAAGACTAACAACCTCTATGTATATATACATGAATCCAAGTTAGTACAAAAAGGAATCACCAAAAGAAAGTGCGGATAGGCCCGCCAAAATATACAAATATAACTCTTAGCTCCCCCACAGCTATTCACTCAGAATCTACCACCTCTAATAATAACCCTCGACCGGAGGTTCCTCCGCAGGTTCCTCGACGAACTCCTCCTCCACCCAAGGTCTCGGAGCACACACATCAAATGGAGCAGTAGCTCCCTCAGTACTTGCTAACATAAGAAGTACGGCTGAGCATGGAATACTCAGCAGGTACCAAGTACTAACCAACAGTCATAGCAAAACCATAGCAATATATAAAGCATGAAACAATTCGTATACATATAAAGCAGGCACAATTCATATCATACAAGGTAATAAAGCAATTTATAATCATGCTTGCATTCATCAAAAGCCGATAAAACCCTTGAAATCATCGTGCACTTGACTTGACTTGAAATATCCTTTTCGTACTTGAAAACTTGTCATGCTTGTCTTGCTTGATCTTGTTGAGCGTGTCATGTCATGTATGTCATGCGTGCTTGCTTGTGATCATGTAACTTGTGAGATATACTTGTGAGATGTCCTTGTGAGATGCACTTGAGAGGGAATGGAGACCCTTCTTTATGAGATGCACTTCAAAGGGAAGGGAGACCCTTCTTTAATGCGAATGCACTTGTGAGTGAGGGGAGGCCTCTCGAGGAATGTTTATTCTTGTTCTCTTGTGAAAAGCGAGGTAAAACATATCGTAAGATATGTCTCACCTCTAAACCTAGTTCTTTAAAATACTGATAAACCATGTCATGCATGTGTGCTCGTGAGATCGTGTGCATACTTGCATTTGAATTTAAATATGACATTTTGGGGTTTTTACAATACATAGCATATCACAATTTAAGCAAGTAACAATTTATACAATTTAAGGAAAACGAGGAATCACACTATCATAAGCCCTAGCAATTTTCCATAAGCATTTAAACATGTCATTTCTTCATTTACAATTCATTTCATTCACTTTGGCATTTCATCAAACATGTGGGGTGTACATTATTTATTAAAGCCTAAATCTTGCTTTTCTAGGTGGATTTACATTCACAACATACGTGTATGTTCATTATTGGTACAATGTCCTTCCCCTTTTTCATTCATCACATCATTCACAAGGCATCCAATAGCCAACACCCATCTCCATTCACACCATTCACAACTTATAGCAAATTTATAGATGAGGGAAAACAAGGAATAGGGAAAGAAAATGGAAATACTATAACTAGGAGGGTAGTAAAAGGTACCAACCTTGACAAATGAGGAAAGAATCCCCTTCTGAAACGTGCGTGAGTTGCTGCCCTAGCTTGAAGAAGGTGCTCCTCACGTGCTCAAGCTTGAATCTTGAAGGAGAACGATCTTGAGGATGATCTATGGTCTTAAACTCCTTTGATTTCTCCCCAAATTCAAAACCCTAGGTTAGGAAACCTTTTCTCCTCTCTCTCTTTATCCAAAATACTCTAAGTGTTGAGAATGAGCCCTAAAGGCTCAGGCAACCCTTAAGAGGAAAGAGTGAAACGCCAAAAGACAAAAACACCCTTACTGAAATTTCTGCAAAAACGCAAGGACCGAGCGATCGATGGTTAAGACCGAGCGATCGGTGCCTAACCGAGCGATCGGTGTTCTGGCCGAGCGATCGGTCAAAAACACACTCTTTGAAAAATTTCCCCATACAAAATTTTTGACCGGTCAATAGCTACCGATCGATCGGTTTTGGACCGATCGATCGCTGAATGGACCGAGCGATCGGTTGTTCTGCAAATTTGATCCTGAGTCCATTTTTTTCACACCTTTCACTACTTGGACTTATCCTAGTTCCCCTTTGACCTTTCCTAAACATGACTAGGGTCTCTTTAAAGCTTATAGACATCGTTGAATAATTTATTTAATTAATTATAGCGTTCTTGACAAAATTTCTCAAAGTTTCAAATTCCTATTTCATGAATTTGAGATTACATAGGCATCATGCCTTGGCACACATACCAAGACATATACAAAAAGTTTCAGGGTTCTACAATCTAACCCATAACCTATTGCAAATCATCCGGGTTTCCAAGACTTATGATTAAGCAATGAGAAACAATTTCTCATGAAAAACATTTTGAAAAAAATCCTTTTATAAGTATAATACCTTTTAATGAAAGTATATTTCAAAACTTATTTTGTTTTCAAAATCACCTACGTAGGATTTGAACTTAATCAACTGTCTTACCCGGAACTTGGATAATCTCTCAAATTAATGAGCATGAATTTCTTGTTTGAAATTCATCATGACTCGAACAACTTTCTAACTATCTAACTGTCACTGTATTGTATTCCCTAAGTTAGAAAATACGTTGGTGGAATCAAAATAGTCAGATCACTGCCCAGTCATAGATGAACTCATCAGATCTAAGGATCATCGAAACCGTTCAATGTGAATGAGAGACCAACTATCTGATAGTATGTTTATGCAAGAGGTTTCTCATTGAATGCAATCAGTCAGTGTACATTTAAGCACCCATATGTTGATGTGTAGTCTTTACTACAATAGTTCGAGATAGAACTACATCTCAACTATTGAGAATATCTTAGCATTCTGGCAGCCATATAAGTGAAGTACCCAGCTTCACCCACAGCTGTGACTATATAAGGTATAAGGAACCGGAAAGTTATATCTATCTATGATAATCTAATCTCATAACCTTCCTACAATATATCCTATGGACCTTTATCGATATCTCATTTCGTATTGATCATCTCATGATCATGGTCAATTACCCATAATGAATACACAATAGATTAAGAAGAAACATTTATTAATCAAATTAATAAGGTTCTAACAATCTAAATGAATTTTCTGGGCATCATGTCCAACATCAACAACTTCCACTCTTGTACTCTCAAGTGAGCCATAACCCCGTAAGGTTTCCTGCTAAGAGCATCAGCTACTACGTTCGCCTTACACGGATGGTACTGAATGGAACAATCGTAGTCTTCATGAACTCCATCCATCGATGCTGCCTCAAATTCAGTTCTTTCTGCAAGAAGAGATACTTCAAGCTCTTGTGGTCCGTGAATACCACAAAATCTTCCCCATTGAGGTAGTGACGCCAAATTTTCAGCTCGAAAACGACTGCTGCAAGTTCTAAGTCATGTGTGGGGTAGTTTTGCTCATGTTCCTTGAACTGACGTGAAGCATAGGCAACAACCTACGAATCTCGGTAACACTCTTCGACCTTTCCCAATTTATCACTGTCTCGATCTTTGCAAGATCAACTGAGATACCTTCAACAGACACCACATGTCCAAGAAAAGATACCTTGTTCAGCCAGAACTCGCACTTGCTCAACTTAGCATAAATCCTATGCTCTCGAAGAGTCTGCAATACAAGGCAGAGATTTCTTGTGTGATCATCCCGTGACTGTGAGTACACAAGGATATCATCTATGAATACGATCACACACTGATCGAGAGATGATCTGAACACCCAGTTCATCAGATCCATGAATCTTGCTGGCTCGTTAGTCAGCCCGAAAGACATGACCAAAAACTCGTAATGACCGTATCGAATTCTGAATGTCGTCTTCGGAATGCCCTCCTTCTTGATCTTCAACTGATGATATCCAGACCGAAGGACAATCTTGGAAAAGAACTTCGCATCCTTCAACTGATCAAACAAGTCGTCTATCTGAAGCAATGGATAACAATTCTTGTTCGTGTCTTTGTTTAACTGTCTATTGTCAATGCACATCCGCATTGACCCATCTTTCTTCTTCACGAAGAGTACCGGAGCTCCCCAAGGTGAGACACTTGGCTGGGATGAAGCCAAGGCCTTTCAATTCTTCTAACTGCTCCTTCAACTCCTTAAACTCAATAGGGGCCATCCTATATGGAGCCCTTGAAATTGGCACCGTGCTTGGAGCTAACTCAATCGCAAACTCATATGCCCGATTAGGAGGCAGTCCCGGTAAGGTCTCTGGAAAAACATTCATATACTCACATACAACCGGAATGGATGTGGAGTCTCGTACTTCCACCTTCTCGAGACTGAGAGCTGCAAAGCGAGCAATATCTCTCCTCTGAAGTCCCCTAAAATGAAACGGTTTTAACCCAGCGGGTTTAAAGTTTACCACCTTCTCGAAACACGCCACATGCCCATGGTGAGCTGAGAGTCAATCCATACCTAAGATAACGTCGAAGTCCCAATCCTGAAATCCCAGAATGATCAAATTGACTGACAATTCATGTTGCATGACTTGTACAACACTGCCCAGATACACTTTATATGTCTCAATAGACTTGCCCTGTGGAGTCAAAATGGACAACTCTTGAGGTAGCTTACTCAGCTCGGATGTAAAGCCTTTGGCAAAGCTTAGTGAGACGAATGAATGAGTGGATTTCGTGTCGATCAACACCAGTGCCAAACATTCATTTACTAGCAACGAACCTTAGAATTTTAACTACCCAAGTTATAACATAAACTACATACCTAATACATATAGATACATGCATAATAAAACATCACATCAAATACATATATACAATACATCATGGCAACTCTAGAACTTGACAATCTTAATTGCGCGTACCTTGCACAACATCATCAGATGTCTGTGCGTCTCTGTCAGTCATGGCAAATACCCTTCCCTGATTAGCCTGACGAGGCTGCTGGGTGGGCGGCAAGGATCTAGAGGCCTGAGATGAAGACCCCTGAAGTGAAGTTTGCCTGTCTAGAGGCCGAACTCCCTATGGCCCAGTCTGAGACTGCTTGCGCGGGCAATCCTGAATCATGTGGCCAACCTCACCACAGTGGAAACATCCACTTAATAATCTACAGCAATCCCCAGTCTTGTGCCGACGATCACATACGGCGCACTCCTCGAATGCTTGCGATGTGGAGGAAGCCGAAGGCGTAACCCTCATAGCCTGCGATGCCATAGGGCGCGGTGCCTGAGGCACAAAAGAAGTCCTCTTAGCCGACATCGGCTGAGAGAACTTGTAAGGTGCAGTCCTAGTCCTCTTCTCGGACTGTGAAGAACCACTCGACTGACCCCGAGACATGCTTCTCCCGAAGCCACCATCTCTTCTCTGGATAAACACTTCCGTATTCTTCTCGGCGATCTTTGCCTTTCCTACTATCTCTCTCCAAGATTCCACTTGGAGGATGGAAACTATCTCGGATGAAAGCCTTCAAACCCATTTTAAACTTCCTGACCCGTAGGTCTTTAGTAGCAACCAAGTGCGGAGAAAATCTTGACAACTCGGTGAACTTAGCCTCATACTCGGCTACACTCATCGTTCGTTTCTCTAAAAGCATAAACTCCCTCGCCTTTTGTTCCCGAATGAACCTGGGGAAGTACTACTCATGGAAGGTTTCTAGGAATTCCGCCCATGTCCACGGTTCCCCTACCTATGTAACATCTCTCTGTCTTTGGGCAGCTCGCCACCAATGTTTAGCTTCACCTTCCATCACGAAGGAAGCCCATTCAACCTATTGCTCCTTAGTACATCGGAGAGCCCGAAAGGTCTTCTCCAACTGAATAATTCAGGCCTCTGCCACCATTGGGTTCAGAGTACCATAAAATGTTGGAGGCCGTAGTCTCCGGAAAGGTTCGAGCCCCGTGGTGTGATGCACCGGTGTAGGCACAGGAGTAGCTGGTGGGGTAGGAGTAGGTCTGGCTGCCAACAAAGCCAAAGTCTTAGCTATGGAATCCATAGCATTCGTGAAGGAAAGTGGTTCCTCTTCTCTTGGAACTTCACCCTCGGATCTCCGAGTATGGTAACCACGACCCCGAATGCCGCGTCTCATGATATCAGATGCTGAGATCAATTAGCAAAACATGAGTCTAACTTGGATACCAATCCTCACACAATATATAGCAATTCAATAACATGAAATGCTATTACGCATATAGTATACATTGAAGTATACACATAATAATACTATTACAACTTAGAGTATTCTAGCGTAGCTAAGACACTTGTATTGGGCATCTACCCTTTTCGTTGTAATAAGACTAAGGACATAGTCTAACTAGAACCTAGGATAGGATCCTAGACCGACCTAAGGATTCACTTGGTACTGGTTATGTCGTGGTAACAAGCCTAACCCGACAAGTCCATCTGAGTTCTAAGTTCAACTCAGAGAACTTACTTCCGCTTAGCCCAAGGGAAACCGATCCCTAGAGCAGAACAACTCTAGTTCCAACTTAAAAGACACTAGCCTATGTGACCTAATGCCTTAGCTTTGATACCAAGTCTGTCGCGACCCAAAATACCCCTACGAGTTAGGGATACCTTGACTCGTGACCGCCGTATTATACCTCCAATATGATACATAAGGCACACATGGAAACCTGTCAGAGTACATAGACAAACACAGCGGAACCGATTTATAATGCACATTGGAAACAAAATACTCTAACATAGCGGAAGCAAAGTAAATACTCCTATAACTTGGTCCAAACGTGAACCAACAAAATACAACTGTATATATATCCAAAAGGTGGAGTGGACAAGTCCCACTCTCACCTAACAAAATATCATGTAACTTCCTAACTACCATCAATCAATAGAAATCAAAGTCACGACACCTATCTACTGAACCATCATCCTGGTAGTGATCCATGGAAGGCTCCGGGTCGAAGTACTCCTCCTTTACCCAAGGTTCCGTGCCACACAAATCAAAAGGGACCTAAGCACTTGCCGATGATAACAAATGTCGGCTGAGCGGGGAATACTCAGCGTATACAAACTAATAACAATAAAACAATAGTAACATAGAGCATATGAATCATGGAGACTGAAATCCTTAAAACATGTAAGAGCGTGGAAACTATGTATAGCATATGTGATGAAATCCGAAATCCGAAACCAAAACCAATACCGTGTAATTCAGGCGATAATCATAACCTTGTGAGTTCTTAGTGTTCATAGAGTTCATGGAGTTACTTAGAGTCATTTATGATCCGTAGAGACATAGAGATACCGTATAGCATATTCATAGAGCCAATACCATAGAGATCTTAGAGCATTTTGTTTATGATCCTTAAAGCTTGTGAGACGATCTTAGAGATATCATGGAGTCCTTGTGAGTGTGCATCATGATCCATAGAGCTTGTGAACCGATCTTAGACAAATCATGGAGTTGCTTAGAATCATTCCTTATAAGTCATTTGTTTGAAAACCCTTTTTGTAGCATTGAAAAAATCCATGGAAAACATCGATTCATGCGAGCATATGAGCATACAAGAGTACTAGCATATTTTTGATACCCAAAAACTCTTAGAGACCTTAAATCAAACACTTAGAGTGCATTATAATGATAACTTACATCCAAGTATAACGCAACCTTTCACCACATAACAAATGAAGGTACATATATAGTAGATAATAAGAAGAACAACCCAAGGTAACTAGTAGTATTGCAAGATTAGTAGTAGAGTATATCTACCTTGGTGAAATCAATGATTTTGATTCCAAAAGCTTGGAACACTTGAAGAACTTCAAGTCTTTGTTGAGAAACACCAAAAGAATGGAAGGATCTTGATCTTCCTTCAAGCTTGTGCAACAGCTAGCTCTCTCCTTCTTCTTCCTCTTCAAAAGCTCTCAAAATAGGGCACAAAGAGTTTTTGAAACCCTAAGGCACAAACCCAACCCTTATATAGGCAAAGGGTAGTGGCTAAAGTCTTAAACAGCCTTAATGAAGAAATTATGCGTATGATCGATCAATCGGTGGTACAGACCAAGCGATTGGTGACTAACTGGTCGATTAGTTGTTTCAACTGAGAGATCAGTTGAAAACACCCTCTCTGGAATTTTTTCCCCTACAAAAAGGTTAACCGTTCGATAGCTACCGAGGGATCGGTATAAGACCGGTCGATCGGAGGTTATCACCGAGCGATCGGTGGTCCCCTATTTTCTGCAAAACCCTGTTTTCACTACTTAAATCTTCTCCAATCTAATTCTAACACTCCTTTTACGCTTAAACACAATCCTTAAGCGTATATTGACCTATTAGAACATGCACGCCAGAGATTCAACCACCTATATTAACATAAGGCCCATTAGTGCACAAACCACACTTGAGCACTATTCACATACTATTCACTACTTAGTCAAATACGGATTCGGGGTTCTATAGAAAAGCACCAGTACTGGATTTTGAGTTCAGTTTAACAAGTATCATCTAATATCATTATCTCCAATTAAGGAGTAGTGGATTCCTTATTGAGTGTTTACATACTTCTCCAAACATTGTGTACATGACCCAACGTACCTGAAGTTAGTCCTGTGGATTGGATATTATCAATTGACATAGACAGATGTTTGAGAAGATGTTAACCTCTCAGGTCTAAGGACAATTTTTTGAATGGATTTAACCCTAATACAATCTGACAGTGTATTCCATAAGGTATCCTCTAGTGACTCCGTTCAGTATTATGTACTTACTATATATACTCACATGTTAGTCAAGAGTCAACACTCTTTGTGAATGAGATTCATCACACTATCTTATAGAATTACACATGTGCAAGCCATGATGAAGTACGACGCCTAACCAGTACTCTAGAGGGTTCGAACAATATTAGGTTTACAAAGAACTGGAAAATCATATCTCCTCGCAACCTTTGCATGATTTTCCTACAATGTTACCTATGGAACTTTATGTCATCATCAAATGAGACAGTAATTATTATAAATACCCTTTATAGTTGATTGTGTGAATACGATGCTTCTGTAATCAACATAGAAAAATCTTTTATTGGCTTTTGAGGGCATATATGTCCAACAATCTCCCACTTGCATTCTAAGCCAATTTGATGTAATGCCCATCTTCTCAGTGATGTTTCTCAAACACCAGCTGAGGCATAACTATATATATGGGTTTGTCATGTCTACTTTACTACAACTATTGTAGTAATGTAATAACACTTGCAACTCTTGCAGATTTAATATCAATAACCATAGTCTTAAAAGACTAAACAAAATGATACTGTCCAACAATCATTTTTTAAAAAAAATAACTTGTTTGTGCTTTACCATTGTGCAATGCTCTGGACTAATCTGATCAATATCTTATCACATTAACATGTGATGAATATCTGTTCTAGTACAAGTATACTGTCTCATGATATCACATATCTAAGAGAATCAGATTCTATTCCCCAAAGGTAGAAACTCTTTTCTTGGAATCTTACTTGCACAAAAACATGATTGTTATTGGAAGAATAACAATATCGTTTTCCTTTTGTCTCTAAACCATTTAGGACTAAGAAGACATGATGTCAAATTTTTTTGTCCTTAATTGTAAAATTGCTAGATCGCATCTAAGAGAAGAATAATATTCATACTTCATTCACAATGAAAAGAATATTATCTTTGCATAAAGCGAGGAAAGTAATCATGCTCCCACTAACTAGTTTGTACATAAATGATACTTTCATTCTTAGATGAAAATCAAACAGTTTGATTACTTCGTCAGAATAAAAGTTAGTCAAACTACAGATTCTGGGACCTGTTGGTTCTAGTTTACTATTTAGGTATGGTGAGAGTAGAGAGTTAATCTCTATCAATTCTCAGAGTTATTGGTCTATTGGGCTTCCGCTTCTAGAACAATTCTAGATTTAGTTTCTCTTCTAGGAAACTTGTATTCCTGTTTACAAATATCTTTTGTTATCCAGGAATAGAGACTAAGTTTCTCTAATGCGAATCTCAAGCTCATCTTCTATCGAATCATATTCAATATTGTTTAATTTTAGCAATACCATCATGCTATGGTTTGTTATGAGAATGAGAGTAACTTATGAAATTTCTATTAAGAGGTACTCTTCTCAATCATGGAAGACTTACCTAGCTGTTTCTTTATTTCATTGCGGAATTTCTTAAACTTTTCAGAGAAGGTGAAATAAAATTAGTTACATCTTAATGGAAGATTCATATGACTACGATCATCCATGTGTATTAATACAATACGGGAAGACACATCTTTCTCCATGATAATTACTCATAGGACTAAGTTCATAAAGACTAAAGGATGTGCCAGATACAAATTAATGTTATAATAGTAACAATATAAGAAATCTAATTTCTACAAGTAATTGGCACATACATAGTCTCTAAGAATAAAATCTTATTTTGAGCTAGTTTTTCATAAAAACATCCCAATGGTGACTATAGCAACTATTGTTTTTGTCTCATTCCCAAGTAGAAGTTTTATCTACTCGAACTTCTCCTTCTCCTTCTCCTTCTCCTTAGCAAACATGCAACTATTGCACTTATGGAAGGTCATACCAAGCATTAGGAGCTGGAGGTTCTAACAATTAAGTTGGACTTGATGAGTATACAAGCTGGACAATCCTTCCAAAGGTTTGTCCTATATCTAATGACCAACTGCTTCACTATGAAGCACAATCCTTATACTTTCTTTTTTTCTCAGAAGAGCCCTTATCCATACTACCAGGATATCTTTACTTTGAAAAAATCTTGGATTTCATTCCTTTGCATAAATACTCAGGATTTAGAGAACCCAAATCTTTTGAACATCTTTGCAAATAGCATTGAACTCTTCAAAGGTTCTTAGCCAAATGCAACATGTGGGATTTCAGACAATCTGATTCCCTACTTGTTCAACATAACCATATTAAAGGACTCCGGGAGCTAGTTGATGATCATATCCTCTGATCCCATCAATTTATTTCAATTTATCTCAGCACCAAGAATTAGGATTTATGAATCATATGATCTCTATCATATTCTTTGTGATTGGGTTTCCCTAGTCAACTTGGTCTCCACTTATCCTTTTAAATATAGTAATCAAGCTGTCTAACTGTAGCACCCCGAACTTTTTCATCTTTAATGAATAGCACTTTCGTAGTTAATTGGACTTTCTCGTAGTCTAATTAATAAATAAGGGAGAAATCATAAATTATGAAACATCAGAAATGTTCATTTTCAAAAGACGAATCCAATGCAAGTTGAATCGTCAAAATCGGACGAACGAGTCAAAAGATATGGCCAAAACAGTTCTGACCTGCAAAGCACCGATCGCTCGGTCCATTCAGTGATCGATCAGTCCAAAACCGATCGATCGGAGGCTATTGACTGGTCAGAAATTTTGTATGAGGAAATTTTTCAGAGAGCTTGTTTTTGACCGGTCGCTCGGTCAAAACACCGATCGCTCGGTAGGCAACCGATCGATCGGTCATAACCACCGATCGCTCGGACTTCGCGTTTTTGCAGAAATTTTAGTAAGGGCATTTTCATCCTTTGGGTGTTAAACCCTTACCCATAAGGGCTTGCCCGAGCCTTTAGGGCTTCATTCCCATACTTAGACGTTTTGAGAGAGAAAGAGAGAAGAAAGGGAGATTCTTAACCTAGGGTTTTGCTTGTGAGAAGAAATCAAAGGGGGTTTGAAAACCCTAGATCACTTCAAGCTTGCTTTCCTTCAAGAGTCCGGTTCAAGCACTCGTGGAGCATATCCTCCGAGCTAGGGCAGCCCTCAAGCACGTTTTTCAAGGGGGTTTTCTTCCCCAACTCAAGTCTCCTTCAAGCAAGGGTTGTTCCCTACCCTTTTTGGAGCTTCAATCAAGGTTCCTACCAAGATCAAGCCTTGATCTAAGGTTAGTACACCATACTAACTTTCCTTAACAATAATCTAGGTTTTTATTGTAAAATGGTGATTATTTCTATTATGCTTTCCTTCCCAATGCATTGTATTAACTCAACAAATATAAACAAGATAAGGGAAATGGAATAGATGTGTGGATGGGAGATTGGATGTGACGATTGGATGCCGAATGTGTGATGTATGATGTGTGGGGTGTGAATTGGAAAATGGACGATGGGCATTGGACAAATAATAAACGTACCCTTGTGTGATTGGATGGAAAATATGCATTAAAGAGAAGAAGAAGAACTAGTAAGGAATAATGTATGTTATGTGTTTGACAAAATGCCTAAACTACGAATAATGACTCGAATGAAGAAATAGAAGTAGGTCTTATGCATGTATTCCTATGAATGATAAATTGATCTAATGCCATGTAAATTTCTTAATTGGCCTATGCTTATATTATGAAGTGAATCGGAATGCAATATCCCTCTTGTTAACTGTATTTCCATGATTATCACTATTGGCACGCACAAGAGCACGCATGCTTGCATGACCGAGTTTTCAATAGCATATGCATATAATAACAACAAGAAAATATTACATGTCAAGGAGGTTGGTAGCCCAGGGACATTCGGGTACTAGCCTCTGGCTCACAAGAAAACCCCTAAAACACCTATTGTCAAGGAGGTTGGTAGCCCAGGGAAAATTTGGGTACTAGCCTCTGGCTCACAAGAAAACCATATATATCAAGGAGGTTGGTAGCCCAGGGACATCCGGGTACTAGCCTCTGACTCACAAGAAAACCATATATATCAAGGAGGTTGGCAGCACAGGGAGATTCAGGTGCTAGCCTCTAGCTCACAAGTTACAAGATAAAAGTTTATAAGATGACAAGAAGGCATTCATGCATGCACGCATACATGATTTTCACAAGGCATACCGAGACATGACATGGGTTTTCAAGCATGAGTTTTATCGGCGTTTTTGCATTCATGCACGCAAGTTATGATGATTACATTTTAACGTGCCTTATGCTATTTCTCTTGTGATGCTATTATTGCTTGTATGGTGTTACTATTGTGTGCTTTATTATCGTTATGGTTAGCTAGTAGCTTGTACTCCCTGAGTATTCCATGCTCAGCCGTACTTTCATGTCGGTAGGTGCACGAGCCCCTCTTGACATCTGTGATCAGGATCCTTGGATTGAGGAGGACTACGGCGAGGAGGAACCATATGAGGATCTAGTAGTCGAGCCTTAGGCGGAGGCGAGAGACTTAGACCATTGGCCCCACGGGGGTGACTATTGAGCAAGATAGCGTTGTATTTTGTGTATCTTGGTGTTTTGATAGGTGGGCTTGTCCACCTTAGACTTAGACATGTTTTGTATTTATGTTCACTTGAAATACTATATTTTGGATCATTATAAAGAAAAGAAAAAAAATTAGTTGACGCTTCCGCATTTATGTTTAGCTTCCGCGCTCTAATTATCATCATTTAGTACTGTATTTATTTTGCTAATTACAGGATGGTTTGGCAGGTACGAAGTGTCACACCTAAAGTATCCCTTAACTCCTAGGGGGTATTTTGGGGCGCGACAAAGGTGGAATCAGAGCTCTAGGCATTAGAGTCCCTAGGGTCATTTAGTACTAGATACCATAATGGAACAAGGCATTAGGTGTTAGGAAAGAATTGTATTCCAAGTATCGACTAACAAGTTAGTCTTAGTCAAGTGGGTTGAACTTCAACCAAACTTAGAGTCCTACGCTAGGAACATGGATTGTATGTATAATATTGTGTTGTATACCATGTGTGCAATAATTGTGTTGTGCTTATTAAATATGCTTGATTATTATGTATTGAGTAAATTGCGAAATTTGTACTAAATGCGTATCCAAGTTAGACTCATGTTGTATTGTCGTTCTCAGGAGAAATCATGAGACGCAATACCCGGGGTCGCGGGTACAACACGAGGGGCAATGGAGGTGATGCTCCATCGGGTGATGATCAACCCGACTTTGCCCAAGCATTCGCGTCCATAGTCGAGACTTTGGCTATGTTGGCGGCAAGGCAACCGGCCACTCCGCCTAATGCGGCACTTATACCGGCTCCTCCTAACCGAGCTCAAGCCGGGATAGAAGCTTTTTAGAGGATGAGGCCTCCAACTTTTTATGGAAGTATTGATCCACTTATTGTCAAGGGTTGGATTCGATAACTCGAGAAGATATTCTCGGTATTGGCTCCTACTGAAGCGGAAAGGGTCACATGGGCCACCTTTATGCTTGAAGGCGAGGCCGATCATTGGTGGAAGTCCGCACTTCGGACCCGAGAGTTAACCCGACAAGGTCAAGACTGGACTTGGGAAGAATTCTTGGAAGTTTTCAACAAGAAGTACTTTTCGGTCGGGATGAAAGAGAAGATGGAAGTTGAGTTCATTACCTTGGAGCAAGTAATATGTCGGTAGCGGCTTATGAAGCCAAATTTTCGGAGCTATCTCGGTTTGCTCCGCATATGATAGCGACCGAGGCTATGAAAGCTCGAAAATTTGAGAGAGGGTTGAAGGCCTACCTCAAGGATCGAGTCTCAATGTTCTGGCATGAGACATATTCAGAAGTTGTTGATAAGGCACTGTTGGCCGAGTCGAACTCCGAGAAGTTCTACAAAAGGAGAGGAATGGAGAAAGGACAGTTAAGTAGTTCAGGGGAGAAAAGAGCAAGGACTAGCTCGTATCAGTCCGCAGTGCCGGCTCAGTCACAGAGGATGTATTCGGCACCACAGGCTCCCCGCTCGTTTGCTCTACCGGCCTTTTGCCCGGCCACCTCATATGCTCCTCACCTCACAGTTACTCAGGCTACGGGATATGCTCCTTCCCCCTATTCACACGATATTTGCACTCTTTGTGGAAGGAGGCATCCAGTGGGAGAATGCCGGAGGGTTACAGGTAGTTGCTTCCATTGTGGTGACCATGGCCACATGATTAGAGATTGTCCCCGATGCTATTTGCTAGCTCAGTCTTCAGGGAGCAGACCCCCGATTAGGCAGACATCTCAGCCTAGCTCTTCTCAGGCTTCGAGGGCCTCACAGTCTACACGGCCTCCTCGCCCAGCCACATAGGGCCGATTCTTCGCCCTATCAGAGAGAGACGCACGTGCATCCGACGATGTCGTGCAAGGTACGCAAGAATTCTAGAGTTTAAGTTGTGTAAAACTTCTATGGTTTGATATGTGATTTTTATACTAGGGGTTACCTATGTATGATGTTTGTATTATTTGAAATCTACTGATATTAGTTACTTAACCGCACAGGCACTTTATTAGTGAACGAGTGTCTCGCCCGAGTGTTGATCGACACAGGATCCACTCACTCCTTTGTTTCACCAAGTTTTGCAAAGGGCTTTTTGACTGAGGCTGCCCTGTTAGAGCGGGAGTTGACCATTGCAACTCCACTCGGCAAGTCAGTTAACACGGACAAGATATTCAGGGATAGTGTGGTACAAATGGGGGAGAATGAACTGTTAGCCGATCTCGTCATCCTAGATTTCCAAGACTTGGATTTTGATGTCATCCTAGGGATGGATTGGTTGGAAAACCATCACGGGCATGTTACGTGTTTTGAAAAGATGGTGAACTTCAAGCTGGAAGGGGTTAAGCCTTTTCACTTCCGAGGATTAAGAGAGAGGGACATTGCTCGCCTCGCAGCTTTGAGTATAGCAAACCCAGAAGTACAAAACTCTTCAGTCATTCCGGTCGTGAGTGAGTTCTTGGATGTATTTCCGGAGGAACTTCCCGGATTGCCTCCGAATCAAGAGATTGAGTTCGCTATAGAGCTTACACCGGGCACCACCCCGATTTCAAGGGCACCTTATAGAATGACCCCAATAGAGCTTGAATAATTGAAGAAACAGATTGAGGAGTTACAACAACTTGGTTTCATCCAACCAAGTGTCTCGCCATGGGGAGCTCCAGTCCTCTTTGTAAAGAAGAAAGATGGGTTGATGAGAATGTGTATAGACTACCGTCAGTTGAACAAAGTAATTATCAAGAATCGTTATCTCTTGCCATGGATAGACGACTTGTTCGACCAATTGAAGGGAGAGAGATTCTTCTCCAAAATTGATCTTAGATCGGGGTATCATCAATTAAGGATCAAGGTGGAAGATGTTCTGAAGACGGCTTTCAGGACTCAGTATGGGCACTATGAGTTCCTTGTCATGCCTTTTGGGCTGACGAATGCACCGGCGGCATTCATGGATTTGATGAATCGGGTGTTTCGATCGTATTTGGATCGATGCGTGATTGTATTCATTGATGACATTTTGGTCTATTCCCAGACATGGGAAGATCACGCACGAGATCTCCACCTTGCTCTGAAGATGTTGAGAGAGCATAGGCTAAATGCCAAATTGAGTAAGTGTGAATTCTGGTTGGAAAAGGTCACATTTCTTGGACACGTGGTGTCGGTCGAGGGCATTTCTGTAGATCCAGCCAAGGTTGAGGCCGTTATGAGCTGGGAAAAATCCAAGAGCGTCACGGAGATACGTAGTTTCCTCGGATTGGCAGGTTATTATCAGAGATTTGTGGAGGGATTCTCCAGTTTGGCCGCACCTCTCACTTACCTGATACGAAAGAACGCCAAGTTTGTGTGGCGCGAGAAGTGCGAAATCAGTTTCACGGAACTGAAAAAATGGCTTACTACGGCCCCCGTCCTTACTGTGCCTTTAGGACATATTGGTTATGAGGTATATAGTGATGCCTCGCATGTTGGACTCGGGTGTGTCCTAATGCAACACAAGAAGGTCATTGCCTATGCATCAAGGCAATTAAAAGAGCATAAGAAGAATTACCCCACTCACGACTTGGAGCTTGCGGCGGTCGAATTTACACTCAAAATTTGGTGCCATTACCTTTACGGGGTAGAGTTCTATGTGTTCATGGATCACAAGAGTCTCAAGTATCTCTTTTCCCAAAAAGAGCTAAACTTATGGCAACGGCGTTGGATTGAGTTCTTAAAAGACTATGAGTGCACGATACAATATCACCCGGGAAAAGCAAATGTGGTGGCAGATGCTTTGAGTAGGAAACCACCGGGGTTGTTGGCTCACATGTTGGTGCGGGAATGGAGACTGTTAGAAGATTTGACAAATCTGGACATCAGTGTGAATGACTCCGTCCGCAGTCCCGTTTTGGTAAATGTTACGGTTCGGCCATAAATTATAGATTTGATCCAAGAGTATCAAGCCACAAATGCCGACTTGTTGGCTTTCCGGGACAAGGAAGTTACCAAGGGTAGTACGAACTTCTCTCTCACTAGCCGAGGTGCTATTACATTCAAGGGAAGGCTTTGTGTCCCAGCCAATGCAAACCTTCGGAGAGAGATTATGGATGAAGCTCATCGGTCCAAGTATACTGTGCATCCCGGGGTTACGAAGATTTACCGGAACCTCAAGAGTCACTTTTGGTGGAGAAACATGAAGAGGGAGGTTGCGGAGTATGTGGCACGGTGTTTGGTGTGCCAACAGGTGAAAGCGGAACACTTGAGACTAGCGGGTCTATTGCAGTCCTCCCTATTCCCGAGTGGAAATGGGAGCACATATCTATGGACTTCATTGTGGGGTTGCTGAAGACGGTTAGAAAGACCAATGCTATATGGGTAGTTGTCGACAGACTCACAAAGTCTGCACATTTCTTACCGTACCGGACTACATTCAACTCAAATCAGTTGGCGGAGTTATACATCAAAGAAATTGTTCGGTTGCACGGGGTGCCAGTGAGCATTGTGTCGGATCGGGACCTGAGATTCACGTCTAGGTTTTGGAAAAGTTTCCAAGGTGTAATGGGTTCCTGGTTAGACTTTAGTACGACTTTCCACCCACAGACTGACGGGCAAACCGAGAGGGTGAATCAAGTGATAGAAGACATGCTCCGAGCTTGTATGTTGGACTTTAAAGGAAGTTAGGAAGACCACCTACCTTTGGTGGAATTCGCCTACAATAATAGTTATCAGGCAAGCATACAAATGGCACCTTTTGAAGTCTTGTACGGAAGGAGTTGTAGATCCCCTTTGTATTGGGATGAAGTTGGAGAAAGAAAAATTTTGGGCCCCGAATTGATTGAACAAACTGCGGATAGAGTTAAGCTCATCCGGGAGAGGTTGAAGACCGCACAAGACCGACAGAAAAGCTATGCCGACACCCGTAGGAGGGACCTTGAGTTTCGAGTTGGGGATTTTGTGTTTGTAACGATTTCACCGACCAAGGGTGTTACGCGGTTCGGGAAGAGAGGCAAGCTTAGCCCGAGATATGTGGGTCCATTCGAGATCATTACTCGAGTTGGTGAGGTAGCTTATCGTGTTGATTTTCCCGCTTACATGGCGGCGGTCCACAACGTGTTTCACATCTCCATGCTCTGGAAGTATATCCCGGATCCTTCTCATGTCATCAAACTTGATCCGGTAGAGATCTGAGAGGACCTCACTTTAGTTGAGAAGCCGATTCACATATTGAAATGTCAGAAATGTTCATTTTCGAAAGACGAATCCAATGCAAGTTGAATTGTTGAAATCGAACGAACGAGTCAAAAGATATAGCCAAAACAATTCTGACCTGCAGAGCACCGATCGCTCGGTCCATTCAGAGATCGATCGGTCCAAAACCGATCGATCGGAGGCTATAGACTGGTCAGAAATTTTGTATGGGGAAATTTTCCAGAGAGCTTATTTTTGACCGGTCGCTCGGTCAAAACACCAATCGTTCGGTAGGCAACCGATCGATCGGTCATAACCACCGATCGCTCGGTCTTCGCGTTTTTGCAGAAATTTCAGTAAAGGCATTTTCATCCTTTGGGTGTTAAAGCCTTACCCATAAGGGCTTGCCCGAGCCTTTAGGGCTTCATTTCCATACTTAGACATTTTGAGAGAGAAAGAGAGAAGAAAGGGAGATTCCTAACCTAGGGTTTTGCTTGTGAGAAGAAATCAAAGGGGTTTGAAAACCCTAGATCACTTCAAGCTTGCTTTCCTTCAAGAGTCCGGTTCAAGCACTCGTGGAGCATATCCTCCGAGCTAGGGCAGCCCTCACACATGTTTTGCAAGGGGGTTTTCTTCCCCAACTCAAGTCTCCTTCAAGCAAGGGTTGTTCCGTACCCTTTTTGGAGCTTCAATCAAGGTTCCTACCAAGATCAAGCCTTGATCTAAGGTTAGTACACCCTACTAACTTTCCTTAACAATAATCTAGGTTTTTATTGTAAAATGGTGATTATTTCTATTATCCTTTCCTTCCCTATGCATTGTATTAACTCAACAAATATAAACAAGATAAGGGAAATGGAATAGATGTGTGGATGGGAGATTGGATGCCGAATGTGTGATGTATAATGTGTGGGGTGTGAATTAGAAAATGGAGGATGGGCATTGGACAAATAATAAACGTACCCTTGTGCGATTGGATGGAAAATATGCATTAAAGAGAAGAAGAAGAACTAGTAAGGAATAATGTATGTTATGTGTTTGACAAAATGCCTAAACTACGAATAATGACTTGAATGAAGAAATAGAAGTAGGTCTTATGCATGTATTCCTATGAATGATAAATTGATCTAATGCCATGTAAATTTCTCAATTGGCCTATGCTTATATTATGAAGTGAATCGGAATGCAATATCCCTCTTGTTAACTATATTTCCATGATTATCACTATTGGCATGCACAATAGCATGCATGCCCGCATGACCGAGTTTTCAATAGCATATGCATATAATAACAACAAGAAAATATTGCATGTCAAAGAGGTTGGTAGCCCAGGGACATTCGGGTACTAGCCTATGGCTCACAAGAAAACCCCTAAAACACCTATTGTCAAGGAGGTTGGTAGCCCAGGAAAAATTCGGGTACTACCCTCTGGCTCACAAGAAAACTAAACAAGTAATAAAAATCACCTATTGTCAAGGAGGTTGGTAGCCCAGGGACATTCGACTACCAGCCTCTGGCTCACAAGAAAACCATATATATCAAGGAGGTTGGCAGCCCAGGGAGATTCGGGTGCTAGCCTCTAGCTTACAAGTTACAAGATAAAAGTTCATAAGATGATGACAAGGCATTCATGCATGCACGCATACATGATTTTCACAAGGCATACCGAGACATGACATGGGTTTTCAAGCATGAGTTTTATCGGCGTTTTTGCATTCATGCACGCACGTCATGATGATTACATTTTAACATGCCTTATGCTATTTATCTTGTGATGCTATTATTGCTTGTATGGTGTTACTGTTGTGTACTTTATTATCGTTATGGTTAGCTAGTAGCTTGTACTCGCTGAGTATTCCATGCTCAGCCGTACTTTCATGTCGGCAGGTGCACGATCCCCTCTTGACATCTGTGATCAGGATCCTTGGATTGAGGAGGACTACGGCGAGGAGGAACCATATGAGGATCTAGTAGTCGAGCCTCAGGCGGAGGCGAGAGACTTAGACCATTGGCCCCACGGGGGTGACTATTGAGCGAGATAGCGTTGTATTTTGTGTATCTTGGTGTTTTGATAGGTGGGCCTTTCCACCTTAGACTTAGACATGTTTTGTATTTATGTTCACTTGGAATACTATATTTTGGATCATTATAAAGAAAAGAAAAAAATTAGTTGACGCTTCCGCATTTATGTTTAGCTTCCGCGCTCTGATTATCATTGTTTAGTACTGTATTTATTTTGCTAATTACAGGATGGTTTGGCAGGTACGAAGTGTCACACCTAAAGTATCCCTTAACTCCTAGGGGTATTTAGGGGCGCGACACTAACAGCCCTATGGTATTCTGTAAACATCTCAAATGAGATTTAACATTAGTAGTGAGAACTTGGACAATTCTTTAGATAGTAAGCACAAACTTGAGATTCGTTTTTCCACTACAAATACTTTGAATTGGTCAAGAGATTCTCATAAAAGTGTTGTTAAGGTGATTATAGAATGACATGGAGATAAATAAAACATACATCATAATTTCACACATTATAATATCATTATATTAGGGTTTTTCAATCGTTGATGATATTGCTCATCATTTAGTTAAATTTCATAGATCTCTCAGTCTATAAAATTAGGAAATATGATACTTCATATTTCTGATGAGCATTGAGTGCCTTATAATACACATGCAATCTTTCATGCTATGATAGTATTACACATGCACCACCAGGTGGATAGTAACTATCCATCATCTGAACATCTCATGCATAACTCCTTATGTTAATAAGTGATTCCCAATTTTCTTGTGACCTCTAAAGATAACATGATTGTCACCTGTCAGCCATCATGTTCCTTGGTTAAGTGAAACTCATTATTCTCGGTTGTCATATGATCAAGTAGGAATATACCCCCATGCTAGTTGACACTCCCTATCAGACCATACACATTCCTATCTACTATAGAAATAAAACACTAGAAGTTTAATTTAGATTGAATTATGTCTGATTCCTGCCAGAGAGACAAGACTCAAGCTAATTAATTCCTAATCTTATTGATAATGTAAGGTTATAGAACAATTGAGGGAAAAAAGAATATTATGAACAAATTATACATTTCATGCATATATCATAAACATTCACAATATATATCATTGTATCACTATGTATAAAAAAATATACAAAATCATTAAATGATAATAAATCAAATTTCGTTTAATTAGATAAAACTAATTCCAATGAACTCCCACTAGCCCCAAAAATCTTAATAGATCTAATCCATGGGTACATAGGTCATTTTGACATCGATGGGCCTTTGATGGTTCATTCATCCATATGATGGACCATTGGTCATACCAAGCATCATTGGCCCAAGATAACAATTATTAAGTGTCCATGTGCATCACTAAAGTCCATTAGTCAAAATGGACTATTTTACCCTTTAATTCTCTACAAATTAATTTTAGCACATTAGCGTCATCAACCCTAAGTCTAAATGAAGTTATGAGTCTCTAAACAACTCTCTAAGACCTCTACTAGGGTCTATAAGTGTCACCCAAACACTTCCCATAATCGTGAATATTGTTAGCTTACATCTATGTTAATTAAAGCACAATTATCTCATAATCATGCAAGTAACAAATTCCACGTAAAAATTTCAACATGGACTGCATGCAACACGTCCAAAAGGGAAAAGTGCTATAATAATGTGTTTTATTTAAACACAAACTTTTTATGTTTCAACAAAACACATATTGTGGGGTTTGATCCAGTTATCCAAAATTTGCACAAAAACGATAATCATATTATCACAAGGGTTATGAACTTTTCTAAGCAACTAAAAGTTATAACAAATCATCACATGAAATACATAATATAGCCACACAATGGGTCCACATGATCATGCTATCTTAGAAATCCTACAACTACTCTTGTAGAACGCCTTCCAAGATTTCTTCTCCATGCGATCACCATCATCTTCTATCATTAATCCGATTTCTTCATAGAAAAATCAGCAACTCCTAATGCTAAAATTACATCATATTCAAAATAAGAAACCTTGAAAAACCACCCAAAATATGGTCCTCAAGGAGAGTGTAAACACCCCAATTTTGTACCCCCTAGTCTCTTTTCACACATCTAAAAATCCTTTAAAAAACCCTCTTTTAAAACCTTCTTCCCACATGTTTTGATTTTCAAAAACGGCCCAGAGGTGAAAAATGATCAAAATGCCTCTAGGGTGAAAAATGACCAAAATTTCCCTGAAAAAGTGCTAAAAAATTGTCATTTTATCCAAAATGATTTTACAAATTTTTTGATGAATTTTGGCTATTTTTGGGATTAAATTGGACTTAAAACGGTAGAAAATGACCAAAATGCCCCTGGAGTGCAAAATGGTCAAAATGCCCCTGAAAAGTATTGAAAAATTTATGTTCTATCTAAAATATTTTTCTGGATTGTATCAGTTCAATTTTGACTATTTTTGGGCTAAAAACGGAAAAAATGGCATATCGGCGAATCGGAGAGTGCCACATGGCATTTTTTAACCCCTGAATAGGGGCGCTACTTCAAACAGTGCCCCTATATTTACAAAATTACCCCTCTCATCAGACGGATCAACCCTGTCGACATAGTTTTTAAAAATATCTTAAATAGGGGTGCTACTTCAAACAACACCCTCATTAAAATACGATTTTGCCCCTATTTTGCCGCCTTACTGTTCCCTATTTTTTGACCCTTATAAATACCCCACCCTCCTCTCCTTCATTTTCAATGAATTCCACTTCCTCTCTTCTCTCTCCTCTTTCAAAAATCTCTCTTTAGCGCTCTGGATTCCCGAGAACGTCGATTGCAAATAGTCGATTCTCGAGACTTTTTTTCAGAGACCCTTTTGGGTTTACCGGAAGGTAAAATATCGCCAAACTTTGACATTTTTGCTTAGTCTCTTATTAGTTTTAATTATTTTATTATTTTTAAATACTTAGCCCGCTTACCTTGTTAAACCCCTGCCCAGTTTTACTTAAACCTAGCCTACCCTGTCGAACCTCTACTTGAACTTCAGTTCAAACTTAGCTTACCCTGTCGAACCTCTGTCCAAACTTCGGTTCAAACTTAGCTTACCCTATCGAACCTCTGCCAGAACTTCGGTTCAAACTTAGCCTACCCTGTCAAACTTTTGCCCGAACTTCAGTTCAAACATAGCTTACCTTAGCCGAACCTCTGTCCGAACCTCGGTTCAAACCCTGGTTCAAACCTTACTTACCTAGTCGAACCTCTGTTCGAACCTCGGTTCAAGCCCTGGTTCGAACCCTACTTGCCTTAGCCGAACCTCTGTCCGAATTTCACTTCAAACCCTGGTTTAAGTCCTATCAAACCCTTACCCAGCCCAGATGCTAATTGACATGAGCTAAAACTGTCTAGAAGCTCCTTGACATGAGCTAAAACTGTCCAGATGCTCCTTGTCGCGCCCCAAAATACCCCTAGGAGTTAAGGGATACTTTAGGTGTGACTATACGTACCTGCCAAACCATCCTGAAATGATCAAGATGAATATAATACTAAAACAATGATAATCAGAGCGCGGAAGCTAAACATAGATTGCGGAAGCGTAAACTAATTTTTTTCTTTTCTGCCATAGTTCTCAAAAAGGTATTCCAAGTGATTATATAAATACAAACATGTCTAAGTCTAAGGTGGACAGGCCCACCTATCAAAACATCAAAATACACAAAACCCTCTCGTACTCTCCCCTCAATAGTAATCGAGGTACGGCCACACGTCGAGGTCTCGGTCCACCTGAGACTGCAGTGGGATAGACGACTCTCTCTCTTCTATGTATTCTTCCTCAACCCAAGGCTCCGGGTCAAGGGCTCCCTCAGTACCTGCCGACATGAAAGTACGGCTGAGCATGAAATACTCAGCGAGTACAAGCTACTAGCTAACCATAACAATAATAGAAGCACAACAACAGTGGATGCAATACAACACAGTAATTCAAAGCAATAGAAGCATCATAGGAATAACCAATGTTAATCATGGAGCAATATTATCATCTTGATGTACGTGCATGAATGCAAAAACGCAGATAAAACTTATGCTTGAAAACCCTTTTCATGTCTCGGTATGCCTTGTAGAAATCATGTATGCGTGCATGCATGAATGCCTTGTCATTAGCTTGTAAACTTGCATCTTGTAACTTGTGAGCCAGAGGTTAGCACCCGAATCTCCCTGGGCTGCCAACCTCCTTGATATATGGTTTTCTTGTGAGCCAGAGACTAGTACCCGAATGTCCCTGGGCTACCAACCTCCTTGACATGTAGTGGTTTTTATTACTTGTTTAGTTTTCTTGTGAGCCAGAGGCTAGTACCCGAATACCCCTGGGCTACCAACCTCCTTGACAATATGTGTTTTGGGTTTTCTTGTGAGCCAGAGGCTAGTACCCGAATGTCCTTGGGCTACCAACCTCCTTGACATGCAATATTTTCTTGTTGGTTATTATATGCATATGCTCTTGAAATCTCGGTTCATAAGCACATGCGTGCTCATGTACGTACAAATAGTGACAATCATGGAAATGAGAATGACAAGGGAAACATAGTATCACGATTCACTTCATAGTATAAGCATAGGACAATTGAGAAATTTACATGGCATTTGATCAATTTATCATTCATAGGAATACATGCATATGACCTACTTCTATTTCTTCATTTAAGTCATTTATTCTTAGTTTAGGCATTTTGTCAAACACATAACAAACAATGTTCCTTAATGGTTCATCTTCTTCTTTTTAGTGTGTAATTTCGATCCAATAATCAAGGTAGGTTCATTATTGGTAAAATGCTCATCCTCCATTTTCCATTCCACACACCACACCTATCATACATCATACATTCGGCATCCCCTCGCTCAATCAACATCCCATGCACGCATCCATACCATTTTCCTTATCTTGTTTATTTTTGGTGAATATGATACATTTCATAAGGGAGATTACATAGTAGCAAGAATCATATATCACATAGAAAAACCTAGATTATTGCTAGAGGAAGTTAGTAGGGTATACTAACCTTGAATCAAGGCTTGATCTTGGTTGTAAACCTTGATTAGAGCTCCAACTTGAAAGAAGGAAACCTTTGCTTGAAGGAAGCTCGGTGTGGGGAAGAAAACCCTTGCAAAAACATGCGTGAGTTGCTGCCCTAGCTTTGGAGAACGTTCTCCTCACGTGCTCGGGCCTTGATCTTGAAGGAAAACGAGTTGGAGTGATCTAGGATTCTTAAACCCCTTTGATTTCTCCCCCAATTGCAAACCCTAGGCTTAGGAAACCCCTTTCTCCACTCTCCTTATCTCCCAAATATTTTAAGTGTTGAGAATGAGCCCTAAAGGCTCGGGCAAGCCTTAAGAGGCGAGAGTGAAACGCCCAAAAGATGAAAACACCCTTACTGAAATTCTGAAAAACACGATACACCAATCAATCGGTGGTTAATACCGAGCGATCGGTCGCCTACCGAGCAATCGGTGTTCCTGGCCAAGCGATCAGTCAAAAACACTCTCTCTGGAAAATTTCCCTATACAAAATTTTTGACCAGTCGATAGCTACCGATCGACCGGTTGTGGACCGATCGATCGCTGCTCTGGACCGAGCAGTCGGTTGCTCTGTAAATTCCTATACCTAGTCCATTTTTCACCCATTTCACTACTTGGACTCATCCTAGTTCCCTTTTGACCTTTCCTAAACATGAGGCCCATAGACATCATTAAATATTTTATTTAATTAATCATAGCGTTCTTGAAACAATTTCACCAAGTTTCACATTCTCATTTTATGAATTTGAGGTTACATAGGCATCATGCCTTGGCACACATACCAAGACATATACAAAAGTTTCGAGGTTCTACACTCTTTGACATGAACTAAAACTGTCCAGATGCTCCCCGACAAGAGCATAAAATGTCCAAGTGCTCCTGAATAGGAGCCCTAACCATTCGAAAACACCCTAACATCCAAAAGATAAATCCTAGCATTTCAAACACCCACAATCCAAACACTCAACAAATCAAACCATCAACTACCCTCTGAAACTACGTGTAGCATGATTCCACCAATAGTGGATACGTAGGCAACCCTGATCGGATTCAGCTCACTTAGGATAGTACCCTTATCCTGTCCCTTCTTATTTTAACATGTACATTATTGTTCATATAACATATGTCAGCATATATATGAAATACAAGCTTCTCTTATGGTTTCCCCCACTTTAATTCAGACTTAGGGAGTAGGTAACCATCTCCGGAAGGGAGTTTAGGGTTGCCTAAACACCTTCCCCTAATTCAAATGAATTCTTACCTTGAACTCTATGTCCAGACCAAAGCCTTATCCAACCTTTTAAGGGACCCTATTTTCCCTAACAATCTAAATAGGTGGTGACTCTCACTTTTCAGCATTTTTAGCACTATTCCTCCTCGGGTTTAATCCTGATCGGGAGTGGGGTTAAAATCCCGGGTTTATAGCTTGACGACTCCGCTGGGGATTCTCTGGTTTCGCAGACCAGTATTCAAGCCAAAACCTAAGTCTGAACTGAACAAGGGAAACCACATCAGAAACTTTTACTTTCATCTATAGGCTGCTAATTTTGTATATATTCTTACTTCACTATCATTCATCGAATCTCGGACATTTGTTTGCCAACTTAGCAACATGCCTAGGATTCCATTTCTTTTATTCATTACTTGATTTTGATTGATGCATATACATTCATATTCATTGCATACCAAAATAAAAATCATTTCACCTATCTAGATTGGATCCGGTAAGCTTACAATCGAGGGATGGTTATCCCCGATGCTGGAGCCCAAAGATCTGTGGAAAGTACTGGTTCTAGACCGAGGAATGGTTATCTCCGGAAAACGCGACTGTTCTTTCCCTCTTGTACCAAATCGTCCATTTTCAGGCATGTTCTATACCGGGGAGCCGCATATACGGTCAAGTGCTCATCAACCATTTAGACAAAAACCTTGCATACACCAGTATAAGCATACAAATTATAGGTCTTTGTTTGGGCATAAACAAAGAGCACCCGTCAGAAGGGACTACCTTATCCCTATTTTGTTACTGGTTTAAGCCGCTCCTGCATCATTTGTTTAGGTATAGGGACAACCGTATCTCTATACCTAAATAATTTTCGGAGCTTGTGTGAGCCTTCATTGCTAGATAGGTCTAACCCTAATCAATTCTTTAGCTAGCTCAATCATGTGAGGTTTAAAAGGCTAGACTCTAAAGCGAATCATATGGAGAATCCATTGATTCATTTTGATTTTGCCCCAATGGACTCTGGCTTCCTACAACCCAAATAAGTGAAATGGACATCTATCCACTCACCCCATTGGGTCACACATGTTGAGCTGACTCATCCCTTTTATGAGTATACTTGTTCAGTTCATTTGACTCAATTAAAATTCATTCATTTCATTTGTGTGTATCAACACCATTCAACATGCTAACAATTCATATTTTGTGCATTAGCCATCCATCATTCTTTGTACATATTCATATTCATGGCCAGACAAGGGGCAACGTCCCATGTCAAATGCCTTTTATTAGATCATATGTTTGTATCATGACTACATCCAACTTGACATCATTCATCTAACATCTTGTCCAAATGGTGACAGTCATGTGACCCTCCTGTACATATATTTTTTATTATCTCAATTCATAGGAAACCCTGAGCAAGTGCCCGAAAAAAAAACCAAACAGCCAATTGAAGCATCTCCAGAGCCTGCCAAAGGAAGAAGGTTGAGACCCATCATGCTAAAGCAAGATCGATCGATACTAAGCCAAGTCTAGTCAGTCTAGCCTAGGTTTTCAAACCTGTCATTTTAACTTTGTCAAAAAAATACATTTCAAAACATTTTCAGTCAAGTCTTGTACAATCCTTTTTTTACAAAACTAATGCTTTTTCAAAAAAAATTTAGTCAAGTCCTGTATAATCATTTTTTACAAAACCAATACTTTTTCAAAACATCAGCTTTCTCAAACTTGCAAACATAGGCCCATGATGATGGTGATCTAGGATTTCCCAAGAGCTCTAGTGACCTGAGGCCACCAAAAATCAAAAAAATAGTTTTCTCCTATCATGCTTACTTAATCTGCTGGTTTACAAAGGGATCATTCAAACTGTGATTAAAATTCCAGAGTTCCTAAGGTAGCATATATCAATAAGCTGGAAGAGGAATTTTTAAAACCCTTGACCCATAGAGCCAAGCGAGAAAGAGACAAAACTCAGTAATGACCCTAAGAATGCAAAAATTGGAACCTTGCTACACCAGGGGCAGAAAGAAAATGAGTTATCTCATCAAGAAGGTCCTGCACAGTACATCAGGCCACTGTCAGAATTCGAAGTTACAAATCATTCATACAGTTGAGCATTACAGAGCATCCACTGCATACCGGGACAACATCACCCTCGCCAATACATAGGACAGGGGGCAGTACCATCCTTCAAGCAAATACAACAAAGAAGACTGATCGGTCGCCATGGAAGCATCAGTAATTCATCATAGAGCTGGAGCAAGATCAGTCCATCTTTTGAAGGCCCATACGGTTGAAAATGGATTTTCTAGCGATATTTTACAACTCAGTCATATGGAGGACGAAAACCTCCCACAGCCAGTCAATATGTATCAGATGAAAAGACCACTGTGCTTAAGATATTTTCAAGAAACTGCTTGTACTCTCAGTCACTGTAGGAAATGAAAGGAGGCCATTTTTGGCACATCATTTTTTCCCTATTCATAACCGATTAAGCTTATATCAATAAGATCCGCTAGTCAGCCCTTTGAGTCTAATAGCCTTTCTTTCTTTAAACTCATTTATCGGGGCACCCCCTATAAAATTATTACCACCTACTTGAACTACAACATGACCTGATCCTGAAAAGGGTACGTAGGTAACCTGAAAATCAGGTGCGATCAAAACAAAACAAAACAATCATCTTTCTTGAGCAAAATACAACTTCTCGAAAAAAAAAACAATGCAAAAAGACAAAATCCAAAAAAGGCAAAAGTAAAAAAGAAAAGAGCAAAATCAAAAGAGACAAAATCCAAAGAGAATAGCTCAAATGAAACGCTCAAGAAAGCTCCAAAGCAGACAGGGTGTCCCAAATCTTCGACCCCTTAGCCTACGTTTCGTCCTATCCCAAGCCCTCCTAGATCCCTCAGAGACTAAGAGTACTGGCAGACTGATTGACAAATATCAAAAGTTATACATCTCATCCACAAGGCAATGACGAGAGAAGACAGATCAAATTATTAGAAAATCTCAGGCCTAGTGAAAACCAGAAATGGCACTGAGGCGCAAAAATAATGCAAGCCCAGGCTTGATATCATTATCAAGGGCAAAAAAGGGAATAAAATTATTCAACTACGCAGGCATGAGTGAAAACCAGAAACGGCCTCATTGCGCAAAAAATATGCGACCCCCAGACTTAGTCATTCCAAGGGCAAAAAAGGGAAAAAAAAGTTGAACTATGTTGGTAGTAGGATCTTGGCGGAAGTCAACCTCAACCCCAGCAACATCACATCTATAAGCACTCAGAAAACATAAAGCCCTCAACTCCAAGCAAGGTCTAATCTAGCATGCAACAAAGTCAAAACTAAGTTTGTACCTTTCTTAGCCATGGATCAAAAGGTTACAATTGCTTATTGCTATATTCTACCTTCTAAGGGACAAAAGATCAACAATCTCAAGCAAGGGTAGACCCTTTTATAAATCAGCAGACGAAGAGAGCATCCCTACTTGTTTTCAAAAATCAAATTCAAAAACAAAATTTTCAAAAACAAGCTCATCTTTAAAAGTTTTAGAGTCCTAGTGTGTCTCTTGGCTTAGTCAAAAATCTATCTTCATCACTGGTGCAAAAATAAACAGATCAATCGAAGCAAAAGCAGGCTCGAGCATCTCCTTCACAACCTGACGATAGACATGCAGACAAAGGACTGGCAGTAGCTCAAGGACATGCTTTCACTCCTCATGCCCCATCATTCATTTCATTTACTTGCTTATGGATAAGCCACATGGCTATCCTCATTCATTCATTTACACTTTGCTTGCTTATGGATAAGCCATGTTGCTCTCTCCATTTATATATATTTGTTTGCTTATGGGCAGCCATGTGGCTTTCCCCATTCATCCACTTAAATACTTTGCTTATGCATGGTAGTCGTGTGGCTATTCCCATTCTTGCATATTTTGTTTATTCGTGGGACACCGTGTGGCAATCCCCATTCATACATTATACTTGCTTATGGATTAGTCATATGGCTATCCTCATCCTCATACATTTTATATCGCATTCATTTGCTTGCTTTGCATTCATACCCGGTGAGGACGGTTGTGTAACCAATCCTCACTAACCTTACATTTTGCTAGCTTTCTCATGGGTTAGCTGTGTGGCTTTCCCCATTCATTCATCTTGCTTGTAAAATGGAGCAATCACATGGCTGTCTCCATTCATCATACACTCTACTTGCTTATACACTTGCTCGTGGACTAGCCATGAGGCTATCTCCACTTATACATCTTCTTGCTTATTTATGCTAAAGTGGTCGTGTAACCCCTTCAAATCTGACTTTATTCATCTTGCTGGCATAATACTCGATGAGGCAACCGTTTGGTTGTCACCACCATGGCATAGTATCAGATGAGGCAACCGTGTGGTTGTCTACATCATGGCATAGTAACCGGTGAGACAACCGTGTGATTGTCTACACCATGGCATAGTACCCGATGAGACAACCGTGTGGTTGTTTGCACCATGGTATCTTCCCCGGTGAGGCAACCGTGCGGTTGTCTGTACCATAGCATAGTACCCGGTGAGGCAACCGTGCGGTTGTCTGCACTATGGCACAGTACCCGGTGAGGCAACCGCGCGGTTGTCAGCACCATGACATCTTACTCGGTGAGGCAACCGTGTGGTTGTCTACACCATGGCATAGTACTCGATGAGGCAATTGTGTGGTTGTCTGCACAATGACATAGTACCCGATGAGGCAACTTTGTGTTTGTTTGCACCATAGCATAGTACTCGGTGGGGCAACTGTGTGGTAGTCATCACCATAGCATCGTATCCGGTGGGGCAACCGCGCAGTTGTCAGCACCATGGCATAGTACCTGGTGGGGCAACCGCACGGTTGTCGGCACCATAGCATCATACCCGGTGGGGCAACCGCACGGTTGTTAGCACCATGACATCTTACCCGGTGAGGCAACCGTATGGTTGTCTGCACCATGGAATAGTACCCGGTGGGGCAACCACGCGGTTGTCAGTACCATAGCATCATTCCCGGTGGAGCAACCGAGCGGTTGTCAGCACCATAGCATCGTATCTAGTAGGGCAACCGCGCGATTGTCAACACCACAACATCGTACCCGGTGGGACAACCGCGCGGTTATCAGCACCATGACATCTTACCCGGTGAGGCAATCATGTAGTTGTCTGCACCATGGCATAGTACCTGGTGGGGCAACCACGCGGTTGTCAGTACAATAGCATCGTACCCGGTGGGGCAACTACACGGTTGTTAGCACCATGACATCTTACCCAGTGAGGCAACCGTATGGTTGTCTGCACCATGGAATAGTACGCGGTGGGGCAACCGCGCGGTTGTCAGTACCATAGCATCGTACCCGGTGGGGCAACCTCGCGGTTGTTAGCACCATAGCATCGTATCCAGTGGGGGAACCGTGCTGTTGTCAACACCACAATATCGTACCCGGTGGGACAACCGCGCGGTTATCAGCACCATGATATCTTACCCGGTGAGGCAACCATGTGGTTGTCAGCACCATGGCATAGTACCTGGTGGGGCAACCGCGCAATTGTCAACACCATAGCATCGTACCCAATGTAGCAACTGCGTGGTTGTCAGCACCATGATATCTTACCCGGTGAGGCAACCGCGCGGTTGTCTGCACCATGACATAGTACCCGGTGGGGCAACTGCGCGGTTGTCAGCACTAATTGCATCTTATCCATTTTTTGAAGGCATAACTGAATGGTTATCTGATCGACCTTCAGTTGCGGCCTCTCGTAAAATTGGTTGTGTAACCAACCTTCACTTATTTGCATCTTTCACCACATGTTCATATTTCACCGCACATCACTGTAATACTTGCTCACTTTTAAAGGAGTAACTGACACGGTTGTCTGATCGACCATCAGTTACGGCCTCTTGTGAAGCCAGTGTTGCACTCTCCACTTCACTGCACTGCAATACTTGCTCACTCTTAAAGGAGTAACTGACATGATTGTCTGATCGACCATCAGTTGCAGCCTCTTGTGAAACTAGTGTTGCACTCTCCACACACAACACTATGATACTTGCTTACTCTTAAAGGAGTAACTGACACGTTTGTCTGATCGACCATCAGTTGCGGCCTCTTGTGAAGCTAGTGTTGCACTCTCCACACACAGCACTGCAATACTTGCTCACTCTTAAAAAAGTAACTGACACGGTTTTCAGATCGACCATCAGTTGCGGCCTCTTGTGTAGCCAGTCTTGCACTCTTCACACACTGCACTACAATACTTGCTCACTCTTAAAGGAGTAACTAACATAAATTTTTTTGATCGATCATCAGTTACGACTTCTTGTGAAGCTAGTCTTGTACACTTCACTATACTACACTGCATTACTAGCTTACTTTTCAAGAAGTAAGTGAAACGGTTGTCTGATCGACCATTAGTTGCGGCCTCTTCTAAAGCTAGTTTTGCAACAATCATCATTCACTTGTATCATGCACCCTGTTATTTGGTCATGTGATTGATTAGCAAACAACTTCATACACTATAATTCTTTCCAATCCCCAGCAATTGCCGACTTGGCACAAACACACCCTTTCAGTCGTCACCCTTCAGTCATCCAACCCAAGGTAAGCAGTCTAAGTAGAATTTATCTTTTCTTCAACTTTATAAGTTTTTTATACGTGCGTGCAAAATTGAAGCGTTATCAGTCTTTGTCGTTCACGTGCCTGAACCCTCCGACAAAGCGGGGCAACTGTAAACACCCAAATTTTGTGCCCCCTAATTTCTTTTCACACCTCTAAAAACTCTTTTAAAAACCCTCTTTTAAAACCTTCTTCCCACATGTTTCAATTTTCAAAAATTGCCCAGAGGTGAAAAATGACCAAAATTCCCCTAAAAATTTTCTTAAAATTTTTTTCAAAATGATTTTACAATTTTTTTTAATGAATTTTAGCTATTTTGGGATTCAATTGGACTTAAAACGGTAAAAAATGACCAAATGCCCCTAGAGTGCAAAATGGCCCTAAAAAGTACTAAAAAATTCATGTTTTATCTATAATATTTTTCTGGATTTTATCAGTTCAATTTTGACTATTTTCGGGCTAAAAACAAAAAAACGGCATATCAGCGAATCGGAGAGTGCCACATGGCCTTTTTTAACCCTTGAATAGGGGCGCTACTTTAAACAGTGCCCCTATATTTACGAAATTGCCCTTCTCGTCAGACGGATCAACCCCACCGACATAGTTTTTAAAAATATCCTAAATAAGGGTGCTACTTCAAACAGCACCCCCATTAAAGTACGATTTTGCCCATGTTTTGTCGCCCTACTGTTCATCGCCGCCTACTATTTTGGTAATATCCAAATAGGGGCGCTACTTCAAGTAGCGTCTCCCTATTTTTTGACCCCTATAAATACCCCACCCCTCTCCTTCATTTTCATTGAATTCCACTTCCTCTCTTCTCTCTCCTCTTTCAAAAATCCCTCTTTAGAACTCCGGATTCCCGAGAATGTCGATTGCGAAGAATCAATTCTCGAGACGTCTTTTCAGATACCCTTTTGGGTTTCCCGGAAAGTAAAATATCACCAAACTCTGTTGTTTGTTTAGTCTTTTATTAGTTTTAATCATTTTATTGTTTTTAAATACTTAGACTACTTACCCTATTGAACCCCTACCCGGTTTTACTTAAACCTATCCTACCCTGTCGAACCCCTAGCCGGTTTTACTTAAACCTAGCCTACCCTGTCGAACCTCTACCCAAACTTCGGTTCAAAATTAGCTTACCCTGTCGAACCCTTACCCTGTTTTAGTTAAACCTAGCCTACCCTGTCGAACCTTTGCCCAGAACTTTGGTTCAAACATAGCCTACCCTGTCGAACCTCTGCCCGAACTTCGGTTCAAACTTTGTCTAACCTGTCGAACCCCTACCCAAACTTCGGTTCAAACTTAGCCTACCCTGTCGAACCTCTGCCCAAACTTCGGTTCAAACTTTGCCTACCTTGTCGAATCTCTGTCCAAACTTTAGTTCAAACTTAGCTTACCTTAGCCGAACCTTTGGCTGAATCTCAGTTCAAACCCTGGTTCATACCTTACTTACCTAGTTGAACTACTGTCCGAACCTCAGTTCAAGCCCTGGTTCAAACCCAACTTGCCTTAGCCGAATCTCTGTCCAAACCTCACTTCAAACCCTGATTCAAATCCTGTCAAACCCTTACCCAACCCAGATGCTCCTTGACATGAGCTAAAACTGTCTAGATGCTCTTTGACATGAGCTAAAACTGTCCAGATGCTCCCCGGCAAGAGCATAAAAGGCCCAAGCGCTCCTGAATAGGAGCCTAAACCATTCAAAAGCATCTTAACATCCAAAAGACAAATCCTAACATTTCAAACACCCACAATCCAAACACTCAACAAATCAAACCATCAACTTGTTGGACATGATGCCCAGAAAAGTCATTTAGATTGTTAGAACCTTATTAATTTGATTAATAAATATTTCTTCTCATCTATTATGTATTCATTATCGGTAATTGACCATGATCATGAGATGATCTATACAATATGAGATATCGATAAAGGTCCATAGGATATATTGTAGGAAAGTTATGTGATTAGATTATCACAGGTAGATATAATTTTCCAGTTCCTTATACCATATATAGTCACAGCTGTGGGTGAAGCTAAGCACTTCACTTCTATAGCTGCCAGAATGCTAAGATGTTCTCAATAGTTGAGATGTAGTTCTATCTCGAACTATTGTAGTGGAGACTACACATCAGCATATGGGTGCTTAAATGTACACTGACTGATTGCATTCAATGGGAGACCTCTTGCATAAACATACTATCAGATAGTTGGTCTCTTATTCACATTGAACGGTTTCGATGATCCTTAGATCTGATGAGTTCGTCTATGACGGGGCAGTGATCTGACTGTTTTGATTCCACCTGTCCCGCCTCAAAATACCCCCTAGGAGTTTAGGGACACTTTAGGTGTGACACCTCATACCTGCCAAACCATCCTATAGTGAACAAGATAAATACAGTACTAAACAATGATAATCAGAGCGCGGAAGCTAAACATAATTGGCGGAAGCGTAAACTAATTTTTATTTTCTTTATAATGATCCAAAATATAGTATTCCAAGTTAACATAGGTACATACAAAACATGCCTAAGACTAAGGTGGACAGGCCCACCTAGCAAAATGTCAAAATACATAAGCACCCTCTCGTACTCTCCCCTCAACAGGTAGTCGAGGTCTCAGTCCGCCTGGGACTGCAGGGGGATAGACGGCTCTCTCTCCTATATATACTCTTCCTCGACCCAAGGCTCCGGGTCGAGGGCTTCCTCAGTACCTGACGACATGAAAGTACGACTGAGCATGGAATACTCAACGAGTACAAGCTACTAGCTAACAATAACAATAATAAAGCACACAACAGTAATACCATACAAGCAGTAAAAGAAGCATCACAAAAGAAACAGTATAAGGCATACTACAATACAATCATCAGGACGTGCGTGCATGAATGCAAAAACGCCGATAAAACTCATGCTTGAAAACCCATGTCATGTCTCGGTATGCCTCATAGAAATCATGTATGCGTGCATCCGTAAATGTCTTGCCATCATCTTCTAAACTTTCATCTTGTAACTTGTGAGCCAGAGGCTAGCACCCGAATGTCCCTAGGCTACCAACCTCCTTGATATATGGTTTTCTTGTGAGCCAGAGGCTGATACCCGAATGTCCCTAGGTTACCAACCTCCTTGACAATAGGTGATTTTTATTACTTGCTTAGTTTTCTTGTGAGCCAGAGGCTAGTACCCAAATCTCCCTGGGCTACCAACCTCCTTGACAATAGCTGTTTTAGGGGTTTTCTTGTAAGCCAGAGGCTAGTACCCGAATTTCCCTGGGCTACCAACCTCCTTCACATGCAATATTTTTTTGTTGTTTATTATATGCACATGCTATGAAAATCTCGGATCATGCGAACATGCGTGCTCGTGTACGTGCCAATATTAACAATCATGGAAAGAGGATAGCAAGAAAGATATGGCATCACAATTCAATTCATAATATATGCATATGAGCACTTAACATGTAATTTGTTAAACACTTAACATGTAATTTTCCTCATAGTTCATTTTCTCCTATTTAGTGCATATTTTCCATTCAATCACACGAGGGTAAGTTTATTATTTATACAATGCCCATCCTTCATTTTCCAACTCACAACCCACACATATCATACATCACACATTCGGCATCCAATCGCCACATCCAATCTCCCATCCACACATCCATTCCATTTGCCTTATCTTGTTTATATTTGTGGAGTTAATACAATGCATAGGGAAGGAAAGCATAATAGAAATAATCACCATTTACAATAGAACACCTAGATTATTGCTAGGCAAAGTTAGTAGGGTGTACTAACCTTAGATCAAGGCTTGATCTTGGTAGGAACCTTGATTGAAGCTCCAAAAATGGTAGGGAACAACCCTTGCTTGAGGAAGACTTGAGTTGGGGAAGAAACCCCTTTCAAAACGTGCGAGAGATTGCTGCCCTAGCTTGGAGAATGCATCCCACACGAGCTTGAGCCTTGAATCTTGAAGCAAAACGATCTTGGGAATGCTCTAGGGTCTTAACCCCTTCGATTTCTCCCCAAATGCAAAACCCTAGGTTAGGAAATTCCTTCTCTTCTCTTTTACTCTCTCAAAGTGTCTAAGTATGTGAATGAAGCCCTAAAGGCTCGGGCAAGCCCTTATGGGTAAGGGTTTAATACTCAAAAGACGAAAATGCCCTTACTGAAATTTCTGCAAAAACGGGAAGACCAAGCGATCGGTGTTTCTGCAAAATTTCTGCAAAATTTCTAACCAGTCGATAGCCACTGATCGATCGGTTTTGGACTGATCGATCGCTGATGAAGACCGAGCGATCAGTGCTCTACAAGTTCCACTATTTTGGCCATATCTTTTGACTCGTTCGTCCGATTTTGACGATTCAACTTGCGTTGGATTCGTCTTTTGAAAATGAACATTTTTGACATTTCGGAATTTTCAATTTCTCCCTTATTTATTAATTAGACTACGCCGAAGGCCAATTGACTACGAAAATGCTATTCATTAAAGTTGAAAAAGTCTAGGGTGCTATATTCTCCCCCCTTACAAAAATTTCGTCCCCGAAATTTGGACGATACATACATGTACAAAACCATAACAAAATATAAGGGAATGTCAAAGCTCTAAACAAACAGTTGGGGATATTTTTCCTTTACTTCAGCCTCACGCTCCCAAGTAGCTTCTTCCCTTGAATGGTGTTGCCATCTTATAAGGACTAATGGAATAATTTTGTTACGCAAGACTTGATCTCTTCTATCCAAGATCTGCACCGGTTGTTCAACTAGGGTGAGGTCCTCTTGGATCTCTATCGGATCAAGCTCGATAACATGAGAAGAATCCAGGATATACTTCCAGAGCACGGAGATGTGAAACACGTTGTGGACCGCCGCCATGTGAGCGAGCAAAGCAACACGGTAAACTACCTCACCAACTCGAGTAATGATCTTGAACGGACCCACATATCTCGGGCTAAGCTTGCCTCTCTTCCCAAATCGCATAACACCCTTGGTCGGTGAAATCCTTACAAACACAAAATCCCCAACTCGAAACTCAAGGTCCCGCCTACGGGTGTCGGCATAGATTTTCTGTCTATCTTGGGCGGTCTTCAACCTTTCCCCTATAAGCTTGACCCTATCCACGGTTTGTTCGATCAACTCGGGGCCCAAAATTTTTCTTTCTCCTACTTCATCCCAATACAACGGGGATCTATAACTTCTTCAGTACAAAGCCTCAAAAGGTGCCATCTATATGCTTGCTTGATAGCTATTATTATAGGTGAATTCCACCAAAGGCAGGTGATTTTCCCAACTTCCCTTGAAGTCTAGCATACAAGCCCGGAGCATATCTTCTATCACCTGATTCACCCTCTCGGTTTGCTCGTCGGTCTGTGGGTGGAAAGCTGTGCTAAAGTCCAGTCGGGAACCCATAGCACCATGAAAACTTTTCCAAAACCTGGATGTGAATCTTGGGTCTCTATCTGACACAATACTCACTGGCACCCCATGCAATCAGACTATTCCCTTGATGTATAGCTCCGCTAACTGATTGGAGTTGAATGTAGTCCGGTACGGCAAGAAATGGGCGGACTTCGTGAGTCTGTCAACAACAACCCATATAGCATCGGTCTTTCTAACCGTCTTCGGCAACCCCACGATGAAGTCCATAGATATGTGCTCTCATTTCCACTTGAGAATAGGGAGAGACTGCAATAGACCCGCCGGTCTCAAATGCTCTGCTTTCACCTGCTGGCACACCAAACACCGTGCCACATACTCCGCAACCTCCCTTTTCATGTTTCGCCACCAAAAGTGACTCTTGAGGTTCCGGTACATCTTTGTACCCCCAGGATGCACTGTGTACTTTGAACGGTGTGCTTCATTCATAATTTCTCTCTGGAGATCTGTATTGGTTGGGGCACATAGTCTTCCCTTGAATGTAATAGCACCTCGACTAGTGAGAGAGAAGTCCGTACTACCCTTGGAAACTTTCTTGTCCCGGAAAGCCAACAAGTCAGCATCCGTGGCCTGGTACTCCTGGATCAAGTCTATAATGTACGGCCAAACCGTAACATTTACCAAAACGGGACTGCGGACGGAGTCATTCACACCGATGTCCAAATTTGCCAAATCTTCTAACAATCTCCATTCTCGCACTAACATGTGAGCCAACAACCCCGGTGGTTTCCTACTCAAAGCGTCTGCCACCACATTTGTTTTTCCCGGGTGATATTGGATAGTGCACTCATAGTCTTTTAAGAACTCAATCCAACGCCGTTGTCATAAATTTAGCTCTTTTTGGGAAAAGAGGTACTTGAGACTCTTGTGATCCGTGAACACATAGAACTCTATCCCGTAAAGGTAATGGTGCCAAATCTTGAGTGTAAACACGACCGCCGCAAGCTCCAAGTCGTGAGTGGGGTAGTTCTTTTCATGCTCTTTCAATTGCCTTGATGCATAGGCAATGACCTTCTTGTATTGCATTAGGACACACCCGAGTTCAACATGCGAGGCATCACTATACACCTCATAACCAACATGTCCTGAAGGCACAGTAAGGACGGGGGCCGTAGTAAGCCGCTTCTTCAGTTATGTGAAACTGATTTCGTATTTCTCGCTTCATACAAACTTGGCATTCTTCTGTGTCAGGTAAGTGAGAGGTGCGGCCAAACTGGAGAATCCCTCCAAAAATCTCTGATAATAGCCTGCTAATCCGAGAAACTACGTATCTCCGTGACGCTCTTGGGCCTCTCCCAACTCATGACTGCCTCAACCTTGGCTGGATCTACAGAAATGCCCTCGGCCGACATCACGTGTCCAAGAAATGCGACCTTCTCTAACCAGAATTCGCACTTACTCAATTTGGCATATAGCCTATGCTCTCTCAACATCTCCAGAGCAAGGTGGAGGTCTCGTGCGTGATCCTCCCGTGTCTGGGAATAGACCAAAATGTCATCAATGAATACAATCACGCATCGATCCAAATACGATCGGAACACCCGGTTCATCAAATCCATGAACACCGCCGGTGCATTCGTCTGCCCAAAAGGCATAACAAGGAACTCGTAAAGCCCATACCGAGTCCTGAAAGCCGTCTTCGGAACATATTCCGCCTTGATCTTTAACTGATGATTCCTCGATCTAAGGTCGATCTTGGAGAAAAATCTCGCTCCTTTCAGTTGGTCGAACAAGTCATCTAACCTTAGCAAGGGATAACGATTCTTGATAGTTACCTTGTTCAACTGACGGTAGTCTATACACATTCTCATCGACCCATCTTTCTTTTTAACAAAGAGGACCGGAGCTCCCCACGGTGACACACTTAGTTGGATGAAACTAAGTTGTTGTAACTCTTCAATCTGCTTCTTCAATTCTTCAAGCTCTATTGGGGCCATTCTGTATGGTGCCCTTGAAATCGGAGCGGTGCCCGGAGCAAGCTCTATAGCAAACTCATTCTCCCAATTCGGAGGCAATTCGGGAAGTTCCTCCGGAAACACATCGAAGAACTCACTCACGACCGAAATGGCCAAGGAGTTTTGTGCTTCTAGGTTTGCTAAGCTCAAAGCTGCGAGACGAGCAATGTCCCTCTCTCTAAATCCTCGGAAGTGAAAAGGCTTGACTCCTTCCGGCTTGAAGTTCACCACCTTCTCAAAACACGCCACAGGTCCGTGGTGGTTTGCTAACCAATCTATACCAAGAATGAAGCCAAAGTCTAAATCTTGGAAATCCAAAATGATAAGGTGGGCCAATAGTTCATTCTTCCTTACTTGAACCACATTATCTCTGAATATCTTGTCCGTGTCTACTGACTTGCCGAGTGGAGTTGCAATGGTCAACTCCCGCTCCAACGGAGTAGCCTCAATCAAAAATCCCTTTGTAAAACTGGGTGAGGCAAATGAGTGAGTGGATCCTGTGTGACAAATGAGTGAGTGGATCTTGTGTCGATCAACACTCGGGCGAGACACTCGTTCACTAATAAAGCGCCTGTGCAATTAAGCAACTACTATTAGTAGATTTCAAACAACAACAAGCATCATACATAGGTAACCCTTAGTATAAATAATTACAGAATAACCATAGAAATTTTACACAACTTAAACTCTAGGATTCACGCATACTTTGCACGACATCATCGGATGCACGTGCGTCTCTCTCCGATAGGACGAAAACTTGGCCCTGGGTGGCTGGACGAGGAGGCCGTGTAGACTGTGAGGCTCTCGAAGCCTGAGAAGAGCTAGGCTGAGACATCTGCCTAATCGGGGGCCTGCTCCTTGAAGACTGAGCTGGCAAATGGCGTCGGGGACAATCTCTAACCATGTGGCTTTGGTCACCACAATGAAAACAACTTCTGGAAACCTCCGGCATTCTCCCGCTGGATGCCCCTCCCACAAAGAGTGTAGACATCATGCAAATAGGCGGAAGGAGCATATCCCGTAGCCTGAGTAACTGCGGGGCGAGGAGCATATGAGATAGCCGGGCGAAAGGCCAGTGGAGCAAAAGAGTGGGGAACCTGTGGTGCCGAATACATTCTCTGTGACTGAGCCGGCACTGCGGACTGATACGAGCTAGTCCTTGCTCTTTTCTCCCCTGAACTACTTGACTGTCCTTTCTCCATTCCTCTCCTTTTGAAGAACTCCTCGGAGTTTGACTCGGCCAACAGTGCCTTATCAACAACTTCTGAGTATGTCTCATGTCGGAACATTGAGACTCGATCCTTGAGGTAGGCCTTCAACCCCCTCTCGAATTTCTGGGCCTTCATAGCCTCGGTCGCTATCATATGTGGAGGAAACCGAGATAGCTCCGAAAATTTGGCTTCATAAGCCGCTACTGACATATTACCTTGCTCCAAGGTAATGAACTCAACTTCCATCTTCTCTTTCATCCTGACCGGAAAGTACTTCTTGTTGAAAACTTTCAAGAATTCCTCCTAAGTCCAGTCTTGACCTAGCCGGGTCAACTCTCGGGTCCGAAGTGAGGACTTCCACCAATTATCGGCGTCGCCTTCAAGCATAAAGGCGGCCCACGTAACCCTTTCCGCTTCAGTAGGTGCCAATACCGAGAATATTTTCTCAAGTTGCCTAATCCAACCCTCGGCAACAAGTGGATCAATGCTTTCACAAAAAGTTGGAGGCCTCATCCTCCGAAAAGCTTCTATCCCTGCTTGAGCTCGGTTAGGAGGAGCAGGTATAAGTGCGGCATTAGGCGGAGTGGCCGGTTGCCTTGCCGCCAACATAGCCAAAGTCTCAGCTATGGACACGAATGCTTGGGCAAAGTCAGGTTGATCATCACCCGATGGAGCATCACCTCCATTGCCCCTCGTGTTGTACCCGTGACCCCGGGTATTGCGTCTCATGATTTCTCCTGAGAGCGACAATACAACATGAGTCTAACTTGGATACGCATTTAGTACAAATTTCACAATTCACTAAGAACATATTCATCAAGCATATTTAATAAGCACAACACAATTAATGCACACATGGTATACACAACAATGGCATCACATACAATCCATGTTCCTAGCGTAGGACTCTAAGTTCGGTCGAAATTCAACCCATTTTGACTAAGACTAACTTGTTAGTCTATACTTGGAATACAACTCTCTAAGGTGATTCTAATACCTTGTTCAATTATCTAAATGACCCTAGGGACTCTAATGCCTAGAACTTTGATACCACCTCTGTCGCGCCCCAAAATACCCCTTAGAAGTTTAGGGATACTTTAGGTGTGACACCTCGTACCTGCCAAACCATCCTATAGTGAACAAGATAAATACAGTACTAAACAATGATAATCAGAGTGCGGAAGCTAAACATAATTTGCGGAAACGTAAACTAATTTTTCTTTTCTTTATAATGATCCAAAATATAGTATTCCAATTTAACATAGGTACATACAAAACATGCCTAGGACTAAGGTGGACAGGCCCACCTAGCAAAATGTCAAAATACATAAGTACCCTCTCGTACTCTCCCCTCAACAGTAGTCAAGGTACGGCCACACGTCGAGGTCTCAATCCGCTTGGGACTGCAGGGGGATAGACGGCTCTCTCTCCTCTATATACTCTTCCTCGACCCAAGGCTCCGGGTCGAGGGCTTCATCAGTACCTGACGACATGAAAGTACGGCTGAGCATGGAATACTCAACGAGTACAAGCTACTAGCTAACCATAACAATAACAAAGCACACAACAGTAATACCATACAAGCAGTAATAGAAGCATCACGAAAGAAACAGTATAAGGCATGCTACAATACAATCATCAGGACGTGCGTGCATGAATGCAAAAACGCCGATAAAACTCATGCTTGAAAACCCATGTCATGTCTCGGTATGCCTCATAGAAATCATGTATTTGTGCATGCATGAATGCCTTGCCATCATCTTGTAAACTTTCATCTTGTAACTTGGGAGCCAGAGGCTAGCACCTGAATCTCCCTGGGCTGCCAACCTCCTTGATATATGGTTTTCTTGTGAGCCAGAGGCTAGTACCCGAATGTCCCTGGGCTACCAACCTCCTTGACAATAGGTGATTTTTATTACTTGCTTAGTTTTCTTGTGAGCCAGAGGCTAGTACCCAAATCTCCCTAGGCTACCAACCTCCTTGACAATAGGTGTTTTAGGGTTTTCTTGTGAGCCAAAGGCTAGTACCCGAATTTTCCTGGGCTACCAACCTCCTTGACATGCAATATTTTCTTGTTGTTTATTATATACACATGCTATGAAAATCTCGGATCATGCTAACATGCGTGCCAATATTAACAATCATGGAAAGAGGATAGCAAGAAAGATATGGCATCACAATTCAATTCATAATATATGCATATGAGCACTCAAGTAATTTGCCTAGCATTTGATCAATTCATCATTCATAAGAGTATATGCATATGGCCTATTTCCATTTTCTTCATTCAGTCGTTATCTCATAGTTTAGGTAATTTGTCAAACACTTAACATGTAATTTTCCTCATAGTTCATTTTCTCCTTTTTAGTGCATATTTTTCATTCAATCACACGAGGGTAAGTTTATTATTTATACAATGCCCATCCTCCATTTTCCAACTCACAACTCACACATATCATACATCACACATTCGGCATCCAATCGCCACATCCAATCTCCCATCCACACATCCATTTCATTTCCCTTATCTTGTTTATATTTGTTGAGTTAATACAATGCATAAGGAAGGAAAGCATAATAGAAATAATCACCATTTACAATAGAAAACCTAGATTATTGCTAGGCAAAGTTAGTAGGGTGTACTAACCTTAGATAAAGGCTTGATCTTGGTAGGAACCTTGATTGAAGCTCCAAAAAGGGTAGGGAACAGCCCTTGCTTGAGGAAGACTTGAGTTAGGGAAGAAACTCCTTTCAAAACGTGCGGGAGATTGCTGCCCTAGCTTGGAGAATGTATCCCACACGAGCTTGAGCCTTGAATCTTGAAGCAAAACGATCTTGGGAATGCTCTAGGGTCTTAACCCCTTTGATTTCTCCCCAAATGCAAAACCCTAGGTTAGGAAATCTCCTTCTCTTCTCTTTTACTCTCTCAAAGTGTCTAAGTATGTGAATGAAGCCCTAAAGGCTCGGGCAAGCCCTTATGGGTAAGGGTTTAACACTCAAAAGACGAAAACGCTCTTACTGAAATTTCTGCAAAAACGCGAAGACCAAGCAATCAATGTTTAAGACCGATCGATCGGTTGCCTACCGAGCGAGCAGTGTTTTGACCGAGCGACCGGTCAAAAACAAGCTCTCTGAAAAATTTCCCCATACAAAATCTCTGACCAGTCGATAGCCACCAATCGATCGGTTTTGGACCGATCGATCGCTGATGAGGACCGAGCGATCGGTGCTCTGCAAGTTCTATTGTTTTGGCCATATCTTTTGACTCGTTCGTCCAATTTTGACGATTCAACTTGCGTTGGATAATTCGTCTTTCAAAAACAAAAATTTCTAATATTTCGGAATTTCTAATTTCTCCATTATTTATTAATTAGACTATGCGGAAGGCCAATTGACTACGAAAATGCTATTCATTAAAGTTGAAAAAGTCTAGGGTGCTACACACCAACGTATTTTCTAACTTAGGGAATACAATACAGTGACAGTTGGATAGTCAGAAAGTTGTTCAAGTCATGATGAATTTCAAACAAGAAATCCATGCTCATTAATTTGAGAGATTATCCAAGTTCCGGAGTAAGACAGTTGATTAAGTTCAAATCCTGCGTAGGTGATTTTGAAAACAAAATAAGTTTTGAAATATACTTTTATTAAAAGGTATTATACTTATAAAAATATTTTTTGAAAATGTTTTTCATGAGAAATTGTTTCTCATGCCTTAATCATAAGTCTTGGAAACCCGGATGATTTGCAATGGGCTATGGGTTAGATAGTATGTCAATCTCGAAGGCCCATTAGGGATAATGTATTTGGAATGATAAATTGAATTTAAAAGTTCATGTGGCGGGATCCGTAATGGTAATGTTCATACACTGGGATTCAATTGCAACATGGATATCTCACGTCACTTGTAATTCCGATGTAATTTCCATTTAGGGTCAATGGGATAACATTGGATAAGCCAGGGTAAGAATGTCCCAGAGCAATCTGTGGAGGTGCTCACATAAGAAATACAAGCTCAATAATTGATTAAAAGTTAATCAATTATTTTAAGTGATTAAAAGTTAATTATTTAATTAAATAGATTTATAATTAATCTATTGTTTAAATTAATTGTTAATTTAAACTAAGGGATTATTTTAGTAATTATTTGATTAACATAATTAAAGGGGAAATGGGTTTGACCCATATCCATAAACCCATTAAAATGGACCTTTAATATGGGACAAAGCCCATGGGTTTAAACCTTAGTGTGGGGCGCCCACTTGAGGAATCCTAATTGGATTCGGATTTGTTTAATTGAATAATTATTGAAATAAAATTCCTTTTATTATGGAATTAAAATCTAAGTGTTAGATTGCAATTAGGATTAAGATATTATTGTAATTAGATTACAATAAGGAGTTTTAACTCCTCAAATCCCACGCCCCATAGAAGCTCACGCCCTCCCTTGTGGATTCCTAGTTTGACTCGGTTTCCTACTTTGGTGTAGGATGTTGACTTATCCCTTTTAATTAAGGAATCTTCTTATAATAAGGACTCTTTAATTAATAGGATTACTATAACTAAAGTAGTTATAGATTAAGTAGGAGTTTATTTAATTAATAATAAGAGTTATTGTTAATTAATAAATCCTACTAGATAAGATCAAGTTGGAGTATAATTAAGATAAGATCCTAGTCTATAAATACCCCCAACACCCTAGACCATTAAGTAGAATTCTTCAGAATTTTTTTCTCTCCTCTCCTCTCCTCTCTCTCTCCAAACCGTGAGCCCTAGGGGAGACCCCTAGGGATTTTCGTGAGCTATATTGGTGGTCCTAGTTGGGTTTTGCAAATCTAAGGTTTTGGACCTTAGTATTATTGGTGATAGAAGGTCTACACCATTGATCCATCTTCTTCCTCTTGCTTCTATAATTCGAATGGAGATTCTAAAGCTTCGTGAGGATAGCGAAGAATAAGGATCGAGCTTCTAGTATTTTTTCGGAGAAATCTCTACAAAGAGTTTTGACGGTTCGAGTGGATTAAGCTTCACCGGTGAAAAACATTCACCGAGGTGATATGACTAAAACTCTTAGATAATTTTGATGCTTTTTATGGTGTTAAGATTTAGGGGATCCAGTTTCCGTATAAATTTTTATCCGGATCACCTTTCACAACTATCCTCTAGAACTACGTGTAGCTTGATTCCACCAACAGTGGATATGTAGGCAACCCTGATCGGGTTTAGCTCACCTAGGATAGAGCCCCTATCCTGTCCTTGCTTATTTTAACATATACATTATTGTTCATATAACATCTGTTAGCATATATAAGAAATACAAGCTTCTCTTATGGTTTTTCCCACTTTAATTCAGACTTAGGGAGTAGGTATGTAGAATCCCAGAATTTGGGATCACTGTAGAGTGAATAGTGCTGTGAATAGTGTTGTGAATAGTGTTTTTCAAGGCTTAAAGCCTTGGGTTTTGCAATGCTTTTGTTATTATGTAGAAGAAGGTCTTGGATTCCACTTTATGTTCATGGTCTGATGAGTTTTAAAGTCTTAAGGGAGTTCAATTTCATGTTTGTAAGAGTTAAAAACATAAGTTGGAAAAGTTTGAAGTGTGAAAAAGAGTGAGTATTAACATACCATCAACTTGAGGGAGCTCTAGTTGGATCATAGCTTATCAGAATCAAGTGATTCTTGAACCATTAGAAAGATATTGAACCCCTCTTTAAAGTTCATGTTTATCGCTTTTTGAGATTTGGATTAGAAGTTAAGTCAAATGTGGGATTTCCAGAACTTGGTCTGCTGAGAATTCTGGAATAGTTTGGACCAGTCCACTTGTGGGCTTATTTCAACCCTTTAAAACTCAGAATTGGGCTTTGTACAAAACATGAAAGTTATTTCTCTTTGAATTTAGAATCCAACGCAAGTTTAATTGTCAAAATTGGATTACCGAGTCAAAAGTTATGGCCAAAACAGCAAGGTAGACAAAACAGGGCAGCTTGAGCGAGAGACCAGCGGTCGACCCCTCCACTAAGGGTCGACCGGTCAGACCAGGGGTCGACCGGTCTAGCACTTTTTTGTATGGGGGTTTATTCCAGAACCCCTTAAATGAACTGGTCGACTGGTGGACGCCTCCGGTCAACCCCTCCTTGCCTTTTGGTGCCTAAACCGACTTTGGGGAGATATTTTGAAGGGTATATGGGCTTTTTGACAACCCCTTTGCCTATATAAGGCCCCACACTCGTGGGTAAGGGTTTACACAACCCTTAGAAGATATTTTTGGGGATTTTGAGAAGAAAGTTAGGGTTTTGAAGGGGGCTTTGCTAGTGTTCTTCAAAGATCAAAAGGTGAAGCTTGTTCTTGCTTCCGAAGTTCGATCGTCACTTCCACGAGTCTTCTTCAAGCTTGAGGCTCATCTCTAAGTCATTTCTCAAGTGCTCAACCAAATGAATTTGGTTTGAGAAAGGTAGATACACTCTACTAGATGTTAATTTCATAAACCATATAGTATAAATCTAGATCAAATCCACTTGTTGTTGTTATACTAGGTTGCTTGTTATGAATTTTAATATGTAAATACACTCTACTAGCTTTTAATGGCATAAACCATTTTATAATTCAAGATAAAAATCATTTGTATTGTGTTGTGAACTAGTAGGGAATCCTACTAGCAAATTGTGATGCTTTTATACTTTCAACCAACGAATAAATAGCTAATCCTATTTCTATTATGTGTTCTTGATATTATGATTCACAGAAGTAAAGCATGATAAAAGACATAGTTTTGGGAAAACTAATGAGAAAACCATATGTTCTAAATGTGCTTGGATGTGTATGTATTTATATATGGGCTATGGCTATGAATGAAATATGTGATTTTGGCTATACGTTAAGTATGCTTAGAGTAATTCCAATTGTCTGTCATGCTATTCACAATTGATACACGGACACATAGGCATATGCTGACCGAGATTTTCTAAAAGTATGGATATCTAAAGAAGAAGTAAAGTACAAGATGTAATGGGAACCAATGGAAAGTAAAGAGGTAAAGGAAAGTATATGCGAAAGTAATGGTACAAGATGATTCTAGTCATCTATCTCAGGTTGATAGAAGGCCCGCCCATCTCCTGTGGGTACATGGGTACTAATCAACTGATCAATGCCGACGGGAAGGCACGATAGCAGGCCGCCTGGAAGGGAAACGGATACTGGTCGTCGGACTCCGACGAATAGCAGACCACCTGGAAGGGAAATGGATATTGGTCGTCTACTCCGAAGGTAGCTGAAGGTGAGGATAATAGTAGGCCCACCCAGTTTATGTGGGTACATGGGTACTAGTTGCCCAACTCCTTAGGTGGATCTAGGGTATTTCAAATATCTGTAGATGAAAAGTAATGGAAACTAAGGTATTTTACAATACCCGTAATGCAAAGACGTAAAGGAACGTAAAGTGAAGATGGTAAAGCAAAAGTAGATATTTTTCCATGGTATATGCACATGATTGTTTTCAATTACATTTTCCACGCTCTAATTAAAATAATGCATGTGAAATGATTTAAACTGCAATAGATATGCTGTATTCATGTTCATGACATTACTATCTAGTGGTTTGTATACGCGGAGTATTCAATACTCAGTCGTGCATATTATGTCAGCAGGTCCTCTCGACATCTATGGCGAGCATCCTCAGGAGCCTTGGGTTGAGGATGAGTATATTGAGGAGGTGCCTACTCCGGAGGAGCTTCAGGAGTATCAGAGGATACTTGATAGATGGTGGCCCCAAAATGAGTGAGATAGGGAGAGACTGATACCTGTATTTTGATGAGCGAGCATGTTCACTCTTTATTTTGGTTGTGTATAAACTTAGATATAGGATGTATAGAAGTTTTTGTATTCGCTTCCCCTATAGCATGTCTTATATGTTGTACAGGATGGTTTGGTAATGAGTTCACGACGCCAAGGTATCCTAACTCGTAGGGGGTATTTTGGGTCGCGACAAGGTAACCATCTCCGGATGAGAGTTTAGGGGTGCCTAACACCTTCTCCTAACTCAAATGAATTCTTACTATGAACTCTATTTCCAGACCAAAGCCTTATCCAACCTTTTGAGGGACCCTATTTTCCCTAACAATCTAAATAGGTGGTGACTCTCTCTTTTCAGCATTTTTAGCACTATTCCTCATCGGGTTCAATCCTGATCGAGAGTGGGGTTAAAATCCCTGGTCTACAGAGTGTACAACCTATAAGAAGAAAGAGAAGAGAATAGAGAGAGAAGAAGAGATGATCATGGAACTCATCCATCATTCAACAAGAATATATATTAATCATTTATCAACTATGAATAATAACATAGCATGACAAAAAAAAACTTAGAAATTCCATAACCTCAACAAGGGTTTTGCTAACCTTAGTGAAACTCTTTCCCATATGGTTAAAGTCACTATTAACATTTAATAGAAAAACCCTAAAACAATTAATAAAGCAAACATGTCTAGAATGAGATCGTAGGGCTGTAGATCATCATTAAAAGAAATTATTTTCTTTTAATGCTTGGGAAATCGTTGAGAGAAACTATTTCTCTAAGATTTAATCTAACCCTAAAATTCATCCTCACATTTCTCAATTGATAAACAAATAGAAAACACCATATTAAATTCAGCTAGCCTAGGGATCTAATCTCTTCCATATTATTTTGATCTAATAACTATTAAAAGACCAAAATAAAAATTAGCAAATTGCTAATTTTTAATATCACCATATATTGATTACAAAATTATATTCAAAATCAATAATAGATGAATTCAAAAATCTCCATAAGGGCCAACTACTTTAGGGATTATTTGATTTAACAATTAAATAAAATAATACCCTAAACAATAGTATTAAATTTTTATAAAATAATGGATCTCTATCAATTAAAATTCACTTGAAATAAAACTCTGTATCTCAACCAATGACATTTATGTAATTACTTGATTAACTATTAATCAAAAAAATATCATATAAATACTATATAGCCGGTATTTCTGAGCACATGTAATTGACCTGAATCAACTACAATAATTATGATATTATTCCCATAAACCTTTTAAGTGACCATAAAGGATATCATAATTAACATTTAATTAAATGATAGCCTGTGGACTCAAAGCAGATAATTAAACAATTTAATTAAATCTCAGCCCGTGCTCTCGAATCAAATAATTAAACAATTTAATTAAATGATAGTCCATTAAACAATTTAATAGCATCTCATGCTCTCAAATCAAATATGGAATTTAGGAAAATTTTGAAAGCCTCTTGGAAAATTAATTTAGAAAACTCCATTTCCCACTCTAGATTTTCGATTGAGGTTTTAACTATCAAAACGATTGATTCTAGAAAAAATTTCTTCACGAAAGTTGTAGATCTTTTTGACGGCTTCGAAATGATGTACTGACGGATCAAAATTGGACTTAAGGTCATTGAGTTCTAGCTTAAATACTAAAACTGTATTGATTCTCCTAATCAAATACAGATCCGAAAATCCATGAGTCAAATCAAATCGAAATAAGCTTTAATCTCCAAGAATGCATAAGCAAGGGTGTCAAACACCATGGGATTTATAAATTAACATTTAATTAAATAAAATCTCATTAATATATGTTGGCCGAAATATCTATAGGTATTTTATTGATTTTAATCAAAGGAAAAATATGCAATAACATCATAATATTAATAGATCATAAGGTAGGATCTGATACCATTGACATGAATATAAAATTTTTCTAAGCACTATTTTTAATTCAAACTTGATGTTGATCTAATCAAAATCTTCTCAATGGTCATCTTATGATCATATTAAATGAAGGTGTGAGAAACCATACTTACAAAAATTCTCAAGCGTAAAATTTCATGTCGATTCACATGAACCTTCTTTGAATTTCCAAAGCTTTACTCCAATGGAAGCTAATGGCCATTCCGATCAATGCTCTTTAATCCTTTCTTATTTTCTTGATTCAAGAACCTTTCTTGATCAAGAAAGATTCAATCTTGATGTAGAAAGAATCAATCTTGATTATCGAATAACTATTCTTTATCTATAAGGATTTGTTCTTAATCTTCTTTAAAATCAAAACCAAAACAAAAGAAGGAATGAGAAAGGTGGCCGATCAAGCCTTTCCAATTCAAGTTCTATGATCTTTTATTCTTTTCTTGAATGCAAGATCATTTCTTAAAGATTGGTTATAATATTATTCAAGATTGGTTATGATATTATTCAAGATCAAAACAAAACCAAGAGAAGGAAGAAGGGAGGGCTGGCCGTACAACCCAAGAGGGAGAGAGAAAAAAAATTTGGGAGAGAGAGGGAGAGCTCCTTGTGGACGTTCCACTATAAGGGGGGTCTTTATATAGACTCTCCTTTTAGCTATCTTATAGCTCAAGTCAAACTCGTCTTTCTAAATTCTAATCCAATTAGAACTCTCTTTAATTCTTTAATGATAATCCTAATCCAATTAAGATTTAATTAGAATAGAATCCAACATTATTCATTCCTTATTTAATAGGAAACAATTAGTAACAAACTAATTCATTCCTCATTTAATAGGAAACCATTAATTAGTAACCAAGTAATCTATTCCCTACTTTGTAGGAAATAATTAATTAGAAACTAATTAAATAGATAATTAATCAATGAAGTGGGTGTTCCATCCTAGGTGGGCCCCACATCTCCCGCCCCCTTTGAGGTCTAACCTCTTATATTGTCACCTTTTGATCTTTATCAAAATCTCATATGAGTCTTACCCATTTGGTTAATCACATCTTATGTGATTTCACCTATAAGAGCTTCACTATACCATATAGTGAATTACATGGAGAAATTAATTAATTTAATTCTAAATTAAATTAAAAGCCTTGAGAAGGTTCTAGTGTATGAGATCTAAAGGGATCTCCTATTTCTGGTTGTGGGACCAAGTGCTTCATCACCTTTAAGGTGAAACCTTGTTGCTAGGAAACACTTTTCTATAATTCCTTTAGGATCGTAGAATGTATCTAAGTCTCTAGACTTTCACTGGTCACAATGTCCATTAACACATTGTGATCAACCTCCAGAAATTAAAGAATTGCTTGTAAGTACTATCTCACAATATATTTACAAATAAATCATTCCACAATCCGATATCACATATAAGCTTCCGGGATTAGAACAAGTCCACTGTCTAGTCATCGGCTTATGAATAGAACTCTTTCTTATGAATACTTTTTCATTGAACTGAACTTCTAAAACACTTTCGAAGAAACATTAGAAAAAAACTGACATATACATATATTTTTCTATATTGAAAATATCAACTTCGATAAAGATCATTTTACCGAAAATCACCATTACTGGATTTTGAGTTCAGTTTAATAAGTATCATCTTGATATCATTATCTTCAATTAAAGAGTAGTGAATTCCTTATTGAGTGCTTACACACTTCTTCAAATATTGTGTACATGACCCAGCATACTCGGAGTTAGTCCTGTGTATTGGACAATGCCGATTAGCACATCAAAACCATATAGACAGATATTTGAGAAGATGTTAACCTTTCTTATCTAAGGACAATTTGTCAAATGAATTTAACTCTAATACAATCTAACAGTGTATTCCAAAGGGTATCCACTAGTGACCCCATTCAGTATTATGTACTTACTACATATACTCACATGTTAGTCAAGAGTCAACACTTTCTGTGAATGAGATTCATCACACTATTTTATAGAACTACACATGTGCAAGTCATGATAAAGTACGACGCCCAACCAGTACTCTAGAGGTTTCGAACAATATTAGGTTTACAAGGAACTAGAAAATCATATCTCCTCGCAACCTTTGCATGATTTTCATACAATGTTACCTATGGAACTTTATGTCATCATCAAATGAGACAGTAATTATTATAAATACCTTTTATAGTTGGTTGTGTGAATATGATGTTTTTCTAATCAACATAGAAAAGTCTTTTATTGGCTTTTGAGGGCATATATGTCCAACAGGGGTGTGGCCTTCTATGGAGGAAGATTTGGGGATCCAATCCCCCTGGTTGCAAGAGCTCCATTGCCCAAGCTAACTTTTGACGATTCTAACCTACTACCGTAGTTAAATGATAACGGCAGCAAAAAAAAAAAAAGACACAATTTTTTAATTTTTCGCCAAAGCAAGCTAATTTTTAGAAAACTATAATCATGTTTGGTGAGGAAAAAAAAAGTCGAATTCATCCTAACATGAACTTGTAGCTCATTGTTTGGATAAACTTATCTCAGTATAGAAAAACTTTTACATGAATTATTTTTGAGGAAAATACCAAATGAAGGCTACAAAAGATCAATAACTTACTCACATTAAAAAAAATATATATGTTAGCTATAACTCTGTCAAAAAAAAAATCACATCTATTTTTTTATAATTTAAAATATTACATTTGACCAATTTTGTAATGTGTTGACAACTGTTGGCCCTTTATAGTCTTGGTTGGGCCTAATCTAAGCCTGTTTAGGCCCAATCCTGATCACTTGTATGGATTCGACCTAAGTCTTTGTAGGGTCTGAACTAGCAGGCATAAGACCTACTCTTAGTGCCAGGGCTAAGCCTGGATCGAGCCTAAGCTTGAAAAAAGATAAAGAAAAATATTTGAATGTGATATTTAATGTTTTTTTTTCTTACACCACCATCGCCTACCTAACATAACATCAACCCTAATCTTTTTTCCAGGCTTGGTTCTGACAATGCAATTCAAATAGTAGCACAACAAAGTTTTTTTTTTTTAAAGTATACCGGTAGAAAAGCCCTTAGAGATGGATGTAAACACCCGATTTTTGTACCGCTAGACTCAAGGATACCCAACAACTTATCAGGAACCCTATGAGAATCCCTAAAGAACTAGAAGACCATACCTGATTTCTATGAAAATGGCCAAAATGCCTCAAAATTAAAATTACCAAAATTATGAACCATTTTATCGAAAATCATTTAAAATAAGGGTGGGGTTACCCGCACCCCACAATTTGATACCACACCCCAAAACTTAAAATTAAATAATAAGATATACTTTTTTAACAAAACAATAATTATAATGACAACAATAACCCTAGAGTCATCTTCGTTCTTTTGTCTTCCGTGAACACATCTCTTCTTGATCTGTCTCGGGCTGGAAATTTGGTGGGACGGTATCCATCAAATGAGGTCAGGCTTCCATTTTTGCTCGACATCTTTGAATTTCACAATCGTGTCTCTCTTTAGTTCTATCCGATCTTTGAATGAGGCCAGACCCGGAAAGAATTTGTTCTCATATTTGCAAAATACCATCATTTTGCAATACATCTGATCTTTTTTACTTTCACAAAGCTTTGAGTGCTTAATAGATTATTCAAGTGAATTTTCTAACAAAATAGATGCACTTCGATGAGATCTCTACTCCCATTAGAAAGCTCGATTTGATCATTCCCCGGTCAAAAATAATAAAAGATACAAATCCAGTCCCCAAGTTGGATTTCTCATTGTTTTGCTACATAATCTACTCAAACTCAGTAACCTAAAACAATCTTTCAGCACAGATCTACAGATTCAATCTTTTTATTGAAAAAGATAAATAAGTAACAACTTACTGTGTATTTTTTTATATACTAAAATTAGATTAAACTGTGTAGCCTTCTTTTTGAGGGGTTGGCTTTGATTTGAGCCATGGAATTGGTCGAGGCTGTCACGAACCTTCACTCGTACGACCTGTGTGTTCTCGTCGTAGAAGAGGAGCCCTATGTTCAACCAATCTGGGTAGCAATAGGCGCAATGAATATTCGCTTGTTGCTTGAAGCTACGAGGGTCGATGGCCTTGGACTACTTGGCCAGGTACTCATCGTCCACCAAAGCTAGAATGAAGCGCATGGGACAGAAGGAAGAAGATGAATGTCGGGATATTTCTGTCTTTTCATTATTTTTAAGGTTTTATTAAAATTTTAAGATATTTATTTTTAAATTTGGGGTGTGATCATCAAATTGTGTGTGCGGGTAACACCACCCTTAAAATAATTTGTGGTTCAATTTTGGCTTTTTACGGGGACAACGGAAAACAAAAAAGAGGAAAATACGGATTTGGGCCCCGTATTATGAAAAAACCCGTATATGGGCTCCGGGTTTGAAAACTTATTTTTGTAGGCTCCCACGCGTGGGAGCCAAGTGCACGTGCTGCCCCTTCGCATTTTCTCTCCAAAATACCCCTGGCTTGCTTACCTAGCTTTCTTCCCAAGCTGAAGCTCGGTTACGAACCTTTGTCGTTGCTGTCTTCCCCAACTGAAGCCCTCGGTTATCCTGTGATCCGAAATCCTTCAAGGCGCAAATTTGAAACCTGCAAATCCTTCCCCAAAGTAAAACCCTTGGGTACCCAGTACATCCGGAACTCTACGGGCTTCGTAATATCGTATTGAAGAAGAAGAAGAAGAAGAAGAAGCCAAAGAAGAAGAAGAAGAAGAACCCTGAAGAAAAAGAACAACCTTGTAAGTTTTAGCGGTTTTTAATAAAATTTCAAACCTAAAAATGGGCCCCACTGTTAACGACTTCATTTTCGATGCTTTCAAGTAACCATTTTCGATGGTTATGACAGTGGTTTTTCGGTATTATTCTTGATTTTTGCTCATTTTTCGTGATTTTCAATGGTGAAGTTAAAGTGCATTTTCGACCCTTTTGAGTTTATTTTCGGCAAAAATACATTGCAATTTCGATGGTTCTTACGACCATTTTTGGTGTTTTTTACTCATTTTCGGTATTTTCAGTTATCAATGCTTATTTTCGGTATATTTATGTTTTTGCTTATTTTCGGTATTATTCAATTATGACATTGTTTTTTCGGTATTATTGTTGATGTTGAACCCAATTTCGGGATTTTTAATGGTTATGTTATAATGCATTTTCGATGGTTTTGTGCTTAATTTCGGCAAAAATACAGCAATTTCGATATTTCGGTATTTTTGTGTCCTGGCAGAGTAAATTTTCGGTATTTTGCTTTCATGACAGTGCCTATTTTCGGTGTTTTTCTGCCTGGCAGTGCATATTTTCGGTATTTTTCTGTGATGACAGTGTCTATTTTCGGTATTTTTCTGTTATCCCAGTGCCTATTTTCGGTATTAATCTGTTATCCCAGTGCTTATTTTCGGTATTTTTTGCTATGACTGGTTATTGTCAGTACTTTCGATGGTTATTGTTATAATGGTGCTTATTGTTTTACAATTTTGCAGCGACAAGATGCCTCGTATAAAGAGAAAAGCCGGTAGGAAAAAAAAAAAAGATAAAAGATAAAGAAGATAAATATTTTCCTTCGATTAAATGCTCCCAAAGGATATGGTTTGACGAGATAAAACCATTATTAGAGGCCAATCTAGAGAGAAAAAGAATTTGGATGGAGAGCTGCTTTGCCCACCTTTACAACATACCTAAAATACCACTATGTGGCCAAACAATCCACCATTTTCTACAGAGGCGTAAAGGAGGGTTACGCTTCGAAGTATGTGGGAAGAGTGTAGAGTTCACAGTGTTGGACTTTACTCTAATCATGGGCCTTAATGCCCAAGTGTCTAAGGCTCCGGTCCTTAAACATGAAGCGCCGCCAACTTCTCTCAAGTATCGAAAGTTTCAAAAGTTGGCGGTGATTAAAAAGGCAAGGCTTCTTGAGGAGTTGAAGGGATGTGATGATCATATGGATGCGGTGAAGCTATCACTGGTCCTCTTTATTGAGTTGTTGCTCGTAGGCACCGGCACGCATGTGGGTGTTAACAAAGGCCATTTGTGCCTAGTGGATGATTGGGAGGCCTTCAACAAATACTCATGGGGAAGCTTCAGTTTCAGATGAACGCTTCGTTGAAGGGGAAAGCTTGAGCTCAGTCGCACGATGTTTAAGGGTTCTCTAACAGGGATGGGGGGCATCTTGGACAAATTTTTTTTTGAGGAAACCACGTGCTCCACTAAAATCACTGTAGAAGCCTACAGAAATAAATATTTCAAACCGGAGCCCATATATGGGTTTTTTCATAATACGGGGCCCAAATCCGTATTTTCCTCAACAAAAAAATGGGTTCCGGCAAAAATGCCACATATATATGCCGCCAAAAATTTAAAAAAATTCAAAAACTGCCCCCTCCTTGATCCATTTCCGGCCTTCAATTAACTACTGAGTCATGCAGCAAGCCGCCTTTTTTGAATTTTAAGGGTTGGGCACTATTTTAAATAGCGCCCATTATTTTTGTGTTTTTTTAGTCTCACATCAGACTGAAAGTTGTGTCAAAAACCAACTTATAAATAGCCATGACCCCTGTTCGTTTGAACGTATCAATGGAGAGTGACCCTCAGGGTAGGACGCGTTCTTAAACGAGTCATGGACCATCTTGCTAGGATTCTGAGAGTTTTTAGGAACTGGTTTCTTTTTAGAAATCGAAGTGCACTACAAGAAAACAGGGTTTTACTGTCGGTATAATGCCATTTTCCGTCGGTATATCTTTTAGCGACAGAAAAATGACCGTCGGTATTCCATCGTTAATACAGGCGTCGGTAAATCAAATAGAGACGGGAACATGTAATAGTCGGTATTACCAAGGGAAATAATTCCGTTGCTATTTCTCATAGTACCGTCAGTAAATATTCCATCTGTATAACTCTATCTATACTAAATGTTATTTAACCGTTTCTATACATCATTAATACCGACGTAATTATATCTATGGATATACATCATTAATATCAATGGAAATATTTCAGTGGCTATACATCATTAATACCGATGGAATTATATCCATCGCAAATTTTAGTATTAGCGATGGTAATATTTTTGCCGCTAATTCCCTTTCAAAAAAAATAAAACTATTAAACCGTCACCTGTTTTCAAATAAAAACCTATATATATAATAATCAAATCACATTTCTAATAAAAATTAATTACAGAGTATCAATTCACGTAAAGTATACATATACAAAAATAAACAAGTCGATCATCTCAAATAGTGATATTACACAAATGACCCATCCACGAGGGCAATGGCAAAAAAATAGGTCTATGAAACATAAAGACATGTCATTGATGCTGGATAGCATCCGACGGCTAAGTAGCGTCTGTGTCATATTCTAAATATATGGGCAGATTGTTCACCTCCCGCCCAAGGCTATTTAATTATAAAGCCTTCCATTTTTGACATTGTGCCTTGCAGGGCAGAAATCATATCTCCCTGTGACTCTACATCACCACAAGCTCCGCTTAGCGAGCCTCGATTGCAATTTCTCGAGCTTGGGATTCACGACACATCTGTCGCCACTGCTCAGTATTTGTTGTAGCGCCTACTACACGCATCTCAGTAGGCATGACCCCGTGCCTATATGTACGCACACGCCTATGAGTGTCTGTGCCATGACCTGCATAAATATCTCATTCCGGGCAGTGCTACTGACGTTGCTCTCGGGACACTGGGTCACGATGTCATCCATTTGCCTCTTAAATCCATAGACAATGATTCAAATCAAAATAGGCGGGGCTACCAAATTAAAGGCAATATGAACATTTTAACACTAATAATACTATAGATTCTTAGAGACATATACATACCATTAACACAAGGGTCCCATCCCGTAGTCTATGAGTGAAATGAAACATCTGTATCCGATCGGGCTCTTGTCCCTCAGGATGCGTCCATTGCTATCAACATGAACAATTTACAAGATTGATAGTTATACGGAATGAAATTAAAAATTATAAAATAATACGAACATGCTTAAATCAATAGCTAAAGCATGTATCATATGATATGATAAGTCTTAGCAAAAGACTGGACCCTATATTAACACTGTACACACTCATATGATACATATGTTTCAACCAGTGCTTCAACTTCCATGTATCAAAAAGCCCAAACCCCAAACCCCATTGATCAACACTGTACAGTCTTCAAGTGTTCTTGATTGATGTACATTCATTGCTTCCACATTTTAGTAACTAGAGTTTAGAGAGTTCTAATGAGAAGAATCGTGTCACTTAGCTCACAAATCGTGCATATTCTATGAACTTCATTTTAGTAGTTGATTGGTTGTTACCGATCAGGAAATAAATAGTTGATTGATAGTATCGGATTCCAACTCTCATTCTTTCTTCGAAGATTCATTCAGTACTTTGAGAAATAAGAGAACAGAGGATGTGCACACTGCACACAAACTCTGAAAAAATAAGTTAATCTTAAGGAATACCCTAAGAGTTTGAGAATCTGGAAGATGATTGCAATAGGCCACTTAGATCGTCCTATGAAATTTGTTGTATATATAGAGAATTGAGATACAATGAACCGTATGGAGTTACGTACAACTCTACATAGAGCATATCTGTTACATGTGTGTTTACAGATATCGTATTGGTTAAAGAGTTCTCTATGTGGAAGGACTCTTTGCTTGGGAAGACCTTTGGTCTAGCATAACTCTTAGTTGCTGTAGGTTTAGGATAAGGATTATTCAATATACCCCTCATATATGTATTTAAAGTTTGTACTCAGCTCTCATGTGAACATGAGTGAATAGCTTATCCAGTAATATGTATCTCAAGTACCTGGTGGTGGAAATCTAGAGTCTTTGAGCCTCTTCCTCAAGTCCTAATAAAGCCTAAGCATATCAAACAAATATCGACTAATGATAAACTTTTAGGAGAATATTTAAAAATCAAGAAACCCCTGAATCCAACCTAGCTCAAATATGCAAGGCTTCCAATTCTTTCTAAGGGGAAATAGAGTAATTACTAAATTAATTTGAGTGGCCACCCAACTCAAAATGTGGGATGTAAATTGTTCCACATGAAGGTTTGAGGGTACCGACAGTATTTTCTATTCACAAACATATATCATGACAGATATGGACCTGAATGGTTGCATACATTTTAATTAGGTGGTTAGACCGAAGCTATTCTGGAGCTAAAACTGGAGGGCAGTAAAGAAAGAAGACTTGTGGTTTCCTGCTGTATGAAATTTCTAGTCTGATGGCTCTGATTTTTCGAGCTATGCCCCAATCAAGAAGTGTCACTGATTAAATGGTTCAGATCATGAGTTGGTGGTCGTGTACTTGGTATGACACTGCCAAGTTCTTTTCCTTTTACATAGGACTAGTGGGCGGCACGTGCGATGCACGTGAGAGAGAGGGGAAGGGAAGAGAGACTGAGAAGAGGGACTCTAGTGAGAGAATTTTATAATTTTAACTTAAAAATATGGAGTAGTGGGTTGAAAGTTGAAACTACCTCATTACACGTCCCTATTTTTTCCCTTGAAAAGTAGTTATAACGTAGGGTGTACCTCTTCATTGAGAGACCAAGGAAAGAGCATGCCAGAAGATAAGGATTTGAGGGAATTGTGGAAATATTGATGGATTATTGTTAATTAATTGTAGTTGATATTACTTCAATACCCCTACTAACTTTTCTAATGTAAAATAAGATAACATAATATCTTAATTTTTTTATATGGAGTTATGGGCAAAATAAAAAATTATAAAAAATTCACCCTTATACCATAAAATTGGGACTCATTAGAAATATTAAAAAAGAATCAACCAACTTTTTAACCTCACTTCTCTCATTATAATAATAGAGATGTGCTCTATTGCTTTACATAGGATGTGCTTTTAAGCATAACATATTCCCTCCACCCAAAAACAAAAAAGGAAGAAAAACTTAAATTTTTTTTTACCTCTGTTGAATATTGTTCTGCTGAAAAGCTCTACATGGATCTACATAAGTATCGGATCAAGAATTGGTTGACCTCATAGGAAATTACCAAGGTTAGAAATGAAGTAAGTTGGATGATTACTGCCCTCCAGTACTTTTGGATTACAAACAAGCTTGAAGATGCCGATGAGCATATATGTATTGAACATGAGTGATAAAAAGGCCATGGATAACCTGAAAGTCCTACATAATCGGAGCTACCTCCCATGGAAGCTGAGGTAGTTGGAAGGGAGGGAATCCATAAGGGTGCGTTCGGTTGGCGAGAAAGTGGGTGAAAAAAAAGAAAAAAAGAAAAAGAAAAGAAAATTAAATTTTCTTGCAGAATAACCATCAAAAGATGGATGAAATTTTTGGGAGAAAGTTTGTCACTATAAGAAAGTACAAGAAAATGAAAGTGTGTTTCTTGCAAATCAAATACAAGAAAAGTACAAGAAAACACACTTCTCATTTCCTTTCCCTCACTTTCTCGCCAAACGAACACGCCCTAAGGGGCAAAATATGGCAAAATATCTGTTTCTTCGCCCATTATTCAAATAAGCTATGAAAAATTGAAGCAAAACCGTTGTTCAAAAACTCGATATTGTATTGAGCAAGGAGGTGCTGGGATTGGCTCTGTTGGCCAGAGGATGTAGAGTTGATGGGAGTACAAATCGTGGATATCCGCTTGTGTTAAACTACCTGTTTCTTCGCCGATGTGGACTAGCCATTAACGCTATGAATAGGTACGTCATTGAAAGAGCTTAACAATCCTCCCCTCCTGGCACTCTTATGTACCAATTTTGGTCCCAGATTGCAATCTGTCAATTGAAACTGGAATAGATATGAATTTGGTACTCTAGAATAGCAGATCTGTAGCCTTAAAGATCAAATTTATATTTTCAATCTCAGATCATGCCTGTAGTGAATCCGTAACCGTGAAAAGAAGCTTTCCAGCCAAACTTGAGGAGACAATAAGTATCGAGTGTCTTGGCAACCAAAACCAGATTGAAACACAAATTTGTTCCTTTCTATAACTGTGAGGGGAAATTACCGAAAAGGACATGCGTCAGCAACAGCTCCTCCCCACGCTCTGGTTTACCGGTAAAAGGTTGGAGTGGAGGGTGTGGCACCCTGACCTGTACTCCGATGGTAAAGTCAGTAGGTGTAGAAGATGATGAACAGTAAGACAAATGCAGAGAGATTAAGGGTCTTAGCTCTTAAAAAAACCGTCCCTTCACACTGTTTTTCACAGGTTCTTATAGGCCCCTGCCGCCATGGCCATAGGCACCCATGGATGACCATGCACACCTCAAATCTCTGATGTGTACTTCAATAATCATTTTAGATAGATCTCTCGGTCATTCGTACTGCACGCGTATCTGCATATAAAAGAGAGCAGACATAGAGTAGGAACTCGTCCGAGGTGACTAGCATTAAATGGCATTTAATGCCAAGACAGTGTTTCCCACCTATCATCGTAAAGGTAAGATCAGTCTCAGGCGACTGGGCAATAGCACCGGATCTCATTACGTGTTGGGGTACGGGGTCGTTGATAATAAGACGATGGGTACGTTGTCAGAATGAAGACGTAATCGTCGTCTATGAGATAACGGGGTCGTCGTTCGGTGGATGATCGGTGCTAAATATTATACATAAAAGCACCTTAAACTTAACTTGCTAATCATTTAGAGTAATTATTTATATTATTTTATGCTACTTGGTTGTTTATTCTTATTTCAGGTTCATACGAGGAAAAGAAGATAAAATGGAAGATTTACAAGCTTCAAAGACTCCAAAAATCTCAGAAAAAAGAAAGAAGAAGAAAAGAGAGCGAAATCGCAGAAATCTACCCTGATAAATCGATTGGCCAAAATCGCACTTCTATCAATAGAGGGGTAGTTTGGTAATTTTTCTTTATCCAAAATTTATGAAACTTTTTGGGTAGATTCTAAATGACCTAAAGGAGCTATGTTTAAAATTTCGGGTCAATCCGATTAAAATTGAGCTCTCTAGAATTATTTGAAGTTCAGTGGTAAAACTGTAAATAGGGTGAAATAATATTTAGTGAATAGTGTTTCGTGAATAGTGTTTTAGTACTTCTAAACACTTTCCAACTCTATTATTGTCTTCTTAAATGATGGTTTAATCCTTATTCAACCCTAAGAGAGTTTAGAGAGAGAAAAAAAAGAGTTGTACCTCAATTAGAACTCCTTATTCTAGAAGGACTCTATCTTTCTATCTTTCTCTATAAAAAGAAGAATTCTTAGCCATTATCATTAGAGAGAGAGAGAGAGAGAGAAATTTGTAGAGATTTTGGATCTGAAGAAGATAAGCTCTGGAGATCAAGGAAGTCATGAAGAAAAGTGCTGCAACTTTGTCCATGAAGATGTTGCATTCCTCCCTCGCGATGAACTAATTTCCACTCTAGGGTTTCGATGAAACCCTAGCCAAGTAACTGTGTCCTTTATTTTGTTTTTATTTTAATTCTCTGCATTGTAAAACATTGATTGCATAATGAGAGGGTTGTTTTCAAACAACCGGATTTATTTGAATTATATTTAATTTCAATGGAATTCTCAACATTGTCTTAGGTATTATGAAATTGGAATTAAAATCACTTGTGTTAATTTTCGTTAGAATTTAAACATAGGTTTTATGCAATGGTTTTAAAATATCGAGAGATTAAATCTGAAGATATTTTATGCTAAGGGAAGACGAGTGATTACACAACCGTAGATTAGTGTGTATCATTCGTGCTAACCGAAGATACGATATTCTAAGGATATAATCCCTTGAACTTTTCTTGAGCAGTTGAGAGGGGACGTGCTGTCACTCTAACTGGAATGTTTACAATTTAAGAGGTTATAATAAATTTAAAATAGGGATTAGTTATTAGGTTAGTGGTGGATTTGAAAACCCTAGATTTTCTCTCCAAAAGGATTTAAAACCCAATTGTTTTTAGTTTAATTTAGAAATTTCATTTAAATTAATTTAATTCATTGTTTTAGTTTAATCAAATCAAAATTCAATTGCCTCAATTATTAGTTTAAAATTAATCTGAATAAAAAGCAACGAAACCAGCGCAGTCCTCAGAGGAATGATACCCTTACTAGTACTATTCTACGGAATTATTACTAAGAATGAATAATTTAAGATTGACTGACGATCAATTTTTGGCGCCGTTGCCTGGGATTGCTGGAACGGTCTAGTTGTTAATTTGAAAGATTAAATTTAAATTAATCATAAAAAAAAATCCAAAAATATTTTTCTTTTTATTTTATTTAAAATATTTGTGTTTTCAGGTACCAAATCGCTCAAACTGCAGGGATTGAAAAAGCTTATTCAACATCGTGGAAAGCAGGAGAGTTCTGTGAGTATTTACTTTTTAAGTAGATATTTTATTTTAATTTGGTGTCTGTCAAACATAGAGTTTTTCTTTTAGGGTGTATGCACGGTAGGAGGTCTTGTAATCCAGATTTATTCCCTCTTGATTCTGAGTTAGAGCGTACTGCTAGGTTTCTCAAGGCTTCTGCCTTATTCGAATTTAATTCTGAAGCGAAAGCTTCTACCATCCCTAAAGCAAACCTAGAAGTTATTCATTTCCCTATCATGGCGGAAGAACATGACCCAATGAAATCCTTGAAGGAGTATTTTACTCCTTCTACATATTCATCCCCTTCATGCATCCGGTTGCCGGATACTACAGCAGCCCATTATGAAATTAAGTCCAGTATTATTCAGATGATACCATCTTTTCACGGACTTAATAATGAAGATCCCTACAAACATCTTGATGAATTTCACGAGATTTGCACAACTTTCAAGTTGCAAGGATTTTCTGATGATGCCCTTAGATTGCGGCTCTTCCCATTTTCTTTGAAAGACAAAGCCAAATATTGGCTTAATTCTTTAGAGCCAAATTCTATTACCACTTGGGCACAAATGCAGTAAGAATTTCTTATGAAATTCTTTCCCATAGGAAAAACAAATTTGATGAGGCGAACCATCACAAGCTTTGCTCCTGTTGATGGTGAGCTATTTCATGAAACTTGGGAGAGATTCAAAGATCTTCTCCGTAAGTGTCCCCACCACCAAATTCTAAAGTGGCAGTTAGTCCAATCTTTCTATGATGGATTGCCTGCACTCAACCGTCAATTGGTTGATGTTTCTTGTGGAGGAACATTTATGATGAAAAATGAGAATCAGGCATGAGAGCTTTTTGAAAATCTTAGTGAAAACTTTCTCCACCATGCTTCAAATAGTCGTTCTGAGAGACATTCATCTTCATCAAATCCTAAGAGAGGCATCTATGAAGTTGGCAATTCAATAGATGTTTCATCTAAAGTAGATGAATTGTCTTGAAAATTAGACCAACTCATGGCTACAGGGTCATCTTCCTACACACCCCCTCAACCAAATCTTAATCAGAGGGAGGTGTGTCTTATCTGTTCTAGCCCTGCACATTATGTGCATGAGTGTCCATCTGCTGCTCAATTTCCGGACTTTGTCCAAGAGCATGCCAATGCTGCCTATATCCATCTGGGTAATGATCCATATTCAAATACTTATAACCCGGGATGGAGGAACCATCCTAATTTTTCATGGCAGCCACAAACTCAAGGGAATAATTTTCCCCCACCTCAAAGGCCATTCAGTAGGCCCTTTCAAAATCAGCCCAACTACCATCCTCCCCAACAACAGGAATTCCAATACCCTCCTCCTACTCAAAGGAATCCATCTTTCGAGGAGAAAGTGTTGCAAGCTCTCAAAGGCTTAGAAGCTAATACTCAACTTCTAAATTCTCATTCTCAATCTATTCAAAGGATTGAGTTTCAATTGGGTCAATTAGCTAGTGTTGTTTACAAGAGAGAAGAAGGAAAACTCTCAAGCCAACCGGTGAGCAACCCTAAAGGTACAAATATGGTTGATAATGCTCAAAACAATGAAATTAATCGTGAGCATGTTCTTGCCATTACCACCCTAAGGAGTGGGAAGGTAGTTGAAAATGAGGTTAGGGAGAAGAAAAATGAAAAAAAAGAGTCCAATGTAGGCCCACCAAATCTCCAAGGAGAAAGGGTGAGTATCTCTGAAAAGGACAAGGGTTCTTCCCCATCTTTATCTAATCTATCTCCCCCGGATTCCTATATGCCCAAAGCTCCTTACCCTCAGTGCTTAAAAGATTCTTCTCCTTTTGGGAAAAAGGAAACTAAAATTGATGAGATGATAGAGGTTTTTAAACAAGTTAAAATCAACCTTCCGCTCATAGATGCCATAAAGCAAATCCCAGCGTATGCCAAATTTCTAAAGGACATGTGCACTCAAAAACGAAAATCAAGAACTCATGTGTCCAAGAAAATCCTTCTGACCGAGCAAGTGAGCTCCATTATCCAACACAACACTCCTCCAAAATTTAAGGACCCCGGTGCTCCTACTATTTCGTGTATCATTGGAGATCACTCCATTGACCGGGCACTCCTTGATTTAGGAGCTAGTGTTAATATTTTACCTTTCTCGATGTATGAGAAACTTGGCTTAGGAGAGCTTCGCCCCACATCCGTTGTATTACAATTAGCGGATAGATCCATAAAAAAACCTCGTGGGATAGTTGAAGATGTTTTGATTAAAGTTGATAAATTTTTCTTTCCTGTCGACTTTCTTGTCCTTGACATGAAACCTGTGTGCAATTCAAAAAACCAAATTCCAATCATCCTTGGTCGTCCCTTCCTGGCTACTGCCAATGCATGTATAAACTGTAGGACTGGGGTGATGAAAGTGTCATTTGGTAACATGAAAGTTCGGTTGAATGTCTTCACTACTCCCGAACAACAATCGAAATGGGAAGATTGCTTCCTAGTTGATAAACTTGATAAGATATTTGAGGATGTCCCTCCTTATGTTTTAATTGATAATCCTTTAGAGACATCATTCACTCATCTTAAACTCCCGGATCCCATCATAGAAAAATCCATAGGGTATGGTTATTCTTTGCTTAATTTCACTCATCTAAAAGGTTTTCCCTTGGAAAAACATAAAATGAGAGTCAAGCATAAAATTGCAAACTTGCAAAGGCGTAGAAAATCTCTATTTTCTGACTCGGATGGGCGTGTGCTCAAGGCTAAAGCCCAATATTCCGTCTACTTAGACGGTTGAATGATTTTTGAGATTGTCTGGCTGAAGACGTAAAACTTAGCGCTTGTGGGAGGCAACCCATTGATTTTGTAGTGTCTTTTATTTTATTTTTAGAGTTAGATTCTCAGTTTGGGGTTCCCCTATTTTTTTTGAGTCTTTTTAATTACCCTACTATTTTTAGAGAGTCAGTTTGGGGTTTCCCTATTTTTTTGAGTCTTTTTAATCACTCCTCTTTTTAGAAAGTCAGTTCGAGATCCCCAATTTTTTTTGAGTCAGTCTGTCCTACTGTTATCCACTATTATGACTTGTGATGCTACTTGATTTCATTATGACATATTATCTCATTGCATCTATTTTTGTGTGGATATTTCTTCTTTTGTACTAATCCTGTAGGTATTGTTTGGACGAAGTTTGGGGTGGTTTGTATATATTTTTGAATTATTTTCACCCCTTTCCCCATGATTTGTTTTTCACGAGTCAAGTATTATTGTTCTAATCTCTTTTGTTCTCTATTTCTATTTTTACATTGGGGACAATGTAAACTTTAAGTTTGAGGTTGGGAAATAATAGGTCAGGCTATTATTTTATTTACTAATCTTGGGTGATTGTGCAACCATGAATAGGGTAGAACATGCAAATACACTGAAATTTTTATTGATTGTTCTATTCTTAAATTTGAAAAATTGTGATGCATTTAGGGTAATCCAAATCTTATTGATAGGGCTGAATTTGAGATCACATAATCCCAAATAGATACTGTTTTTAACCATTGATTGAATTATAAGAGCTGAAATTATTTTTATGTCATGAATACACTTTGAAATTTGCACAAGCACTCTAATACATTGTCTAGTGGGGTTTGAAACCAAACTAATTGATTAGTGATTTTGTTAACTCATAGAAAGTTTGAGGTTGTGATCGGTGCTAAATGTTATACATAAAAGCACCTCAAACTTAACTTGCTAATCATTTAGAGTAATTATTTATATTATTTTATGCTACTTGGTTGTTTATTCTTATTTCAGGTTCATACGAGGAAAAGAAGATAAAATGGAAGATTTACAAGCTTCAAAGACTCCAAAAATCTCTGAAAAAAGAAGAGTAAAAGAAAGAAGAAGAAAAGAGAGCGAAATCGCAGAAATCTACCCTGATAAATCGATTGGCCAAAATCGCACTTCTATCAATAGAGGGGTAGTTTGGTAATTTTTATTTATTCAAAATTTATGAAACTTTTTGGGTAGATTCTAGATGACCTAAAGGAGCTATGTTTAAAATTTCGGGTCAATCCGATTAAAATTGAGCTCTCTAGAATTATTTGAAGTTCAGTGGCAAAACTGTAAATAGGGTGAAATAATATTCCGTGAATAGTGTTTCGTGAATAGTGTTTTAGTACTTCTAAACACTTTCCAACTCTATTATTATCTTCCTAAATGATGGTTTAATCCTCATTCAACCCTAAGAGAGTTTAGAGAGAAAAAGAAGAGTTGTACCTCAATTAGAACTCCTTATTCTAGAAGGACTCTATCTTTCTATCTTTCTCTATAAAAAGGAGAATTCTTAGCCATTATCATTAGAGAGAGAGAGAGAGAGAGAGAAATTTGTAGAGATTTTGGATCTGAAGAAGAGAAGCTCTGGAGATCAAGGAAGTCATGAAGAGAAGTGCTGCAACTTTGTCCATGAAGATGTTGCATTCCTCTCTCGCGATGAACTAATTTCCACTCTAGGGTTTCGATGAAACCCTAGCCAAGTAACTGTGTCCTTTATTTTGTTTTTATTTTAATTCTCTGCATTGTAAAACATTGATTGCATAATGAGAGGGTTGTTTTCAAACAACCGGATTTATTTGAATTATATTTAATTTCAATGGAATTCTCAACCTTGTCTTAGGTATTATGAAATTGGAATTAAAATCACTTGTGTTAATTTTCGTTAGAATTTAAACATAGGTTTTATGCAATGGTTTTAAAATATCGAGAGATTAAATCTGAAGATATTTTATGCTAAGGGAAGACGAGTGATTACACAACCGTAGATTAGTGTGTATCATTCGTGCTAACCGAAGATACGATATTCTAAGGATATAATCCCTTGAACTTTTCTTGAGCAGTTGAGAGGGGACGTGCTGTCACTCTAACTGGAATGTTTACAATTTAAGAGGTTATAATAAATTTAAAATAGGGATTAGTTATTAGGTTAGTGGTGGATTTGAAAATCCTAGATTTTCTCTCCAAAAGGATTTAAAAACCAAATTGTTTTTAGTTTAATTTAGAAATTTCATTTAAATTAGTTTAATTCATTGTTTTAGTTTAATCAAATCAAAATTCAATTGCCTCAATTATTAGTTTAAAATTAATCTGAATAAAAAGCAACGAAACCAGCGCAGTCCTCAAAGGAATGATACCCTTACTAGTACTAATCTACGGAATTATTACTAAGAAGGAATAATTTAAGATTGACTGACGATCAGTGGACAACGTTCTCGTCGTCCATATGACAACGGGCCCGTCGTCGAAGAGACGACGGAAATGAGCTCAAACGATAACACCACACCGAGGACGAGCTCGTTACTACCATACTTGGGGTTTTACGAAATTTACCCATTACAAATTGCCCTTTTATGATACTTTGAACTTGGTTCAGAGTGTCTACCTCGCCCAGTTCGAGGCTGGACTTCGATTTCCCTTATCTCCTATTGCGGACTCCGTCCTGTCCGTCCTTCAAGTTGCCCCGGGGTAAATGCACCCGAAGTTCTACAAATACATGTCTCTGATGGACAAGTTCAACAGAGACGGGTACAACGTAGAGGCCAGGCACGTCTTCCACTCCCGCCATGTCGTGAAATGTCCGGGGGTTGATGAGGAGGGAAAGAAAACGTACTTCACCTGGAGTCAAAAACCCAGGATCCCCGATATCATCACACACCTCCCTGATGTGGAACGGGACTGGAAGGAGATGCCTTTCGTGGTCTCCGGAGCTTGAAGGGCAGAGACTGCCCGTCCTGTTCCCCATGAATTTACTTCAGGTCTGTTACTTTTGAATCGTTCTCCATTGTCTGTTCTGGAAACGTATTCCTGTTACATGGCTAATAACGTTTCGCTCTTTCTGCAGAGATTTCTAAGCCACGTTTCTCTGAACTTTCCGCGGAAAAAGAGTACGCGCTTCAGAAAGTTCGCATCGATAAAGGGGACAATTACGTCACCTGGACGCCGTCCTCTGCTCAAGAGACAAGGTCCGCTGTAGAGGCAGGGACCTTACCTAGAAAGCCACGCCAACCAGCTCGTCCACCGCCTCAGAGACCGCTCGGGCCGATAGCTTTCCTTGACGAGGAGATAGAGGAAGATATGGCTGACCAACTTCCCTTATCACAGCGATCCTCACAGGCTCCGACGCTGACTCGTCCTCCCCGCCCTTCTCGTCCCTCCCGTCTCTCCGCGGCGGATAAGAAGACGGAGAAAAGAGAGATGGAAGAAGCTCTCAAAGCCCTAAAGGCAAAAAAAGCTCGGCGAGAGGCGGAACACGACCAGAGGGTCCAAGAACGAGAGTCCGCCGGGGTGTTATCTACTCAAGCTGCAACATTCGGCGAGGGGAGTGATATCCCCGCGGAGGAGCCTCCAATTGTTAGCACCGGCCCTCCCGTGGCTATCGTAGCTGCTCCGTCTACTGTGGCAGATACGGCTGCTGTTGCTCCTCCCAATTCTACTGCCCTTGTGGTTGTCCCGGCCTCTACTTCCTCACCAGCCACAAACGTGGCTTTGTCTTCCGCTTCCCCGTCTTCTGTTCCTCCAATTGTTGCCCCTCCTCGAGAGAGGATTACCCTGGGGGGCCCCACCGAGCTATGGAATCCCGTCTTCCCCCGAGGATATGCTCGTCCTACCGTCGTACATTCGGCGATGGAGCACGACTCCGTTACCACATCGATGATGTTGGCGATGAGACTCCCAGCGGATATAGCCGCAACGAGAGACATGCACTGGATGGGGATGTTCAGTGCCGCGAGTCAAGCTGTTGCCACGGTACGTTTTTTTACGTTTTTTTTTTTCTTGATACCATCTCTCTCTCTCCTTTTTTTCTTAGCTGGGCAACATGCTCGCCGGGATGTACGAAATCACCACCGAAAACAGGCGTAATGCCAATGCGCTGAGGGACAAAGTCATCGACCTGGAGAAGAGGGGGGCCGAGAACGTGAAACGGCTGAACCACGAGTTGATGTCCGTTAGAGCTAACCTGCGGACTGCTAAAGGCACGATTGCCACGGCCGTGAAACAACGGGACAAAGCTCGGGACGAAGCCCGTAAGGCGATGGAGGGAGAGAAGGTGGCGGTGGAACAGGCCGAGAGATCCGTCCTTCGGATCAGCGAGATGGACGAGATCGTGAACACTCTCCGTCAACGGCTAGAGGCAACTGAAGCCGAGAAGGCAGCGTTGGCCAAACAGCTAGAGGAGGCCGCGGCCGTGAGGGACAAGCAGGTTGAAGCCGCCAAGGAGGCTTTAACGGAGTCTCTTCGAGCCCACTTCCAGACAGAGATGGAACGGCTGATAGCCGAAGATCGGGTCGAAACGGAGATGGAGCTGATGAACGAGCTCCGAGAATCAGGACGACTGGTAGAGTCTCCCCAGCAATCGAAGGACGAGGCCACTCGTTCTGAGGCTGTGGGCACGGAGTTCCCGCTCGGTGAAGAGCTCGAGGTACAAGGAGGGGGGCAACCCCCGTCACCTATTGGACCATCTCCCGTTCTCCCCGAGGCTCCAGCTGAAACTGCTTCTGCCGATCCCGCTGTTGCTGTTGACAACGTTCCGATCATTCCCGATGACGCTGTCGTAGTTGTTGAAGTTGGCGAAGATTGATCTTTCCTCCTTCCTATCCCCTTCTTTTCATATTTTGTTTTGGATGTACTCATGGCAATTCGGATGTTCGACTCCTGTTAGTAAATTTTATATATATCTTCATTTGTGGTCACCGTGTAGCAACCGATCGATCCGGAATAGGCATCTCGTTCAAATAAGACAAATAGCATATAATTAACTCGTGATTAGATACCCCTCTCATAACGAATATAATTTACTATATTACTCTAATAAGGGGTTGTCAATGGTTATTTCTTGGAATGCAGACATACTCTACGTTCAAAGACGCGGATTAACACTACGGACGTACTTCGACAAATGGTCCATTTCATAAAGACGAACTTGTGGTAACTCGTGGTGGGACACCATGATCAGAGGACATTCCATTAGTATAAGCCACCAGTATGCTCAGATAGTAATTCCTTTGTATGAGCCACCTGTGTCCTGTGGTGAGTACCCTGTTCGTGTGAAATGCACCCGCTGTGGTAACACATCGGAACACCATGCTCAGAGAACATTCCATTAGTATAAGCCACCAGTATGCTCAGATGGCAATTCCTTTGTATGAGCCACCTGTGTCCCGTGGTGAATACCCTGTTCGTGTGAAATGCACCCGCTGTGGTAACACATCTATAACATTTTACCAAGTACTGGATATGTAAATAAAAACGATTGATCACATGCTCACAGCAAATGCTCATAACGTACAACTTTATTGGAAAAATTGCTTTAAATTCATGACGTTCCATGACTTCTGAATTACATTACCTTGTAAGTCTTTAAGGTAGTACACACCGGGGCTCCCGACACGGTCCACGATGTATGGCCCTTCCCAGTTGGGACCCAGCTTTCCGCTATTGACTTCTCGTGTGTGTTGGAAGACTTTTCGAAGAACGAGATCTCCGACTTGAAGAATCATTTTCTGTACTTTCTTGTTGTATGCCTTTCATAACTGTTGTTGATACCATTTCATCTGGATACTAGCATCTTCCCGCTTTTCTTCCAGCAAGTCCAAATGAATAGCCATTAATTCGACGTTTTTGTCTTCCTCTCCGTGCTTCTTTCGGGAAAGTGTTGTTGGCAGGTAGACTTCGGTGGGAATAACAGCCTCCGTCCCGTATGCCAAAGAGAACGGGGTCTCGTTCGTAGGGCTCCGCGGTGTTGTCCTGTATCCCCACAACGCATTATGTAACTCGCTGGTCCACTTTCCCTTGGAATCTTCCAATCTTCTTTTGAGGGCATTCAAAATGTTCTTGTTAGCTGCTTCGGCAAGGCTATTCCCCTGAGGATAATAAAGAGAAGAGAAGATGTGCTTGATTTTCAACTCTCGGCAAAAGTCGGCAATGAGTTTTCCTGTGAACTGCTTCCCATTATCAGAAATGATGGACTGCGGAATGCCGAATCTACAGACAATATGTTCCCACAAGAACTTCTTCACTTCTTGTTCTCTAATACGCGCAAGTGGAACAGCCTCGATCCACCGGGAGAAGTAATCCGTGGCTACCAGCAGAAAAGTTAGATTACCGGGAGCCTTAGGAAAGGGTCCTACGATATCAAGTCCCCAGCGAGCGAAAGGCCAAGGTTGAGACACGATGTTGAGTTCCTGAGCGGGGGCATGAATTAATTTCACATGACGCTGACACTGACTGTATTTTTGTACGTACTTTTGTGCGTCAGCTTGCATGTATGGCCAAAAATATCCTTGCCCCAGAGCACGATGAGCGATAGTCCGTCCTCCCGAATGGATGCCGCAAATCCCTTCGTGGAGCTCGGCTAAGATCTTCTCTACGTCTTCAGGATGCACGCATCTCAAAAGGGGTCCTCCAAAGGATTTACGGTACAGTTCCCCATCCACAAGGGTATAACGGGGAGCTTTATATTGTATTCGTCTTGCTTCCTTTGTGTCGAAGGGGAGAATTCCATTCTTCAAATAAGTTATGATGCCCGTCATCCAGCTTGGCACTTGATTTACGAATAACACCGTGCGTTGTGTTTGCAGTTCAATGGAGGGGTATTCCTTATACTCCATGAGGATTGTCTTGGATTCATCAGTTTGCATCATCGAGGCGAGGTATGCCAATGCATCAGCATGCCTGTTATCGTCCCTTCGAACATGTTTAATCTCGATGACATCAAAGGCCTTTCGTTGTTCTTGTAAAAGTGCAGTGTAGCGTCTCATCCGTTCATCTCGACATTCATAGATACCGGTGACTTGGTTCACCACGAGCTGTGAATCACTAAACACTCTGAGTTTAGAAATTCCCAACTCTCGTGCACTTTGCAACCCAAGTATTAACGCTTCATATTCAGCTTCATTATTGGAGGCAGCATAACCAAGACGCGTCAGCTTTTGTACTTTAACATGATCTGGGCTGACAAGAACAGCACCAAGTCCCGAACCGCTGACATTAGACGACCCATCTACGTACAAGACCCAGTCGCACCACATCGTCAGTTTGGTTCCATCTCCCGCCTCGTCTTCCACAACGGTATCCACCTCCGCATCGTCTGGGAGCTCATGACGATCGGGCTCTACTGAAGTTTCGGCCTCCTCCACGGGGAAATCGGCCAGGAAGGTTGCAACGGCCTGTCCTTTCTCTGCGGTTCGGGCCTGATATTGGATATCGAACTCGCTGAGTGCCACTGCCCACTTTGACATACGTCCCGCAGTTTCAGGTCGCCCCAACACAATTTTCAAAGGGTACGTAGTGATGACGACGATGGTATGTGCCTGAAAATAAGGACGTAACTTTTCAGCAGAAAAGACAAGAGCCAGGCATACCTTTTTCATTTTGCTATAGTTGGATTCTGCCTTGTGGAATGTTTTACTGACGAAATAAATAGGGTTCTCTACGCCGTTGTGACTTCTGAGCAGCACGGAACCAATGGCTCGTTCCGAAACGGAGAGGTAGAGGTACAACACTTCACCAGGTTCAGGTACGGAGAGGATCGGAGTGGAGCCTAGATACGTCTTCAAGGCGGCGAAAGATCGGGAACACTCTTCTGTCCACCTGAAAACGGAATCCTTCCTTAATAACTCGAACAGAGGTCTACAACGGTCAGAAGACTTCGATATAAACCGGTTAAGAGCAGCGATACGTCCTGTCAGTTTTTGAACTTCTTTCCTTGTCTTCGGTTCCGGCATATCTATCAGAGCACGGATTTACGTGGGATTTGCTTCGATGCCCCTTTGACTGACGAGGTAACCAAGGAATTTGCCCGAGGTGACGCCGAATATACATTTCTCAGGATTTAACTTCAGATTGAAAGTGCGTAAAATAGAAAACGGCTTCGCCAAGTCGGCTACAAGAGAGACCCGAGTTCGGCTTTTCACAATGATATCGTCAATGTACACCTCCACCGATTTACCAAGCAAGGGTCCAAACATCAGATTCATTAACCGTTGATAAGTGGCCCCGGCATTCTTCAGGCCAAAGGGCATGACTCGGTAACAGAATAGGCCACGCTCCGTTATGAAGGCCGTCTTCTCTTGATCGTCCTCAGCTAAGAGGATTTGATTGTAACCCGAATACCCGTCCATGAAGGACAACATCTCGTGACCCGCGGTGGCAGTGATAAGTCTATCGATTCTGGAAACTGGGAAGAAGTCTTTCGGACAAGCTTTGTTAACATTAGTAAAATCAATACAGACTCTGACTTTCCCGTTCTTCTTCGGAACAGCTACTACATTGGCTATCCATTCTGGATATTGAATCTCACGAATGAACCCGTGCTGAATTAACTTATCAATCTCTTCATTGACGGCCTCATGGTACGCCGGAGCAAGTCTACGAGGCTTCTGTTTAACCGGATTGACTACGGGATCAACGTTGAGATGGTGACAGATGATTTCAGGATTGATACCCGTCATGTCCTCGTGGGACCAAGCAAAAACATCAAGATTTCTCATCAGAAAATTTATCAACTCCTGTTCTTCGTCCGTTGTCAAACAAGTCCCAATTTGTAGCGTCCTTGGCTCGTTCTCCATCCCAAGGTTGACAAGCTTCATAGGTTCAACAGAGTGGTTCGTCAACGATTCACCCGGGTTCTTCTCTTCCACGGACCCAATCTGTAATTGCTATTTGAGTAGGTCGGGTGGGGCAAAATCACACTTCTGCGATGCCAGCTGGTCTCCTCGTATTTCACTTGGTCCGTCCGGAGTAGGGAATTTCAGTACCTGATAATAAGAAGACGGAACAGCTCTCATTTCGTGAGTCCACCATCGCCCCAAGATGGCATTGTATGGGGACAGCGCGTCGACAATGGAGAACCGAGTGGACAGGATGATAGGTCCAGCTTTGACCGGTAGGATGACTTCTCCTACGGGTTGCATCGAGCTTCCGTCGAATCCTATCAAGGGGGTCTGTGCAGGGACGAGAACTGTCGGGTTCAACCCCATCTTTGCGAAAGCATGGAGATACAGAATATCTGCCCCACTTCCAGGGTCAACGAGCACTCGCCTAATGTCAAAATCGCCAATTCGCATAGTCAAGACAAGAGCATCGTAGTGAGGCCTGACCACAGTTGTCATGTCCTGATCAGTGAACGATAGGGCCTGCTCGATTTCCCTCGTTGTCGATCTCACCTGACAAACTTTTGCCACGTGTGATAACTTCCTTGCCTTCGCTCGGAACTGCTGCTCAATATCTACTTCCGGTACTCGAGCGCGATGGATGACATTTATGACTCCCTTCGGAGCTTCTCCGCCTGGGCCCATATGACTAGATGGCTCTCCCTCATGAGATCGAGTGGATGGATCCGTAATACGCCCTTCTCCTCTTCCAGAGTCCACATATTCTCCCAGATAGCCTTCACGGACTAATCTTTCCAGATATTCTCTCAGGATGTGACAACGATTTGTAAGGTGCCCGTGGCATTTGTGATACTGACAATACTCATGCGCCCTGGGTCCCGAGGTGACATCACGAACGGTCCGTGCTGGCCATTCGAAGTATGGTTTGTCTTCCATCGTCTTCATAATCGTCGCCGGGCTCGCTGTGAAGTTGACTTGACCAGCGCGAGATGCAAAAGGACGTCTTTTGGTTGTCTGATTCTCCCTTTCCTTGTTATGTCCGGATTCCTCTTGTCTCTGATTGGCACGGTCGTCCCGCCGTTGGGAGTTGGGACGTAGATCCGTCCTTCTTGATGAATCTAAATCTTGGCGGACTCCCAACGAGTGTCGGTTCGGTTCTCCCTGTCGTTCAACGTACACCACCTTTTCCTGTCGTGTGCGCCACCGTGGTTCCTCGTCGCTAGAAGATGATTCATACTTTGGTCTCTTCCCTCTCTTCGAGGAGGGTCTGCTTCCCCACTCCACAGCATCTACCCCTCGTGCTCTGGGTCTCGTCGTTGCTGCAATATCGTCCTCCATCCTCCCGTACTTAGAGGCACGGACTATCAGTTCGTCCATCTTGATTGGACAGTCAAGGGCAAGAGATTCGTAGAGCTTAGAATTCTTGGGTATAGCATTCTTGAAGGCCGCTATGCAAGTGCAGTCTTCGATCTTATCGATATTAGAGACTTCATCGGTAAACCGTTGAATAAAGTCTCTAAGGGGTTCCGCCGACTTCATTCGCATGGCGAAGAGTGAATCTGCACCAGTTTTCTTCTTCTTGTTAATGATGTACTGGTCAATGAAAACTGACCTGAGATCAGCCATACACTTGATCGATCCAGCGGGTAGATTACGGAACCATCTCGCAGCCGCTCCAGTCAGGCTACTAGGGAAGGCTTTACAAAGGTGATTATCATCCGGATTACGGACAGCCATAACATTCTTGAAGTCAGTCAGGTGGTCAATAGGATCTCTCCTCCCATCGAACTTAACAAAATTTGGTACCACGAATTTTGACGGGGTATATGATTCGACGATCTCCTTGGAAAAAGGGGACATCTCCTCCTCGTCTTTGTACTTCTGAGCGTATTGATCGAGAGAGGCCCCGCTCGTCACTCCTCTGACTCGAGCATTGATCAGGGCTTCCACGTCCTTGAGGGTTAAGCCTGTCTTCAACCCGTCGTTGCGGACACGGAGATCTCGTTGTTCAGCATGAGCACCAAGAGAACGAGGATAGGCAGTCTCGTCAGTAGAAGGAGTGAGAGTGAATCTTCTCTCCAGATTCTCTGGTGCAGACGGCAAAATCGGGATTGTTACTTTGGGGGGAGGGGAAGAAGGGAAATTGAGTTTACGAGCCGCAGAGCCCCCTTTAGGAGATTCGTCATCGATCTCCAAGTTACTATGCTCTAAAGCATCAAGCCGCTCCTGCAGTGACTGCTGCTGGCTGACTATCTGGGCTAGAGTGGCCTGTTGTTGTTGTAATAGTAACAGGATGGGATCAGGTATGGTCATGGGCCTTTCTGGTTGTCCAGAAGATTGGCCCGATGCGAACGTTTGCATGGCGGAAGGGGTGCAGGGAATGGCTTGAGGGGGCTGGTTTTCAACGATAGACTGAGGAGTTTGGTCTGCCATGCTGACCGGGAGAGGTGGTGTGAGCAAAGGGTGGGTTCGGCTAAATTTCCCACAGACGGCGCCAATTTTGTGAGGGAAAATTACCGAAAAGGACACGCGTCAGCAACAGCTCCTCCCCACGCTCTGGTTTACCGGTAAAAGGTTGGAGTGGAAGGTGTGGCACCCTGACCTGTACTCCAATGGTAAAGTCAGTAGGTGTAGAAGATGATAAACAGTAAGACAAATGCAGAGAGATTAAGAGTCTTAGCTCTTAAAAAATCCGTCCCTTCACACTGTTTTTCACAGGTTCTTATAGGCCCCTGCCGCCATGGCCATAGGCACCCATGGATGACCATGCACACCTCAAATCTCTGATGTGTACTTCAATAATCATTTTAGATAGATCTCCCGGTCATTCGTACTGCACGCGTATCTGCATATAAAAGAGAGCAGGCATAGAGTAGGAACTCGTCCGAGGTGACTAGCATTAAATGGCATTTAATGCTGTATTTAATGCCAAGACAGTGTTTCCCACCTACCATCGTAGAGGTAAGATCAGTCTCAGGCGACTGGACAATAGCACCGGATCTCATTACGTGTTGGGGTACGGGGTCGTTGACAATAAGACGACGGGTACGTTGTCAGAATGAAAACGTGATCGTTGTCTATGAGATAACGGGGTCGTCGTTCGGTGGACAACGTTCTCGTCGTCCATATGACAACGGGCCCGTCGTCGAAGAGACGACAGAAATGAGATCAAACGATAACACCATACCGAGGACGAGCTCGTTACTACCATACTTGGGGTTTTACGAAATTTACCCATTACAATAACCATACAACATCTCCAACCACAAAAGATGGCTAGCATTCCTCCTTTATAAATATATGCCAACTGAGGTAATTTTGTTAATTTTTTAAAAACATATACATTTTAAAGAGCCAATAATTTATGAGAAAGTGGCATACAAAATTTTAAATTGTTACTTTTTCATAGACTAATCCTCCGCAGTAAAATGTTTTACTTCCCAAAAATTTTACATGCAATCAAATACGAGAAAATGACATTTTCTACAGCCTTCAATTGGTTTAGATAGTAAAACCAATTGATTCTCCAAGCTTCTGCAGATGTAATTCAAAGTTAGTAAAATTGCGAATAATTCGCAAACTAAACGTGTGATACATTTAATGCATCGTCGGCCGAATAATTCAATGATTCGGATCTGTACGGCAAATGCCTGAAGCATTCATGACTTTTGCATGAATATTAAACGAATATATTATTTAAAAAAATACAATGACATACAGACTTCAGAGCACTTCACAAAAGATCTAACAACCTATCCGTAGAGACACCGAGCAATAGGATACTTGGTATTACTTTATTTCTGACGTAAGTCATTAATAATGGTGACCTTTTGTTGTAGCCACGCATAGATGTGTCAAACCTTGAGATTGGATCAGAGTTGATTACGATTGAACTCTCACCAAGTTCAATCGCACCCATAAGCCACCATGTGTCTCTTTTAATACTTATTAATTGCGATTATGATTCACTAATTATTTGGGTTCCACAATCTTTAGAACAAAATATTAATCTTAAGTGCTAAAAATTCTTAACAAAAACATATTTTTATCTAAAAATTAAGGTTATATTGTTAAAATCCTAAGGTTAATGAATCTTAACCACAATTAATAAAGGTAAAAAAAGACATGTTGACTCGTCGGTGAAATTAAACACACTCGAATTGGTTATTGGTATATGTAGGACACTTATTTTTAGTTAGGGTTTTTGTAAAAAACCCCCACTATGTTTTCAGCTATTTGTAATACCTCTTGTGTTTTGTGATTTTTTTATTATGATCTACTAACTTTTACAATTTTGCAAATCCACCCTTCCATCCAAAATTAATATAACGGAAGTTAAATTTTTTTTATGAAATAACCTTGTTAAATTGGTTGGATGGAACGCACACCTTCAGAGGTCACCACGTGTCCTATTTATCATCCTTTAACTAGGGTTACGCTTAATCGATCAAAAGGTTAATATTGAAAAAAATATATCTAAAAATCAAGGTTAGATTGATGAATCCTAAGGGTGAGTGAATCTTAAGTATAGCTAGTGTGTTAAAATGGACTAGTGTGTTAAAATGGAGACATGCCAGCTTGTAGGTCTCCTTTAATTGTGGTTAAGTATAATCAATCTAAGGTTAATGTTTTTTTAAAAAAATTTCTAAAATCCAAGGTTAGATGCATGTACCCTGGGGGTGAGTGAATCTTAGCCACAGTTGTTAGGTGTTAAAAATGATATGTGGTGGCTTGTAGAGCACCCTTTAACCTTGTTTTTTTCTTCTCAAAACTAAGGTTAGATGCATGAAAGCAAGGGGTGGGTGAATCTTCACCACAGTTATTAGGTGTTAAAAAGGATATGTGACGACGGCTTGTAGAGCCTCTTTTAACTATGGTTAAGCATAATCAACTTAAGGTTAATATTTTTTATATTTTGTTGTAAAATTCAAGGTTGGATGCATAAACCTTACAGGTAAATGAATATTAACCATTGTTAGTGGGTGTTAAAAGGGACACGTGACAGCTTGTAAATCATCTTTTAACTGTGGTTAAGCATAATCAATTTAAAGTTAATATTTTTTTTCTTTTAAAAACTAAGGTTAGATGCGTGAACCCTAAGGGTGAATGAATATTAACCATTGTTAGTGGGTGTTAAAAGGGACACTTGATGGCTTGTAGAGCCCCCTTTAACCGTGATTAAGTATAATCAACTTAAAATTAATATTTTTTTTCCTAAAAACTGAGGTTAAATGGATGAATCCTAGGGTTAGTGAATCTTAACCACAATTAGTAGGTTCCAAGCTCTTCTCTTGTGAAAAGTTTTATAAATCTCCTTAAAATCAAAAAAGGTAAAAAAATCATTCATAAAAACAATTAACTTCCGTTGGCTAACTTTTGGATAGAATGGTTGATTTGCAAAACTTTTAAAAGTTAGTGGGGGCAAAATACAAAATCACAAAACATAAGGAGGTATTTACAAATATTTGAAAAGTTGAGGGATTTTTTACAAAAACATTTTTATTTATTGATTATATAATATCTAGATAAAAGGTAGTTCTATACATTTATTTTATATCTTTAATCTTTTAATCTTTATCCGATTTATACTCAAATTATTCTCGAACCACACTTTTAACGTCCGACTTTTTTTGCCGAATTTTTAAACGAATCATTAGATAACTATTTCGAATTATACACGAATAATTCCCGTACCAAATTTTTACCGAACGCCGAATTACAAACTATGGGATGTATTTAGGTGATCGTTCACGTGACTATATAGTTGATTATTGAAGATCTAACAACCGAAAAATAAGATTAATATTACCCTCTTAATAAATGAACATGAGATCATGAGACTCGATATCACCTACATCAAGATAAGATACCATCAAACCAAACCTCAGCATAAGATTCACTGCCTTCAAATCCAAACCTAGCAACAACTAAGTTAGAAACTACCCCAAAATACAGTTTGTGGGAAAGTTATAAGAAAAGAAGAGTGTGTTACATCCATAATTGTATGCTCTACTTAAAGCATATAATGCATATCAGAATTAGAAAATAGTCATTTCAAAATACAAAAGAGGAAGCCTTTCTGTTTGGATGGATGCCCTACAAAATTTCAAATGTTTAGGCACGTTTCTCCTTTTTTCTTTTTAATGTTTTGACTATCCATCTCTTGAGCAATTAGCAATTCTATTATTGAATAAAAAAACAAAAAAATGGAAGAAATCATTTTCAAAATCTTTTTTTTTTTAGAGGCCAATAATGTTCCAAGTCTAGAAATGCTACAGAGAGGATGTAGAGGCATCAGATTCCTAGGTTCAAAACAGCTATAATACAATGGAAGGCTCTGTGAAAGCATCTAGTAAAAAAGAGATGGAAGAGAGGTGTCATGTATGTGCAATGGAAGATAGGAACCTACATATAAATGTACCATACTTGGCCGGATAGCACGAATGACATCAGTCATCTTCCATCTCCAATGATCTCGTGGAGCATAGGTTGGGTGATGTTTATTGGGGAGGGAATTGGATCAGCTACCATGCTTGGAGCTGTTGATGAATCGACCATGCTTGGAGCTGTTGATGAATCGATTAGGCTATTAGTATCTTTTGATGCCAAGGAAGTCAGAATTCCGTCTTTCACAGAGTCGCTAGTTATATCATTGAACTGCCAGTCCGTCAAGTAACCAGGCCTTGTTGTAATTGTGCTCACTTCAATGTCTCCTGCCAGCATGTTCACAACACGCGACATTGGTGGGCGCAGCGACGGCGATGCCTGAGTGCACAAAAGAGCTATTCCTATCACTCGAATAGCTTCATCTCTGTCAAATATGGTTAATGTTGGGTCCACCAGTTCCAAAACGCGGTTATTTTCATGTAGAGTCCATGCCTAAAACATTATAAGGAAGTCAAAATTTTTGCAGTACTGTGCATACGGGTATCTAGATGACAACCTAGCTGAATCGTACTTTACTTACCCATTCAAGAAGATATATCTTCTCTGTATCTAAGCTTGTGTTAGAATTCGGTCTTCCACTAAGGATCTCCAGAGCAACAACCCCAAATCCAAACACATCAGCCTTTTCTGTTAGATGCCCGCGCATAGCATACTCCGGTGCGAGATAGCCACTTCAAAGATATCAAAAAAGATTGCTCAGTTACTATATATATATATAGACTGACAAATAAATGCAGGATAGAATGGTGCAAGCAAATTGTTCTAGGATCTTACATTGTCCCTGCAACTCGGGTGCTGATATGGGTGTTTTTGTCATCGTATAGCTTGGCCAAACCAAAATCTGATATTTTGGGGCTCAGATCAGCATCGAGCAGGATATTACTGGCCTTGACATCTCTGTGTACGATTCTGGGCCTTGACTCCTCATGAAGATAAGCTAGACCTCTTGCTGTCTCCAAGCATATATTGTAGCGGGTTGGCCAATCAAGAAGCAGACCACTTTTCCCTGCAAGGAAGTGGCAAAAGAAAAGCATAATATTTCACCATGATTTTTCTTAATCCAAATCAAAAGGTTTATAGAGCTGAAATGAGGTGAAATTATATAGTTTTGCTACAGGTTAGTACCAAAGAGTGCCTGGTCGAGGCTCCCGTTTTCAAGATACTCATAAACCAGGAGTTTCTTGTCTCCCTCGATGCAGAATCCATACAACTTCACAAGGTTGCGATGTTGCACAGCAGATATGGTAGCAATTTCTGCTACAAAGTGTCTCTTTCCCTGTTGAGATGCTACTGAGAGTTGCTTCACACCCACTACCCTTCCGTCAAGAAGTACGCCCTATAGAATATCACATTTCAGTAAAAATTTAATGGACAGTCTTTGCACCAGACAAAGTTGATAAAATCCAGAAGAAAGGGAATAAGGGTAACAAAGTAAAAAAAATTGCATTTATAATACACACACATATATGTATACATATATATATATGTGTGTGTGTGTGTGTGTGTGTGCGCGCGCGCGCACTCATACCATCCTCTAGCATTATATGTGGACACAACTGGCAAGCAGATGAGTGGTCCCACTTATGAGATCCAAAGGGAGAAAATCAACATGATTGGATGATCTCGACATAATATTCTATCAAAAAATTTTGGACAGCAGAAACTTACCTTGTAAACAGGTCCAAAACCCCCTTCTCCTAGCTTGTTTTCAGGATTGAAGTCTTCGGTAGCAGTTCTCAGCTCAGCATAACTGAATGTGTTTGGCCTTGGACCTATTCCTAGAAGCTCTGCAGATTCATGCATGAAAGTAGATTATGAATTCCGACCCACAAAAAAAGAGTAGGTTATAAATTCTAAAGGGTATTCCTTGAGAACTTGTCCACTACTCTTTTCCAGTTTTCGAATTACTATACTTTTCCAGTATTTGAATAATTCTAGAAACAGTATGCAGAAGTTCATATAATGAAACAGCAAGTTTTGTATTAAATGAGAAGATTCCTACTCAGTAATGGACCAAGATTAAACACCACTATTTCCTATGACAATAATTATGGGATTGGTATGTTGCATTTACCTTCATCTTCTTTGCTACCGGACCTTTTCCTTCTAAAGTAAAAAACTGCAAAAATTAATAGAAAGCTCACAACCCCAACAGAGACTAAAATGCCGACAATCAAGCCAGTCTTGTTCTTCTTCCTTGAAGCAGTTGTTGGTGGAAGGCCGCTAACAGTTGGTTGGAAGTCTGAGTAAGAAGTAAATAATCACTGCTTAGCACAGAAGCTCATAAAGCTTGGTTAATTACCATTTTCTAATTTGTTACCTGGAATAACACTGATGGCGGAAATTAATGGTCCATAATAACCTTCCTCAGGTATGCAACAAGTCCCCTTTCCAGCCCAAAAGAAATGAATTTCAAGGTAGTTCTCAGATACCTGTGCCGTGAAATTCTTCTGAACGGCTCGATTAGAGGCCCCACCAGCCTCCTTTCTTATGTCAAAGTCTTTCAATTGGAGATTCCCCTGGAGAATTAACAGAAATTGTTTTCATATTAATTTTTTATCGACTGGATAATTATGATTTTGATGAACCGCTATAAACCATCTCTCAAACCCAAGAAGAAAAATTATGGATTTCAATCGGGATTGGTAATATAAGTAGTTTTTCCTGTTAAACGCAAATCTGGTGTTTCAGAAAAGTAAAGGTTAACGGAACATGACTGAGCATATTGATATTTACCTGTAAGTATATATCAAAAACACGCCTTGCAAGACTCTCCCAAGTAACTGAGCTTCCATTTTCAAAACCTATTTCAGCGAAGTACAGGTTTACAGTGTAGAATCCATTCTGAAGACCTAAGCCATAGTATCTTAGTGATCCTGGGCATAGCCGTGCCGTCTGGAAAATTCCTGGGTCTAAAGTATTGTCAATTTGTGCAAAGCTGGTTTCTACGTAAGCAGGATTAATTCTCTGAAAAAACAGTCCGACATTGCTAACTGCCCATTTCTTTGTATCGACTACGTAATATGATGCTGGGCCAAAAGCTGAATTTTCAGCCTCAAACAATACACCTTCAGATGATGTCATCTCTTTACCACCACACTTGATTGAAAAGTTGGCATCTGTAAACAAGTAAAGAAGTCAGTATGAATCATGATTCATTTTCTAAATATGAAGTTTGTGGGTAAAATGCCAAATTTTACTGAAGAAAATATTATTCTTCAATAAGAAGAAAAGATTGACACAATTTTCATGAGGAAAATCCCTTGTTGACGAGTAATGTGGATGTATAAAAGAAAGAAAGAAAAAAAAAAACAGAGTGGAGCAAGATTACAGGTGACAAATTTCCTGACAAGGTTTCTGAGCTAAAACATGAGTTAGTTGGTACAAATCCAAAAGCTTGTAATCTGAACACTTTGAATGTCAATCTCATTGTAAAAAAATGGGACTACACAGCCAGATGTAGAAACTTGGAGAAACTGTAAGGGATCAAATTTTTGATGTATTTCATACATGCTCGATCTCCTTCTATTTTGTACTACGGCAATCTGAGTGCAACAAATATAACCTGTGGTCATATTTGTGTGGGAACGAGTTGTTAATGGTTCTCTTTGGTTCATCAAAGGCAAATACTAACTTTCCAATGTCTCATGGTTTGCGTTTTTCATTTCTTTGAAGCAAGTACTGGCAACAAGTACGGACCCATCAACTTAAGTGGGAGTACAAGGATTTCATTAGTTAATGTATTATTCTTGTGTGGATGTGAGCAATGGAATTGGATTTCTCTATTCAATGTTAGAAATAACTCTAAAAGGAAAAAGGATGGGAGCTGCTACCTACCTTTAAGGTTTGATAAGAAACACTGATATGTATAATGTATTTGTGACAGAATGGACTCCAGAAAAGACAGGATTTGTCTTAAAAGAGATTTAGGGTAAGGGAATTCGGTTCTGTTAAGGGAAGTTATTAGGCACCCTAATACATCTATAAGATTGTTTTGGCCCCAGCTCGCCTTTCAAAAAAAAGATTGTTTTGGCCCTAACATTCAGTGAACAGTGAAACCCATCTTTGGTACACACATCTTTTGGTCCATATTTATTCTTTGAAAGAATATTAAGAATGTTAAAATTACTAAATTAGTCTTTGCAAGACAAACAAAATTATATTTAATTTATTAATTAGGGCAAACTAAAGGAGGTTGAGTGCAGCCGTTTTTCGCCAGCTAGCACAAATCTGTAGGGAAGACTAGAACGAGTCTGAGCACAGCTTAATTCCAAAGTTAGTGTTGCTTAATCCTTTGCATGTGGGAGGCCCCGACTATTTTCAAGAAGCGTTTACTCATTTCTTAGTTGAATGATTCACAGTTTGCACTGAATAGTATCTATTTTGTGCAAGGAAAATCCTTGTGGAAATAAAGAACCCAAGTTGGCTAGGCATTTTCTTTGTCTACAAAAGTCCTTTCGGAAGTCCTAAGAGTGTGTAAGAAGAAAATACAAAAAATGAAAGAGACAATTTGCAAAAAAATTCTTAAATAGTACATTGCAACAAAGAAGCAGTACAAGTTGACTTACATCGTGGAGAATCCCTATTGCACGGAAAATTTTTTTGAAGACAATCCAACCCTGGAAAATCACTGTGCACAAAATAATAATGTTTGAGGCATTGAAAAGACATTGGATAAATCTTTTATGCATAGGGAGAATGAAGACAATGGATACGACCAAAGGAAGGAAAATGAGGTATCTCTACTTTATAGCGATATGATTTCTTAGGAAGCTTTTATCAAGATGTGCCACAAATGCAATCATGCAAACTCACCTGCTGTTTGAACTATCAAATATGAAGTTGTTGGCCACCATATTCCTGCATGGTTTACCGTGCAGCAATGTCATAGTTATTATCATGAGATTTGCGGATAAATATCAGTGATATCGGCAAATAGGCAATAAAGCAACTTCCATATAATTATTCATGAAAGAGGTGCTTATTTCAAAATATGTCGATTTGACCATCATTGGGTTTTAATCTAATTGTCATGGTTGGAATCTTTGAACTCATAAGAGAAGGCTAAAAACAATGGTTATCACCTGTTTTCAATATGAAATTATATATAGTTGTATCGCTTAGATATGATTTAGTAAAGTTCTACACATATAATTGCTTTATTTTATTTTCTAATTTCATCATTCCTTCTTACTAACTTATAAATTTGTGTAATTTCTTTGAACCGAGGAAAGTTCTGTATCATTTAAAAATGCCTTTTAGAATTGAGATTTTTGGTGTCCATTAAATGCTAATTTAGTCTTTGTGCATTGAGATACCCTACATCCTCATGGCATGTAGGCCACAACAATTATTCGGGAGGATCAAATATCCCCCTCTTTTTCCCGTGCTACTACCATGGGCATAGTGTCACGGTCATAAGTTGTCAAGTACGGCCATGACCGTGATACTGGGCAGGGTTGGCCTGAGCATGGGCAAAGGATGCCAATGTGGTGCCTAGGAGATAGGCGAGGCACCATGCAAGCGATAGCGCAGCATGGTGCAAGGTTGGTGCCTTAGTGTTGGGTACCGAAGTGAAGAGACATGGAGGTGTCTTGATGTTGTGTACGAGGTACTGTGGTTTGGGTGAAGTGCACATGAAGAGTTATGGAGTGAAGCTTGAGTTTGGTGCTTGGTCGGACACATATGGGCGAGTGTTGTGGGGCCCACATGGTATGTTGGAAGTAGGGCTGATAGTACCTTCATTCGAAGAGAAAGTTAATACGAGTTTAATGGTACAGACGGTTTGTGGATATCCAAGTGTACTGTTCCGTAAAAGACCAGTATGACTCCACCAGCAGTGGTGATGTTTCCTTCTGGTAAAGGGTGAAAGGTTTATCATCCACCTTGAGGAGAAGGGCGTAGCTCTACCTTCCCTTGTGGCACATCTGGGGCCACCTAATGAGCAACCCCAAAGGAGTTGGGGGCGGGCTCTAGGATCCTGAAGGGGATCTTGGAGTCTCCTTGGATGGTTGTTGGAGCATCCAAGGACGGTGCAAAGGAGACGGACTTCCTAGCACTACGCAAGAGCCTTCGGGCAAGAGGTTTCATCCTAGTATGGCCTTTAAGTGTGCGGTATGCATCATGGTCGTCTAGGAGGGACACGAGGTATGGTTGGGATACTCGATCAGAGGACCGAGGATTGTGTTGTGGGCGTTATGTCCTCAATGCTCGGTAAACGGGGCAGTGATGCTCCTATGCTATTCGCGATGCGTGGAGGATGACCGATAGTCGTGTTTGAGAGTATCGGGCCGTGTTGGATGTTCGGCTTGATCGGGGAACCTTAGCATCATGAGAGATGCGTGAGACGGAACCTCGGTGACGCGGGAACCTTATGTGTTAGACGAGTGTCATGCGCGACACGATGAAGTGATGCGTAAGCCAGCTAAGTATAGCTTAGCGGATGGGACTTGGTAGCGGGTCGTACCTTGTCGTAGCATTGTAGCACGAGACGTTGGGTCGGTTCAATGGATGGATAGTGTAATGGTGTAAGGCTGGCCAAGATCATGGGATGATCGAGGCGCCGCACGGTTGTTCCGCAAAATCAAAAAGTTGACCGTGACAATAGGGCCAGCCTCCCCGAAGAGATAATTCTAATTTCTTCCTCAATGAATGCAGAGTATCCAATTTGGATGACAATCTTGGGTTTGTTCCTTCTCTGTTGTCACATTTCATCAATTGCATTCCAAAGGAAACGAAGTTCGACTTCGATTGTAGTCTCTCTTAAAAGTATATAACACATCTAATGCTGCTACATAGAAATGTTTTATGTCTAGAAAAATGAATGTCAAAGAAAGGAGTGTTCCCCTTAAGAGAACTGCTTGAGGAAGATAGTCACTTGTTTGATTTCTTCTATTGATTTACATTTAATAATATATAAAGCCAATTACAGTCATGTGAGGAAAGATGATGGTAAAGGATGATTACAGATTCGCACAAGAGGTAGATTCCTACAAAGGAGTAAACAATTTACAGTAATGGGAAAGTGCTGAGAATGGCAAGATAGCTCACGTAATCTTGTCATTCTTAGCAGAAACTTCTAATACTTCCCCACAAGCTGAGGGGGCAACTGGGCAGCAGAGCAAACATCAGGGAACGCAAAGTGCTATAAAGAGGAGCAGGCAAAGCTTTGGTGAAGACGTCGGCATGTTGATGAAGAGTTGATGAAGAGTGGACACAAAGCAAATACGAAAATCGCCACGAGCAACATGATCTCGAACAAAATGATAATCAATTTTCAATGTGTGTGGTTCGACCATGAAACAGCAGATTAGCAGCCATGTAGGTAGCACTCACATTGTCACAAAGTAGGCGAGTGGGGGATGGAAGAGAAATACTAATTTTGCATAGAATGCAATGAATCCAAATTGTATCGACAATAGCCACTGCGTGTGCACGATATTCTGCCTCTGCACTGGAGCGTGAAACAGTGAGTTGTTTATTTCTCCCCCAGGAAACAAGGTTGGATCCGAGGTAAACATGGTGACGGCTCGTGGATTTTCGATCATTAGGATTGCCTACCTAGTCAACATCAGAATAAGCATTCAAATTAAAGCTAGAGAAGGGACAAAAAGAGAGGCCATAAGAAAAGGTGGCCTTGAGACAATAAGGATCCATTTGGCAGCAACAAGATGATGAGAGGTCGGACGATACATAAACTGACAGGCTTGGTTAATCGCATAGGTGAGATCAGGCTGGTAATTGTGAGGTACTGAAGGGCACCCACAAAAAGGGTTATTGAAGGATCAGCAAAAGGGTCACCATCAAAAGAAGAGAGCTTGGCACGCGAAGAGAAAGGGTTTGAGCAAGGTTTGACACCAGTGATGTTGAACTTGTTAAGCAAATTAAGTGCATATTTTGATTGAGTGAGAGACCATTCCCAAGAAATAATGAATGGCCCCAAGATCTTTCCTATCAAAGGAGGTCGATAAAACCGATATAAAGGAATGGACAAGAGATGAAAAAGAACTTGTAAGGATTGTCATCGACATAAAGTAGAAGCACAAGTGAGCCCTACTGATCATGATAGGTGAGCATAGAGGAGTTGGCACGGATGCTACTAACTGGTGAAACCATGTGCGAGGGTCCTATTTGAGACCGTATAAGGCTTTATGAAGCTTGTAGACATGATAAGGATGATCACTATCAACAAAGCCAGGTGGTTGAGACATGTAGACTTCTTCAACAAGATGACTAGGGAGACATTCCGGACATTAAGTTGGCGAATGACCCAATGTTTAGAAACAGCAACAGACAAAAAAGTAGGATGGTTGTAGGTTCAACTACCGGACTGAAGGTTTCATCGTAATCCAAGCCATGGCGTTGGTTGAAGCCTTTAGCCACAAGGAGTGCCTTGTAACGTTCAATAGAGCGATTAGCATGGTGTTTAATGCGATGGACCCACTTGCAGCCAACAATATTATGATGGGTGGAGGAGGCACTAAAGACCAAGTACCATTCTTGAGGACCATATTGAACTCCTCCACCATTTCTCTTCACACCAAACCGGAAGTTTGGAAGCCTGAGTATAACATGAGGGCTCGAAGAGAGCATCAGTTAGCGTGGAAATAAGAGACAAAGGAAGGGTGTGATGTAGGAGACGGATTGGGCTCAAATGTAGCTGGACTTTAAACCAGTAAATGGACTTATTTTGAGGCCAAAATACAAGCCTCACATGGGCCAAAATGTGGCCGATAACAGCAACATATGGGCTGGACAGTTTTGAGGGAAATGTCCTTTCATCTTCTTTCTTTGACTATCCAGTTTTTTGTGGCAAGATTTTTCACTTCCTAGTTTTTTGTGCCAAGTTTATTTTCAAGACTTTATATCCGATTATAAGTTTCCAATGTCTATTTCTTTGGTCCAATATGTAAGGTCCCAATGTATTAAGGACTTAAGTATTAGTGTGTCAAAGTATGGTTCCAATGTTTCTTTGGAAACCCAAAGGATTGTAAGGCTATATAAGGGGGGACAAGGGAGACATGAAGAATCCTGATTTTATGATTTTCTAAGTGGTATTTGAATAGAAAGGAAGGATATTCTTTGGTTTCACCCTTGGTTTCAACTTGGTTCCATATCTAGATTTGTTTCTTTATCTTTTCTCTTCTAACCAAAAAATATTCATTTCCTCTCTAAATCAGTCCCGCATTAGGGTGTTTAGTGGCGAAGATGGAACGAGGGAGCAGACCACTCCTGGAGTGAGTGTTCATCAGATGAAGGGAGGTGATTGGCGTAGGAGGGGCAGGTGGTGGCAATAAAGGTAGAGCCACTATAAGATCGAGGGTTGGAGCATGAAGAGGGAGTGAAGAGCCTACAGCAGGCAGGACAACAGTGGAGAGCGGTGGTCAAGTAGCGGAAGAGGAGACTGGAGAACTTGGGACATTGGGGACAGGAGTGGGAGCAATTGAGTGAAGGTGTACAACGGGTGTGGGCAGTAAGGAAACAGCAACAAGTTCAGGCGGAGATCGGGCCAGTGGGGGTACTGAATGAGGTAAAGGAACCTACAAAGGGGTGGCAGCTCATGGTGAAGGAGCAGGAGGTGAGGAGGGATAATGCCAAAGTTCAGGCAAGAAGAACATGGTTGGAGGGGAAGGTGATGACATGGGAGATTGGAGCTGCTGGTAGGAAAAGCATTCACAACCAAAGAGCTTAAGGTGCGAGTAGGTTGGTGTTTTTCCAAAAAGGGTCTTATAGGGAGAGGCGATGATGAACCGAGGAGGGGAGGCGATTTATGAGGTAAGAGGTTGTGTCAAAAGCTTCAGCCCAAAAGGGTTTGTTAAAAGAGCTTTGCGTGAGCAAGGTATTACCAATGTCTACTACGTGACGAAGCTTTCGCTTGGGCACACCATTTTGTTGATGCGTTAAGGAAATGACCGGCGATGGAGAATGCCATTAGATGTGAGAATTTATAAGAAGAGTTTGCTCATACATTCAACACCCCCGTTGGATTGGAAGTGTTTTAATATGCTTATCAAAAATATTGGCGACCATTCAACGAAAGTTATCAAAGAGAGTGGCAAATTCAGATTTTTGTCGCATGGGGCAAACCCAAGTAAAGCAACTAAAATCATCAATAAAGATGACATAATAGCGAAAAACAGATAGAGAGGGAACCATGGTAGGACCCCAAACATCACAATGACTAAGAAAAAAGGTTTGCGACTATCATGAATAACATAATTAAGGGAAAGACGAGTACTTTTGCAAAGTTTGCAATCTCTACAAAAATAATTAACTTTATTCAATGAAGAGTCTAAACAATTTTTTTGAACAAGTAAATGAAGAACATTAGATGAGGGATGGCCAAGCTGTCGATGTCAAAGTCCTGCGGAAGAAGAGATTGCTGCAATTGTGTGAAGTTTGGTGGATGGAGAGGTTGGAATAGGATAGAGGTTGTCTCCAATCCCCCCTTTGAGAAGAGTTGTCCTAGTGTGGAGGTCCTTAACACAGAAAATCCAAGGAAGAAATGTAAATGAGCAATAATTACCCTTGGTAAATGAAGCAACGGAAAAGAAGATTCTTAGTAAGGAACATGAAGAACAAATTTAAGTGGAAGTTGGAAGATGGGGCAAAGAGATGAGAATTACCAATATTGGAGATGGGAGCACCATTACCATTGCCAAAAATGACCAAAGTCATTGCCCATGTAGTCAGACACATTCTGAAGAAGATAAGGGTCGGTTGTCATGTGACTTATTGCTCTAGTGTCGGGGTACAAGTCAGAGTCATAAGACTAAGGCAAGGACATGGCAACAAATGACTTGTGAAGAATATCTTCCTGATATGTGTGATTGAAGCGTTGGCGGCCAGTTATTGTGGAATGACCATGTTGAGAGCAAATCTGGCAAGAGATAGGAGGGCGGTTGGGGTATGGACCAACATGAGATGAGGGGGCAGCACCAATAGACCAGGAGATGGAGAACGGTGGCCAGGTTAGGTTAGGCATTATAGCGTGGCCTACTGGAGTGGTTGTGGAAGGAGCCACGTCAATGGTTTAGTAGATTTTAGTCTAGTAGCTAGGGTTTGAGAGGAAGAGAGAAGAAGAAGAGAAAGAAAAGAAACAGAGAATGAGGATCTTGGTTCCTCTTCTCTATGATGGATATATTAAGGGGGGTAAATACAATAATTGGGCCCAAGGCCCATACTAGCGAAAACAACTAAAAACATAAGTGTTGGGCCATTCCAACACATAAGGAAGGCCCATAACATAACTACATTATACCAACACTCCCCCTCAAGCTAGTGCGTATATGTCACACATGCCCAACTTGCTAAGTATGTCAGATAAGCAATAGCTTGAGACTCCCTTGGTTAGGATATCTACAAGTTGGTTACCAGTCTTCACATAGGAAATACAAATATCTCCAGAACTGAGTTTTCTTTAATGAAATGACGATTAATCTCAATATGTTTGGCTCTATCATGCTCTATTGTCGCAGTAAAGATTCATAGACTTGTCAACTGGAAACTCAAGCTCCTTCAGTAGAATCTTTACCCATAGCACTTCACATATTCCATGAGCCATGGCTCTGAACTCAATCTCTACACTAGACCTTGCCACCATAACCCCCTGCTTCTTGCTTCTCTAAGTGACAAGATTTCCTCCAACAATCATGCAATATCCAGATGTAGATCTTCTGTCTGAAACAGATCCTGCCCAATCAGCATCGATGTATGCTTCTACTTTTAAGTGCCCATGACATCTAATGAGGAGCCTTTTCCCAGGAGAGGATTTCAAATACCTGAGGATCTTGTAGACTGCCTCTTGATGAGAGGTTTTTGGAGCATGCATAAACTGGCTCACCACGCTAACTGTATAGGCTATATCAGGGTGAGTGAGAGAGGTAGATAAGACGACCAACAAACCTCTGATATCTTCCTGCATTACTAAGAGGCTCACCACCATCATCTGCCAACTTGTGGTTTTGCTCTATTGGTGCATTCAAAGGCTTGCATCCCAACATTCCTGTTTCTTTGAGAAGATCAAGGATGTATTTCCTTTGTGAGATAAGAATTCTTCCTTTCCTTGATCTGGCAACTCCTATGCCAAGAAAGTCCCTTAACTGCCCTAAGTCCTTTATCTCAAACACTGTAGTCAATTGAGATTTTAACCTCTTAATTTCCTTAACATCAGACTCTGTCAAAACTATGTCATCCACATAAACTATAAGAGCAATTTTCTTACCCTGAAAGTGTTTAATAAACAGAGTATGATCAGCTTGGCTTTGAGTGTACCCTTGTTTTTTCATGGCACCACTGAACCTTTCAAACCAGGCACGGTGGGATTGTTTCAACCCATATAGGGTCTTCTTCAATTTACAAACTTTCCCTTGTGTTTTGGGAAAGCTAAAACTAGGAGGAACAATCATGTAAACTTCCTCCACTAAATCTTTGTGAAGGAAGGCATTCTTCACATCAAATTGATGGAGAGGCCAGTCTTGGTTAGCTGTACGAGAGAGAATCACGCGAATAGAATTCATTTTAGCCACATGAGCAAAGGTTTCATGGTAGTCAATGCCATTAGTTTAGGTGAAACAATTTGCAACCAGTTGAGCCTCGTATCTTTCCACAAATCCATCCGACTTGTATTTCACTGTGAAAACCCACTTGCATCCAACCGGCTTCTTTCCCCTTGGAAGGTCAACAATTTCCATGTGCCACTTTCCTTAAGAGCCCTCATTTCTTCACATATGACATCGCATCTTCCACTTAGGATGAGTAAGTGCTTCAGGAACACTGCAAGGCAAAGACACCAATGACAAAGAAGAAGCAAAAGTACGATAGGAAGGGGATGAATTGTAAGAAACAAAATTAGAGATAGGGTGTTGAGTGCAAGATCTAACTCCTTTTCTAATGGCAATAGGGAGATCAGAATCATCAACAGGTGAGAGATCAGAGTCATTACCTAAGTTGAAAGGATTCTGATCCGAAGGAGAATATTGGCAGGGAGCGTGAGACATAGGTCTTGGGCGCCTGGAGTAAACCTGCAAATCTTTCCCTTTCGCATTCCCAACGTCAATCATAGGAGAATCACAAAATCATCAGAAACAGGAAGAAGAAGAGGAAATGAAGAAGACAACTCTTCAACATTGACATTCTCCCCCTGAAGAGGAGTATTCGAAGGAGGAAAGTAAGGGACATCCTCAAAGAATGAGACATCCATAGACACAAGCTTTCTCTTGGAAGGAGGATGGTAGCAATTATAACCCTTCTGAGTGAGGGAATACCCAAGGAAAACACACTTGACTGCACGTGGGTCATGTTTAGTGCGGTCATGTTTGGGCACATGCACAAAGCAAACAGACCCAAACACTTTGGGTGAGAGAGGAAAGTGGGGAGAGGTAGGGGAAAGAATGTCCAATGGAGCTTTGAAGGCCAAGATGCGGGAGGGCATCCGGTTCATAAGAAAGGTTGTGGAAAGCAAGGCTCCTGACCAAAGGTAGGCAGGAATATGCATAGCAAGGAGAAGGGATCTGGTGATGTCAAAAAAGTGTCTATTCTTGCGTTCAGCTATGTCATTCTACTGGGGTGTGAACACAAGTGGTTTGGTGAACAATGTCATGGTCTAGAAATAGATGCACAAATGTTCACTTAGGTATTCCCCACCATTGTCAAATCGAAGAATCTTAAGCTTAGCATCAAATTGAGTGCATACCATCATTTTAAAAGCTATAAAAGAGGCATAAACATCAGATTTAGACTTAAGCAGATATACCCCAAGTGGCACGAGAAAAATCATCAACAAAAGTCACAAAAATATTTATAACCAAACACAGAAGTAATGGGTGCAGGACACCAAACATCGGAATGAACTAGTTCAAAAGGGGAGTTGCATTTTGAAGTGCTAGGAGGGTATGAGACCCTATAATGTTTAGACAATTCACAAGTTTCGCATTGAAAAGAAACATAAGATAAAGAGACAAACAACTTAGAAAACATCCGTTTAAGAAGCAAAAATGATGGATGGCCTAAGCGAAAGTGTCATCGCATCAACTAATCAAAATCACTCATGTGTTCTGAAGAAGATTGATAAGCACGCATCACAGGAGAGAAATCTAGGTGATAAAAACACAATGAGTAGGAAAGAATGTGACGCTATAATTGAGGGACTTGGTAATACTAATAACTGACAAGAGGTTAGTATGAAGATTAGGAACATGAAGAACAATGGGTAAGGACATAGATGGAGAAACATGGATGGTACCCTTGCCCGCAATTGAGGCCTTAGTACCATCGGCAATACGAACTGTCTCTCCCAGAATAAAAATGATATGATGAAAATATAAAAGGCATACCAGTCATATGCTCAGAGGCTGCAGAATCAATGATCCAAGAGGGGTGAACAAATGGGACAGAGACATGTAGGGCAGTGGTAGAGATACCTAATTGTGCAAATGGTGAAGTAGATGTAGTGGAAGGGGGTGTGAATTGAGACATGGCACTACGCAGGGCTTCGACTTCATGGCAAAGGAACTCTACATCATCTCGAGGAGGAACCATGGACAGTGCATTAGCTGTGGCAACATGGGCTGATGAGTCGCCAACTACTCCTGTGCGAAGAGAATCACTCACAAATCCTCTAGTGCGACCCCCTCTCTGGGGGACTCGCCCGTGTAGTTGCCAACACTGATCACTGGTGTGACGAGTCTGCCCACAATAGTCACACTTCAATTTATCTTTGTCATCAGGGTAGGTGCCATCAAACCAGTTTCCTCGGCCTCGAGGATTATCTCTCACACCCCCTCTGCCTCCACGTTGGAAAATGGAGGAAAGAGCAGACCTCTTAGGAGGAGTGGTTACCATGCTAGGTGTCATCACTTTTCGCCAACTCACTTCACTTTGAATGTTGGCATAAACATGATTAAGGGTATTAGAAGGTGGATCCCGACCAAGAACTTGAGATCTAGCATTCTCATACTCCTGATTCAATCCAGTGAGGAACTCAAAAATCCGCATCCATTCAACCCATTTCTTGAAAGCCACAGCATCAGTAGTACAACTGGGTTTGAAGTCAGAGTAATGATCAAACTCTTCCCATTTCTCTTTCAACTTCTCATAATACATGGCCAATGACATTTCCCCCTGACAGATTTAGGAGATATCCCGTTGGAGTTTATAAAGTTGGGTAAAGTTACCTACTTTTGAGTAGGTTTGAGATAGAGTATCCCAAACATCCTTTGCGGTCTTCAAGAACACCAAACCTCGGCTGATATGAGGTTGCACAGAGTTAGTTAGCCAAGACATCACAACCAAATTGTCTTGAGTCCATTTGGCATGTTTAGGATCTAACTTGGCCGGCTCTACTATCTCTCCAAGAACGTAGCCCAACTTGCCCTTAGCACCAACATACATTTCCACAGATTTTGCCCAATAAACACATTTCTCACCATCAAGTTTCCCCAAGGTGATTTGTAGGTGAGGATTGTCATAACTTGACCCCTCATGCTCCACTACAACACGTGTGTACTACATCCGTCGCCATTTCTGAGGATTGAGATTCGTCTGTCATTGTCTTTTTGTCAAACACCCACAATGCAATCTCACAACAAGATAGCCCAAAGAAATGGAGTCAACCCTCCAATTACAAGGCACAAATGGAGTCACACCTCCAATCAAGGCTTAGTTCCAATAAACAAACTATCCATAGCCCTTAAGAACTCCAAATAATACCATCCAAGTGGCTGTCATAAGCAAACAACCCATAAAAACAGTGCAACAGTAAAAAAAAAAATAGGGCAGCTAGGGAAGGAAGAAAAACTTCACAACTCCCTCAAATCTGAGCGGAATCCATCAAAACTTGTTTTGGAATGCTCCTAGTCCTAGCAAAAAAGGGGTCCAACCATGACCAACAATCAGCGCGAAAAACAACTCATTTGGATAAAATCCAAACTGAACCTTCACAGTTTATTTTTCAGAATTTTTCTGTAATTTTCTTTAAATCCTTGTAACTTCTCCAACACTGATCCAAATCACATGATATAAAGTTTAAAAATTCCCTAAAAACAAGATCTCTAAAGAAATACCTTCAGAACACCCCCATGGGATACCTGAGTCGTATGACTGGTGGCAGCCATACGGCTGTAACGTTGCTGTCCTCTTTAGCTTGTTGAGTTTGTTGATTTAATCAAGCTCCTTTTTCCTCTTTTTCGCTCTGATACCAAGTAGATTTTATCTAGTAGCTAGGGTTTGGGAGGAAGAGAGAAAAACAAGAGAAAGAAGAGAAACAAAGAATGAGGATCTTGGTTCCTCTTCTCTACGATGGATATATTAAGGAGGAAAATACAATAATTTGGCCCAAGGCCCATGCAAGAGAACACAACTAAAAACATAAGTGTTGGGCCATTCCAACACATAAGGAAGGCCCATAACATAACTACATTATACCAACAGGTTTTGCTAAGGGCACCTCAACCACAACCTCGAGAATGAGAGGAGGACTGCGACTGCTGACTGAGGAGAGCCGTGGAGCTATTTGCATCAGTTGGAGAGCTGGAGTGAAACTGAAGAAGACACTCTTCATGGGTAAGGAGACAGGTACATAATACTGAAATTGAGATGGGTTCCACACGGTTAGTGATGTCTGTGATAAATAATTCGTAGTCAGAGGATAAACCACCCAAGGCGCTCATCACCAAATCACATTCTGGAAACTCGATCTTGAATAATAGCCAAGGCATCGGTTGTGGTCATTAATTTGTTGAGAAAATCAGTCATAGAAAGAGATCCCTTGCGAAGGGTTTGAAGTTGGAGACAAAGGTGCATCATCTTCCCTTGAGATTGCTGGATGAAGGTGGAGGCCAGAACATCCCTGATTTCACGCGAGGTCGCAAACCAACAATTTTAGCAAGAACACCCTCGATGAGAGTGGCATTCAAGCAACTCATGAAATATTTGTCATGTCTATCCCAAGTGGTGAAGGAGGGATTTACTGAACCGCCTGCAAGAGACTAAGATATACACGAACTGATATAGGTTGGGAGATTAAAATTGGATAAACTTGGCTTTTCTAAAGAAGGTAGTTCAGTCCATCGAGTTTGATGGAGATGAACTGAGCAATATTGTCAATATTATGATGAGAGGTAGGGAGGGGGGTAGGGATTGCAGCATTAGGGATGACGCTGGAGGAGGGATTAATGGGGGAAGATATCTCAGTAGCAGGGACATCTTTGGGAGAAGAAGAGGCCATGGAATCAAGTAGAAGAAAGGAATGAATGGAGAGAATAAAAAAATCACAACTCTGATACAATAAACAATGAAGAGAACTGCTTGAGGAAGACACTCACTTGATTGAGTTCTTCTATTGATTTACATTCAATATATAAAGCTAGTTACAGTCGTGAGGAAAGATTACAGTAAAGGAAAATTACAGTTGCACAAGAGGTAGATTCCTAAAAAAGAGTAAACAATCTACAATAATGGGAAAGTGCTGAGAATGACAAGATAGCTCACATAATCTTGCCATTCTTAGTAGAAACGTCTAATACTTTAGACATACCATTGTGAATCTCGTGTCACCCATGAAGGAAAACTTCCAGATAGTTCATTGTAAGACAAATCTCTGCATTCACAAAATTTAAGGAGTCAAATATACACGTTATATATATATATATATATATATATAGTAAAGAAAAGAATGACAATACAGTATAACATAGCCTTTATCAAATAGATGGTGGTACACATCCAAGAGATCCTGATCCACCATTTGATGGGGTCTCACTATTTAGAAGGCTAGGAAATACTAAATCAGATAATCCTACAATTTTATCTATTGCATTCTTTTAGACAATCAATATAATTGAATTCTACGGACCAGCTACAATCATCTGATTTGGTTAATTTGGCCAAAATTTGTTCTTCTCTATCTGGTATAAATATATTAGGACGTACATATTGAGAAGTGTTTGGCTTTTTTGGGAAGGAAGAACACCGGACAGGCTATTGTTTCCGAGAAACCTGGTCATTGCAGGAACAAAAGAGAATAAAATAAAACAAAAAATAATGTTAATTCAGGGGAATGTATTAAGATTTTCATGAAAGAACAAACAGAGGCTTATTTGTTGCTTACAAGTGGGTGAGAGAACTCAAATTGAACAGAGAGATTGGAATTACGCCAGTTAAGTTGTTGAAGCTCAAATCCCTACAGGAGTTGATAAACAGAATATACAGATGGAGCCAAAAAAAAACTAGTGTGTACAATGATTTTGTTATCTGAACCCAAGATATTTATAAGATCTGAAGAGAAAAGTTATAACTTACAATATTTGTAATTGTTGGTACTCTCCAATACCAGATGGAATACTACCAGAAATTAAACTATTTCTTAAATTTCTGTACAAAAAAGGGGTAAAAGTCAGTGGATATGAATATAAAAAAGATAAGAAGTTAGATAGGTGTGTTATTGCATGGATCAGGAAGTCTTATCTTACAAGAATTTTAAATCCCCCATATCCTTAATGAAATCCAATGATGAGCTAACATTAGATAAGTCACTTATTTGCCTATACAAGTGTACACGAGAGTCAGTGAAACAAGTTCCGTAACACAACAAATGTTGGAGATTAAAATCAATGAAAAAGGAAAACTCACAAATTGGTCATTGAAATCAATTTAGAAAAACTGGATGGTATTGGACCTTCGAAAGAGTTCCCATGTAATCTCCTGCATAAATATTGTCTTATTATGGAAAACAAAATCTCTTTTTTGGAATAATCATAGTCATGAAGAAAAATTTACATTCAAGCAAGAATTAGGGTCACTATCATAGTCATTTTGAAAAAACTACACAGGCAAGAATTAGGGCAACTATCACAATGAAATTAGAGGATCTCCCAAAAAAAAAGAACAAAGTATCCTATAACAAGTGAAATTTTAGCTTACAAAGTCGTAAGCTTTGTCCAGTTACCGATGAAGTCTGGTATCTTGCCTGTGAATAGATTGTCTGAAGCCACCCTGAAACCCAATGAGACTATTCAGAGTACACTGAGGTAGATTAAATTTATGAATTGACAAAAGTAAAAATAAATAAATTTGATCATGATCACAAGGTCTTACAGTATTTCCAAGTTTTGTAGCATAGCAAATGTTGAAGGAATCTCACCACCCACTCTAGAACTGTCTATGTAACTGTTGAATTGAAAATAGGTCAGAGTTTAACTAGAATCATTAATTCAAGTGCTGCAAGCCAATCTTGCAACTATTGTTACTGTGGGTTTCACCAATTTTATGGTCCTAATTGGGATTCAGGATCAGATTGGGTCAAGATACCTATTCGCCCAAGACGAGCCTGAGCACAAGAAACGCTTGACTAGCAGAGTCAAAGCTCAAAGCCTAAAATCGTCATGAGCCTAGGCATAGAATACGAGTCTCAGCTGAGATGGGTATAGCCCAGTCGGCCCAAATGAACTCCTTCATACCACTTGGTCATATGTTAATTTTTCTTCATTCATAACATCACCCATAAGCAAATGATAAATTTAGAACTTACATTTGTTCAAGTTTGACTAAATTTCCAAGTTCTTCAGGGAGTGGTCCAGAGAAGTTATTTGTACCGAAAGACCTGAACAAAAGAAGATGAAGACAACATGTGCAATTAAAAAGGGGGGGTTGAAAATTTCGTTGAAAATTTCCATTACCACATTACCCATGCTTAGCATAATTATTCTTAGTCGGTCTCATTATATTGAGAATACATTAAAATGTTCAATCACTTCAAGTGTAAGCCTAATAACACTTCTACAAATCCGCATCACAAACTATTGCTGAATAAGAGAGCTCCTGGGACCAAGAATAAGAAGCTCAATTTGAACAATGAATTGTACAACACCTTACATCTCTGAGCAAATTGAGTAGGTTTATAGTATTCTAAGTGCGGATTACTTGAGGCATATAAGAGGAGTGCCAAGGTACCTGAAAGGGACCATAAATTATGGCTTACATAATCATGTAACAAAACCTATTATAGGATATTATAGTGACATTCATTAGGCATCTGAGAAGGTGATTCTAGTCTACAAAGTGAATACTTAATTACATTAGGACGAGATGATGTTGATTTTCATCCAAACAACATGCCTTGCATTATCATCTATGGAGTAAGAGCACAGTGCCATCAGCCATGTCTCATGATGGGAAGAATACTATGGTTGACTTGAGGCAGCTAATGAGACATGCACCATTGAGAAGAATTGTTTAATGAGATCATTATTGAACTAAAGTGAGTAACGTAAACGAAGTTCACTCTTTTCATTAAAGATATGAAGTTCAAAATTCAAAGAACCAATTGTGTTGGAGTTGAAAGTCTCCAATAAGTTAGAGACAAGTTGCATAAAACTTTTTCATGCTTGGGAGAAAATCAGAATTTTTCTCATCCAGAGATCTCTCATGTGATAATGATTTTAAGGAATAAATTAAGAGATTACTCAAGAGCTCTCCAAGTGTAATGCCTCCTAGGAGTCCAAACAGCTCCTCTAGAATCTCTTTCAGCAGCATCAAGGTAGAAGGATGGTGGGAGGTGAGGGTGGTGGTGGTGGTGGTCAATGGTGGTGGGTCATGGGTGGTTTTTTGGTGGATGGTAGTGTGGAGCACTCCATATTTTGTTTTTTTGTTTTTTATTTTTGAAAATAGAGGTAATGAAAATTTATGTTACCTTGATTGTCAAAAAAAATTTTAATAATTTTTAAAAACAAAACATGGTTACCAAACACGTTTTGTGTTAAAAAAAATCAGTTTTTTGTTTCTCAAAACAGAAAATAGAAACTGCAGTGCAACCAAACGGAGTCTTAGTTACTTAGTCAAATAATAGGAAGAATAAGTTTCATATTGAATTATACATTTATTGAATAAGTTTCATATAAGTATTCTAATATGTACATTTATTTAGATTTTTAACTCAATAAGCTTGTTATTTTTATATAATTTTCTTGACTAAGTTACCCTTCTTACATTCAAAAATGCTAGCCCTAGACGTAATCTTCCAAAGACGCAAGGGCCTAGCACCAAGTGGTAAATGTGATCTAAATTTTCGTTCTTATAATGTGTTAAAAGGGGCAGCAACACCACGTGTTCACCCTTATCTTGCGTCTGTGGAAAAATGGGCAGTTATTGTGAATGGGGCTAGCACTCCTCTCTTACATTTGTTTAATTATTAAAACCAAAGAAGAATAACATGCTTTCAATGGCTTTTAGATGAGAAATGTGACTCAACTCAATATTGGTTTTTTTTGTAGAGGCAAAAGCATTTGAGTAAAGGGAATAGGAAGTACAGAGGGGTGGTTGTAGTCACAGCCCCAGAGGAGATGATTCTAGCTAAATTCTGGACTTAGGTGGGCTGAGGATGGTAGGATGTCAGGTTAAGCTATAGTGCTGGCTGTGCTAGACGGGGAGCAAAACCATTGTATTGCCCATCTTAGATAGGAGACTGATTTGTGTGGAACCTGAGTGAGTAAGTCAGCATCATCTCCCATAATAGTTGTCACTTTGCTTCGAAGAGAGGAATTGAGCTTTGAAGATACTCAATCTGAGGTTTCATGTCACTTTCCAAATGTATGTAAGACCATCCTTGGAATTTGGCAAATAAGAGTTGTCTGGTGGCTAGGGCCACTGCAAACCAGGACTGCCACCTGGAATGGGGATGAGCTGCTTGGAAACAATCCATCCAATGTGGGTCCGAGCAACAAATCCCACCCCAACAAAGTCCCCTTCCATTTTGTTGGCCCCATCACAACTACGTTTTATCTAACTGGGAAGTGGGCAGGATGAGTAGAAATTTTCTCTACAATAGTTACTATAGGACCATGTTTCAGTAATGTCATTGTGATTGCCACGTGGGACGCTGCTGGCTGAATGATTCTTTGTGATATAGTAGTTACAATAGGATCACGTTTCAGTAGTTCCATTGAAATCGCCAAGAGGGGCACTGCTCATTGAATAATTCTTTGCTATTTTAATGGATGTTGATAGTGAGGATTTAATAGGTATTTCTACTGCTGATCTGGCCTAAATCCACTAAATTGGACTGTATCAGTAGCTTTCACCTGCAATAATGGAGATCAAAGGAGCAGAAAAGGAAGGTTAAGGAGAATGGTGAGGATGAAGTAAGAGAGCTAAGGAACAGGTTCACTATTATTGGAAGATTTCATGCCATGAATTCTGAGAATTGGAAAATTTTAGGTATTAGCTATTAAAGTCTCAATCCTTCAATGAGGAGGGGTCACCCCTAATATAGTTTTTCTGAGATTTGATAGCTCAACAAAGTTAGTTAGAGTTAGGAACCAATAAGAATCTACACATTTGTAGAGACCTGTATTTTATTCATCGACATTCGTGTCATGCATGTATGCTATAACACCTTATGTCGATGTTACTTGTATGCTAAAGATCTTCTTGTTTAAGTAGGAATGTCATCATGCATGAAAATAAGAAGTTAGAAAATAAAAAGAAATATAGGGGAATCTGGTTGACCGAAACCCAATCCAGTTGACCGTTCTCAGTCGGAACAAAAAATAAAAAGGGCAGTAGTAACAGTAATAAGAAATGATGTTTCTTGTTCCAAATGATGTTTCTTGTTCCACCGGATTTGTTCTTAAATTATATGATATTTTCATTGAACATGAATTGTTATTAAGAAGAGACGAGGATATCTTACAGAAATCGCAGATCAAGAAGGCTTCCAAGCTCCTTTGGGATGGTCCCAGATAATAAATTATGCCCAACTGATCTATAGAAGACATAAAAATCAACAAATAAAAACTAATAGTAACAGTAATAGGAAATGATTTGGCCACCTATTTCTTATTAAACAGGTGCAACAACCTAGTAAAAATATGATAGTACCTTTGTTGAACAATGCTTAAATAATGGCATTTATGTCTTCTCTACAAGTGGGTATTCATTTCATATGGATAATGTTGAGCCCCTCCCCCCACCCAACCCTTGCCCCACCCCGACATGTCAGCATTAACCCCTAGAGTTAATGCACCCCATAGGTTTTTGAAAATGCTGACATGGCAAGGTCACTACAAGCGCACACAAGTTGGGGCTAGGGTTTGGGGGCTCCTTATCATTGTCCATTTTTCAAATATAGGGGCACACAAATCACTTCCATTGTAATGATAAATGATTTAATAAGCTCCTCTAAGATGGAATATCGTAATGGTATACGAATATAAACATGCAATTTTGAGGGAAGGGCATGATAGAGACAAATCATTTTGGATCAAGGGCAACAATTAGAGCCTCAATGAAGGAATAAGAGATCAAGGAAGAGTGAAGCAACTATTTCCAAACACTGGTAAAGGAAGGGACTATAACAGGGGATTTGGACCAGGAAATAGAAGATGCTAACTCTAGAAAGTGTGCCCTTTCTTAGAATCGAGATAATAGGAACTGAACAAAAATAGAGCCAAACTGTGTTGCAGTAGACGTGTGGAAATGTAGGGGAGAAAATGGATATATGAAAAGATGCTTTGTAAAGATAAATCAAAGCATGAAAAGTATAAAGAGTACAACATTCAAAACATGTGGGGGCAACCTAATTGTTAAATTCAATGCCTTGGATAAACATATGGTGGTAATGTAGAGTTCATAGGTTTTGAGGCCAAAAGGAAATGATTTGAATGGTGAGAAAGAAGATGCCCACTCTAATAGTAGCAGATTGAGGACAAACTTCAAGTTTGCTCGCTCACTTATGTCCAGGCAACACCTAATCCAACTCCGGTGTAACCCCACCAGTTTAAGAGCTCTCTCTCTCGTGATCCCTTATTTTATGCTTTCAAAATTAGGGGAAAAACAGAAAATCGAGAAGAGAGAATATCATTATAAAAAAACCAGTTTAATTTTGTTATCAAATAGAGAAGGAAATGTCCTCCGAACTGTGTATGGCACACATTCAGGTGAGTCAAAATCTTTTTCGCAGGCAACATATCGAATTTCACTACATAAAACATAATGGCAGAAAAAAAAAGTGACTTACATGGATTGCAGTTTGGATAAATTACCTAGAAATCCAGGCAATGGACCTGTGAAATGATTTTTATCCAATCTCCTGCGATACACATGGCAGATTCAGTGGGAGCATGCTGAGCAGAAGCATCATTCAATTTAGTTCTTCTATTCTTTAACTTATAACGCATAATTATGAATGGGAACTATTGCAAATAGCAGATTCAGTGCAAGCATACTGAGAACAAGTTCAACTAAGTTCTTCTATGCTCGTATAAATATGCATGGGAACTGTTGCCCCACCTATGCATGTTAATTTCTCTACTCTAAGACAGGAAGGGATTAAACATAACAGCCTTCTTAATATCTGTCAATTTTATAGCATGCATCTCAAGACACATTTTTAAGTGTTTAAAAAGTAATTTTTTCTGCATTTAGATGCTGTTGAAGTATACAGAATTCTAGGTGTACTGCATTGTGTATAATACATCTCCACTGCCAAGGCCGTTGGGATATTGAGTAGGTATTTCAGAAACCTTGAAAAAATGCATTGGATAGCACTGGCTAGAGCACTAGGGAACCTGACAGGTACATTATATATTATAATATGTAAGCAAGGGAATTTACCACATTTCTTTCCGGGAAAGATCCCTGCATAAGGACGACACTAAACGCCTTTTAGGAGTTGTCACCTATTTAATTTTGGGAAAAATATGATCCCAGGATTAAGGGCCTAAAGTCTGCTTTAAGATTTTAGGTAAGAGATTTGATTAAGCATGGGGGAAGGTGTTAGGCACCCCCGAACCCCTATTCAAAGATGGTTACCTACTTCCTACATCTAAGCCAATTAAGGTGAAATAAATAAAAGGAATTTAAATTGATATTTAATCATGCTTAGTTAAAAGAAAAATCATATGAAACTGAAAGGAAAACTAACCTAGGTTGGTCGGAGTGAATCGTACGATTTGAATTGCAAATCGTAATCTGAATCGCAAATTAAATGAGATTTACCCAATTAAAATTTTCACCTTCGATTTAAATTGTTTTGCTTGGGATTCGAATCGAATCATAGGATTTGAATCGCAAATCGCAAGGATTTAACAACCATGGGTCGGACCCTTTAGAGTTGCCTACATACCCAACTTGGTGGGATCATACCAGTGTAGTGCAATCGAGCATGCTAAGTTGATTTTAAGGTTTGTTTTTTACATGTTTGAATGTTTTTGGGATTTTAGATTTTATTAGGAAGTTTAGGCTCATGTAGGAGCGTATGAGAAGTTTTGCAAGTTAACCGGGTGAGAAATTAACCCATGTAAGGTCAAAGTATCTGGGGAGTTCAGGACTAAGTGCATAACCCAATGTTTTAAAACCCGAAAACTCGACTTGACTCGAAACCTTGCCGAGTAGAGTCAACTCGAAAACTCGAGCAAAACTCGTTCGAGTAATCATCCCTAAAACTTGAACATATATAATATGTTTCTAATACTATATATATGGTATAAATTCAAAATTAATGATAAAACATGCCTAAATTGAGATATATAATTCAGCATATACTAAACATCCCCCTTTATACTAAGGGTGGGTGGGGTGTGTTAAAAAAAAACATAATTTGGTCACTCGGGTAGGCTGGTTTACTCGATTTTTAGTTATCACACAAATCGTACATAACTCAGGCAAGTCGGAGCGAGTTACTCACTTTTCAGTGTCACTTCCGAGTTTTACCTCCAACTTGACCCGAAACCTGGCTGAGTCGAGTCAACTTGGTCGAGTTTTAATACAAAGGCATAACCAAGACAGGTTTCCTACAGTGGTCTAGAACAAAAGATTATTCCTGTTTTACAATATTGCCACCATTGGCAGTATTCTTAATACCGCCGGTGTATTAGTAAGTTAAATTGGAATTAGCAGTAATGAGAGTGGCACCAATTATGGTCAACACAATAAAAGAGCATTTGATCTAGTTTGAGTGAGGTTCCATAAGTTGTCAGAGGTCTAGGGGAGGAGGAATCCCTGAGGACAAGTCAGGCATTACTCAGAAAACCAAGAACATTGTTATTTCCAGCACTGTCCCAAATTGGTGATAAACTTAGTACTGCCAATCTGGGTTAATGTTGTAATTAGCATTGTCGTAGTTCTGTCCAGGCTTCAATTGGGGCCAAACGCATCCCAAGTAAAGGGAAAATGTCTTTGAAGCTAAAGGGCCCCTAGGGAGGCTCACGTTAATGAATTAAAATGGGAGCGCAACACTATTTTCAGTGTCTGCCTGTATTGGTGGTAAACGCAATACCGCCAATATAGACCTCACTGAAAATAGTGATTGGTTTGGCCAGTGAAGTGATGATCCTGGGCTTTAGAGGACTGGGATGGATGATAAAACATAAACACGGATCAAAATTCCCAAGAAAGAGGCTTGAAGCGCAACTGTTTCACAAGAGCTAAAATTAGCAGTAGAGGCTCTGCCGCCAATCCTACAGTCACTGGAACTAGGATCGGCGGTAAAGCCAGTAACACTACTGTGTGAAAGGCCAGAACAGTGTTGTTCTGGACTACACTCTCTTTTAGGGACTTTGGGCATCCTTAGGCTTCATCATACCCATTTTCACATAATAATAAAAAAGAATAAACATATGCATAAGAAGAAAGGGAGAGTACCCACTCTCCTTTCATGAGGCCCCTTTTTTTGTCGAAGACAGCATAGACAAAGGGAGGGTACCCACCCTCCTCAGTGTACCGACATTCCAAAAATAGGCTAAATCCATATTGGTGATAGAACTTCTACCACAAATACTTGAAACGGTCAAAGTGGGGTTTTTTTCATGGGTTATGGCCTTATGGGATTGGGTAAGGCAATTGGCCTTTGGTTAGGGGTGTTGGGCCTAGGTGGAGGATTTTGGGCAAATTCCTTGAAATTTTGAAAAGGAAAAAGGAGGAGGAATAGGGGGTGCAAAAATGGGATGTTTACATCATACGCACTGCACTACAAGTGGATTCCTGCAATAATTAAAAGATATGGCGACACAACCTGGAATTCAATCCCGGATTACTCTAAATCAGTTACTATATGGATCTTCATCATAGGATGAGGATCCATCCCCTCAAGGAACTCATTTTAGCATGGAATCAGAGTTTATTGAACTATTGTTAACTAGAGAAGAAGCTGAATGGCTCAAGAGCATTTTGGTAGATGTACCAATATGGGGAATGCAAGAGCTAACAATTACAGTTTACAATGAATAATCAGGCCGCTATGTTGAAGCGTGTAGCGAGAACTATAATTGGTTAATCCAAGTAGATCCATCTTAAGCATAACCATATTAGAGGCCTGATCGCTAATGGTAAAATCGGGAATCAATATGTGAAGTCCAAAAAGAATTTGGCTAAACACCTCTATAAGGGCATTAGCACGGACATTTATATTAGGGAGAAACCCAACCTAATAAGCCACTCAAGTTCAACGAGAATAACAAACCTTGTAAACGAATGTGTAAGCTCCCCATTTTTGCATCCCTATAGGGCCTACAAAACTTGTGACCTATGAGAGAGTTCTCCAAAATACCCTTGACTTTTGCAAAAATTATCAAATGCCCCTATGTTGACAAATTATCAAAATACCCATATTCATTTCAAAAAGGGCATTTTTATCCAAAATTTAAAAAAATTATTTGAAAAAATTGAAACCTTTTCAGATTAAAATAGCATTAAAAAAGGGGAATAGATTTAACTAATCGTGGGGTGACATATGTCATCTTAGGGTTTGCATTTTGAAACTAAAATCAATGGTGGCTATAATACATTACCAACAATGTATTTTATAAAATTGGGCAAACATTCAGCAAAAGAAGTTGCTAAACTCAAAAATGAATTAGCCGAAAGCAGATTTAGGAGTATAAAGCTAGCGGTAGAATAATACTCACCTGCCAGGTCTTAAAGCCCATAACAAAATGTCAGTAATACTATTACCAATACTTCTGTATCGTGTCTAATTTGCAGATGTCATTATTGGTTTTACCAACACCTTCAAGTTCTAAAAAATGGCTTGTTAAAATTGGTTTTAGCGACACCCATTCTAAGCATTGTTACAAATCTCCCGAGAAATACTCAATTTCTTAAGAGAAATACCGAGAAAAACACCTAAAGTTCAAAACTCTGAATTTATCACGATATTTTAAAAATCTTGCGAAAATACAATTTTGTATTTTTATCATGTAAATATCACGATATTTCTCCGATATTTTAAAAATATCGCGAGAGATACCCAATGTTTTTTGTTTGATGAATTTATAAATTAGTGATATTTATTATAATGAAAATTATTTTTTTAATCATTGCTGAGATATAGCCAAGTAATACTCAAAAAAATCTCTAGATTTGAAAATATCTTGAGAAAATTTCGGCCGATAAAAACCCAAGAACGAGATTTTTTTAACACTGATTCTAAGCACCAATGCACCATTGCACCTCTCTATATAAACCTATTATGGGTTTTGAATTCTAGACTTTAGCTCATAAACTAAGAGAACTCTGAAAGAATTTAGCTGTTATTTTGGAGAATTTTTAGGGAGAACCCTCTCTTCTTTCTATTCTTTCTCTTACTGAAACTTACGTTGGAGGATTTTTCATAATATTGGACAACGTTTCGTCCCACACAAAGTAGACATAGGATAAAAGCAAAAGGCCAATGTAAGTATGATTCTTTAAACTCTTTATTCTTTATTTTCAATGTTCTCTATTTTGTTATATTCCTTTTTGTTTCATTTAGAGGATGGGGAATTGATATGAGAAGTTTGGGGATGTTGGATGTTTTACTCATAATTTTGAAATGATATAGTTTGTTTAATGTTGGATTTTTGGGTTAGATTTATCCTTCGGCCTAATTAAAATTTCCTTTTAATTCAATCCATAAAGGGAAACCAGCTCAGAATAGCCTTAAATTTGTTCTTTAGACTGATTTCAGCCATAGACATAGACCATGGCAATTTCTGGTTCGGCATGTCTGCACTGTTGATCATGTCTTATGCTGCATTCTAGACTTGATATTGTGCGATCGACCCCTTCAAGGATAAATATAACCCTAAAAAATTTTAATGTTGTATTTTCAGCCTTCTGAGATCATCAATGACCTATGATTTTATGTTGGACACTAATTTAGGGTACCTATAGTTATATGTCAATCTTATTTTGGACCCTATGATCAGGTCCGATTGATTCTGACCCCATATTTTTATGGCAGTTTCCTAATTAAATTCGGAGTAAGTATTAAAACACCGGGATCCATTTAGAGTTCGAGAGAGGAAGTTATGGCTAGAATAAGTTTTTAGACATAATTTATTGTAGTGCCTTGAGAAGCCGGGAGACTATAGTTAGTGACAATATCTCTACTGTTAACTATTGTTTTGGATCCAGGTGCATGCTGGCAAAAGTAGGACTACTACCACCATTGGTATTGCCCTGATTACACTCTACCACCAGTAGCATTGCTGACAACATGCTCTGCAATTTTTCCAACACTGTCTTCCTCTTAATTCAGACCCCTCTGGTTTTGCTGTTTTGTTATGTTGCTTTTTTCAGAATCTATTTTTAGCCTTTTGACCACCTTGGTATCTCTTAAGGTTAGTCTCATCTTACTTCCACTATGCTTCATACCCGCATGGGTTTAAACTGCTTTAGGCCATCCAAAAAAAATTTAGTAGAAATAATAAAAGAATTTAAAAAAAACATTTAAAAATAACCCAAAACTATGAGTTAGACATGCTTTAGACAGGGGCAGAGCCAGGAATTTTTCATTGGGGGGCCTGAAATACATGTATAAAAAAAAAAATAGGATTTGTAAGTATGGAACTTGGGGGTTCGGGGGCGTAGCCCCCGGGACATTTTTTTTTGGGGTAATTTTTTTATTTTGAGAATTTTTTTCTGGTAATGTCCTTAAGGTCGCCACGTGTCCCTATTGATACCCTTAACTGTGGTTAAGATTCACCCATATATCCTCGGTTTTAAAAAAATATATCAAAAATTTCAAACCATAGTTAAAATTTACTAACTCCTGAGGTTAAAAAAATTTTAAATTTAATATTTTTTTCTAAAACCAAGGATAAGTAGGTGAACTCTAAGAATGAGTGATTTTTAACCATAGTTAAGGGGTGCTCAATAGAGACATGTGGAGACCTAAAGGGCATAAAGGGACTCCATTGGAGGGCCCACTATATATGTGAAAAAAATTGAGGGGGCCACTAATACATATAAGACAAAAAAAAAAATGGGGGAGCAAAGTATACTAAAAAAAATTAAAAATTTTGGGGGCCCCACTATTTCATACCAAAACTACAAGGAATTCCAAAAATTTTGGCCCTGGGTCCACCCCTGCCTTTAGAATTACATGTGGCTTGATTCCATACAAATGAATACATAGGCAACCCAACCCTAAACGGGTTTAGCTGCCATAGATAAAACTTTAGGTTGGCTTTTTTTCAGTTACTTGTTGATATTTTGAGATTGTTACTATTTAGGTAGTTTCTATTTTTGAAATTAGCATGCTTTTATAATAGTACGCATGTTACTATTCTAGATGAATGCTGCTAAAAATTGTTTTAGCATGTTTCCATTTTTATTCATCACTTTCTTAGCTTGTTTCTATTTTGGGGATAATATCTAAAACATCATGTCGTTAATTAGGAATTTTAATAGGGTGGGTTTCAATTTTAGTCTAATTTGGATATAGGAAGTAGGCAAGTGCTACTAGCTAAAAGACTTAAGTGCCTACTAGATTTAAAATCTACTACCTACTCATATTAGAACTTGTTGTAAGGTACATTTTTATAGTTGGCTAATTCCGTTATCAAACTGAGTCAAGTGTGTGTCTTGAGTACTAGTCATCCAGCTTGTCCTGTTCATGACGATGAAGACTGATAAAGATCAACTAAAGAACATTTCGTTTGTCACCTTCGTCTCAACTCCTACAATGGTAAGTGATCAAGATACCTAATTTACCTTAGATAATTTGACTTGGTATAATCATTAATGCCTTAGGTGCAGTTTTACAACATGATCCGTTTGAACGAACCTATTCTGGTTCAAACAAAGAACGTTGTTCGAACAACCAATTAGGCTGGTCGAACATTTTGCTCTCGAGTTTAGATTTAGGATTCCTACTGTCCACTATAATTTTAATAGGAGACGACTCTATCCTTGCTTATTTAGCATTATTCGTTTCTAAGAATCTCTCATAATTTGGAATGGTGATAAAATTTCATGACTATAATTAAAAGAGTTCAAATTTGCAATATAACGACCTAGATTTTCAGAATAAAATCCTAAGGCCAGGATGACCGGTAATTAAGTATAATTAATTAAAGAATAATATTTATGAATATTTGGGTGTTACTTTCCCCAATCGGAATCCGTAAAACCTCGGGAAAGTGTTTGAGTGTAACCACGGGTTCTAGTTATCGGATTCGGTGTCCAGTAATTACCTGTAAAACCCAGTGTTTTTTCCTGAAAATCTCACATTGTATATCAATTTGCATTTCTGAATGAGTACATGTCGTGTCGGCTCCGTCACACATTGATTCGCAAAACCTCGGAGCCTCATACATAAGAAAGCTAGAAAATCTGCAGATTTCGAAATTTAGTCGGTACTCAATATTTACCGATTACCCCAATAGAAATCTTCGAAACCCACACACCGTGTGTCGGTCAACCGTCTGGATGACTGCCTGTTATCTCGGCTTTATTGCAACTCAAACCACTAAACCACGATGTGTTTAACATCCAAAATCAAGAAATTTGTGGGCTTTACAATTTTCTTCAAGACTTCGGTTTTACTATCAAAACTCAACATTTTCCCCTGAGATTCGCACAGCGGATGTCAGACTGGCCCTTCTACGGTCACTTGTTGTTTTGTCATCATCGCACGTCATTTTGTGGAGTTACGAGGGCTGTACGCGTGAAAAGTGGGAAACTGGTCAACATGGTCAACGGGCTACATCATCGCGGCCCATGTGCTGCACATGGCTTGCCCATGAGCATCGCCACATCACCCCACTAACCTCTATATAAAGAGGGCCACCCCCCTCATTTTCTCCATTTCGTGAGAGGCACCGAACCCCTACCTGTGGGGTTTTTAGAGAGTGAAAGTTAAGAGAGAGAGAAAGGAAGAGAGAGAAAGTTAGAGAGAGAGAAAGAGGAGAGGTCTACCTTGAGGTTCTTCGACATTCGGATGCAACTGTGATGTCCGTTTTGCCATACGGAGCTTCTAAACACGCGTAGGAGGTAAAATCTATTTTCCGCTTTTCTATTTTTCCTTTTAAAATATTTTTTTTGTACATGAAATGGTTTGTGCTATGATGTATGGATGAAAAAGGGTCGGAGACCCAACATGCGATGTATGGAATGGATGGGGATGTGTGAAAATTGAGCAAAGGGGTGTAGCCCTTGGTTTCGGGCTAGATAGCTCGAAATTTTGGCTTACATGGAATGATTTGTGATGAAATATGGATGAAAAATGATCGAAGACCCGATATGAAGTGTGTTGGGATGTGTGAAAAAGCAAGAGGGGGCGTAGCCTTCGATTTCGGGCTGTAAACAGCTTGAAATTTCGGCTTTGTATACTGGGCGATCAATCGCCCAGTACTAGCAATCAATCACCAGTGCGTAGGCTTGGGATTTTTTATCATGTTTGAGTTCGGACCCTCCGGGAAGCCCGGTTTGGTTCCCGGGAAGTGATGTAATGCTACTTTAATGCTTGTAAGGCAATGGAAGGGTTCATTGACCTGGTTAAGTTCCTCCTCGAAACGCTCCTTGCACGATGTGATGCTACTTTAACGCTTGTAAGGTGATGGCAAGGTCCATTGGTCCGGTAAAGTTCCATCTCAGAACAATCCTTGTATGATGTGATGTTGTTTGGACATGGTAAGGTAATGGAATGGTCTATCGGCCAGATAATGTTCTACACCGAAATGGTATACCCTCGGACTTGGTCCACAAGCGTGAGACCCAATTGGTTCAATTATTCAAGCAAAGCTTGAATAATTGGGGATTTCTTACAGTTAGAAAACCTAACATGTGTTAAACACTATCTGTGGTCCCTCTATGACTAGGTCTGGAAATGCGAGTCTGGTAAGAGCCGGGATTCCTCCGTGACTAATAGTCAGGAGAGTTAGGATGACATTGGGTCGAAAGACTCAAGGTTGGATTAGGTTCTATGGACCCAGGGATGTATTAAATTTACGAACTCAATAATGTTACCTTGAGAGGGCATTAACCTGTATCGGCAGGTATAAATCCTACAGAAGTTGTGATGTTATAGGATGGTTGCCTTGAGGGATAATGTACTGCAGGGGCAAGTACATCCCAACAGAGTTTAGATTAAGCATTGTACTGTCAGAGGTGTTATGCCCGACAGGATTTGATGATAGAAGTGTTGTGCCTGACAGAATTGATGTCAGATGTTGTGCCTGACAGGATTTGATGTCAGAGGTATTGTACCTAACAGGATTTGATGTCAGAGCAGTTGTGCCTTACAGGATTTGATATCAGAGGTGTTATATCTGACAAGATTTGATGTCAGAGGTGTTGTGCCTAACAGGATTTGATGTCAGAGGTGTTATGTCTGACAGGATTTGATGTCATAGGTGTTTTGCCTGACATGGATACAGTCAGAGGTGTTTTGCCTGATAGAGTTATATTGTCATATGTGTTCGTGGTAGTCGGGTGTTTCCTGATGGTCAAGTGTTTCCTGTTAGTCAGAGGTGCGTCCTTGGCATATCAGATGGGTTTCTTTTCCTGGTTATTAGATGAGTATCCTGTTGATCATATTTGTATTCTGGTAATCAGATGTATTACTTGACAAGGGTGTTATGTCAGAGGTGTTATGCCTGACAGAGTGATATGTTAGATGTGTTCCTGATAGATAAGTGTTTCATGATGGTTAGGTGTTTCCTAGTGGTCCGGTGTTTCCTATTAGTTAGAGGTGCATCCCTGGTATGTCAGATGGGTTTCTTTTCCTAGTAGGTCGAATGGGTTTCTTGGCTATTAGATATGTATCCTGGTGATCAGAGGTGTATCCTGGGAATCAGATGTGTATCCTGATGATCAGATGTGTTTCTTGACAAATGTGGTTATGTGAGTTGGTGTTCCGACAGTGGAAAAATATAAAATGATATGTCAGAGGTGTTGTTCCTGTTAGAGTATGATATGTCAGAAGTGTTGTTCCTAGCAGTGGTTTATGTCAGAGATGTTCCTGGCAATGATCGAGTGAAGGCCAGGGTTATGTGTGGATTATACAGATTTAAGGTTAATTGGGTTAGCATACCCAAGGATTAGTCGTAATCGGAAAAAGTCCCGATTGGTTCATAATTGAGTCTGTGGACTCAGGGTTAGAGGTTGTACACGAGCAAAGGACCTGTCGATCGAGTCTATGGACTCAAGGATAGAGCATGAGCGGTTATCTGAAACAATAACCTGGTGTTGTGGACAATGATTGGATGAACTTGAAAATGGAAAACACTTGGAGGTTGGGAACCTCGGACAAGGTGAAATAACCCTGAGTGACCTCGGGTCACAAATTACGATATTATTATAATATGAGAATTATACTATACTAATATATCTTATTGATGATTGTTACTATGTGGAAAATAATCTAAATGGACTGTGGAGTATGCTGGGCTCTATAGCTCACCCCCCCTCATTTTATGTCTTCAGATCCTGATGCGGTTGCCGATTAGCAAGGAGCTACGCTTAATAGATTCTAAAAAGTGAATTGGTGCATTAGTGGCACCAAAAGTAAAGACTATTGTAGCAAGCAAGGTAACACATTTGCTTATGATGGGGTATTGCGATGGCCAGCTATTATTGCTAATGTAAGCTTATAAAAAAAGTTGAAAATTCCCGTATTTTTGCGAACAAAGTCTTCCACTATGTGGTAATGACGACCGGACGCGCGTCTCAGAACATTATTCCCTAGGGCACGGGGTCAGGACATCACAGTTGGCATCAGAGCTAAAAGAAATAACCATAATAACAAATCGTATTCGATATATGGTCTAATTGTATATTAGACTCAATTAGGACTGTCATACATTATCAGTTTCGAATGAAATGACGATTTGAAACCTTGAGTATACGTTAGGAATGAACGTTGGAGATATAGATCATCTTTCGGAGGCATGACAGTGTAATAGGTAGTCTTATTATGCTTAAGGGGATTAAGCATGATTTGACTAAGTAGGATAGATGGGTGATATATTTTGGATTATCTTTTGATAAATTAGATTTTGATGTTTCTATTGCGAGATAGTAAAGCGTTGTTATTTTTGTCAAAAAGAATACGATGCCACCGAGACGAGCACCTGGAAACACTCTGGACGGAGCATTTGAGGTCATCACTGCTTTAACAGAATTGATTCAACGGCAACAAAGTGGTAACCGTGTCCCTATTAATCTAGAACAAGAACAAGGGAACGGTAGTAGAGTTGAGAAGTTCTGGAGGCTTAGACCGAACTCGTTCTCCGGTGCCATCGATCCGTTAGTGGCCGAAAACTGGATTTGAGAACTTGAGAAGATCTTTCGGGCGATGGCATGCCCATAAGAGGTTAAGCTAGAGTTTGCAATATTCATATTGTCAAGAGATGCTAAGCATTGGTGGACGACCGTCGAGAGGACAATTTTAGAAGATCAAAAGTCTATCTATTTTATGAAAAGTATTTTTTGGTCTCCATGAGGAAGACGAAGAAGATGGAATTCCTTCAACTGACTCAAGACAACATGTCGGTCAGCGAGTATGAACAGAAATTCAACCAGCTCTCCCGATTTGCAATAAGAGTTGGTGAGGATGAACAATGGAGAGTCGACAAGTTTGAGGATAGATTGAAACCAGCAATCAAAGGAAAACTAGTAATTCAAAGGTTTACCTCATTCTCAGAAATTCTAGACAGAGCTTTGAGAATTGAAAATGTAAATAAAGAAATACAAGAATCATTGACCGTCAGAGAAAAGAGGTCAATTGAAAGACCCATAGACAGAAATATTAGAGGACTACAACAAGAAGAGAAAATTTGATAACTTTAGCAAAGGAAATGTTTTGGAAGGAGTGAAAACATCGAATTTTGAGCATGGTAATCGAGACCAGCGAACTGAAGCCTACAAAGTTAGGGTTTGTTATCAGTGCGGCAAGTCGAGCCACATCAAAAGGGAGTTCCCCGATTTTGAAACAAAAGTCAGGCGAGGACAAAAAGGGTCTTGTCTTCGCAATGTCACAAGAAGAAGTCCAGCACAATGAGGACATCCTTAGAAATAGACTTTAAACACTTGTGTTTTGTCATAGTGGGCATTATCATGATCTATGTTTTGTATTTACGTCCTCTATTAACTATGTAAAGACTAAAAGTTATCTAAATAGTATTGATATATTTTGGTGATGTGTTTGAATGTATAGAAGTCATATGAGTGAAGCAAATGAGAATCCATTACTAGATAAGGAAAATTTTCAAAAATAATTTGGACTGTCGAAGATAAAATACAGATGGACTACGTGAAATTCTCGTACCCCTAATGTAAGGATGGCAGTAAGAGGACATTACAGTACTATATGGATTACCCTCCACTATTGAGAGATACAAGTTGATCAAATTTCGATGACGAAATTTTTATAAAGAGGGGAGATTGTAACGACCCGGATTTTCAGAATAAAATCTTAAGGCCAGGATGACCGGTAATTAAGTATAATTAAATAAAGAATAATATTTATGAATATTAGGGTATCACTTTCCCTAATCGGAATCCGTAAAACCTCGAGAAAGTGTTTGGGTGTAACCTCGGGTTTTGGTTATCGTATTCGGTGTCTGATAATTATTGGTAAAACCCAGTGTTTTTCCCTGATAATCTAACATAGTGTATTAGTTTGCATTTCTTTACGAGTATATGTCGTGTCGGCTCGGTCACGCATCGATTCGCGAAACCACGGGGCCTCGTAAGTAAAAAAGCAAGGAAATCCGCGGGTTTCAAAATTCAATCGGTACTAAATATTTACAGATTGCCCCAATAGAAATCTTCGAAACTCACACACTGCGTGTTGATCGGCCATCTAGACAGTCACCTATTGTCTCGGCTTTATTTCAACTCAAACTGCAACGTGTTTAGTGTCCAAAATCAGGAAATTTGTGGGTTTTGCAATTTTCTTCCGGACTTTGGTTTTTCTATCAAAACTCAACATTTTTCCCCGAGATTCGCACAACGGATGTCGGATTGCCCCTTCTATGGCCACCTATCGTTTCATCATCATCGCACGTCGTTTCGAGGAGTAACGGGAGCCGTACGCGAGAAAAAGTGGGAAACCGGCCAATGTGGTTAACAGGCCACATCATCGCGGCCCCTGTGCCGCACATGGCTTGTACATGGGCATCGCCACATCAGCCCCCACTAACCTCTATATAAAGAGGGCCACCCCCCCTCTCATTTTATCCATTTCGTGAGAGGCACTGAACCCTTGCCCGTGGGGTTTTTAGAGAGAAAAAGAGGAGAGAGAAAGTTAGAGAGAGAAAGAGGAGAAGGTCTACTTTGAGGTTCTTCAACGTTCCAAACACAACCAGGACATCCGTTTTGCCATATGGAGCTTATAAACACGCGTAGGAGGTAAAATATTTTTTCCTCTTTTCTATTTTTCCTTTTAAAATATGTTTTTGTAAATGAAATGGTTTGTGTTATGATGTGTGGATGAAAAAGGGTTGGAGACTCGACATGCGATGTATGGAATGGATGGGCATCTGTGGAAATTGAGCAAAGGGGTGTAGCCCTCAGTTTCGGGCTAGAGAGCTCAAAAATTTGACTCACATGGAATGATTTGTGATATAATATGAATCAAAAAGGGGACCGGATATGAAGTGTGTTGGGATGTGTGAAAAAGCAAGAGGGGCGTAGCCCTCGGTTTTGGGCTATATACAGCTCGAATTTCGGCTCTGTATATTGGGCGATCGGTCGCCCAGCATTGGCAATCGATCGCTAGTGCGCAAGCTTGGGTGTTTTGACCTTGTTTTTGTTCGGACCCTCCGGGAAGCCCGGTTTAGTTCCCAGGAAGTGATGTGATGCTATTTCAACACTTGCAAGGCAATGGAAAGGCCCATTGGCAGGGTTAAGTTCCTTCACAGAACGCTCCTTGCATGATGTGATGCTACTTTAACGCTTGTAAGGCGATGGTAGGATTCATTGGCCTAGTAAAGTTTCATCTTGGAACAATGCTTGTGTGACGTGATGTTGTTTGGACATTTTAAGGCAATGGAATGGTCCATCGGCCGAGTAATGTTCGACACCGGAACAGTATTCCCTCGAACTTGGTCCACAAGCGTGAGGCCCAACTAGTTCAATTATTCAAGAAAGGCTTGAACAATTGGGAATTTCCTACTGTTAGAAAACCTAACTTGTGTGAAACGTTATCTGTGGTCCCTCTTTGACTAGGTCTGGAGAGGCGGGTCTACTAAGAGTCGGGCTTCATCCGTGGCTGATAGTCGAGAGAGTTTGGATGGCATTGGGTCGAAAGACCCAAGGTTGGATTGAGGTCTACGAACCCAGTGATGTATTGAGTTTACAAACTCAATGATGTTACCTTGAGAGGGCATTGACCTGTGTCGGCAGGTATGCACCCAACAGAGGTTGTGATGTTACAGGATGGTTGCCTTGAGGGAGGATGTTCTGTAGGGGCAGGTACCTCCAAACAGAGGTCATATTAAGTGTTTTATTGTCAAATGTGTTGTGCCTAACAGGATTTGATGTCAAAAGTGTTGTGTCTAACAGGATTTGATGTCAAAGATGTTCTGCCTGACAGAATTTGATGTCAAAGGTGTTGTGCCTAACAGGATTTAATGTTAGAAGTGTTATGCCTGACAAGATTGGATATCAGAGGTGTTGTGCTTGATAGGATATGATGTCAGAGGTGATGTGCTAACAGGATTTGATGTTAGAAGTGTTATGCCAGACATGAATTGATGTCAGAGGTGTTGTGCCTGAAAAGATTTGATGTCTTCCTGGCAGGGCGAATGGGTTTCCTGTCTATCAGATGTGTATCCTAGTGATCAGAGGTGTATCCTAGCAATCAGATGTGTATCTTGGCGATCAGATGTATTTCCTGACAAATGTGGTTGTGTGAGCTGATGTTCCAATAGTGGGAAAATATAAAGTGATATGTAGAGAATTATTCCTAACAAAGTATGATATGTCAGAGGTGTTGTTCCTGACAAAGTAAAGACTACTGTAGCAAGTGAGGTAACGCATTTGCTTATGATGAGTTATTGTGATGATCAATTGTTATTGTTCATGTAAGCTCATAAGAAAAGTTGAAAATTCCTGTATTTTCGTGGGCAAAGTCTTCCGTTGTGTGGTAATGATGACCGGGCGCGCGTCTCGGAACATGATTCCCTAGGGTACGGGTTCAAGGCGTCACATGCAAGACCTCAGTATCTGATGAGAATTATATTTTAGACTATGCCAAGTTTCAAGTCTAATGACACATTTACTTATGCAAAGAATCTCATATCTTACCAGATTTTTTTTTCTAAATCTAATTTTTTTTAAAATTTAATGGGGACTATTATGTATTTTGGATGATTCGAAATAAATGTGTTTCTTTTAGTCCCACATCAAAATCCAATGAAAGTCTTGTTCTCCATATAAAAGGTGGAGTTGGTTAGAATTCTTGGGCCTTCAAGGGGATTAAGAATTTTATGAGTATGGGCACGATGCTACTTGTGACAAATCTATGCCCACACACACACACTGTTGAGCCCGACAGGGATGGGTTGGGTTGGATCTTTGAGTGAATTAATATTTTTTCACTTAAACCCTAATTGATATTGTTATCTATTTATAGCTGTTTGAGGTATGTATTAGTGGGGTATTATAAAGTTTTGGGTGCCACTAATGGGCACACTAATCAGTTATTAATATGGATATAAAGTTATTTAAATGGATCCTTTTTACTTGATTAAAAGCTCTTCTTCCTCTTTTACAATACACAGAAAATAATTTTCTACTATTGTTCTCTACACTCTTCTGTTTCTTTTACTGTTTTTACTCCATTATGGAGTAAGATAATAGAGTAAGGTGAACTACTCTATTAATTTCATGATAAGAGTTAGGTAATGAGTACTATGAGTTATTTTATCCTGAATTGTTACCTTTGAAGCCCTGAGAATTTGTAGTCAGGGTGCAAATCGTCTGAAAGAGTTATTTTGAGCCTCAACTCATGAGAATTCTCTGGAGTGTTTGTAGTTCGTATGGTGCTGTGCTTGTAGATCAAGCTTCAAGATAACTTACTAACAAATTCACTTGGCCAAGTCCTTTTTTGATGGTGCCATACATCATGTGATGAATTATGAATTTTTTAATATTTGAGGAAATAGAATTTTATGTAATTAATAGTACAAAACTCATCTTCATCTCACCTTATATAGGTGATGGTGTTAGACAGTCCATTTACAGGCTTCCAATCCATTTTCTTGAGAAAAATGCGCAAGACCTTGTACCATGTAAAACCCTATGATGTCTACTGTAACGACCCGGAATTTTAATATAATAAAATTATGTGTTTATGGGTCCTTAATGAAGGTTAATTAGTTAATTAATTGTTAAATTAATAAGAAGGGGATTTTGCTCAGGGTTGAAGTGCACCGAGGAAATCTCAGTATCATTTGGCAAAAATTCGCACACAGTGTGCCGGTCGACTGCCGGGACACACCCCTACCGTATCGGTTCCGTCAAGTATCATTTCGCGGGACCGCGGGGTCATTATGTGTGATAAAATTGAGAGAAACGGGAAATTTCTATATTTCCAGAAATTAAGTGGGACCCAATATCTGTTAGAGATCCTAATAGAAATCCGTGCGGTTAGCACTAATGCGTGTCGGTCGGCCGTGGGGACTAATGTCTGTCGTCACGGCAGTTAGTTACCTCAAAAGAAGAAACGGCGGCCTGTTTTGTGTTCGAAATCAGGAAATTAGTGGGTTTTGCAATTTTCTTCCGGACTAAAGTGTAGCTGTCAAAACTCAGTATTTTTCCCCGAAATTTTTACAGTAGGTGTCGGACTGCCCCAAGTTCGGTCACCTAAAGTTTCGTCAAAATCGGATGTCTTTAAGTAGGACCACGAAGGCCGTATACATAAGAGAAAAAAAAAATAATCAAATTGGTCAACCGTTGACTTGGTCAACGGGACCATTAATTATGGTCATGTGCTATGCACATGACTTTATCTATATATAAGGGAGGCCAGCCTTCCCATTACTTACGTTCTGTAAACAGTGGGAAAATTCTGCTACAGCATATTGTAGAGAGAGAAAGTGAGGAGAGAGAAAGGAAGAGAGAGAAAGAGGAGAGAGAAAGGAAGAGAGAGAAAGGGAAAGGGAGGTCTCCTTGAGGTTTTTCGACGTCCCCGACGCGTTGGCGGCATCTGATTTTCTCTCCGGCGTCTCGTTTTGCGTGTAGAGAGAGAAAGAGAAAAAGGTAGAGAGAGAAAGTTGCATGCGCTCTACCTTGGGGTTGATCATCCTTCCGAGCGCGTTGGCGGTGTCCGTTTCGACTCTAGTCGCCTCGAAACGCGTGAAGCAGGTAAAACCCCTCTCTTTTCTTCACTTTTCCACTTATTTTGTTATATTATTTCATGTGATGTATACGCATGTCTTTTGACGTGAATGAAAAAGGGGCGGAGACCCCTATATGATGTTGTGATTTTATGTGGTCCCTCAGGGAGCCCAGATCGGGTCCCGGGTAAATTGTATCGCCACCCTAGGGTGACGAAAAGTTGTTTTGCATGTCTTGTAAGGCTATGGAGACATCCATTAGTCTGGAAACGCTCCCTAACGGGACGGTGTGTTACCGGAGTTGGTTCACGGGCGCGAGGCCCAAGTATTTTAGTTAATCAAGCGAGGCTTGGGTTAACTGGGGTTAACCTGTGGTTAGAAAATCTAACCAGGGTTCAGTATAGTCTGTGGTTCCTCTTTGACTAGGTCAGGAGAGACGGTGCCCAGTAAGGCCCGGGGTTCCTCTATGACTGATAGTTGGGAGATGTCGGTCTGCTTGTCTAGGTCGTCCGTGGTGCCTCTTGGACTAGGTCAGGAGTGGCGGTGTCCTGCATGGCCCGTGGTTCCTCCGTGACTGGTAGTCAGGAGATGTCGGAGTCCTAGGGAGTTTAAAGTGGCTAAACATCAGATAGTGTATAGTCCGGGGTTCCTCTCTCGGTGGGTTAGAAGATGTCGGCACCGTGTCTATCGTGGTCCCTTCTTGGTGGAACGTCAGGAGATGTCGGCATTGGTATAGATGTCGGGGTTCCTCCGTAGACTAGCCAGAAGATGACGGTAGGCAGGTTGGTCGGGGTTCCTTCATAACTGATACTCAGGACGATGGCGGCGAATACACGGTAGATGTGACCAGTCAATTGAATGGAAAAATGTTCTTATTGGGTGAATGCCCATGTTGTGGATGTAAGCTTCGGATACGAAGTGGTCTGAGTTGGTATACTCAGAGTTGGTGTATTTGTTTGAGTTGGTGGACTCATAGTTCGGTATGGAATCATCGGATTCCAGATGAGTTGAGTTGGTATACCCAAGGTTTTGTCATGTTCGGGTGAAAGCCGGAACAACGTGTGTGAGTCTAAATGACTCAATGTATTATGGTTATGATTTAGAGACTTTAAGCTAAACATTTGTGGACTGTGGCCAATTAATAGAGTCTTAGGACTCGAAATGAAACATGATTGATAATCGAAACGATAATTTGGTAATATAATACATTCATAACTGAACCTCATAATTAGAAAGTAATGTGAGGCCGGGAACTTCTGTTAGGGTGACGTAACCCTAAGTGACCTTGGGTCACAATTTATTATATACTGTTCTATTTTACTGTAACATGCAAATTGAACTGCTTATTATATCATTATTGATGCGTGTTATTATGTGGAAAATAGTTTAGAAGGATTGTGGTTTTATTGAGCTTCATAGCTCACTGACTTTTTGTGTCAGCAGATCTTGGAGCTGCTGACCAGTAAGTGAAAAATCTATGTGGATATTTTGGAAGCTTGTACAAGTTGTACCTGGCGTGATATAGACGCCTACTTTTGTAAAACAAACTTGATGTAAATAATACAGGTATATGGTTTGTATGATGGCTATTGTGATGACAGGTATTATTTGCTTTTGGGGAGCATCTGATAAATGTTTAAATTTCCCGCATTTTTGCGGGTAAAGTCTTCCGCTTGCATGATTTGACGAACGGACACGCGTCTCGGAACTTGATTCCCTAGGCGCGGGTTCGGGCGTCATATCTACTCTCCTCAAGGTTGTAGAAAACCTAAAGGGGACATCTGCATAAATTCGATCAGATCGAATGGCTGAATCTAATCGATCAAGGTGCATCAATTAGGATGCACCATCTATAAAACCTAAAAGGTGAAAAGAACAATTGAAAATGATCTCAGCGGGGGGACCTGTTGTCCCTAAAGATGGTTAGGCAGTGGGCTCCTCCTCCCCGTTGGGTAATCCATCCACAATGGAGAAGGTTTGTAACTGAGTAGTACGTCACACTCCCCGTTAAAGCACTCACAATGTTGGACTTTATAAAGGTGAAGACTGAAAAGATACATTTGAAGCCAATACAATCTTAAGCAAAACAACTTTTTTGCTTCGAAATTTTAATTAAAATCGACACCAACAAAGGGAATTTTGGCTTTTTAAACACACTCCAAATTATGCCTGCGTACTAAGACTTAGGGGAGGTTGGCAACCCTTATCTGATCTAATAAGACTTATTTATATAAGATCTAAAAGAATTAGAGCTATTTATCATAGATCATGTTTTAAAATGGTCTATTTGGTAAAATTTTAATTTTTTAAATAATATAGCTCTTATTTCTTATATTTTATTTGGTATATTTTAAATAATAAAGCTCTTATTTGGTATAACATTCAAATAAGCAGTTATTTAAGGGGCATTTGCAATGGGAGGAAACAAAATAGACATTAAAAAATGTTAGAAACATTACAGACATAAAAGTCCTATTTTAGAGAATCAAATGTGCATCTACGAAAATAGTCCTAAAAAAGCAGCCCTGAGATTACTTAAAATACCAAGAAGGCAAGAAGTATGGAGAAGAATACATACAAATTGATGAGATAAGTCAAATCCGTAAGTTTTTCAGGGATTGCCCCTACCTTGCCCAAGTCGTACACTCTCCTGCAAAAATAAATAACAAATGTATAAATAAGAATTTAAATATGAACAGGAACTCTAATTCACGAGAAAATTGGAGTACCCTAAAATATGCCTCGGGATAGGGACATTTGAGAATTACAAAATAAGAAAAGGGCACATATATCTATTAATATTTTGTGTAATTCCTAAAATACCCTTATCACAGTCATTTTAGGGAGGCCCGGTTATTGAATCCATTTTGTGTGTGCAACTTGACACACAGATCTTGTATGCCCATGCTAATAAATAGGGCATGTTAGTAAAAAGTACAAAGTTGTGAAGGGCAAATTTGTTTCGAGTGTTTTTACCAATATATCCACATTTTTTGTACGTGAAGTGCAGGGCACACAAGATCTGTGTGTCGAGTTGCAAACACAAAATGAACTCCAGTTATCTCCTGAACCAAGATCTGTTCATATTTTAACTCTACAAATAAAAAAATTGAAATATGATCGAGAGATCCACTTGAAAACTTCTCTAGAGATATCCTTTTGGTGTTAGTTTAGAACACGGATAGCTGCGGAGAACATGGACAGCTGCGGACACAGCCTTTCTCTACCAGCATATTAACGGCAATATAAATATAAAAACAAAGGATTACTAGCTCCTAGGGTTGATTAACAAACACAGGTTCTCGCGAATAGTTTGAGCTCAGCTCCTTCAAGCTCATATACTTATTAAACTAGACAAAGCTCAAACATGAATTCTAAAATCGATTGCTTAACATGCCGATCTTGTACACGTGTGATGACCCAAGCTTGAACACATGTGCTCGGCTTGCTAAAAGTTAAACTCATTTATTAATATAAGTTTTATGATATTCGATTTAATATATAGTATATAAGTACAATTATAGGTACACATGTCATTATTTTTCTGAAATACCTAATGCATATACTTATATGAATCATGAAAGGTAATTATATGAGCAAAATACTAATGGAATACTAAAAAAATAATTTCATGAAATATAACCATATAAATGAATTATGCATAGAATGGCCAAATAAAAGGGGATAATAGGGAATTGAATAGGGCTTATACTTGTTGCCCAAAGAAATTTTTTGACAGCTAGTTCCCAATTTCCAAAAAGTATTTTTATTTTTTTTTCACTTTTAATGTTCTCAGACAGCTCCTCCTTTTTCTTTTTTTCTTTTTTTTTTTTTAATTAAAAAAAAAAAACACTATAAATTTTCTTCTTGAGGAATGCTAGCCCAATTCTCAGCCTCCAACAACTACTTGTTCACACTAAAGTCTTTAATGTGAAAGGAGTGATTGTGCTTTCACCGGTTGCTTAATTATAGCTGAGCTCGAGCTTATGAGTTTTTTTTTTATCAAGTCAGCTTAAACATATAAGTTGTGAAGCTTGAGTCCAGAGAAAGAGAGACGCACAGTTCTGTAATGTGGCAAGTGGATGCGTTACAAACGCATTTGATGCCGGGGTTGAAGTAGGTGTCATCAAATTCCCTAGAGCCGACGGCAGCTCCGCTACATGGTTCTCCACTTAAGTTCCACAAAGAGCCAGCTTTGAGATCCCAAGTATCGAATATTGAGTTCAAAGCGCTCACTGTTTCATACCATCAATACTCAGTTAACACCAATTACAGAAGAGATAGGTACGTGTTTGTGTGGATGAGACAGAGATACCATACCTTCAGAAGCGTCTGTAGTAGCCTGAGCTTGGGATCTCTCGATGAGGCCGGAGAAGCAGATGCAGCATACAAAGATGGCTATTACTGAAGGATACGGAGGCGTCCCCTTCAATCTCATCTTCTCTCTCTCTCTCAGAAGGTCCCGATCGATCTGAATAAAAATGAAATGGGTTTCTGACATAAATTAGATCAGACCGCATTTTCAGCCAGAATATAAAATAGTCTCATCGTATCTTATCTTTCTTGTTGAGTATAATAATAATAAAAAATTTGCCTTGAAGTGGTAGTTTAGTAATTATGAACACCAAAGAAGGGTATTTTTAACACAACCTTTTTTCTCATAAATACCCAATCCAAGCCGAATTTCGGGTTGCCAACCGGAGCTCCTGTCGGTATAGTTATTCTCCATTTCCAAATGGAGCGAAATGCTCGTGGTTTCCAAACTCTTTATGTCCTCTCTTCGTTAGTGCAAGCACCACCCGCCAAACATCTTACACGTGCCAAAGCATGGTACCGACACGTATTCTCCGTGTATGCTTTTGCCTAACCCGGCGAGTATGTGGCACACTCCTAGTAGGACCTACCACAATCGTACAATACTTCAACTATCGGGATGGATAGGTGAGAGCCGCGTCTTACACACAAAGGTGGTGGTCCTTACTAATTATAATTTTTTATTATTTATTTAACCAAAACATTAGAAGGGACCCAGCACCGCGTTGTGTAAGCGGGCGGCTCTGACTCTGAGAATCTGACCCAGTCATCTTCCTCATAATTAGCATGGCATTTATTCTTTGACCCAGTACTGGTTCTGTTCCAACCTTCCCAAATCCAATCTAAATCTAAATCAAAAAATGAATGGTTTGGATGTGTTCTGGTGTAACCTCTAATAACTTAGATCCAAGAATAGAAAAAATCCAAAAAAAAAATTGTGAAATGAATGAAAATTACTGAGAGTAATTTGTTCTCGGCAATTCAGAGGTCCATGGAGAATTCAATAGTGCCACCTCTCGGTAATTTTCAATCACTTCACTTTCTATTCCATTGTTGAAAGTAACATTAGTGACATTAGCCGCCTCCGTTGGATCAACACTCCAGATTGGTGAGGATTTGCAACATTTGTTAGAAACTGAAATGTCCTTTTTAATGTTTTTTCGCCGGAAAGTGATTTAAACTACCGGCTGCACATGCCATTCGCACTTCAGTTGCCCGATGGAGAATCCAACGACGACCATTTGTGTGGCCCACCATTTAATTCAGGTCATGCCATGACATCATCGGATTTTGGGGTACCAGTGACAAAAAAAAAAAAATCTTTTCAGTCATTTGAAAAAAAATCCCTGCTTTTTGAAATTTTGCATTATGTTCCCGTTGACTTTTAAATCCTTGGTAAATACAACCCTAATTTTAAGTGTTTTTTTTTTTTTTGGAAAGTAAGCTGGGGTTAGGGGTAAACCCCTACCAGTACAACGCCAAGGTATTTTACCAACTAAGCTAGCTGGCACCCATACCCTAATGTCAAGTTGTTAAATAGAAATTTAACTCTTGTTAATTGATTGTTATTAAATAAATTAAGAGACTAAATTATCCTTTCATAATACCATTAAAAGTAAACCCAAAATTGCTTGTTTTAGGTAATGGTGAGTTCCTTTTTTTTTCCTCTTTTTTTCTTTTTCCTGCCAGGTACTAAAATAAAATTGCTTGTTTTTTACCATGTTGTTTTCCTTCCGCCCGACTTTTCCATTGCGGTTTTCTTGTGTCTTCATCAATCTGATTCAATCACCTTTCGGAACTCTTTGACCAGATTCGAATGTGGTCCTGCAACAGACTCGCAAAAATATTGGGTCTACCCAGTCCCGTATAGCCTGCATCGGTCCTTCAACCTTCAATGTTGCTCTCCCTAATCTGAATTTGAACAAGTACAATTGACAATAAATACAAGAAGCAACTAATTTCTTTTCTTTCAAAATTCTTACGATAGCAAAACATGAATCTAAGGGCAGTGATTGAATCTAAAGAAATTGGTTCAATTCTTGTGTGCGTAGAATAGTAAACATTGACAGAAAATCTCTCCAATAATATAAATAAATTTATTCAATATTGATCTACAGGACAAGATCATTGGCTATTGGGCAACAGCCCTATGTCACTCTCAGACGGTTGCATAGTTGAGACGTTTCCTCACTTAAAGAAAACGTACATCTGGATTAGTTTAGATACTCTACTATCAGATGATTTCGGCCCCACCTACAATGAAACCAACCTTACTTTCCGCTATTTTTGACTTTTTAAAAAAAAGTCAAACATTATTTCAAACGTTTTCACAAAACTGCACCAGGAATACATCAACATCATTGCGTCATAAAGAATGAGTGGAAAATAATGTAAAACACCGGATTGCCTACAGCGCCTACATGTTTCTATATCCTTGCTTTTATTGAGATTGTGGTGGCAATTTTTCTCCCTAATTTGGTAATGAAAAATGTTTAAAATGATAATGAAAACTTAACATAAGGAAGAATTTACAAAAAGTTTAAAAGTTAATGCAGAAGATGCAAAATACAAAGGGGTATTTACCAATAGATGAAAAGATAAGGAGGTTTTTACAAATCTTCCTAAAATTTAGGAGAAAAAAAAGTCAAAGTAGTCTTTTCATAACAACTTAACATTTGTTAACTGGTTTCCGACGAAAATTTAACCTTGGGGGGGGGGGGGGTATTTACAAATACCTAAAAAGAGGGGGGTTTACGAATACCCTTGAATTTCTCATTTGGCGGCTGAACTGGCTGAACTGCTGACTCTGCACATGCGACCGATAATTTTAAATCCATTTTCTACCAAAGATGTGCTAATCTAAATTATTATTATTTTTATTTGGGAAGTGTCTAACGGACCAAGCATTCAGTCCATGTCTCCCTTATTAACATTCACTAATTGTGGTTAAGATTGACTCACCCTTAGGGTTCATCCATCTAATTGGGTTACATTCTCCTTGGATTTCTCATCGGGCAGCTGAACTGCTAACTACAGGTGTGGCCGGTAGTTTTAAAGCACTTCCCTTTTATCAGGCGGCTAAATTGCCAACTGCACGTGCAGCCGGTAGTTTTAAATCACTTCGCTTTTCTGCCAAAGACGTGCTGATCTAAAAAAATTAGGGAAATGTCTAGCGGACCAAACATTCAATCCATGTCCCCCTAATTAACATTCACTAATTATTGTTAAGACTGACTCACCCCTAAGGTTCATCCATCTAATCTATGTTTTTAGAAAAAAAAATATTAATCTTAATTTACTTAAACTTAATCAAGTTAAAAGGGGGTTAAAAAGAACACATGGACCGGTATTTGGCTAGCTAGCCGAATGTATGGTCCACTAATCATTGATCAAAAAAACATAACCGTGTTTGATGAAAAAGAAACGGGTATTGTGGGTATTGTATCAAAAAAAAATATAAAAAATAGGTATGTGTCGACTATTGAAACTTGTAGCCTAAGAAAACCTTATTTTTATAAAAGAGAAACTTTTAGAGTTGCTTCCAAAGAAATAACTCCTAAAGACTACAAAATATTAATAAGTTCTCACATCAAAAAAAAACTATTAGTTACAATTTGTACAAAAAAAATTATAAAATTTAAAATAGAATTTAAATATGTGGAGTTTACCTTTCCATGTGTAAATGGTGACAATCTTGTAATTATGAAAAAAGATAGTGATAGGTTTACAAAAAATTTTCTCAATAATTACAAGATTTTCACCGATTTTACACTAAAAGGGAAGCTCTATTCAAGGGGCTTACTTCAACAACTCATATAGACTAAGAATGAAGTCTTATCCATTTGTAGATAGAGCTTCAACAGCAGCTAAGTCTAGAAGGAAGTTGTGAGCATTATATTCATGCATAACTTCCATACTAAGATACCAAGTTGAGAAAAATGGGAAATTTCCAAATTTTCAGAAATTAAGTGGGACCCAATATTTATTGGAGATCCTAATAGAAATCTGTGCGGTTGGTACTAATGCGTGCCGGTAGGCCGTGGGAACTAATGTCTTTCGTCTCGGCAGTTAGTTATCTCAGACGAAGAAACGGCGACCTGTTTTGCGTCCGAAATCATAAAATTAATGGGTTTTGCAGTTTTCTTCTGGACTAAAGTGTAGCTGTCAAAACTTAGTATTTTTCCCCAAAATTTTTACAGTAGGTGTCGGGCTGTCCCAAGTTCGGTCACCTGAAGTTTCATCACTATCAGGCGTTATATAATAGGGTTTCAAAGGATATATGCATGAAAAATAGGAAAATCCAGTCAAACTGGTCAAACTAGTCAAAGTGGTTGACTTGGTCAACCACACCTTTCCACACCAAATGGGTCATGTGCTTTTTGCACATGATCTAAACCCATTTAAGGCCTATATAAATGGGGGCCAGCCCCTAATTGCTCCCGGTTTGCACTGCCACAGAAATTTTAGAGAGAGAGTGAGGAGAGAGAAAGGAAGAGAGAGAAAGAGGAGAGAGAACAGAAGAGAGAGAAAAGAAAAGGGAGTCCACCTTGGGGTTTTTCGACGTCCCCGACGCGTTGGCGACGTCTATTTTCTTCCCCGGCGTCTCGATCAACGTGTAGAGAGAGAAAGAGATAAATCTAGAGAGAGAAAGTGAAGGTTTGAAGGTGAGGAGCTTCACCTTGGGGTTGATCGTCTTCCTGAACGCGTTGGCGGTGTCCGTTTCGGCCTTAGACGCCTCGAAGTGCGTGAAAGAGGTAAAAACCTCTTCCATCTCTTCTCTTTTCCCTGTTATTTGGTATATTCTTTATGTAAAATGTATGCGCGTTGATGGAAAAGGGTCTGAGACCCCGTGGATATGTTATGGGAAGGTGGTTGTGCGTGGAAAATGAGTAGAGGGGTGTAACCCTCGGTCTCGGGTCTCAAAACCCCGGATTTAGACTCACTGCGTAAAAGGCGTGGATGGGAAAAGGGTCAGAAACCCCTATGTGATGTTGTGATGTTATGTGGACATTCGAGGAGCCCAGATCGGGTCCCGAGTAAATTGTATCGTCACCCTGGGATGTCGAAAAGTTGTTTTGCGGGTCATTTAAGGCTATAGACACATCCATTAGCCTGGAAGCGTTCCCTAACGAAACAGTGTGTTACCGGATTTGGTTCACGGGCGCGAAGTCCGAGTATTTCAGTTAACCAAGCGAGGCTTGGGTTAACTGGGGTTAATTTGTGGTTAGAAAACCTAATCAGGGTTAAAGTATAATCCACCGTGATTGATAGTCGGGAGTGGGTGGATTTGATATCCATAGATCCTCTTTGAGTAGGTCAGGGGAGAACAGATTGTTATGTTATCTGATAGATATGCCGTACCGAGGCTGAGTCAGTAGGTTATGATGCCTCTGATAGATATGTCATCCGTACCGTGGCTGAGTCAGATGGTTGTGTTATCTGATAGATATGCCGTGAGGACAGAAGTCCCCACCGTGGCTGAGTTAGATGATTGTGTTATCTGATAGATATGCCGTGTGGATAGAGGTCCCCACCGTGGCTGAGTCAGATGGTTGTGTTATCTGATAGATATGCCGTACCGAAGCTGAGTCAGTAGGCTGTGATGCCTCTAATAGATATGTCGTCCGTACCGTGGCTGAGTCAGATGGTTGTGTTATCTGATAGATATGCCGTACCGAGGCTAAGTCAGTAGGTTATGATGCCTCTGATAGATATGCCGTCCGTACCGTGGCTGAGTCAAATGGTTGTGTTATCTGATAGATATGCCGTACCGAAGCTGAGTCAGTAGGTTGTGATGCCTCTGATAGATATGTCGTCCGTACCGTGACTGAGTCAGATGGTTGTGTTATCTGATAGATATGCCGTGAGGATGGAAGTCCCCACTGTGGCTGAGTCAGATGATTGTGTTATCTGATAGATATGTCGTACCGAGGCTGAGTCAGTAGGTTATGATGCCTCTGATAGATATGTCATCCGTACCGTGGCTGAGTCAGATGGTTGTGTTATCTGATAGATATGCCGTGAGGACAGAGTTCCTCACCGTGGCTGAGTCAGATGATTGTGTTATCTGATAGATATGCCGTGTGGATAGAGGTCCCCACTGTGGCTGAGTCAGATGGTTGTGTTATCTGATAGATATGCCGTACCGAGGCTGAGTCAGTAGGTGGTGATGCCTCTGATAGATATGTCGTCCGTACCGTGGCTGAGTCAGATTGTTGTGTTATCTGATAGAGATGCCGTGAGGATAGAGGTCACCACCGTGGCTGAGTCAGATGATTGTGTTGTCTGTAATCTGATAGATATACCGTGAGGCTAGAGTTCCTCACCGTGGCTGAGATCAGACGATTGTGTTGGTTCTAGCGGGTGAAGACCTGGATTATATACGGAGTCTATGGACTCAAGGTTGTATGAAGTCTAAGGATTCAAGGTTTGATTTCATTGGGTGTAAGCCCGGTTGATCTCGATAGTTATCATGGGGGTATGGGACGCCATGGTAACAAAATTAATGTTAACGGATTTGGAAATGGATAGCGAGTCTACGAACTCGATATTGAGTCTACGGACTCAGGTTGAATACGGGTGAAGGCCAGTTGATTGAGTGTACGGACTCAAGAATAGAGTGTGAGCGGTTGTCTGGGATGGTAACCTAGTGGTGTAGATGATGATTGGATGAACTTGGAAATTGAGGTTGAAACCTCGAAATAGAGTGAATAGCCCTGAGTGACCTCGGGTCACGGATTACGAGATTATATATTATTATAATATGAGAATTGTATTGCAACACTATATTGTTATTGATGATGATGATTGTTACTAGGTGGAAAATAGCCTAGATGGATTGTGGATTTTACTGGGCTCTATAGCTCACTCCTCTCATTTTATGTATTCAGATTTGGAAGCAGTTGCCGATTGACAAGGAGTTAGACTTGATGGATTCTGAAAGTGTACCGGCGCAGTTGTGGCGCCAAAAGTAACGGCTATTGTAGCCAGTGAGGTAACGTATTTGCTTATGATGGGTTATTGTGATGACCGGTTGTTACCGCTTACATAAGCTCATCAGAAAAGTTGAAAAATCCCCGCATTTTCGCGGGTAAAGTCTTCCGCATGCGTGGTTATGACGAACGAGCACGCGTCTTGGAACTTGATTTCCTAGCCGCGGGTTCGGGGAGTCACATTTTAACTCACAATGGGTAAAATAGTAAAACCATATTTACTGTTAACGGTGTTAACTTGACTAACCTGATAGGGGAGGGCAGTGTTATTTTAGAAACTAGAGGAGAGGTCTCTACAATTTGACCAAACCTCAGGGGAGGTAGCTGTAATCTACCCTAGATTAAAAGAGGAACCATTAAAACACTTCATTTCCCACAAGAACTAATACTCAACCTTGAAAAAAACTAAATTAAATTCATTCCTGGAACGCTAATATAAAGTTGGAACTTTGAATTTCCATTACTATCAGTAGAGAAGTAATTTGGTTGCTGACTAATCTTGTATTGGCTTAAGTAAATATTTTACAAAAATTCCATGTGCTCAAAGCTTATAATGCCAACAAAAATCTTTTTTCCTATATAATAAAGTGGGTTCACACCAGTATCTAAACCAAAGCAAACGACTTTGGGAATATTAATGTATAGATTGAATGACTTAGCAAAGAGGTGATATTTTTATGGATCATTTATCTCAAGAAGATGCAAAAGCCCTAATAAAAGAGATGGCACTTGGGTCAGAAAGCATATAAAACAGCTAAGAACATGCTGCAATAAATGACCTCTATCTCAAATCCCATTATACGTTGGAACCTCCCAAGTTTATACAGCAATAATCAGGGAGAAATAAATATAAATAAAAGGTCAACTACGTCCATTCATGAGTAAAAACACAGTGTACCTTTATATGTTGTACTTAAAAAAATATTTCCTATAGTCACATGAATGTGGTAGAAGAAACATTCTACAGCAAGCTGCCAGAGATCCCTTTGCATGAATTAGCCAACATACAAGAGCAAAGCTAACTTACAAACAATAAGCACATTTCACTTGCATCTTCCTTATACTGCATGAAACACTTCGGAAGAGAAAAAAATATCTATATCCTACTGAACTCTAATAAGAGGTAAACATCACAACCAGGAAATGCAATATAAGCATACCTTTCCTCCTTCCTTGAAAAGTTCTCAAGTATTTTCTTAGTGGTCGTAGTTGATAACCCTGTCACGTATAGATTGTTCAAGGATTTTGCATTTCGTTTGAATCACGGCTTATGTTGACCATTGGACAATGCATAAAGAGAAAAAACTTATTTAATCGCACAAGATATGCTAGAACCAACTAAATAAGGCCCATGTACTTCCAAAAAACAAAAACTTGGAAGTGTAGCATTACCTTAGCATGCTCTTGACCTTGACAAAGACCTAGAAAGAGATCTATTATGTCGCATGTACGAAGAATGAAAAGAATACCTGAAACAAAAGAAAAGAGAAAAGTATTGTGGTGAACAAAAAACTTAAAATTTAACATAGTAAGGAAGACACCCTAGATTTTTGGGAATACGACATCTGGAACAGCAGCAATTATGTTGAAAAATCAATTTTTTTATGAAACATGTGAATACAAAAGAATAAAAAATAGATATTCTAACACCTATTCAATCTATTAACGGAATTCATCATCTTCAAATCTTTCAAAAAAAAAAAAGATATAGATCTAAATATTATCTCATTATCAGCAAAAAAAACGAAATCAAACTGATGTAAATGAATCATAAACCATGAGAGCAACACAAAGATGCAATAGATCAAAATAGACAACTTCTACAGATCCTATCTAAGCAAACAACAAACTTGTGATGCTTTCCCAATAAACAAACCTGCAACGAACCGAAATTCGTAATTAGAAGCTTACCCCAAGCAATCTAGGTTTTTTCAAAATCCAAAAACCTAGAGTTATGGATCCCATTCATTAGTATGAAACTTTTATTTTTTTATTTTTTTTGCAAATGAAATACCCTAGCAAACCAGAAACCCCAATCCTACTCGGTGTGTTAATTGTATATTTGAGTATGGTCCAAGAACTCAAATTATGCACCTTTCTAAGAAGGCATACTTTAGTCTCTGCTAGGCACCTTGTTGTAAAGTTCAATTTTGGAAGTATGTTATTTATTCAAGTTTGCCTAAGCTGCAACTACATCTGCTTTAGAAAATAAGAAACTACAATTGATATCTATCAGTTGAATAAAAGGGGGTGGACCCATGGAGATGTTTAAAATCAGAACTACACAGCAGAGCATTTGAAATTGCTGAGTGCTGCAATAAAGATATCTCATATCTGTAATTAATGCCGACCTAAGAAATGTTAAGAAAATATAAGCTACATTTAAAGCTGTAAAATCTGCCAAATAAAAGTCTCAAATTAGCCTTCTAATAAATACTTCCATCATATGAAACAACAAAATAATTGCAGAGAATCAAGTTTCATCATTAGGCCATAGATCCGAGCGCTAAGATGTTTGGTTCTAGTATTTCTAAAATTTTAGAAATGAATCCTGATCTCTGCACTTAGCATATCTGAAGAACATTTACAGCGCTTTTAAAGACCCTTGGGGATTACAACTTCGTATAGGAATCCCATTGATTTTCTCTGAAAAAATATTTTTTTTTAATGATTTAGTCTCAAACATTTTAGTTAGCTATAAAGAGAGATCGAATCACACCCAATCACGATTGAATTCAGGGAGAGTTAAAACTTCAATCGCTCCCACTGATCAACACATGTTCCCTATAACCCTATTAACCGTGGTTAAGATTCTCTAAACCTTATTGTGTTGCTCTATTAGACTTGCCAAATTCCAATATGATGCTTTCCAGCCGCCATTGCCTAGTCATCCAATATCAAACCATATATTTTATGTACCCAACAAAGTAACTCCTAGTGAGCCTAGTTGTTGTTTACGAAATAGAACTGCCTTGGCCTAGTAATCACGTTAGAGGCCTTTGTTTTGAAGTAGATGTGTAGAACAAACGTCAGAAAACCCAAAACCCAAGTCTTGTAATGGATCAACTTGGATATAAAATTTGAGTTGGCCGAGTACAATGTGACTATTGTATCTAAAGGAATCTCAGCTGTGAGAATATTTTGCACCATTTTCTATTTACATTGTAAAAGTTGTGGCTCTTGAACATGAAACTGATCGAAATCAGAGCAATGCTGAATTTGAATCGACTTAACAAAAATGACATTTGAGAGATACCGAATGATAGTACCAAGTTAAAAATATCATTCGAAAAATCCTAAATCCCATCTCAACTAACTCAAAAATCTCACTACTTTTACCCATTACCTGTAGGATAGGTTGAAGCCATAACTTTCTCAAAAAAAAAAAAAAACATGAATTCCAAATAAACCCAAAAACATTGACACAAAAAGGTTGAACTCAATTAATCCCCAAACCCCAAAAAGGTTAAACCCAAAACAAAATTAACTCAATTAATCCCAAACCCATAAATAAACTAACAATCTGACCCAAAAAGACGGAGTTAATTAGTCCCCAAACCCCTAAATAAAACCAAAAAGCTGAACTCTCAATTAATCCCCAAACCTCTAAATAAACCAAGGAACCAAAACACTTAAAACGTTAAACCCAGCATTTCCTTTTTTTAATCATTGGTGTAATTTTATTTCAATTAATCCTTAAACCCGAAAATTTTAACTTAATTAATGCTTAAAAACCTTAAATAAATGCCAAAAATTGATCCAAAAAGATAAACTCCTTTAACCCTCAAACCCCTAAAATTTATGTTAAGCCCAAAGATAAATGCAAAAAAAAAAAGACCCAAAGGATGAATTCATTTAACCCTCAAACCCCTAAAATGTATGTTAAACCCAAAGAAAAACATGAACTCAACTCAATAAATCCTAAAACCCTAAAAATGCTAAATCCAAATAAGAAAAACGGAACTTACTCTCGCAGCTACGGGAGCAAAGGTGGAAGGAAGCGTCATGAGCAGTAGCCGGAGCAAAGGGAGAGAGCTATGGGGCAAGCAAAGGGCGGGCGCAGCGGGGCGAGCAGTAGCCGGAGCAAAAACACACATATTATTAAAGGTGTACCCCATATTATTTGGAACGAAAGAAGCACAGCAGGATTCACTAACCGATAAAACAATCTTAGAAAAAAAATATTAAAACCCTAAGTTAAAAATATTAATCAGAGTTAAATTATTTTTCTAAAATCGAAGATTAGATTGTTGAACCTAAGAGTTAAGTAAATCTTAACCACGGTTAATATGGGTTAGAAGGGACACATGTTAACCTATGGGTGCAATTGAAATTGAACTCGAGGAGAGTTCAATCCCAATTGGCTGTGATCCGATCTCCAGTCGTTCATTACTTCATTTAGGCCCTCTGTAGTTCGTGTGTACAAAGGCGGCTCTGTGCAGGAATGTAAACGGAGCAAATTTGGAAAGAATAACTCAATATTTAAATTCGATTTGTTTACAAATAACCGCTATCAGATTTGACAAGTTCCTCTGTTATCCATCGTATAGTTAAATTATAAATTTGAATGGTAATATAACTAAATAATCGAGTTTCAGATAATATTCTAATCCATCCTATTACAATAGTCGAACTCAAATACCCTATTAATAAATTCGAATATTATCCGATTAATCGGACATGTTAGATCATCCCTCAAATCCAAAAAAGTAAGGAATTAGTTGTTGAAGAAAAACAAGAAAAAAAAATTAGAAGAATGAAACTAAAATTTAGGGAAACCTATAGAAAGCTAAAAAACAAAATGAAATATAAATGAATCCCACATTTCATTCATTCAAGTACAAAGTACAAATCAATAGCATATAATGCTTTCATCTATTTGAAGAGATCGAATAGCCAATTGTGATTGAATTCGGGGAGAGTTCAATCTCACACATAGGCCAACACGTGTCTCTTTTAACTCCTATTAACTATGATTAAGATTCACAAATCTTGAGGTTCAACAATATAACTTTAGTTTCTAAAAAGAAATATTAAAAAATTAACCTTAGGGGTTAAAAATTCTTAATCAGAGTTAAATATTTTTTCTAAAAATCAAGGTTATATGTTGAACCACAAGCGTTAATAAATCTTAACCACAATTAATATGGGTATGGGTTAAAAGCGACACGTGTTGGCCAGTGAGTGTGATTGAACTCTCTTTGACTTCAATCGCAATTGGTTGTGATTCGATCTCCTTTTTGAAAAGGGAAGTGATGTAGAACACCTGAGCACATGTGCGCTCCGGTGCAGGCTGTCCATTCAAGAATTCAACGACGTGACATGCATTAATTATGGTGGGGCCTACTGTAGAACCCGTTTCTCACCGTCACTGTTCATGTGAATAGTGCCAATGCGCTATTCTTGTAAGTAAAAGGCCTAACGCCTTATGGTTTTAATTAATGAAATGAAGAAAAGGTTTTAACATTTGAATTCAGTGTTTAATTTATTGTAGTATGTATGGGAGTCTTAGAGTATATTCTTTTATGATTCATAAGTGTTAAAAACAAAGTAGGAAAGGAGTCTAAGTGAGAAAGATAGGAAAAATAACAAAAATAAGAAAAATCAGGAGTCACTCGTTGACAAGTCATCAAAACAATGAGTTGGGCAAATTCTAGAAGTCTCACTTGTCGACGAGTCCTATGGGAGGACCCAAACTTGTCGACTAGTGAGCCTACTCATCGACAAATGGAACCCACTCGTCGACGAGTCAAATACGCAGAAATCAGGAACAATTACGTGTGAAGGGTATTTTTGAGTTTTGGCAACACTAACTCTATAAATACCTAAATTTCAAGGGGTTAAGGGTTTTAACACTTAGAGAGAAACATTTTGAGAGAAAATGAGAGAAAACCTAGGGTTCCAAAAGGGTGTTAGACATATATGCCCTCGAAAGCCAATATAAGATTTTTCTATGTTGATTAGAAAAGCATCACATTCACACAACCAACTATAAATGATATTTATAATAATTACTGTCTCATTTGATGATGACAAAGCTTCATAGGTAACATTGTAGGAAAATCATGCAAAGGTTGCTCGGAGATATGATTTTCTAGTTTGTTGTAAACCTAATACTGTTCTAAGCCTCTAGAGTATTGGTTGGGCACCGTACTTTATCATGACTTGCACATGTGCAATTCTATAAGATAGTGTGACGAATCTCATTCACAGAGAGTGTAGACTCTTGACTAACATGTGAGTATATGTAGTAAGTACATGATACTGAACGGGGTCACTAGTGGATACCCTATGGAATACATTGTTAGATTGTATTAGAGTTAAATCTATTCGACAAATTATCCTTAGACCTGAGAGGTTAACATCTTCTCAAACATCTATTTGATGTGTCAATCGGCAATGTCCAATACACAGGACAAACTCCAGGTACGTTGGGCCATATACACAGTGTTTGGAGAAGTGTGTAAACACTCAATAAGAAATCCACTACTCCTTAATTAAAGATAATGATATCAATATGATACTTGTTGAACTGAACTTAAAAATCCAATATTGGTGTTTTTCGGTAAAATGGTCATTATCGAAGTTGATATTTTCAATATAGAAAAGTATATATATATATGTCAGTTCTTTTCTAATGTTTATTCAAAAGTGTTTTAGAAGTTCAGTTAAATGAAAAAGTATTCATGAGGAAGAGTTCTATTCATAAGCTAGGGCATTGATAGTGGACTTGTTCCAATCCCGGAAGCTTATATGTGATATCGGATTGTGGAATAATCTATTTATAAATATATTGTGAGATAGTACTTACAAACTATTCTCTAATTTCTAGAGGTTGATCACAATGTGTTAATGGATATTATTGTGATTAGTGGAAGTCCAGGGACTTAGATAGTATTTTATAATCCTAAAGGAATTATTAGGACCTGCTTTCCTAAGGTTGGACCTCTTTTAAGAACTTAGAATAGGAAGAAATATGTTTGTTGGCATCTAGAAGGGGAATATTGATCTGAACATTCTTAAATACTTTCAGGATTGTAGAGACCCCGAATCTTTTTCATGTTTTTACTTCATTGTATTAGGGGTATTATAGTCCTTGTGATGTTTTGATGTTTATTGTATTATATATTTATTTGGTGTGGTGTAAACTAGGCTTAATCAAACTTGTAACGGAGGGATGTCATATCACACCCTAAACTTTAGGAAGCTCTAGTTTTGGCACCGTTTACTGGAATTGAGTGATTCTTAAACCATTAGAAAGGTGTGGGAACCCTCTTCGAAGTTCATGTTTAATGTTTTTCCTTATTTTGAGTTTAAGCCAAGTCAATGGTGGGTTTTATCTGATGGAAATGCAGATCAGTCAACTTTGGGGACAATTTAATCTATTAATTAAGTGGAATTTAGAAATTCTAAGTTTTTGAAAGACGAATCTAACGCAAGTTGAATGGTCGAAATCTGACGAACGAGTCAAAAGTTATAGCCGAAACAGTAAAGCTGGTCAAAAATCTATAGGCAACCGATCGCTCGGTCAGAAGTAGCGATCGATCGGTCCAAAACCGATCGATCGGTATCTATCGACTGGTCCAGAATTTTGTATGGGGAAAATTTCCAGAGAGTGCTTTTTTGACCGATCGACCGGTCAAGAGCACCGATCGCTCGGTTGAGAACCGATCGCTCGGTCATAACCACCGATCGCTCGGTCCTTCGTGTTTTTGCAGAATTTTAGTAAGGGCTTTTTGGTCTTTTGTTCTCAGACCTTGGGGCTATAAATAGGGGGTCCTACTCGAAATATTAAAATATCCTACCTATTTCTAACCTAATTTGGCAAAAAGGGAGAGAAAACCTAGGATTTGAGGGAGAGGGTTGCTTGGAGAAGAAGGAGGTTGCTAGACGATTGAGAGGAAAGCTTGGAGATCGTCCTCAAAGCTTCTCCAAATCTCCTTGGGAGCGTTTTGAATCCAAGGGAAGGATTCCTAAGGTCGATATACTATCCTAATCAACTTTATTTTAAGGTTTTGTGAATGTTAAGATAATAGAAATGATAGAAATAGAGCTTAATTATGTTTTCCCTAATTTTCTATGAAGTAAGCTAATTTTGGATGAAAATGTGGATTAGAATGTGGATGGAATGTATGGAGGATGAGATTAATATGTGGATGTGAATAGTGAATTGATTGTATGGATGAATTATGGTTTGATGAATGCTTGAAAACATAGAAGGGAAATGGATTCATATTATGCGTACACAAGGTGTTTGTGAAAATGCTTGAAAGGATAAATGCTATTATACTCTTATGAAATTGTGGTAAATTGATTATGAATTGCGATATGAATTATGATAAGATATGTATATGTGAATTGTTTGTTAAGTATGTCTAATTATTTGCATGGAAATTGATAGTCGGGAAGATAAGAACTTAGAGGAACATCTCTCAAACCGGGAATTCTCTAACTATTTGGTATGGGACAGTATAGTGGAGTTTCCATGGTGGGAGATCGGAATCTAAGCAATTACCAACTCGAATGTTAATTTCGACACTTAAGTACACAAGCACATGTATGTTAAGATAAGAGTCTCATAAGTCACACATGTGGACCACAAGCATGAGCATGACATATGTATGACATTCTGAATAAGCATAAGCATGACATGGTCCGTATCCGCCAAGAACGGCATGTCAACCTGATTCTTAGACATGGTCCGTATCCGCCAAGAACGGCATGTCAACCATATGATTTCTAAGGCATGGTCCGTATACGCCAAGAACGGCATGTCTCATTACTGTGTGATCTGAATAAGTGCATAAGCATAAACATCTCCCAAGCACGTGGTCTTATAAGCATAAGCAACTCATAAGTGTATTGTCTTCCAAGTCTAAGATTCTCACAAGTACACGAGTCAAGGTGATGATATGATGTATATGCGCACACGTTTTTCGCACTCTGATTATGTTATTATGTTATTGGATATGTTTCTAACTAAATGCAAGTGTATTATTAATGTTGGTTGGATTTTATATACACCGAGTACTTTTGTACTCAGCCGGACTTTTGTCTTGGCAGGTTTAGAGCAGGAGTACACGACGGAGCCGTGGGTTGAGGAAACTTACATCGAGGAAGGAGGAGAAGGTGAGCCCATCGAGGAAGGAGCCGGAGTCTTGGGTGTCTATACTTCTTAGTTTAAGTTTTGTTTAGTTGAGAGAGTTTTGTAATAGACTTTTAGAGGATATTGCTCGGTAGACTTTTATAGTTGTGTATCAGACTCTTTGGTTTTAGAGTGAGTTATATATGTTTACCGTAGACTTTTGCTATTTGATTATAGTTTATATACCAGAATTTTATTATCCTCATTTTTGGAGACTCGTGTAGTAAGCCCTGTATCCATGGATTTTAAGCAGGTTAAGTAATGTGGCGATCCTAAAGTCCTATTTTAGCCTTGTTGGATTTTTGGGGTCGTTACAAGGATTCCTTCAAAGTGTGAATTCTTTCTATTATCCTACAGAAGCTACGATTATGGGGCTTTTGGGATGTGCGAGTTGATGGATTGATCTTGGTTCTTTTTTTATTTCCCTTTCTCTATGGATATTGGGACTGTCTCATTCTCTTTTGGACATTCTTTCTCTTCAGGTTGTTCAGACATTTCAACTTTATTGCTTACCTGTTTGCCAGACCGTAGGGTATGATAGCCTGAACCTTATCATAGGTTGTTGCTAAGCTGTTTCCTATCTCATACTGACCTCTAGGAGAATTAGGAAGAATAGGATGGGTCCTAGGGTTAGGAATTGTTTGATTGGGAAATTGCCCCTTCTCTCTAACTCCTACTGATTGGGTCAACTGACTGATTTGGACTTCTATCTCTGCAATGGCCTGGGTAGTTATTTGATTTGTCATTTACTGGGTTGAATTTGTCTGAAACTATTGTTGCATGAATTGCTATTCTAGCTTCATCATGTCAGTCATCATATTCTCCAGGTTGGATGTCTGCTAAGGTACTGGAGGAGAGTAGTTGGTCATGGGATCCGATACTAGACTTCTATAGTTGTTAGATTGTTGAGGTGCTAAGTAAGCTGGTTGGGACACTATGGAACGATTATTCTAAGGAGGCTGGAGAATACCTTGCCTTTGGTAATTCCTCTGGAAACCGAGTGGACCACCCTGAGATTGGATAGGTTCATTATGTCTGTATGAGAAATTTGGATGGAACCTATTGTCAGGGTAATATGTCTGACTGAATGTCGCGACCCAAAACCCACCCTAGGAGTTAGAGTAAACTTTGGACGACTAATCATGGCTTACATGACTTGCTTGACAAACCAACCTGCAAAAACCCACAGAGCATATACAATAGAGGACATTATAGCGGAAACATAACCATAGAGCACAGCGGAAGTCTACCAAACCTCCATGTATATACATACGCAAATCCAAGTTTATACAAAAAGTAACCAAAAGAAAGTGCGGACAGACCCGCCAAAATACATGAATGTATAACTCTCATCTCACCCACCGCTATTCACTCAGAATCTAAAACCACCTACTGATAACCCTCTACAGGAGGTTCCTCCAAAGGCTCCTCGACGTACTCCTCTTCCACCCATGGACTAGGAGCACAAACATCAAATGGAGCAGCAGCTCCCTCAGAACCTGCCGACATGAGAAGTACGGCTGAGCATGGAATACTCAGCGGGTACTAAATATTAACCAATAGTCATAGCAAAACCATAGCAGTATAGGAAGCAAGAAGCATTTCACATATATAAAGCAGGAGCCATCAATATCATAACAAGGAAATAAGGCAATTTATAATCATGCTCGCATTTCATGAAAGGCCTATAACACCCTTGAAAACACCGTGCACTTGACTTGACTGAAAATACCATTTCCGTGCTTGAAAACTTGTCATGATTGTCTTATCTTATCGTATTATGCGTGTCATGTGTGTCATGCCATGTCATGCTTGCTTGGAAAAGTAAACTACTTGTGAGGGAAGGGAGACCCTTCTTCCTAAATGCCCATGCCTGTCATGCCGTGTATCATGCTTGCTTGTTCGGAAAAGTAATCTACTTGCGAGGGAAGGGAGACCCTTCTTATGATAATGCATGATTGACTTGTCCTTGCCAAGAGCGAGGTAAAACATATCGTAGGATATATCCCACCTCTAACCATGTTCTTGAAAACCTCGATAAATCATACCATGCATGCCATGCTCGTGGGAAACGTGTACATACTTGCATTTAAATATTTAAATATGACATTTGGGTAATTTCACAACACATATAACATCAATGATTGAGCAATGTAATATTCATATCATTTAGGGAAAGCAAGAAACACACTATCATAGGTCCTAGCAATATTCATAATTTATTAGGCATGCATTTCCTGATTTACAACTCATTTTATTCACCTTGGCATTTCATCAAACATGGTGTGTTCATTATTCGTTATTCATTTAAACCTAAATCATGCTTTTCTAGGTGAGTTTACTCACATCATAAAGGTGTGTTTATTATGGACACAATGCCCTCCCCATTTTAATCATCACAACTCCACACACAGCATCCAATCGCCCACATTCATCTCCATTCACCATTTCACCATTCACCATTCACCATTTACCATTCACAACCCATCTATCTCATAGCACATGTGTAAATGAAAGAAAATCAAAAGAAATAAAGGGAAAAAAGGAATTATAACTAGGAGGGTAGTAAGAAGTACCAACCTTGAAGAAATGAGAAAGAAACCCCTTCCAAAAACAACCGTGAGTTGCTGCCCTAGCTTGAGGAGATGCTCCTCACGAGCTTGTGCCTTGATCTTGAAGAAAAATGGGCTTGAGTTGAGTGTGGGTTCACAAACCCCTTGATTCCTCTCCAAAATGGAAACCCTAGGTTTAGGAATCGCCCTCTCCTCTCTTCTTATCTCCCAATCTCTCTAAGTGTCGAAATGAAGCCCTAAAGGCTCGGGTTAAATTCTTAAGGTAAGAGTGAACCAACCAAAAGACCATAATACCCTTACTAAAATTTCTGCAAAACACGAGTACCGAGCACGTTGAGCTGTGAATAGTGCCAAACACGTTGTGCTGTGAACCGTGCCGAACACGTTGTGCTGTGAACAATGCTGAACACGTTGTGCTGTGAACAGTGCTGAACACGTTGTGCTGTGAACAGTACCGAACACGTTGTGTTGTGAACATTGCCGAACACGTTGTGCTGTGAACAGTGCCGAACACGTTGTCCATTGTGTTGTGCATAGTGCTGAGCTCGTTGTCCGTTGTCTTATGTACAACGTGCCCGTTGTTGCTGTACAACGTACCCGTTGTTGCTGTACAACGTACCCGTTGTCTGTTGCACAACGGATGCACAACGTATACGTTATCAGAGCTACGTCCTTAGTGCCTTCCGAGCTACGTCCTTAGTGCATTCCGAGCTACGCCCTTAGCGCATAACCGAGCTACGTCCTTAGCGCATAACCGAGCTACGTCCTTAGTGCATTCCGAGCTACGTCCTTAGCGCATAACCGAGCTACGTCCTTAGCGCATAACCGAGCTACGATTTCCTGCAGGTCCAGACTGTTTTGGCCATATCCTTTGACTCGTTCGTCCGATTTTGATGATTCAACTTGCGTTGGGTTCGTACTTCGAAAAGGAACATTTCTGAAGTTTCAGAATTTCCAATTTCTTCCTTATGTATTAATTATACCTCTTTAAAGGCAAAATGGTAACGAAAGTGTCATGCATTAAACGTGAAAAGGTCTAGGGCTCTACATCCTCTCCCCCTTACAAAAATTTCATCCTCGAAATTTGGACGAGACATGCATTACAGAATCAAACAAAATTACAAGCTACATATACAAACTTATACAAAAACTCATTCAATTAAATCTGGGTACTTTGCTTTGACTTCGGCTTCACGCTCCCATGTAGCTTCTTCCCGAGCATGGTGTTGCCATTGCACAGGAACCAAAGGGATTGTCTTGATGTGAAGCACCTGATCTCTTCGATCCAAAATCTGAACCGACTTTTCAATCAAGGTGAGGTCCTCTTGAATCTCCAATGGTTCCAAGTCTATGACATGCGAAGGATCCGCAATGTACTTCCGAAGCATAGACACATGGAAGACGTTGTGAACTGTGGCCATGTGAGGTGGGAGAGCTACCCTGTAAGCAACCTCACCAACTCATGTGATAATCTCAAAAGGCCCAACATACCGAGGACTGAGTTTGCCTCGCTTTCCAAATCTCATGATCCCTTTGCTAGGAGATACTTTCACAAAAACTTGATCCCCTACTTGAAATTCCAAGTCCCTACGGCGCGTGTCCGCATAACTTTTCTGGCGATCGTGAGCGGCTTTCAATCGATCCCGAATGATCTTAACTGTGCCTGCAGTTTGCTCAATCAACTCCGGACCAAGTACTTTCCTTTCTCCTACCTCATCCCAATAGAGAGGAGACCTACAACTTCGCCCATACAAGGCCTCAAATGGTGCCATTTGGATACTAGCCTGATAGCTGTTATTATAGGCGAATTCAACCAAAGGCAAGTGCTCTTCCCAACTGCCTCTGAAATCCAACATACAAGCCCGAAGCATGTCTTCAATGACTTGGTTCACTCTCTCGGTTTGTCCATCCGTCTGTGGATGAAAAGCGGTGCTGAAATCAAGTCGGGAACCCATAGCTTCCTGAAAACTTTTCCAGAATCTTGATGTGAATCTTGGATCCCGATATGACACAATACTAACGGGCACTCCGTGCAACCTCACCACTTCCTTGATGTACAAAGCGGCTAACTGACTAGAGTTGAAAGTAGTTCGGTAAGGTAAGAAGTGAGCGGACTTCGTCAAACGATCCACTACTACCCATATCGCATCTGAGCCCCTTGCCGTCTTTGGCAAGCCAACTATGAAATCCATGGATATGTTCTCCCATTTCCACTCGGGAATCGGAAGGGACTGTAATAGACCTGCGGGCCGCATGTGTTTTGCTTTTACCTGTTGACACACCAAGCACCGTGCTACATATTCTGCAACCTCCCTCTTCATATTCCGCCACCAAAAGTGACTCTTGAGGTTCCGGTACATCTTTGTACCCCCTGGATGCACTGTGTACTTCGAACGGTGTGCTTCATCCAAAATCTCTCTTCGAAGATCTGCATTGGCTGGGACGCACAGCCTCCCCTTAAATGTGATAGCACCCCAATTAGTGAGAGAGAAGTCCTCACTACCCTTAGCAACTTTATTGTCCCGATAAGCCAACAATTCAGCATCCGTGGCTTGGTATTCTTGGATCAAATCTATAATGTATGGCCGAACCGTGACATTTGCCAAGATAGGACTACGAACAGAGTCATTCACACTGATGTCCAGATTTGCCAAATCTTCGAGTAGCTTCCATTCTTGCACCAACATGCATGCTAATAACCCCGGAGGTCTTCTACTCAAAGCATCAGCCACTACATTTGCTTTACCCGGGTGGTATGAATGGTACAATCATAGTCTTTCAAAAATTCCATCCAACGCCGTTGCCTTAGATTCAGCTCCTTTTGGGAAAAGAGATACTTGAGACTCTTGTGATCAGTGAACACATAGAACTCCACCCCATAAAGGTAATGACGTCAAATCTTAAGTGCAAACACGACCGCCGCAAGCTCCAAATCGTGCGTGGGATAATTTTTCTCATGCTCCTTCAACTGCCTTGATGCATAGGCAATGAATTTCTTGTGCTGCATGAGTACGCACCCAAGTCCAACGTGCCAGGCATCACTATACACCTCATACCCATAAGGTCCGGATGGCACAGTAAGGACAGGGGCTGTAGTAAGCCTCTTCTTCAGTTCCGTGAAACTGATCTCGCACTTATCACTCCATACAAACTTGGCGTTCTTCCTTATCAGGTAAGTGAGCGGTGCCGCAAGGCTAGAGAAACCCTCTGCAAATCTCCTGTAGTAGCCTGCCAATCCAAGGAAACTACGTATCTCTGTGACACTCTTGGGCCTCGCCCAACTCATGACTGCATCTATCTTCTTTGGATCAACCGAGATGCTTTCCACAGAAACAACGTGGCCTAGGAATGCCACCTCTTCCAACCAAAACTCACACTTACTGAGTTTAGCGTATAGCTTGTGCTCTCTCATCATTTCCAAAGCAAGGCGAAGGTCTCGCATGTGATCTTCCCGTGTCTGGGAATACACCAAGATATCGTCGACAAACACTATTACGCATCGATCTAGATATGGCCGGAACACCTGGTTCATTAAATCCATAAAAGCTGCCGGCGCGTTCGTGAGACCAAAAGGCATTACCAAGAACTCGTAGTGTCCGTATCGAGTCCGGAAAGCCGTTTTGGGAATATCTTCCACCTTAATCTTCAACTGGTGATAGCCCGATCGAAGATCTATCTTTGAGAAAAATCTCGCTCCCTTCAACTGATCGAACAAGTCATCAATCCTAGGCAAGGGATACTTATTCTTTATAGTGACTTTGTTCAATTGCCGGTAATCGACACACATCCGCATCGAGCTATCTTTCTTCTTAATAAACAACACTGGGGCACCCCACGGTGAGACACTTGGTCGAATGAAGCCAAGGCCTTGCAATTCCTCCAACTGAGTCTTCAACTCCTTGAGTTCAATAGGGGCCATTCTATATGGAGCTCTGAAAACAGGAGCTGTGCCTGGTGCAAGCTCGATCACAAACTCAATCTCCCTATCTGGAGGCAATCCCGGCAACTCCTCTGGAAATACATCCAGGAATTCACTCACAACCGGAATAGTCGATGAGTTCTTTGCTTCAGGGTTAGCTAAGCTCAACGCCGCAAAGCGGGCAATGTCTCTACTTCTCAACCCTCGAAAGTGAAATGGTTTTCCTTCTACTGGCTTGAAGAGTACCATCTTCTCAAAGCAAGCTACATGCCCATGATGTGTTGCTAACCAGTCCATTCCCAATATAACATCAAAGTCTTGGAATCCAAGGACGATGAGATCAACTGCCAACTCGTGGCTTCCAACTTGGACCGCACTATTTCTATACACTTTATCTGCCAATACTCTTTTGCCGAGCGGAGTCGAAATGGCTAACTCCGGTTTTAGCTGACTAGGCTCCACAGAAAAGCCTTCTGAAAAACTCGGCGAGACAAACGAATGAGTAGACCCGGTATCAATCAACACTCGAGCCAAGTACTCATTGACTAGTAGGGTTCCTGAAATTTTAACTAGCGGCGTTAATCCATGCATCAACAGCATATACATGTAGGTATATATACATATAGAACATGCCAAGTACGTACGCAGAGAATAGAGCATAACATAATAATCACGAATAAAGAAATTAACTCTAACTGCGTACCTTGCACCACATCATCAGATGCAAGTGCATCACCCTCTGTCAAGGCAAAAACTCGCCCCTGGTTTGCCTGGCGAGACTGAGGTGTAGACCGGGTAGTCTGAGATGACGCCTGGTATGATCCTGCTGGGCGTGCTGGGGGCCTACTACCCTGAGACTGGCCTGGTAAATGCCGGCTAGGGCAATCCCTGATCATGTGGCCCTGACGACCGCAATGATAACATTCACCAGATGCTCTTCGGCAGTCTCCTGCCGGATGCCTTTTGCCGCATGAAGTACAAACCTCATATGTGTAGGCCGGAGGGGCCGACGGTGGTGTATACCTCGCTGCCTGAGGTGTAACTGGCCGTGGGGCCGGAAGAGCCTGAGGTCGAGGTGCCTGTGGCACGTACTGCCGGGGTGCTGGAGGCGCATAAGTCGGCCTCATCTGTGGTGCTGGCCATGTATACTGATAAGGACCAGTCCAGGCCCGCCTCTCTAAAGGTACCGAACCACTAGATTGGCTTCTCGCCAATTCTCTCTTCTTGGACACGGTCTCTGAATTGGTCTCAACCAACAAGGCTTTATCCACTACTTCAGCGTAAGTGGCGTGCCTGAAGACCGACACTTTCTCCATGATGACATCCTTGAGCCCTTGCTCAAACCTCCTCGCCTTCATTGCCTCGGTGGCAATCATGTGTGTCGCGAAGCGTGATAGCTCCGAGAACTTGGCCTCATAAGCGGCCACAGACATCGAACCTTGCTCAAGGTTGATGAATTCTCTCTCTTTCTTTTCCCGAGCTCCAACCGGGAAATACTTCTTATAGAACGTGTCCTTAAACTCCTCCCAAGTCCACGGTTGACCTTGCATGGTCAAGTCCCGTGTCCTCAATGCGGACAACCACCAATGGTGGGCTTCACCCTCTAGCATAAAATTTGCCCATGCCACTTTCTCTTCCTCTATAGGAGAGAGCACCGCAAATATTTTCTCAACCTGGAGGATCCAAGCCTCCGCAGCAAGAGGGTCCACACTCCCGTGGAAGGATGGAGGCCTCAATCTCCGGAATGCCTCAACTCCAGCTGTACGATGTACTGGAGCTGCGGGCGGTGGAGTAGGTGCCGCCGACGATGGTATAGCTTGCCGAGCCTCCAGTATGGCGAGCGTCTTAGCAATAGAGCCTAAGACCTGGGAGAGGTCCGGCTGCTCATCCTCATCTCTGGAAGAAGATGAAGCTCTGGTGTGTGGTCCACGACCCCGTGTGCCCCGCCTTATGACTAAAGTCCTGAGAACAATAGCACCACATGAGTCTCACTTGAAACCACAGTTTATTTCAATGTCATTTCACAATAATTCAATTTGTATTAGTTGTATAATACTAATATACATCATATCAAGTCATCAGAGTATTCATCACATTATACTTATACTTTAGTGTTCTAGCGTACCTAGGACCCGTACTTGGTTAAAGCAACCATTTTAGACTAAGACTAAAGTTTAGTCTCAAACTTGGAACCAGACTCGCTCCCGACTTACTTTCTTCCTAACTTGTTTCCTAACATATGCTCTTGTCAAGCCGTGGTATTCGATTCTAAGTGACCCTAGAGACCTAAAGCCTAAGCTCTGATACTACTTCTGTCGCGACCCAAAACCCACCCTAGGAGTTAGAGTGAACTTTGGACGACTAATCATGGCTAACATGACTTGCTTGACAAACCAACCTGCAAAAACCCACAGAGCATATACAATAGAGGACATTATAGCGGAAACATAACCATAGAGCACAGCGGAAGTCTACCAAACCTTCATGTATATACATACGCAAATCCAAGTTTATACAAAAAGTAACCAAAAGAAAGTGCGGACAGACCCGCCAAAATACATGAATGTATAACTCTCATCTCACCCACCGCTATTCACTCAGAATGTAACACCACCTACTGATAACCCTCTACGGGAGGTTCCTCCAAAGGCTCCTCGACGTACTCCTCTTCCACCCATGGACCAGGAGCACAAACATCAAATAGAGTAGCAGCTCCCTCAGAACCTGCCGACATGAGAAGTACGGCTGAGCATGGAATACTCAGCGGGTACTAAATACTAACCAATAGTCATAGCAAAACCATAGCAGTATAGGAAGCAGGAAGCATTTCACATATATAAAGCAGGAGCCATCAATATCATAACAAGGAAATAAGGCAATTTATAATCATGCTTGCATTTCATGAAAGGCCTATAACACCCTTGAAAACACCGTGCACTTGACTTGACTGAAAATACCATTTCCGTGCTTGAAAACTTGTCATGATTGTCTTATCTTATCGTATCATGCGTGTCATGTGTGTCATGCCATGTCATGCTTGCTTGGAAAAGTAAACTACTTGTGAGGGAAGGGAGACCCTTCTTCCTAAATGCCCATGCTTGTCATGCCGTGTGTCATGCTTGCTTGTTCTGAAAAGTAATCTACTTGTGAGGGAAGGGAGACCCTTCTTCCTAAAATGCTCATGCTTGTCATGCCGTGTCATGTCATGCTTGTATCATGCTTGGAAAAGTAAACTACTTGTGAGGGAAGGGAGACCCTTCTTCCTAAATGCTCATGTCATGTCCTTTCACTTGTGAGATGTCCTTGTGAGATGTACTTGCGAGGGAAGGGAAACCCTTCTTATGATATGTATGTACTTGCGAGGGAAGGGAGACCCTTCTTATGATAATGCATGATTGACTTTTCCTTGCCAAGAGCGAGGTAAAACATATCGTAGGATATGTCCCACCTCTAACCATGTTCTTGAAAACCTCGATAAATCATGTCATGCATGTCGTGCTCGTGGGAAACGTGTACATAGTTGCATTTAAATATTTAAATATGACATTTGGGTAATTTCACAACACATATAACATCAATGATTGAGCAATGTAATATTCATATCATTTAGGGAAAGCAAGAAACACACTATCATAGGTCCTAACAATATTCATAATTTATTAGGCATGCATTTCCTGATTTACAACTCATTTTATTCACCTTGGCTTTTCATCAAACATGGTGTGTTCATTATTCGTTATTCATTTAAACTTAAATCATGCTTTTCTAGGTGAGTTTACTCACATCATAAAGGTGTGTTTATTATGGACACAATGCCCTCCCCATTTTAATCATCACAACACCACACACGGCATCCAATCGCCCACATTCATCTCCATTCACCATTTCACCATTCACCATTCACCATTCACCATTTACCATTCACGACCCATCTATCTCATAGCACATGTGTAAATGAAAGAAAATCAAAAGAAATAAAGGGAAAAGAGGAACTATAACTAGGAGGGTAGTAAGAAGTACTGACCTTGAAGAAATGAGGAAGAAACCCCTTCCAAAAACGACCGTGAGTTGCTGCCCTAGCTTGAGGAGATGCTCCTCACGAGCTTGTGCCTTGATCTTGAAGAAAAATGGGCTTGAGTTGAGTGTGGGTTCACAAACCCCTTGATTTCTCTCCAAAATGGAAACCCTAGGTTTAGGAATCGCCCTCTCCTCTCTTCTTATCTCCCAATCTCTCTAAGTGTCGAAATGAAGCCCTAAAGGCTCGGGTTAAATTCTTAAGGTAAGAGTGAACCGACCAAAAGACCATAATACCCTTACTAAAATTTCTGCAAAACGCGAGTACCGAGCACGTTGAGCTGTGAATAGTGCCAAACACGTTGTGCTGTGAACCGTGCCGAACACGTTGTGCTGTGAACAGTGCTGAACACGTTGTGCTGTGAACAGTGCCGAACACGTTGTGCTGTGAACAGTGCCGAACACGTTGTGCTGTGAATAGTGCCGAACACGTTGTCCGCTGTGTTGTGCATAGTGCTGAGCTCTTTGTCCGTTGTCTTATGTACAAGGTGCCCGTTGTTGCTGTACAACGTACCCGTTGTTGCTGTACAACGTACCCGTTGTCTGTTGCACAACGGATGCACAACGTATACGTTATCAGAGCTACGTCCTTAGTGCTTTCCGAGCTACGTCCTTAGCGCATAACCGAGCTACGTCCTTAGTGCATTCCGAGCTACGTCCTTAGCGCATAACCGAGCTACGTCCTTAGTGCATAACCGAGCTACGATTTCCTGCAAGTCCAGACTGTTTTGGCCATATCTTTTGACTCGTTCGTCCGATTTTGACGATTCAACTTGCGTTGGGTTCGTACTTCAAAAAGGAACATTTCTAACATTTCAGAATTGCTAATTTCTTCCTTATTTATTAATTATACCTCTTTAAAGGCGAAATGATAACGAAAGTGTCATGCATTAAACGTGAAAAGGTCTGGGGCTCTACACTGAATGAATTCGGTGTGGGTTTTCTGAAGGTGCTATACTCATTTATGGCATTGGCTTGCTCTGCCTTGATAGCTAGCAAGCTTGGAAAATTTTCCACCATGTGTTCAGAGCTATCACATAGTAGGCACATGGCAGTTGGATCAGTCAGACTACTCAAAGAGTCGTGGTCATATTGGGGGTTCTTGTTTGTCGAGACTGTAAAGACATCAAATTTTTTGGTTAAAATATTTACCCCATTGACCAGATTAGACATGACATTCTTTAGATCGGAGTTTGTCTTTGAATCATATAATCATTGACTTCTGGATCCTAGTTCTTCCTTCTCATATTCATCCCTGTTACTGCTCCAATTTTGGGAATTCTCCGCTAAGTTTACCAGGAAATCGTACGCTTGAGTTGGAGTCTGTCTCATAAATTTTCCTTAGTACATGGACTCTATCAAGGTACATTGAGCAGTTGTTAGTCCTCTGTAGAAACAGTGGACTAATTGAGCTTTGTCAATCTCGTGGTGTGGGCATTTGACAAGAAGGTCATGGAATCTTTCCCATGTTTGAGGAAATTCTTCCTCTGCTTTACCCCTAAAATTTCTAATCGCATCTTTAATTTTCTCAGTTTTGGCGATTGGGTAGAATTTGGCCATCAACTTTTTGTACATCTCATCCCATGTCGTGATGGAATTTTGCGGGAGAGAATTCAATCACACAGCGGCGTGATCTTCTAGGGATAGAGGGAATAACCTCAACTTGACACTCTTGCTATCCAGGTTTTAGTTCCTAAATGTCTGACAAATTGTCAAGAACTTGTTTAAGTAAATATAAAGTTATTCACTCCCAAAACCATGGAATTTGGGTAACATGTTGATAGTTGCAGGCCTGATTTCAAATTGATTTGCTACCACTTCTGGCAAGACTATGCATGTCGGTGGTGTAGCAGAGGTAGGAGCAAAAAGCTCATTCAGGGTCCTTTCTGGAGGATTTTCCATTTCAGAGAAAATGGAAAGATCCTTGATATATGTGATGAGATTACTTGTGAGTTCTACTTTGATTAAACGACCTCTCACACGTACCCAAGTGCACATAAAGCAGAGTATCGACTTCTAAGAAAAATCGTAGTCTAATCTAATCCTGATGATGCGCACATAAGCAAGCACGGTCCAATTGAAACACGCCAACAACCTAATTTTTTTTCCTAATGAACTAGATGGCTCCTAACTGGTTTAAAAAGTACACCTAAGCCTCCAACTCGATCTTATGAAACCAAGTCGACCAAGTAAGCCCCCAGGTTGAGTGGTGGGTTCACAATGTACTAAGCAAGGGTCCGACTTAAAAACCAACTCTCCTAGAACAAAGACTGTCACCCTTTAAAGGGACAGGGTTTTCCTTGTCATCGAGTTTGGTCAAAGAACGCAATTGGCCCAACTTTTGGTGGGTCTTCATCCTAATGAGCTCGAAGGTCCTAGGGCCAATGTCTAATTAATTTTATTTAAGATTGATTAGTTGGGTGCTAAAGTGGGTTGTGCTTAAACCTATAGGCAAGAATCCGGTGATTAAATCCGGTTCTTATCTTGTCGTGGGTTTTAAGGTGCCCTTACTAAAAACGGTGCTCCAATTAAATTTGTGTTAAGCATGCAAGCACTCGTTGATTTAAAGACGTCAAACAATCCCCGCTAACAAGTAAAAGATCCGCGGGTAAGGTTTAAAGTACGTACCTCCCACTCAAAGTGAGGGAAGATCCAATTGAGTCGACCTGGGTCACCAATACCAAACTTGGTGTACGAACCCGAGGTGCAGAGAGAGTATAGTCCAACTCTCTTCCTTCCCTTTTCTATTTATTACAATTTGGGCATTTCCAAATGATTTAAAAAATCCTACTACAATGGTCTAAAAGAAATACATAAAAAACAAAAAACTAATCTTTTTTTTCTATTCTTTTTTTTCAAATCCTCCTTTGGCTCCTTGTCTTTTTAAATCTCCTTATCTAATTTCCTGTAATAAGAATGAAAACTCAAAGTAATGTGGAAAAGGAGAACAAAAAGAAAAAAAAACAAAGGAATAAAAATAAAAATCTAAAAAAAAATAACTAAAGTAAAATAAAAAATAATTTAAAACCTAACCCAAAAATTACAGTAATAAAAATTCCTAGATTTTTTTTCTTTTTTTAAAAAATAAAATATATAGAAATAGACCTAACCTAACAAAAATCAAACCCAAAAATAAATTTCAGATTTGTTTTTTAGAACCTTTTTAAGAATTAGTCCCCGGCAACGGCGCCAAAATTTGGTATGCTCAAATATAATTAACCCGAACGCACACTTTCTATTGTAAGATAGTGGCAAAATAGGGTCGATCCACAGAGACTTGTTAAATAGGTACTATGATTAATTTAGAATTTTTTTATGGGTTAAATAAAAACCGATTTAAACTTTGTTATGCTAAGATTATAATTAAAAATAAAATAAAACTAATGCAATAAATAAAAGAAGAAAAGAAACTTTTTGTTAAAGTTGAAGAGAATAGGGGATCCAAATTTCACTAAAAATATAATAAGATTAATCCTAAAATTAATTTCTAAATATCCAATTAAACACGATCTAATAAGTAAGCAAATGCTTTGGATCGGAAGATAGGTCTTATGGAAACTTTTAATTAAAATCCAGATTTAATATTTTCATAACAATATAATTTTGAAGTATTTAAGAAATAAAATGAGGATTAATTTTACCGGATTCTTGGTTTCCTATTTTTCCCCTTATCACGAGTTAGCCGAACATTGTAGCATTCAAGATAAAACCGATGAAATAAATCATGCTCTTCATTGATGTTTGATCGACTTTTTACACCACTCACTCTTCCATACTTACAAAATAGAAAATCAAAGAAAAGAAAGAAAATGGTAGAGAGAAAAGAGAATTAGATTTAGGCTAGGGAGAAGGAGAGAAAAAGAGAGTGCCCCCCAAAAAGAGGAAGAGAAAAAAAATGCCTTTAACCCTGATTTTTTTGTGCTCTTTGCATAAGCCTCCACTTGTCTGACTATTTTGACCCCCTTTTCGTCCTAATTAGCAGCTTCTCGTGAAATACAATATTGTTCTCATTTGAGTCTTCTTTCCAATGCCTCAAATCTTGCCTTAATCCGATCTCTCAATCAAAAGTTATGACCAAATTAGTGAGTCATAGAGTTTAGGCGGGAATCCGAAAATCTTCCTTTTTGGGGGGAATTCTTGCTCAATATTACTCACCCACGAAATTTACTTGCTTTTCTTGTAGATATGGTTGCCAAATATCAGCAACCCTATCTTCTCCTTGATTTAATCCAATTAGATGAGTGGGCCCTGTATGACTTTTCTCTCTAATGGGCTTTTAGCTTTAAATTTCTTCAATTTGTGCTTTGACTTGGGTCTTGGACTTGAGCTTTATCTTCTTTACTTAGACTTGAACATTTGGACTTTGGTCTTTCTTCTCTAATTTCTTGATTTAGCTTCATTCCTATGCAACTCTCTAAAATTCCTACATAATAAGAGAAAAGCTATTATTAGAAAAATTAAGACAAGATAAATAATTAACATATGCAAATAAAGGGGTAGTAATTAACATTATTCTATACACATCACATTTGATGTTTTCTTGCATTTGATTAATGTTTAGTCATATATATATGAAACTAGAGCACCTTGTTGATAAGCGATTGCCTAGCCCATGTGTTGGTCGATACTAGATTGACACATCCTTTCATCATGACTAGAGCTACTAAGCCTATATGCTCAGTTGAACAAGATAAGATGTGAGAAAATTATCCCCTCTTATTTGCGTGAAGTCCTAATTTCGAGGACAAAATTGCTGTAACGGGGGGAGGATGTAGAACCCGGAACTCATTTATATAGTGCTGGTGAATAGTGTTTTGTGAATAGTGATTTTAGGCCAAAATAGCCTTCTATGTATTTTGGTGTGGGATGAATGAATGAAAGAGTTGCAACCAAAGTGTATGTGTTGTGGGAGTGTTAAAGCCAAGGTAAAAGAATGGAGATACTCTAAGTGAGCTAAGGGAAGAGTGGAAACATTCTAAGTATGAAAAAAGGGGAAAATGGGCAAAATTTGCAAAGGCCGGTCGACTGCCTTAAAGGAAATGTGACCCAAAAGAGGTCACAGTGTGTTTTGCTTAGAGGCCGGTCAACCGCCCTTTCTGGCTGATCGACCGACTGTCTTGGAATTTCGCAAAAAAAAGGGCAAAATAGTAGGGTGTTTACAATAGCTGATCGATCGCCCATCCTGGCCGGTCAACCGACCTTAATGAATTGGGGATTCTTTCCCCAGTTTTGTGAAATTAAAGGGTAAATTAGGGTTTTTACAACCCTAGGCCTATAAATAGCACCCATTTTGTGGGTTTTTGGATACACTAACCTAAGGGAGGGTTTAGGAGAGAAAGGGAGAAGAAACTAGGGCTTCAAGAAGGGTTTTCTTGGGTGAGCAAGATTGGAGCTTGGATTGTACTTCTTAGGCTTGGATCTCCCTTCCAATCTGTTTCACAAGCATTGGAGCGTGGAGATTCAACCTTCTCCTTTCTCAAGTGCTACACTTTGGAGATTTGATCTCAAATAAGGTAGAACAATCTACTAACTAGCTTTGTTATTAATCATTTATGCAATGTATGTGTTAAATGTATGGTTTTATTAAGGAAGATAAAAAAGGGATGAGTTTTGATAAAGAGAGTGTGAAGAGATGGTCGGCATATTTTCCAAAAATTATTTTTTGATAGAGGACCGTGTTACTCTCAATACTCTGTCAAAAGAGCGGCAGAGGTCTAATGAGGATCTGAAAAAATATGTTCGCCGCTTTCGGCACTTGGTATTGGACTGCCATGAACCAGCGACTGAAGAGCAGCTTGTACAACTATGTGTGGACGGGGCAGCAAAGGAATACAGAGCTTATTTGGAAGTAGCTACTATTTCCTCTTTTGAGAAACTTTATGATATTTCTCAAAGGCTCAATACAGTCATATCTAGGGTAGTTCCACCAAGGTATGAGGACAGGTATGGTAGGAAGGATAAGAGAGAGACAGCAATGGCGGTTGATAACTCTGGAAGGCGGTCATTCCAAAGAAATTCCTCCTATCAATCTGACAAAAGACCAAAGTTCAACCCTAAAAATGTTCCACCGCCTTTCCCTTGCAGTATGCCAGAAGTGTTGCATATTGTAGAGGTCTGGATTGTTGATGGCATTCTGTACTTGCTATCACCTTTCCAAAAACCCACAAAAGAAGACAAGCAGAGTAGCAAATACTATGTGTACCACCAGACTGTACATGTCGCGCCCCAAAATACCCCATAGGAGTTAAGGGATACTTTAGAGGTGACTGTTCGTACCTGCCAAACCATCCTGTAATGAATAAGGCTAAACATGATATAATACAACAATTATCAGAGCACGGAAGCTAAACATAAGTGCGGAAATGTGAACTAACTTTTCTTTCCGTCTATAACTCCAAAATAGTATTCCAAGTTATGTACAAAGCATAATCAAAGTAAAGGTGGACATGCCCACCTATCAAAATACAAAAAGGAACTCTCTCACACTCTCCTCTCAATAGTAGTCGAGGTATGGCCACACGTCCAAGTCCCTATTCTCCTAGGACTGCAATGGGATAGATGGCTCCCTCTCCTCTACGTACTCTTCCTCGATCCAAGGCTTGGGGTCGAGGACTTCCACGGAACCTGCCAACATAAAAGTATGGCTAAGCATGGAATACTCAGCGAGTATAAGCTACTAGCTGACTATAGCAATAACAAAAACACAACAACATGGAGCACAATACAAAGTATCGAGTTAAAGTAATCCTAGCAACATGAGATAAATAGCATTGAACATGAAGCAATATACATATCTTAACATGCGTGCATGAATGCGAAAACTCCGGTAAAACTCATGTTCAAAAACCTTTTCATGCCTCGGTCTTGCTTGTGAAAATCATGCATGCGTGTCTGTCTTGTTTGAGATTTCATGTCTTGACTTGTATACTTATGAGCTAGAGGCTAGCACCTGCACATCCCTGGGCTACCAACCTCCTTGACCTGTTTCATTTTCTTGTGAGCTAGAGGCTAGCATCCTTTCACTTGGGCTACCAACCTCCTTGACATTTACTTGTTTCATTTACTTGTTTTCTTTCACTTGTGAGCTAGAGGCTAGCACCCTTCACTTGGGCTACCAACCTCCTTGTCTTGTTTCATTTTCTTATGAGCCAGAGGCTAGCACCCTTCACTTGGGCTACCAACCTCCTTGACATATGTCTGTTTTCTTGTTTGATTTATCATGTACCATTTCTCTTAAAAAACCCGGTTTATGCATGCATGCTTGTGTGCTTGTCAATAGTGGCAACCATGAAGACATGTATGACATGAAGGATAGTACATCGCAATTCAATTCATAGTATAAGCATGTGAGAATTTGGGTAATCTACATGGCATTTGGTCAATTCATCATTTATTAGAACAATTGCATAAGTCCTACTTCCATTTTCTTTATTTAATTCTTTTACTCCTAGTTTAGGCATTTTGTCAAACACATAGCATGCAACGTTCCCTTAGTAGTTCATCTTACTCTTTTTAGTGCATATTTTCCATCAAATCATCAAGGTAAGTTTCTTATTTGTAGAGTGCCCTTCCACCATTTTCTATACACACATCACACCACATTCATACGGCATCCAATCGCCTCATCCTATCATACATTCATACATCCCACCATTTACATTCCTCTTGTTTATATTTAGGGAAAATAGTGTATCTCAAGGAAAAAGGGAAGAATACAAGATTAACATCATCATTTTGTTTAGAAAACCTAGGTTATTGCTAAGGAAGTTAGTAGGGTGTACTAATCTTGAAATGAGAAGTGGAAAACCCTTATAATGTCATGGGAGACGCTACCTTAGCTTGGAGAACAAGTCCTTCACGTGCCTTGCCTTGGATTTGAAGAATCCAAGCTTTTGAGTGAGATCTAGGGAGCTTAAACTCTTGATTTTTGCTCAAGAGGAACCCTAGGTGAAAACCCCTCTTTCTCTTCTCTCCCTTTCTCTCAAATGTCTGCATTAGGGTTTATGAACCCTTAAAGGCTCGGGCAAACCCTTATAGGCAAGGGTGTAACGCCCAAAGGACTAAAAAGCCCTTAATAAAATTTCTGTAAAACACGATACACCAATCGATGGGTGGTTAAGACCGAGCGATCGGTTGCCTACCGAGCGACCGGTGTTTTGACCGGGTGATCGGTCAAAAACATGCTCTCTAGAATTTTTCCCCATACAAAAAAGTACACCAGTTGATAGCTACCGATCGATCGGTCAAAAACATGCTCTCTAGAATTTTTCCCCATACAAAAAAGTACACCAATTGATAGCTACCGATCGATCGGTTGTGGACCGATCGATCGCCAATATGGACCGAGCGATCGGTTGTGAACCGATCGATCCCTAACGATCGGTGTTCTGCAGGTCCCAATTGTTTTGGCCACATCTTTTGACCCGTTTGTCGGATTTTGACGATTCAACTTGCGTTGGATTCGTCTTTCGAAAATGAACATTTTCGGCATATCAGAATGTTCAATTTCTCTCTTATTTATTAATTAGACTACGTGAAAGGCCAAATTTGCTACGAAAGTGCTATTCATTAAGTACGAAAAAGTCTGGAGTGCTATAGTACGCCATTCAACAAAAGATTGCTTCTCTCTAAGGCGGATTTTTAATGACAAAATAGCTGTTGGGCACTTAAAAATTTCAACAGCTCCTGAGGGGTCTGTCCATCAAGATCCGCTACCAGATCACAAAGGGAAGGATGTAGTTGCTATGGTTTGTCATATTCCAAATACTATGATGGAGGAGGAAATTGAAAAGGAAAATGTCTCTGACATCCCTTCGGCAATTGAAATCCTGTCACAGAGTTCAAAGTTTAAAATTTTTTTTGACCAAATGCATTTCTCAAAGGCTGCAAGAATTGCTGCAATAGCAGCTTTGACAATAGTTGCAGAAACTCACTCAGAACATTGTTTCCTTGCCTACTCTGCCACAAGGAAGCCAATACCAGAGATACAAGATGTGAGTTTCACAGCTGATGATATGAAAGCTTCATCAACAGCTCATAACAAGCCTCTATATGTCACAGCTTTAAATTCTATTGAAGCAAAAAGGGTGTTGATAGACCCTGGTTCTTCTTTGAACCTTATTCCATTGTCAACAACGGTAGCAATGGGGTTAGATCCTTCAAAGATCTTGAAACAACCTATAGAAATATCAGGATTTGGAGGACGATGTCAGAATACCATTGGCTATGCCACTATTAATCTTCAAGTGGGGCTAATCAATTCAGCAGTAAGAATTCATGTCATTGAAGCCAATGTAAGCTATCACATTCTTCTTGGCCGCCCTTGGATCCACAAATTCCAGTTAATACCGTCAACATTTCACTAGTGTATCAAGGGAATATACAAAGGCAGAGTCATCAGGATACCAGCAACTGCTACACCATTCGGTAAGGCAGAGACTCACATCTTAGAAGCATTATTTTATGATGAGTTGGCTGAAGAAGGTGAAACTGCTTTTGAAATAGCTCAAGGAATTATGCTACCATCTTCGATCTCTTCAACGCCATCAGACGGCTCAATGGTATCAAAAAGACCATGGGATGAAAGCGTGAAAACATAATTTCAAGGAGGTGGTACCACCAAGGAGCCAAGGATAGGGGGCGGTATGAGAGTAGTGCAACCAGATGGAAAGGTTGTATATATCTTATGACAACCAAAGGAGTCTGATTCATCAAAAAAAGATCTGACTCCCATGATGAATCAGACAGTTCAGGTTGAAGAGACAAGTGAAATTAGAAAAACACCAGAACAAATGTAGGATGGTGTAAAGGTGGTGGTACAAGAAAACCTTGAAGAGATAAATCTTGCAGAAGGTTCATCTGAGAAGCGTCCAGTACTTATCAGCTCAAAATTGGCTCCAGAAGAAAAAGAAGAATTGGTAAGCTTACTAAAAAAATATAGGGATATTCTTACATGAAATTATGAAGAAATGCCAGGGCTAGATCCTACATTAGTCACACATAAACTAAACATTGAGCTAGGGTATACACTAATAAAGTAGCTACCAAGGAGATTCAGACCAGACATTGAAGATCAGATCAAAGTAGAAGTGGAGAAGCTTTTGAAAGTAGGTTTTATTAAACCCATTCAACATCCTACTTGGCTAGCCAATATTGTACCAGTTTTATGGGCAATTTTATGAGTGAAGATGCTGCTACTCCTTCAACTTCATCCGAACCGCTGTTGGTTGATTCTTTGGATGAGATTTTGAGACGCTATCCTGTGTCTGAGAGTTCAATCCCTTTGTGGACAGAGATAATAAAGCGCTATCAAGACATCACTTCTTCTTGTTCTTTGAAGAATCCCATCATTAGAGTGGGCTGTATAGAGACAGTATGCTCTATTATCAGAAGGATCAGGGATATCAAGCCTCATCTTATGCTTTTTAGGATAAAGACTTTTGAAGAATGGGGACAAGAGCTGAAAGAACTTGAAAACATTAATGTTAATGTGAGATGGTTGATAGATTTTTTAAACAACTTATCTATCACATTTTTTTAGGCTAAAATTTTTGCCAAGCTGAATAGTTCTTATACAAGTAAAATAGCTAAAGCAAAAGAACTAGAAAAAGCGGTGCTGAGTGATCAAGACAATGCTTATGCTATTCGTCAAGAAATTGCCCGCCACCAAGCCATGTTGGAAGAAAAGGAAAAGAGATTAAAAGAAGCTCAAGACAGTCTAAAAGCGTTATATGATGAAATTAAAGCAGATCATGAAGAATGCAGTCGTCTGAAAGTTTTTGCTGAAAGACTTGTATTTTTGAATGAAAAAGGCTTTACTTCTGATATATTGTAAAAGCTTTTCCTTTTAATATTTTTGTAAACATTAACAATTTCTAATGAAATGCAAAATTTTATTCCTTTCTTTTGTCAAGCATAGTACTTTTTTAGCCATTTTACATTAATAGGATCATGTAATACTTCACCAGATAGTGTAGATAAGAGACAATAACCATTGTCAAAGATTTGCCTTATCAAGAATGGTCCTTCCCAATTTGGAGTGAACTTCCCTACTTTCGTACCATTCCTAACATGAATAGTTGTCCTGAGGACCAAGTCTCCTTCTTTAAGAACTCTATGTTGCACAATTTTGTCATACGCTTTAATAGCTCTCATCTGATATGCTTTTGTTTTCATAGCTATAGCTTCACGCCTTTCGTCTATGACTTCCAATTGAGCTAACCTAGTAGCTTGAAGGCTTGCCATTTCTTCATCAAATACTTCAATTCTAGTAGATGATATCTTGACCTCCAAAGGTACAACAACTTCTGTTCCATATACTAAAGAAAAAGGAGTAACACCTGTTGCTGTTCTTGCTAAAGTTCTGTAAGCCCATAGCTCTGTTGAAAGCCTTTGACACCATTTCTTATGAGCACCTTCTATCATTTTTCCAATTATTTTCAAAATTGTCTTCTAGTAGCTTCGGTTTGCCCATTCCCTTTAGGATAATAAGGAGTTAACTTCTTGTGTTTTATGTCATATTTTTCTAATAATTACCTCACATTAGAATTTATGAAAGACGTTCCATTATCAGTGACAACTTCCTTTGGTATTCCAAAGTGGCAAATGATGTTTTCTTTAATGAATTTAGCTACCATAATACTTGTAGCTTTTCTTAATGATACAGCTTATACCCATTTGGTGAAATATTCAGTGGCCACAAGAATCCAAACATGTCCTTCAGCAGGAGGATTAATTGGTCCAGTTAAATCTAGCTCCCAAGTATGGAAGGGCCAAGGTGTAGAAACATACTGTAGAGATTGGGCAAGTGCATGAATGACATTTCCCCTGATTTGACACTGATGATAGCTTTGAACATATAGATGTGAATTCGCTTCCATGGTAGGCCAATAATACCCCAGTCCTAAAATGTGTTAAAATAGCTTCCTTTTCCCATGATGAACACCACAGTCTCCACTATGAGCTTCATATAATACTAGTTCAACCTCCTTTCCTGACAAACATTTGAGAGCAATACCGCCATACCCTTTTCTAATAAATTTTCTTTGTCAAAATAGAACTTAGCAACTTTCTTCTTAAACTTGATAGCTTCTTTTGGATCAGTAGACACTATTCCATCTGTAAAATAATCATTATATGACTTCTTCCAATCTTTCCAGGAATCTGTGAAATGACATTCTCCTCCATCTGGTAATATCTGGAAATTAGAACATTCTTTCTGTAACATAGCAACATCCTTCTCCATTGTTAGCCAATATATCCCAAAACGTTGTAATCTCCTATATAAACTGATATAAGGATTATGCCCACATATCTTTGTATGGATCTGCATCATTTGATCCTTGGCTTCTTTTGCTCCTTTAAAGTCCATGTTTTTTGTGTTGGCTTATTCTGGTGTCAAAACAAGAGAGTCTAGGTTTGTATCTTGTGTCATTGCCGTCAAGCATTCGCAACAAGTGAAGTTGAAGACCGTTGAAGACTCGGTTGATCATTTCCTTCATAAGACTGTAAGTGACCTAAATAGCATGCTACCATAGGTAGGAATTAACTTAGAATAATCCTAATATGATACCTTAGGTGGTAAGTGATCTTGACTAATCATATGGACCCTAGGTGGTGAGATATGTAGTGCAAAACAAGTTCAAATTTTCAAAAAATCAAGGTTTCTTGTAGGTGGCATATCTCTCAAACCATAACTCAAATTTTGCTCTATAATATATCAAATCGATTGCATCAAAAAGAGCTACAACTTTGATGAAGGGTGCAAGAGCTAAAAACGATGTTTAAAAATCGTGTTTGCACGTCAGGGTCGACCCTGACCATTGAGGGTCGACCCTGGGTATAGAAAAATCTGTATGGGGAAATTTAACAGAATGTTGAAATTGTGAGGGTCAACCCTGAAGGATGTTTGGGTCGCCCGGAGTGGGGAGTTGGGTCAACCCAAACATCCTCCAAGGTCGACCCTGATATGAGATTTTTCCTAAAAAGCCCCTTTGCTTGTCTCTTTGGTTTCTAAACTATTATAGCAACTTCCATACTTGGTTTTTGGGTCTCTATTTAAAGGGAACTCCTCTACTTCATGGGGTACAACTTTGGGGGAATATAGAGAGGTTTTAAAACTCATTCTGGAGTTCATAAAAACTTTGGAATCTTATTGTTTCTCCTCTCATTTGATTGATGCTTTCAACCTAGAGTTTGCAAGCTTAAAGCTTCATACTTGCTTGCTTGGACTTGTCCATTGAAGGAGTCCATCTAGGTTTTAATTTCTATCAAACCATCAACCCGTTCTGGATAGAACAACTTGGCCGGAATTTTCTAGAACCTTTGCAAAGGAGATCGATTCGAGTCGGATCGTGGTAGTGTGATTTAGTCGATGGAATCTGAAGCCGTCATTGACGGAGATCGATCGGAAGATCGTGGACTGTTTTCGAGACACAAAGAGAAGTACGAACAGCTATGGTTGGTCATGGGACTTGAGAGTTTGTGATGACTTTTCGAGGCGTGGAGGACTAAGAACTGAAAGATCGTAGTGTCGAGTCCGAAGGAGTCAAGTTCGAGTCATATAAGTTCTTGTTTATTTTGTCTTAGTGAATTCTCATGGCTGGACTAGGTCCCGTGGTTTTTCCCGAAAGGGTTTTCACGCAAAAATTCTTGTGTTATGGTTTGCATGTTTCTCTCTATTGATGTAGAGCCTCAGAATTTAGGTCTACTATTCATGTTAATAGTGTTGTGAATAGTGTGTGAATAGTGCCTTTAAGGCCAAAAGCCTTAATGAAATTATGAGTTCATGTTTTATAATGAAAGGAGGTTTTGAATGAATCAAAATATGTATAGAAAGTGTTTTTGGGGGTTAGGGATAAATAAAAAATGAGAGTATAACATACTCCAGGTGTCAAAAAAAGGGATGCCTAAACATACCCTCAACTTTAAAGAGCTCTAGAATTCTCACAACTGATCGGAATTGAGTGATTCTTGAATTTTTAGAAAGGTATTAAAACCCTCTTCAAGGTTCATGTTTACTATTTTTTCAGATTTTAGGTTGAGGTTGGGTCAAATGTCAGATTTCCGGAAATAAGTCTGCTGAAAATCTGGGCTGCTGAAATTCATTTTCGGACCAGTCAGATTTATGGGAAATTTGGTCCATGAAAAGGGAAGAATTAGAAATTTTATAAAACATGAAAGTTGTTCCCCTTCAAAAGGAGAATTCAACGTAAGTTAAATTGTCAAAATCGAATAAGCGAGTCAAAAGTTATGGCCAAAATAGCAAAGCGGGAAAAACCAGGGCCAGTATAGCGCCACTAGTCAACGAGTGGGCTTCACTAGTCGATGAGTGAGCATCACTCGTCGATGAGTCAGACCAAAAACAGCCAAAAATGACCCTGTAACAGCTCAAAACTCTTCCACCGACCTTGGGAGATATTTTGGGATATTTTCCTAAGATATTTTGAGATTTTTGGCATCCTTTAGCCTATAAATAGATGAGATTTCATGGGTATGGGTTTACCCAAACCTAAAGCATAGATTTTGAGGATTCTTGGAAGAGAAGAAGAAGAAGAAAGATCTGATTTCTCAAACCATTTTCCTCAGACCAAAGTGAAGCTAACTCCTTGCTTCTAAGGTTGGTATTTTACTATTTTTGGTGTTTTAGAGCTTGAGTTTTCTACCCATGGTGATTCTTAAGTTTCGAAATCAAAAGAGAGGTTTTTGGTTTGTTTTCCAATTAAGGTTCCAGCTTTATCAAAGCTTCAACCAAGTTTCCTCAAGCTTGATTCTGATCCACAGAAGTGTAAAAACTTCATTTTAAGGTAGATATAATCTACTATCTAGCTTTGTTATGAATTCCCTTTGTGACTCACTCTAGGATGTTTCCTACAAAAGTAATCTTCTATGTTTCAGAAAGTTTATGATTTCCAGATATTCACAAGAGCTATGTGCTATGTTTAAGACATTTTAAGTCTACCATAATACTCAAAGCTCTCACATGTTATATTCCAAATTTTCAAAGGACTACGCTATTATGTCAAAAGGTTTTCTAAGTCTATTAAGATTTTCATAGGCCTCGCATGTGCTCTAGTTTCGCATGAATCAGATTTCTCATAAGTAGGATGTTTCAAAATTCATAAGAAATGTTTAAGGAAAACTCATAAGTACTTATAAGGACTCATACGTTCTCTATGCTCATAAGGATCTCTCAAGGCATCATACATATCTCTCAAGGCATCATATGTGGCTCATAAGTACTTATAAGGACTCATACTTTCTCTATGCTGATAAGGATCTCACAAGGCATCATTCATATCTCGCAAGGCATCATTCATATCTCACAAGGCATTCATATCTCACAAGGCATCATTCATATCTCTCAAGGCATTCATATCTCACAAGGCATCATGCATATCTTACAAGGCATTGTATATGGCTCACATGAGTCATAAGAACTCATAAGCGATTGATTTATGCACGACCTCATAAGATACATTTTGTTTTCTAAGAAACCTCAAAAGATAAGGTTTAAAAAGCTATGCACTTGTAAGAGTATGATTTCCTAGTTCGGTTTAAAGTATGAAATATGAATTGTTAACCCTCTATGTGCTCGCATGATATTGTTGCTTTATAATACTGTTAGCTAGTATTTTGTACCCACTGAGTATCCATGCTCAACCAAATTGTTGCCTTCGGTGGGTTTTGTGGACGCACCTGCTCCTGAGCCTTGGGTAGAGGAGTACTACGAGCCTGAGCCTAAGCCTGCTATGGATCACTACCAAGATGATGGAGCTCTAGACAGGGGGTCCTATCTAGACTATTGTTGAGTGATGTGAGGGAGAAGGTCATGTATTTTGAAAGTGGAAATTGTCCACTTTGGATTTTTTATTTTGAAAGTATTGAGGGTGGGACTTGTCCACTTCATACTTAAAGTTTACTATGTTCTGTGGTTCAAACTTGAACCTAATGATAGGAGTACGTTATTTTGAATTGCTTCCGCTATGTTTTAGTTATATGTATAACTTGTGCACTCTGACAGGATGTTAAGTATGCCTTATGTGTCATACAGGATGGTTTGACACGGCGGTCACGAACTAAAGTATCCCTAACTCCTAGGGGGTATTTTGGGTCGTGACAATTTCCGCACTTTAAATTCATCATACCTTGAGCTAATAACTTAATTATTAAAATAATAAAAATGGTAGATGGAATTGTAGGGAAACCTAACCATCCCCTTGATCTTATGAGTTCTCAACTCAAACCCTAGATTTGAGGTTCACCAAATTTTTTCAATTGGTATCAGAGCGGGTTCACTAATTTATTAGTGCGATCTTGTCTCATTTTTTCGGCGAATATGAATCTCCAATGAGAGGGAAGATTCATCTCTTGTCTCCCATTATTTGATGAAAATAATTTTGCTTATTGGAAAGCTCGAATGAGAGCGTTTCTAAAATCATTAGATGAGAGAGTATGAATCTCCATTGAACAAGGTTGGACCCATCCAACAAAGACCATAGATGATCAGACCATCCCTAAACCTTCTTCTGAATGGACCAATGTAGAACTTGAAAGTGGTAGATGGAATAGTAAGGGTCTAAATGTAATCTTTGCCGCTTTCACACTTGAAGAATTTTGACATATTTCTAAATGTGACACTTCGAAAAAGGTATGAGACATTCTTCTAATTACCTATGAAGGGACTACAACTGTCAAGATCTTCAATCTTCAAATACCAACCTCTAAGTTTGAAAAGTTGATAATGAATGATGATGAAAGTTTTGACAGTTTTTATGCTAATTTGAGTGACATTGTCAATTCTAGCTTCAATCTAGGGGAAAGAATTCCTGAGTCTAAAATTGTTAGAAAAATTTTGATATCTCTACTTGAGAGATTTCGATCGAAGGTTACCACTATCGAAGAGAGCAAAAATGTTGATGCTCTCAAAATTGAAGAATTGGTTGGTTCTCTCCAAACCTATGAGCTAAATCTGAACCCATCCAAGAAACCAAAATCCATTGCCTTGAAATCCGTCAAGGAATCCATAGATGGTTCAGATAGTGACTCTAAGGATGAAGAAGAAGAGTTGGCTTTATTTGCAAGGAAATTCAAAATTTTTTTAAAACATAATAAGAGATTTAATCTGAAAGGACAAAAATCTTTTGAAAAGCCCAAGTCGAAGCACCTTGAAAACAAGAAACATTTTAAAAGTGTGGAAAAAAAATCCCAAGGTGTTCAATGCCATAAATGCCAAGGCTACGACCATATTGTCGTTGAATACTCTAATAAGAAAAGATTTAAGGGCATGGCAAGGGATGACAGTGAATCTGAATCCGAGGAATCAGATAGTTCTTCTTGTGAGGAGACTAGGGGTTATGTGGCCTTCACTTATCTGGGATTGAGGAATCTTTTTCAAATGCAGTGAGTAACCAACACTGTAGTGATGATGAGGAAGATGATGAGAGTCAGAATGACTCAAATTCTGTGGGAGACCTTGAGATAGCCTATGATGAACAATTTCAGGGATGCCTAAAGTTGAAAAAGGTTCAGTTTTTCATGTCTAAAAAGATCAAATCTATTGAAATGAAAAAAGATGTCTTAGACCAAGTGGCTTCAGGGTTGAGAGCTCTTGTGTTACAGCTTGAGGAAGAGAAGACTTCCCTCCTTGCCAAGACTCAGCTTCTTGAATCTGATTTGCATGTTTGTCTTGATGAAAAGACAAGAATTGAAATCAAGTTAATTGATTTTGAGCAAAATCAGAGGTATGGAGATGAGAAGGGAACTCCATCCACCTCGAACACTGAGCCTGGTGCTAAAAGGCGCCCTCCTGCTAAAGGAAAGGATCCTTCAACTCAGATATTCATTCCTACATGTCATAAATGTGGAGTGAAGGGTCATATTAAGCCTCGATGCCCTAAACTTCGAAGAATGCCTAATCATGGTTTTGAGAACCAAAATAATTTTAATGGAAATCTTCAAAGGAGAGTTGAGGTCCTAGTGGAGAAGTCTAGGAGTTTGTGTTAAGATGTGATGTAATTGTTCACAACTCTAGACAGTGGCATGGTCATGACACTCCTCATGCTAGATATAGAGGAGGTAACGGGGAGAACCATAATGTCCGTCATAATTCTAGGACTCAATCCTGAAAAAGTAGGAACATGAGGAAGTGGCAAAATGTCACTATCTCAACTGAACGGTTAGAGACCAAATGGTCAATTAAACTTCTAAAATCGTTTGGGTGAGAAAGGAAGACCTGAAGGGTTTCACTTAGCCCATACCTATCATAGCCTAGGGTGTGCTGTTAGTGATATATCTTGTCCTACTGCTATGCCATCTGTGTATACTAGTAGTCTTTCTTTTTACTAATCTTTATTTGCTTTGGTATGTTTTTCTGTTTTCTTATTTTGAAAAATCTAAAAACGTTGAAAAACTCTAAAATACAAAAATATTTTTGTCATGTTGCCCTTGTTTGACTTGCATGATCTGCATTCCTTTTGTGATCTTTATTTCTGTACTTCTCCAGGGTTGAACATGAGTTTGTTGCTGATTGAGGATATATCATCTTCATAGTTTATTGGTTAGGCTGAAAATTAGACCGGTTTTATCTTGAATAATTAGAGACTTATTTATGTGTGTATGCTTTACAAATTTCAGATGCACTCTGATTGATTCTATTGAGAGGTCTATTTTCCAATCTATAGGTGTTTGACTTATCCCAATAGTGTGACCTTGGATGACCAATCTAGAATGACCATTTTGTTAGTCATCCCCATTTTGTGTATCCTCCATGAGCAAAAATTGTTACAATGAAAAGGGCTACCTACTGGGCTAGTGTGAAAGTTACTATGAGATGCAAACAGTATGAAATGGCTACCTAGGTGGATAATAAGTATCTATCTGGGTCACTAGAGTGAAAGCCCCAGCTGCCAATAGCTAGGACTACCTATTCAGATAGTGTGAAAGCCATCATTGCGTGAAAAGATATGTTCAGATAAAGAACATCAAAAGAAATCTTAGAATGTTTGGAGGTATTTAACCAAAAGTAAAAGAAAAATATTGAGTCAAATAAAATGGATAAAGGAGCACCAAAATATAAAAAATCAGCATATCTGGATCTAAATAGGTTTGACTTCTATGATTTATATCTCTGGGAGTCCCCTTAGTGGTTAATGTCATATCCTTGTAAAGGGAAAGAAACCTTGATCTAGTATCTTATTTGACCACCACTACGCACAAATGCTTCACTTTTGAACTGTTCACTAAATGTGACTAAGTGAATTGGCTATGCTTTAGCATTCTGTGAGATTTAGTTAGATATGTATCCTCAGTCGGACTAACTAATCATGTTCTTCATTGGATTTGTAATTTTAAATTACTACTGCTTGGAATGCTTTTGATGCATGTTTGTGTGACACATGATATTTTTTTTGTGTGTTTCATTTTTGTTTGGCATGGGCCTTTCTAGCATAGGTGCCTTGATTTTGGTTGTGTCCTTGATCTTAGGGGGAGAAGATCAAGTTAAGTTGTTGAGGGGGAGTTTGTGCTTGAGTTATTGAGGGGGAGTTTATGCTTTATACTGATATTTTGTTCCCCACTCTTTAGTCTCCAGAATGTCTGCATTTGCTTGGTTATATTGTGGTTGCCTTGATATTGCATATGTGTTGAATTGGTATATTATTTTTGATATTGGCTTCATGATTACCTTTAGCAATTGTGCCAAAAAGGGGGAGAAAATGTTTGGTACAAATTCCCAAGTTCAATACATTCCTTGTATTACATGTGCTTAATTATATATTTATTGATTCCATACATGCTTCACTAGGTGTTTTGTTTATGAGCATGTGCAGGTGCAGGGTTGCAGCAGACAGATTTTACTTGACAAAGAGCTTCAATGTCTTAATTTAAGATTATTTGTCAATTGGAGTTATGTAATTGTTTTGGAGTCATGTAATGTCCTAATTCACCGTTTTGATGTGTTTGGGTGAGTTTGTGTCAAGTCATGTACTACAAGTTGGTTTTGCCATGGAATTACTAAAGGGGGAGATTGTCATGTCCATGTTTTTTGTGTTGGCTTATTCCGGTGTCAAAACAAGGGAATCTAGGTGTCTAGGTGTGTATCTTGTATCATTGCCGTTAAGCATCCACAACAAGTGAAGTTGAAGACTGTTGAAGACTCGGTTAATCATTTCCTTCATAGGATGGTAAGTGACCTAGATACCATCCTACCATAGGTAGGAATTGACTTAGAATAATTCTAATATGATACCTTAGGTGGTAAGTGATCTAAACTAATCATATGGACCCTAGGTGGTGTGATATGTAGTGCAAAACAAGTTCAAAATTATGAAATGTTTCAAAAAATCAAGGTTGTTTGTAGGTGGTATATCACTCAAACTCTAGCTCGGATTTTTCTCTATAATATATCAAATCGATCATGTCGAAAAGGGCTACAACTTTTATGAAGGGTAAAAGGGCTATAAACGATGTTTAAAAATCGTGTTTGCACCTTAGGGTCGACCCTGACCATTGAGGGTCGACCCTGGGTATAGAAAAATCTGTATGGGGAAATTTAACAGAATGTTGAAATTGTGAGGGTCAACCCTGAAGGATGTTTGGGTCGACCAAAGTGGGGAGTCAGGTCGACCCAAACATCCTCTAGGGTCGACCCTGATATGGGAGTGTTTCGAAAACGCCCCTTTGCTTGCCTCTTTGGTTTTTAAACTATTTTAGCAACTTCCATACTTGGTTTTTAGGTCTCTATTTAAAGGGAACTCCTCTACTTCGTGGGGTACAACTTTGGGGGAGTATAGAGAGGTTTTTTTTAACTCATTCTAGAGTTCATAAAAAATCTGGAATCTTATTGTTCTCCTCCCCTTTGATTGATGCTTTCAACCTAGAGTTTGCAAGCTTAAAGCTCCATACTTGCTTGCTTGAACTTGTCCATTGAAGGAGTCCATCTAGGTTTTGATTTCTGTCAAACCATCAACCCGTTCTGGATAGAAAAACTTGGCTTGAGTGTTCCAGAGCCTTTGTGAAGGAGATCGATTCGAGTCGGATCGTGGCAGTGTGATTTGGTCGGTAGAATCTGAAACCGTCATTGACGGAGATTGTTCGGAAGATCATGGACTGTTTTCGAGACACAAAGAGAAGTACGAGAAGCCGCGGTTGATCACAGGACTTGAAAGTACATGATGACTTTTCGAGGCATGGAGGACTAAGAACTGAAGGATCGTAGTGTCAAGTCCGAAGGAGTCAAGTTCGAGTCTTATAAGTTCTTGTTTACTTTGTCTTAGTGAATTCTCATGGCTGCACTAGGTCCTGTTGTTTTTCCCGGAAGGGTTTCCACGTAAAAATTCTTGTGTTATGGTTTACATGTTTTTCTCTATTTTTGTACTTTAAATTCATCATACCTTGAGCTAATAACTTAATTATTAAAATAATAAAAATGGTAGATAGAATTGTAGGGAAATCTAATCATCCCCTTGATCTTGTGAGTTCTCAACTCAAACCCTAGATTTGAGGTTCACCGAATTTTTTCAGCGCCAACACATCTTGAAATTTATCCAGATCAATGATCTCTAAGACCTAGAGGGGGGGGGGGTGAATAGGTCTATCTAATAATTTCTAACCAATTTTATTTTTCAATTAATATATTTAGAAATCAATGAACAATTCACTCAGACAATCCACACAAATCAAACACAGAAGATTTTTACGTGGAAAACCCTAACGGGAAAAAACCACGGGACCTTGTCCAGCAATAAACTTCACTATGAAAAGATATCAAGTACAAGACAAGACCTTACCAAAACAGAAACGACGTTCCTAGGTATAGACTCTTACTCTTGATTTCCACGAACCAGCAGGTTCGATCTCCACCGTAGCAGCTTCGGTTCCACACCAACCAAATCTTTTCAAGCTACTTCAAAACCACGATCACACACGATCGATCTCCTTCCACGAAGGCTCCGGATCAAACACCGGACACACACACAAGGTGTAGGGTTGTGAATCAATTTAGGAAGTTTCAAACCCTAGAGGGATCTCATATAGATCTGAGATCACATAATGCAAGATCAAAGGTTTAGATCTATACTTGCATTCTCTAGGATCAAAGAAAGAGGAGGGATCAACAAAGATCTAATAAGAACAATAGGAAAAACCCTAGATGAGTTTCTCAGACCTCTACTCTTTCAAAAATAAACAAAGATACGAATTAGGTCTCCAAAAAGTTGTTTATATAGGGTTTAAAAAAAGAATCCAGAAAAATAAAAATTCTTTTTACGGGGACCGATCGATCGGTGCACATTACCGATTGCTCGGTCCAAAACGGATCGATCGGTGCTCTAACCGATCGAGCGGTTGAGAATCATCTCTCTGGAAAAATACCCCATACAAATTTTTTGTCCAGTCGATAGCCACCGATCGCTCGGTAGGCCACCGATCGATCGGTCTCAATATCGAGCGATCGGTTGAGATAATTTTTTCAAACCATGATTCATTTCATGTTTATTTGATTCAACTAAGATCAAACAACTTTATTAGGTTTAAAACTATCCTCCTAGGTATGTTTAGAGTTATCTAAGTCAAATCCAACCTAGGTAGGGGTCTATAAGTCCATTACCTTTCTAGATCCAGAGTAGGAGCTTTTTCTTCACTTTCTTCAATCTTCTTGATGCTTTAGCTCTTCTCTTCTGACAAGTTGAACACGACTTGACTCACATGACCTATCTAATGATCACGGAATTTGCCAACACCTACTTAGGGATTTACAATCTCCCCCTTTGGCAATTCCGGGACAAAACAAGACTAACTCATATACTAGGTTCAAATTTTCCCAAATGATTCAAAAATGGAAAATTGACCTTTACATGACTCAGAAATAAATACATGACATTTGACATTTTAACTTGTCATGATTCACCAAACTTAGAACCTGTTTGCCTGCACATGCTAAATCAAAAACCTGTGAAGCATGAGAAATAAAATATGGGAAGAAATAAAACATTTATAGCATCCACAATTCCACAATACTATATCCATAACAGTTTCCATTTTCCATAAACATCATCCACAAAATCATCATCCACAAATTCATATCCATGTGTTATGCACATATCATGCACTCTCCCCCTTTTTGGCTCGAAATGCCAAAGGCAGACTATTAACAATAAAATTAACGCATAAACACAAATGAGATGAGACATAAGAAACCATCCAAATGCATACATCTATGACCAAGTCAATAACATCCAAAAGGTTTGTACTAAGTACAACCAAGACAAAATACATCTAAATGTCAAACTAAAACAAGGACTAAGATAAACTCCAAAATATACACATGAACCAGAAGGAGTTTCTATCCTACTACATCAATCTAACTATCACTCCTGCTCATCATCAGAAGTGAGCTGGGACTCATAATAAGTTCGAAAGTCACGATCATCTCTCTGTACGCCCAGCACTGCTGCATCCAGTGATCCAAGTCTGCCACGGATGTCTGTAGTGAACTCCTGGTGGGATGAAATATGCGTGGAGAGATCCATCTGCATCGTTCTCATCATTCTGGCTAGATCATCAATCATGGCCGGAGGTTGATGAGAGGATCCTGTACCAAAATCAGCTTCTTCCTCAATATCTCGAACTGAAGCATGAGAGAAACTCTGAGCGATGGTCTTTTTGTTGATTGGACCTTTCGGAGTACGAGTAGGAACTCCAGGAGGAGCAATAATTCCTTGAGAACCAAGGAGTTTAGTAATCAGGGATCCAAAGGGAAGAGCTCCAACCACAGTTTGAGTTTGATGGGCTTGAATCATCAAATCAATTATGTGGGCTGCAAGGTCAATATCATGTCCACGAAGGAGACTGAATAAAAATCGAGCTCTATATTCCCTAAGGTCTGCAGTATGAACCTTTGGGTGGATATTTGCACTCATTACTAGGTTTACAAGTCTGGCATCCCTAGTGAGCTTTGTGACTTTGATTAAGGAACCAACCCAAAATGTAGGAGCACCACAAAGAAATGTGACTACATTGTTCATAGATTCTTTATCCTTATTTTTCTTGTATTTATAAGGATAATAGGCATCTGGAACTCGAGGACAATCAAGAAATTTTGCAATGACATTTGGATTTATCAAAACTGATTGTTCTAAAGATCGAGATTTAAAAGACTAGGTTTTGAAATTTATTTCAGAAAAATTTGAGTAAAATTCTTGGACTAACTGAATAGGAGCAGGACCGGATAAATTGAGAAGACCTTCCCAGTGACGATCAGTAATGATTTTAGAGAGGTAGTAATCGCCAAAATCTGAAATTCTAATGCTCCTTTCAACCATTATACCCTTTTTACTAAAATACTCACTATAAAGTTGAGCAGCATTATGGCTAATGAAAGGACCCAATAGAACAGTGGAAGATGAACTGGCTTTTCCCTTTTGTTTCCGGGTTTTATCTGCCAAAGCCTTTTGGCGATTTTCAGTAGTAGAATCCACCATTCTACGAATTGGTCGATCCCCTATTGAAATCCCATGGCCTATAGGAGTGATGGAAAAGGGCTCTTGGATTTGTTCATCTTCAGGAGGGTCCTCTTGGTTGTTGAGGACCAACTTTCGGCGTTTGGGTACGCCAGACATGAGATAGGCTAAGAGGATTAAGGACAAAATGAAAGCCATGGATGAACAACGATGCCCTAGATGAGAAATTCAACCTATACGCAAGAAAACGTACAAGGCTTACCTTTTTGATACTTGGGAAACCCTTAGAGGTGAATGGAATGACCGTAGGAAGGATTTGGAGGAGAGGGAACCGAGAGATCGCTCTGGAGTTCGGAGAAGAAGTGAACAGAAAAGATAGAAATGAGGGTTTTATAACTCTGTTCACGAAAGACCGATCGATCGGTCTTTAACACCGAGCGATCGGTGGTCTGAAAAATTTTCAAAAATTTTACTTTTAAAACTTTTTCTTCCCCTCAACCAATGGAACATTAAAAACTCATTTTCACCTCAAAATAACCAATTCACCAAAAAATTTTCAATAATTGATTTCATTAAAATCATAAAGAATAATCACCCAAGAATATATATATATATATATAAAGTATAGTCATAAATAAGGATTATGTAAACAATAATTGATTTTCAAAGGTGATTAATTTTGGTATTTGCATCAAATTTACAATCAGAGTCAAGAAACAATTAGAAGTAATGTTAGTGTGAAATCAAAATTCATTACTTAACTCTTTGAATTGGTTTCCTTCCTTAAGCTAGATTTTGACATTATAGCTCAAATGAGACTCTAAAATTTTCAAAAACTAGTTTTAAAACCAATAAACATCCATACTTATATGATGAGCAATTTTTACCCCAAATTTGACTAACAAATTTATTTCATTTCTTTTTCAGTCAAATTGTACTCATTGTGAAAATTCTTTTTGGAGTACACATATATAGTTTTTAGCACATTGGTGACTTTCACACAAGTGAGAAGGTAGCTCTTTCTAATGACAGTGGGGGCTTTCACACTAGCAATCCATATAGATACCTACTGTTTGTCTAGGTAGCCATTACTCACTGTTTGCATTCACTAGTAGCTATCACACAAACTCACAGGTAGTCCTCTCCATGTCAATAATTTTTATAACTAGGGGGCTCACCTTATGGAATTTTTTTTATGACATTGGTTATACTAGATTTGATTAATCTAGGGAACCATATGGTATAATATCAGAACCTTTAAATAGGAACTAATACCATCTAAAGAATCAGTCAGAGTGCATGTGCAATATATAACATCTTTGTTTACTCAACTCTAACTGAGATTAGTTAGCATGACTAAATTCAATCACAAGATCAAACCAATAGTTGACCTATCCTAATTTATCCAATCCTATGAAATATTTATCCTTGTATTATATGTTCAAATATGATTTCAAGGAAATAACTTTAAACAAAATGATTGGAAAGAAGGTCATACATACACATTATTTTTTGCAATATTTTTCAATTTTTTTGAATGTTTTTGGATTTTTATTAATTAAAGGAAAATAAAAAAAATAGCTCTATGAATTAAATAGAACATGAAGAACACATAGGCTATGAACAAGTACATCTTTACTCAACTCCGCACAAACCTAGATTTCCTAAGGAATTCAAACCTAAGGGAATCTAAGGGTTTTGTAAGAATGTCCGCAAATTGATTCTCTGTTTGGACATACTCTATAGACAATCTTTTGCTCAACAAGATCACGGATGAAGTGATGTCTTATGTCTATGTGTTTTGTGCGAGAATGTTGAACGGGATTTTTGGAAATATTGATAGCACTTGAATTATCACAATACACAGTCATAGTGCTCTGTTCAATCCCGTAATCATTCAACATCTGCTTCATCCATAGAAGTTGAGTGCAACAACTGCCAGCTGCTATGTACTCAGCTTCTGCAGTGGACAATGAAATTGAATTCTGCTTTTTGCTAAGCTAAGCAACTAAGCAGTTTCCAATATAGAAACATCCTCCAGAGGTGCTCTTCCTATCATCAGCATTTCCGGCCCAATCGGCATCGGAATATCCAACTATCGTGGCATTTGTTTCAAAAGAATACAAGAGGCCAAATGACAGAGTTCCACTCATATATCGAATGATACGCTTAACTGCAAGCAAGTGAGACTCTTTTAGGCTCGCTTGATAGCGGGCACATGCACCAACACTAAAGGCTATGTCAGGTCTAGTAGCAATTAGGTAGAGTAAACTACCAATCATGCTTCTATAAGAAGTTTGATCAACATCTTTGCCTGTAGCATCTTTACTAAGTTTTGTAGTAGAACTCATAGGAGTCCTTACATGCTTAGCAGAGCTCATGCCAAATTTCTTCACTAGATTTTTAGCATATTTGATTTGAGATACTGAGATCCCAGAATCCAATTGCTTGATCTGAAGACCAAGGAAGAAACTTAGCTCACCAACCATGCTCATTTCAAATTCATTTTTCATTTGTTTAGCAAATGAAAGAGCATGTAAGTCTAATGTGGAACCAAACACTATGTCATCAACATATATCTGGGCGATGACAATATCACCTTTCACATTCTTTATGAAAAGGGTTCTGTCTACTCCCCCTCTCGAAAATCCGTTTTCCAAGAGATAAGTAGTCAGTCTCTCATACCAAGCTCTTGGAGCTTGCTTTAAACCATAGAGGGCCCTTTTTGGCCGATATACTTGATCAAGGTGATGTGGATCTTCAAACCCTTTTGGTTGTTTCACATAGACTTCCTCCTGTAGAATGCCATTCAGAAAGGCACTCTTAACATCCATTTGAAAAAGTTTGAATTTCATATGGCAAGCCACAGCTAGAAGAATTCTTATTGATTCTAGCCTGGCTACAGGAGCAAATGTTTCATCGAAGTCAATACCTTCAATTTGTGTGTATCCTTGTGCAACTAACCTAGCCTTATTTCTTATGATAGTACCTTTTTCATCAGATTTGTTCTTGAAAATTCATTTGGTACCAATCACATTTGTATTGTTAGGCCTAGGTACTAAATACCAAACATCATTCCTAGTAAACTGAAGTAACTCTTCTTGCATTGCATTTATCCAATTATCATCTACAAGAGCTTCAGCTACATTCTTGGGTTCAAAAGATGAAGTATAGCAAATGTAGCTAACTTCATTTTCAATTTGTTTCCTCGTTCTCACTCCACTTTCAACATCACCAATTATATCAGTGGGGGTGTGAGGACTCATGACCCTAGAATGTGTAGGTTTTGATGGAGATGATTGCTTATTTATAGGTGGAGTTGAAACAGTTTCAACATTTTCATATTCAGCACTTTCATCATCCTCAAGTTGCACATTTTCAACACCGGAGTCATCCACAACTACATTTATGGACTCCATAATCGTAGATGTTCTCAAGTTATACACTCGATAAGCTCTACTGTTGGTGGAATATCCAAGAAATATCCCTTCATCACTCCGGGATTCAAATTTGCCCAGTTGCTCTCTATCCTTAAGGATATAGCATTTACTTCCGAATTCTCGAAAGTACTTGACACTAGGTTTCTTGTTGTTCCACAACTCATATGGGGTTTTCCTTGTTCCAGGTCTTACAAAAACTCTATTAACTATATAGCAAGCAGTGTTAACTGCCTCAGCCCAGAAATGATAAGCTAGATTGTTGCTATGAAGCATAACTCTAACCATCTCTTGGAGAACCCTGTTCTTCCTCTCTACTACACCATTCTGCTGAGGTGTAATAGGTGCAGAAAATTCATGTTTGATACCCGACTCATCACAAAAGTCGTTGTACTTAGAGTTTTCAAACTCCTTTCCATGATCACTTCAAATTCGAGTGATTGGGCATCTTTTCTCATTTTGAATTTTTAAGCAAATACTTTTGAAATTGTCAAAAGCATCGGATTTCTCTCTTATAAATGCCACCCATGACATTCTTGAGAAATCATCAACCATAACTAGGATGTATCGCTTTCCACCTAGGCTTTCAGTTCTTGTAGGACCTATTAGATCCATATGAATTAATTCCAGTGGATATGAAGTAGCAATACTTGAAGTCTTCTTATGTGGGGTTCTAATTTGTTTACCAATTTGGCATGGCCCACACACAGCAGTAGAAGGCTTTCCTAGTTTGGGAACACCTCTTACAAGCTCTTGCTTAGAGATTTTACATAAGTCTTTGAAGTTCATGTGACCTAGTCTTCGGTGCCACAAATCAACCTCCTCAATTTTAGTCTTATAACAGACATTTGAGGGATAAGGACTGGGAATTAAGCCGTAGCAATTGTCAGTGGTTCTCAACCCTTCTAGAACACACTTACCTTTACCATTAATGACTAAGCATTTATTTTGGGTAAAGTGCACAGCATGGTTATCATCACGTAGTTGACTTATGCTAATTAAATTAGCTTTTAGTCCTTCAACAAACAAGGCATCTTTCAATTTTGGTATGCCTGGTGAATCGATGATACCCTTCCCCTTTACTAAAGACTTGCTTCCATCACCAAAAGTAACAGTCCCATCTGGACAGTCCTCAAATTGAGTAAATAAGGACTTGTTACCTGTCATATGCCGAGAACACCCACTGTCGAAGTACCACATTTCTATGTTTTGGGCTTTCAAGGCAGTGTGAATGACGAAGCACTTCAGGTCATCCTTTCTTACATACACAGTCTTTAAACCTTGTTTAGATCTTTGATCATTAAACTGTGTATTAGAAACCTTTTTCCTTTTTGTCCTTGTGAGTACCTGAATTTTACCCTTCCATTCCCGATCAGGATGGATCCCGATAAGGAATAGGGATAAATTGTAATTGGGTTGTGAGTCGCCACCTATCTAATTCTTAGGGAAATAGGTCCCTGAAATTGTTGGATAAGGCATGGTCTAGAAATCAAAGGTCAGGGTAAGGGATTCAATTGAGTTAGGGGAAGGTGTTAGGCACCCCTAAACTCCCATCCAGAGATGGTTACCTACTCCCTAAGTTTGAATCCAATAAAGGAAACCATAAGAGAAGCTTGAAATTCGATATATATGCTGGGAAATGAAATATGAATGAAATAAATAAAGATAGGCAGGATAAGAATGGAATAGGGCTTCTATCCTAGGGGAGCTGAACCCGATCAGGGTTGCCTACGTATCCACAGTTAGTGGAATCAAGCCATACATAGTTCCGGCGTAGATTGATGGTTTGATTTGATTTGATTGGATTAGATTGTGGGTGATTGAAAGGTTTGAGGGTTTTTGCTCTTATTTGATAAGCTAGGTGGCCTTTTAAGCTCGTGCTGAGGAGCGAAAGGTTGAAGGATTTGATTTGATGGATTTCGCTTATCTGGGAGCGAAATGGCCTTTTAAGCTCGTGCTGAGGAGCGAAAGGTTGAAGGATTTGATTTGATGGATTTCGCTGATCTGGGAGCGAAATGGCCTTTTAAGCTCGTGCTGAGGAGCGATAGGGCAGTTTAAGCTCGTGCTGAGGAGCCTCGGGGTAGTTTAAGCTCGGGTTTAACTGGGATTAACTAGGGTTAACTGGGTTTAACTAGGATTAACTGGGGTTTTGACTGGGATTAACTAGGATTAAATGGGTTTAACTGAGGTTAACTAGAGTTAACTAGGATTAACTAGGGTTTTTGGGCAGAGGTTCGACTAGGCGAAACAGGTTTTGAACCGGGATTTGGGCAGGGGTTCGACTAGGCGAGGCTAGTTTTGGAACCGGGATTTGGGCATAGGTTCGACTAATTTTGAACCGGGATTTGGGCAGAGGTTCGACAGGGTAAGCCGGGTTTAAATAAAACCGGGCAGGGGTTTGACATGGTAAGCCGGGTTTAAGTAAAACCGGGGAGGGGTTTGACAGGGTAAGCCGGGTTTAACTAAAACCGGGCAGGGGTTTGACAGGGTAGCAGTCTAAGTATAAAAAAACAATAAAATAATTATACTAAGAAATGACAAAGCAAACGTCAGAGTTTCGGCGATTTTACCTTCCGGGAAACCCAAAAGGGTCTCTGAATTAAGTGCTCCCGAGAACGATTCTTCGAAATCGAGTTCCCGGGATCGCCGACGCCCAAGAAGAGGGTTTTTTGGAAAGAGGAGAGAGAAGAGAGCAAGTGAGTATTGAGTGAAAAATGAAGAAGAGGTGAAAGCTTATTTATAGGTTTCGAAAAAGGATATTCCAAGGAATATTTTTGTAAAAAAATTAATTTTTTTATTTTTTTTATTTTTTTGGCGGCGCGCGTCGATTTCCAGTTGACCAAAAACACGATTTCTCGTTTTAAGTCTGATTTGAGCCCAAAAATAGTCAAAATTGAACTGATAAAATCCAGAAAAATATCTTAGATAAAATGTCACTTTTTCAAAACTTAAAAGGGTGTTTCTGTCATTTTGTACTCCATGGGTATTTTGGTTATTTTTACCATTTTAGGCTCGATTTGATCCCAAAAACAGCCGAAATTGAACTGATAAAATCCAGAAAAATATTATAGATAACATGGGAGTTTTCCAGAACTTTTCAGAGGTATTTTGGTCACTTTAAACTCTAGGGGCATTTTGGTTTTTTTTTACCTAAGGGGCGTTTTTTGGAAATCGAAGCACATGGAAAGAGGGTCCTAAAAGAGAGTTTTTAAGAGGGTTTTTAGGAGAGTAAAAGATGCTAAAGGGGTGCAAAATTGGGGTGTTTACAGTTGCCCCTCTTTGTCGGAGGGTGCGGGCACGTGAACGACAAAGACTATAAGACCTCAATTTTGCACGTGCTAAAAACTTGTGAGTTTGAAAACAAAAATTTGAAAAGAAAGTGAACTTATGCTTAGACTGCTTGACACAAATGGGATCCTAAAGAAAGAGATTGATGGTAGAACCTATTCAGTAGACGGGTATAGATGGAAGAAAGGTATGGTTCATGCTCAGTGATGAAACATTCGCAGTATGGGAAAGATAGATGGAAATGAGGAAGGAATGATTCATGCTCAGTGATGAAATGATGACCTGGTTCAGGAGGACGACAGTGATAGAGTGGAAATGGGTGGTTCGTGCTTAGTGACGAAACAACAGAATATGACACCAAACGAGATGTCGGAATAGATGAAAGTGACCTCAAATGGGTTGTATAAGTACATGATACGGTGGTTGTTTAGCCTTATAACAGGATTCGAAGGTTGTCAACCCAATGATGGGATTTGAAGGTGGTCAGCCTTATGACAGGATTCGAAGGTAGTCAGCCCTATGACATGATTCGAAGGTAGTCAGCCCTATGACAGGATTCGAAGGTTGTCAGCCCTATGACAGGATTCGAAGGTAGTCAGCCCTATGACAGGATTCGAAGGTTGTCAGCCCTATGACAGGATTCGAAGGTTTCAGCCCTATGACAGGATTCGAAGGTTGTTAGCCCTATGACGAGATTCGAAGGTTGTCAGCCCTATGATAGAATTCGAAGGTTGTCAGCCCTATGACGGGATTCGAAGGTAGTCAGCCTTATGACAGGATTCGAAGGTAGTCAGCCCTATGACGGGATTCGACAGGATTCGAAGGTTGTCAGCCCTATGACGGGATTCGAAGGTTGTCAGCCCTATGACAGGATTCGAAAGTTGTCAGCCCTATGACGGGACTCGAAGGTAGTCAGCCCTATGACAGGATTCGAAGGTAGTCAGCCCTATGACGGAATTCGAAGGTAGTCAGCCCTATGACGGGATTCGAAGGTTGTCAGCCCTATGACAAGATTCGAAGGTTGTCAGCCCTATGACAGGATTCGAAGGTTGTCAGCCCTATGATAGGATTTGAAGGTAGTCAGCCCTATGACAGGATTCGAAAATTGTCAGTCCTATGACAGGATTCGAAGGTAGTCAGCCCTATGATGGGATTCGAAGGTTGTCAGCCCTATGACAGGATTCGAAGGTTGTCAGCCCTATGACTGGATTCGAAGGTAGTCAGCCTTATGACGGGATTCGAAGGTTGTCAGCCCTATGACGGGATTCGAAGGTAGTCAGCCCTATGACGGGATTCGAAGGTTGTCAGCCCTATGACAGGATTCGAAGGTTGTCAGCCCTATGACAGGATTCGAAGGTTGTCAGCCCTATGACAAAAGATGCACTAGACAAGATGCACTAGACAAGAAGCACAAGAAGGACGATAGGATATGTAGGTTTAACCTCCTCGCAGGAGGGCTCAAAGAATATTCATGGGTTTAACCTCATCACAGGAGGGTTCAAAGCAGATTTATGGGTTTAACCTCATCACAGGAGGGCTCACAGCAGACTCGTGGGTTTAACCTCATCACAGGAGGGCTACATGCGGACTCGTGGGTTTAACCTCACCACAGGAGGGCTACATGCGACATCAGACGAGATACACAAGGAGATGACACGAGATGCCAGATGGAAGCATCAGATGAGATGCACGAAGGATGACATCAGACGAGATGTCAAAAGGAATGCATCAGACGAGATGCATGAAGGAGGTGACATCAGACGAGATGTCAAGAGAAATGCATCAGACGAGATGCATGAAGGAGGTGACATCATACGAGATGTCAAGAGAAATGCATCAGACGAGATGCATGAAAGGGTTGACATCAGACGAGATGCATGAAGGAATGCATCAGACGAGATGCATGAAAGGGGTGACATCAGACGAGATGTCAAAAGGAATGCATCAGACGAGATGCACGAAAGAAGATGAAGATGATATCAAATCAAGATATGTGGGTGCATGTGTATAATGTGTGTGGCTGTATGAATGTGTGTGCACAATACAACTCAGTGTGTGCACTGTGTGACAACTTATGTAGGTGTATGAGTAGTGACAACCTATGTAGGTATGTGATGTGACTATTATGTAAGGAGATGAGACATGAGATGCATGATGATGCCTATAATGAATGGTGATATGCTTAGAATAAATACGGATGAGATGGAATGATAATGCAAAGAGCAGAGACATGACTCGCTAAATGAAGCTTTGATTTCACACTTGCCCCTGGCTTGCAATTTCTACGCTTGTTTTCTCTGCGGCTCTTCTGAGAACTGTTTGAAAGGAGATCGATCTTTGACCAAGCCATGATACGGACTATGACTCTTTTGAAGACGATTTGCTTTTGAAAGTTTTGAGTTTTGAACGCAGTTTGAAAGTAATAATGAGATTTCAAAAGTTTTGAATTTAAGATCAAAAGTTTAAAGGAGGGTGCCTTCTTTGCTTGCTAGTTTATGAAAGGGCCTGTCCTGGCTGGAGTTTGTAGATCTCTTGCCCCTCTTAGGTAGGATATAGCAATGAGCAATCTTAACCTTTGGAGTTATTGCGAAGGGAGATATGTTACTCAGTTCTGACCTTTTCGTATGCTGAACCGGGTCTTACTTGGGGCTAAGGGCATTGGATCATTATGACATTAAGCTTCTTCGATCTAAGCTTGCAGAGATGTGTTGCTGGACAGTCACAGTTTTCTTCTGTCATCGAACCAGAATTCAACTTTTTCCCTTTCTTACCCTTGGAATGACCAAGTCATGGGGATCGCATAATTTTTGCGCAATGAGGCCGTTTCCGGTTTTCACTCATGCCTGCGAAGTTAATAATTTGTTCCCTTTTTTGCCCCTAGTAGCTATACTAGAGCTGGGCTCGCATTATTTTTGCGCCTCAGTGTCATTTCTGGTTTTCACTGGGCCTGCGACTTTGAGTTGAGTTGAGCTGAGCTGTCTTCTCCCGTCATTGCCTTGGTGGATTTGATGTGTTGCTTTCGGATACTTGTCTATCAATCTATCTGTACTCTTAGTCTCTGAGGGATCTAGGAGGACTTAAGATAGGACCAAACGTAGGCTTAGGGGTCGAGGTTTTGGGAACACCCTTTTTGCTTCTGAGCTTTGCTTGCTCGAGCACTTCTTTTGAGCTTTTTTTTCTTGTTGAGCTTTTTGGATTTGCTCTTTTTTTCTCTTTGATGATTTTTCTTTTGCTCTTTACTTTTTTGAAGAGGCTAATGTGCTCAATTGATTGATTTGACCGCACCTGATTTTTAGGCTGCTTACGTACCCTTTTTTAGGATCAGGTCATGTCGTAGTTCGAGCGCTTAGGCCTACAATGAAGCTTTGATAGGGGTGTCCCGGTAGATGTGTTTTAAGAAAGAAAGGCTATTAGGCTCGAAGGGCTAACTAGCAGATTTTGTTGATATGAACTTGATCGGGTGTACGAGTAGGGAAAAATGTGTGCCAAACATGGCCTCCTTTCATGTCCTACAATGAATGAGAGTATAGACAATTTCCTGACAAGATCCTTAAGCATAGCATCTTTTGACTTGATCTGTGTTGACTGGCTCCAGGAGGTCTTCGTTCTCCATACGGTTGTGTTGACGAATACTCTTAGAAAATCTGTTTCCAACCGTATGGGTCTTCGACAATGGACTGACCTTGCCCCTCGGTGTGATGCTTGGTCAATCTCTTTGTTGAGTGCTTCATATATTGTTCTGCTCCTGTTTTGTATACAGCCTCAATATGGATGATGGATGCTCTGTACACTTTCTTCTCTATGAATGATTTGTAATTTGAAATCTTGACACTGGTCTGATAGACTGTGCGAGGCCTTTTTTTTTTTGAAGAAATCTCTGATTTTCCCTCTGCCCCTACCGTAGCAAGGTTCCAATTTTTGCGTACTTAAGGTCATTACTGAGTTTCGTTTCTTTCTTGCCTTGGCTCTGTAAGGTTGAGGGTTTCTTTTGGAAATTCCTCTTCCTGCTCATGGACATATGCTGCCCTTGGGTATTCTTGAAATTGAGTGGTTTAATCATGGTTCAGGCGAGCCCTTTTTAAACCAACAGACTTAGTTAGCACGAGGAAAGAAAACAATTTTGTTTTTAGGTGGCCTCAGGTTACTAGAGCTTTTGAGAATTGCTAGATCATCATGGGCCAAATTTAGGCGTAAACAAAATGAGACTTCTTTCAAAAAAATTTGTTTTATAGAAAATGAGAAGTGAGCATGACATATTTGAATACAAAAGACAGACTTTACATGGACCAAACTATGGGCCACTTGCTGATACTTACAAGACTTGACAAAAAAACAAAAAAAGACTTCAACCGGCTTGATCTCTGTCGACCCCCTTCAGAAGTGTTCTTTCTCTGGCTTTTTGCCCCGAGATGCTTCATTCCCAGTGGCTATCAAAACGGCACAGGCATGGCCGGTTGGATGGGTTGGGCAGGCTGGATGTGGTTAGCTTGGTTATTATGTGGTGGCATGGGGGTATCAAGGATATTGGTCTTTCCAGGAGCGAACTCAATCTTGCCCTGCTCAAGCATATCTTGGATTTTATGTTGCAATGCTCTGCAATTGTCGGTTAAGTGACCTGGGCCTCGATGGAAGTCACAGTGTTGATCCACATGAAAATAGTGCAGTACTGGGTTAGGTATAGGGACTGGCTCTGGATGCTCAACCAGCTTTTTCTTTATGAGGAACGGAAGGAGGAGACTGAGTGAGTAGGGGAGACGGGTAAATTGCCTGGTTGGCCCGCGCTGCTGCCTTTGACCCTGGGCTTGGTACTGGGGTTGAACTGGCTGCTAAACTTGATGCTGATTAAGGGCATGTGGTGCTGGTGCCCCAAAGTTAGGAACTCGGACTGGTGCTACAGGTGTCACCATTTGGACATCGGTTTCTCTCTTCTTGGGATCACGTCTCCCTCCGAACTTGTTGTTGTGGCTGCCTTCAGCTTGTGATGAATCTTGGTATAATGTAGAATGTATAGACCCAGACCGGATGGATGCTTCAATACAGGCCCCACTTCGGGCTACTATGGCAAAATCTGAAGTCTGAATTGCGGCTAGTAAGGTAGAGTAAGGTTGCTTCAGAGTCTTGAGAAATGTGTCTATCAGCTCATCATCGGGTAGGGAAACTCTCATTCTGGCGGCCATCTCCCTCCATCGGGCTGCATACTCGATGAATGACTCATCAGGTTTTTTGAACATGAGCTCAAGGTCACCCTTCTGTGGCAGGAGCTCCATATTGAAAGAGTAATGTTCAACGAATGCAGTTGTCAGGTCCTTCCATGTCTTGATCCTTTCTAAATCCAGTGACGTGAACCATCTTAAAGCCGGACCGGTCAAACTCTTCTGGAAGCATTGGACTAGTAATGCAGGATTTCCACTATGGCCAAGCATGTCTCCGTAGTAGAGCCTGAGGTGAGTACGAGGACATCCCTTACCATCATATTTCTCAAAGACTGGGACTTTGAACTTTTCAGACACTGCTGCCCCAGTATAGAATGTCAAATCTGGGAAATCATTTCCCTGGACTGTTTTCCCCTTTTGTATCTGCCTGAGCTGCTCTTGGACTCTTTCCATTTGCTCTTGTTGCTTCTTTATGAACAACGTTATCTCTGGGGTGAGCGAATTTGGTTGATCTGGTGGGGCTTGGTTTACTTCATCAGCAGGTTGGTCATACTGGCCAAAGTCTGGGTCATCAGTCGGTTGAGGATTGGGAGATGATCTAGTAGGTTGTTCAACAGATGAAGGTCCTGGTTGAAGAATGGGACGGTTAGATGCCCGTGCCATGGTAAGACTCTTCAGTGATTCAAAGATTGCAGTGATTGAACCTTTGATTTCATGAATTTCGCGTGCATTATCCAAAGCTTGTATGGTGGACATGTCAGCTGGTGCTTCTTCGTGCTCCATCTCTGAAAGTGCTAGTGGTAAATCTTCGAGATACTCTTTCTCTTGCTCTGCTTGTGCAAGGGCAAGTGCTTTAGTCATAGAACGAGTAAATCTCCGACTCATGAATGTACTACAATTGGAGATGAAATGAATGAGGTAGATGATGACAAGACTTGACCTATATGATGGCTATGATGTTTAATAGAATGGATGATGATATGAACAAGATGAATTGAAATTTTTTTTTTTAAACTCGAACATTATGAATTGAATTGAATGAATTGAATGAATTGAATCCTTTATAAATTTTGAATTGAATTAAAAAGAATCATGTATGAAATGAATTAAAATGAATGGATTAGGCTTAGACCTATCTAGCAATCAAGGCTCATACAAAGCACCGAAAAGGTAGGTATAGGGATAAATTTGTCCTAATACCTGAGCAAAGATGCAGGAGCGGCTTAAACTAGTAGTAGAATAGGGATAAGGTTATCCCTCCTGACAGGTAGCTCTTGGTTTATGCCCAAACAGAGATTAATAGTCTACATGCTTATGCTAGTGTATGCAGGGTTTTGTCTAAAGGTTTGAGGAGCACTTGACCGTATATACGACTCCCCGGTATAGAACATACTTGAAAAGGGATGATTGGTGCAAGCGGGAAAGACCAGTTGTATTAACCGGAGATAACCATCTCTCGGTCTACAACCAATACTTTCCACAGATCTTTGGGCTCCAACATCGGGGATAATCATCCCTCGATTGTAAGCTTACTGGATCCAATCTAGATAGGTGAAAGGGTTCTTATTTTGGTATGCAATGAATATGAATGTATAGACATCAATTGAAATCAAGCAATGAATAAAAGAAATGGAATCCTAGGCATGTTGCTAAGTTGGCAAACAAATGTCCGAGGTTCAAATAATAAAAATTTGCAGCATATAGATGAATTTTGAAGCTTCTAATGTGGTTTCCAATGCTTGATTAAAACTTAGGTTTTGGCTTGAACCCTGGTCTGCGAAACCAGAGTCGCCAGCTGTGAGTACCTGAATTTTACCCTTCCATTCCCGATCAGGATGGATCCCGATAAGGAATAGGGATAAATTGTAATTGGGTTGTGAGTCGCCACCTATCTAATTCTTAGGGAAATAGGTCCCTGAAATTGTTGGATAAGGCATGGTCTGGAAATCAAAGGTCAGGGTAAGGGATTCAATTGAGTTAGGGGAAGGTGTTAGGCACCCCTAAACTCCCATCCAGAGATGGTTACCTACTCCCTAAGTTTGAATCAAATAAAGGAAACCATATGAGAAGCTTGAAATTCGATATATATGCTGGGAAATGAAATATGAATGAAATAAATAAAGATAGGCAGGAAAAGAATGGAATAGGGCTTCTATCCTAGGGGAGCTGAACCCGATCAGGGTTGCCTACGTATCCACAGTTAGTGGAATCAAGCCACATGTAGTTCCGGCGTAGATTGATGGTTTGATTTGATTAGATTGTGGGTGATTGAAAGGTTTGAGGGTTTTTGCTCTTATTTGATGAGCGAGGTGGCCTTTTAAGCTCGTGCTGAGGAGCGAAAGGTTGAAGGATTTGATTTGATGGATTTCGCTGATCTGGGAGCGAAATGGCCTTTTGAGCTCGTGCTGAGGAGCGAAAGGTTGAAGGATTTGATTTGATGGATTTCGCTGATCTGGGAGCGAAATGGCCTTTTAAGCTCATGTTGAGGAGCGATGGGGCAGTTTAAGCTCGTGCTGAGGAGCCTCGGGGTAGTTTAAGCTCGGGTTTAACTGGGATTAACTAGGGTTAACTGGGTTTAACTGGGATTAACTGGGGTTTTGACTGGGATTAACTAGGATTAAATGGGCTTAACTGAGGTTAACTAGAGTTAACTAGGATTAACTAGGGTTTTTGGGCAGAGGTTTGACTAGGCGAAACAGGTTTTGAACTGGGATTTGGGCAGGGGTTCGACTAGGCGAGGCTAGTTTTCGAACCGGGATTTGGGCAGAGGTTCGACTAGGCGAGACTAATTTTGAACCGGGATTTGGGCAGAGGTTCGACAGGGTAAGCCGGGTTTAAATAAAACCGGGCAGGGGTTTGACAGGGTAAGCCGGGTTTAAGTAAAACCGGGCAGGGGTTTGACAGGGTAAGCCGGGTTTAAGTAAAACCGGGCAGGGGTTTGACAGGGTAGCAGTCTAAGTATAAAAAAACAATAAAATAATTATACTAAGAAATGACAAAGCAAACGTCAGAGTTTCGGCAATTTTACCTTCCGGGAAACCCAAAAGGGTTTCTGAATTAAGTGCTCCCGAGAACGATTCTTCGAAATCGAGTTCCCGGGATCGCCAACGCCCAAGAAGAGGGTTTTTTGGAAAGAGGAGAGAGAAGAGAGCAAGTGAGTATTGAGTGAAAAATGAAGAAGAGGTGAAAGCTTATTTATAGGTTTTGAAAAAGGATATTCCAAGGAATATTTTTGTAAAAAAAATTAATTTTTTTATTTTTTTATTTTTTTGGCGTCGCGCGTCGATTTCCAGTTGACCGAAAACCCGATTTCTCGTTTTAAGTCTGATTTGAGCCCAAAAACAGTCAAAATTGAACTGATAAAATCCAGAAAAATATCTTAGATAAAATGTCACTTTTTCAAAACTTAAAAGGGTGTTTCGGTCATTTTGCACTCCAGGGGTATTTTGGTCATTTTTACCATTTTAGGCTCGATTTGATCCCAAAAACAGCCGAAATTGAACTGATAAAATCCAGACAAATATTTTAGATAACATGAGAGTTTTCCAAAACTTTTCAGAGGTATTTTGGTCACTTTGAACTCCAGGGGCATTTTGGTTTTTTTTTACCTAAGGGGCGTTTTTTGGAAATCGAAGCACATGGAAAGAGGGTCTTAAAAGAGAGTTTTTAAGAGGGTTTTTAGGAGAGTAAAAGATGCTAAAGGGGTGCAAAATTGGGGTGTTTACAGTCCTCCTTGACCTTTTCCTATTTTGTTCAGTTCTAGCTTTTTGATTAGTCAAATTCTTTCCTCTTGAATAATCATTTGGAATAAATTGACTAGTTCTTGTCATAGAGATTTGAGCAATTCTATTAACATCTTCGCTCAATATTCTAGACTTTTCAGCCAGAACCTGAATTTGCCTTTGAAGAGTCCCTTGACTTTGATTTTGGTTCCATGAACCATTTTGAGGAGCTCTCCTAAAAGCATTACAATTTGGTCGAATGTGACCTCTCACACCACAAAAGTGACATGTGGGTATGAATCTTGGGAGAGGAGGAGGATTTCTTCGAAAAAGAATTTGATTCCTCATAGCATTCACTCTAGGAGCTGTATTTCTAGGCTTTACAAAATTTGTATAAGCCTTAGTACTTGATGTAGAAGGTAGATTCACTTTAGGATCAGAATGTATTTGCTCAAACACTGCACTAGCCATTGTACCAACAGCTAAAGGACCAGCTGGTGTGTCAGCATGTCCTATCCCAGATCTACTCGAATTTGACCCATACTTTCTAACTAATTCATCTAGGCAGCTAGTGTTACCAAACATTCTTACTTCTTTTTCAAGAGTATAGACTTTCTGAATCAAGTCAGTCTTGTCTTTAAGGGTAATTTGATGTTCTTTTTCAAGAAATTTCACCTTATCAACAAGAGTCTTTAAAAGTTTCCAGCTCCATTTGCAGAGTTCGTAACTTTTGAATTTCTTTCATGGAAGTGTCTCTTTCAACTTCTAATTTTCTGATCACATTAGTCAATGAGACATTCTCTTCCAAAAGACATTGAACTTTCATAACAAATGCTTCTTTTTCATTTTCCAACTGACTAACTAGAGCACTCTTCTCTTCTGCTACTAGTTTACAAGTATCTCTTTCATTTTGAATGATTTTGAGTTTTTTGCTCAAGGAGATTTTTGTTTTAGTCAGCTTCAAACTTTCAGCATACAACTTATCATAAGTTGTTTTCATATCTTCATCACTTTCAGAGTCAGTTTGACTCTTCTGTATGTCATCACTAGACTCAGTATGGACACTCTCATCACTTCTATCATTTTCATCAACCACAGAGGTAGTCTCAAGAATCCCAGAAAGGGAAACAGTGAAAGCCGTATGATTTCCAGTATCTTCACTTGAAGAGGAACTGTCCGATTCTTCATTCTCGGAATCACTGTCATCCCAACAGGCATTCTTCACCTTGCCCTTACTCTTCTTCTTGTTAGGACAGTTAGGTGAAATATGACTAAAGCCATGGCATTCATAACATTGAACACCTTGGGATTTCTTGTTGCCATTCTTGGAATTTTTCTTATTTTCCCAGGGCTTAGACTTTGACTTCTCAAAAGATTTTCCTCCCTGTTTGGGATTGAACCTCTTTTTCGTTCTAAAAAATTTTCGAAATTTTTTAACGAAGAGAGCCATTTCTTCCTCATTCATATCTCCATCACTGTCATCCTCATCCAAAGTTTCCTTGATGGATTTCAAGGCTAAAGATTTGTTCTTCTTGGATGGACGGAGATTGAGTTCATAGGTTTGGAGTGAACCAACCAATTCCTCAATCTTCAGAGAGTCAACATTTTTACTCTCTTCGATTGCAGTGACTTTGGGTTGAAATCTCTCAGGGAGAGATCTAAGGACTTTTCTAACTATTTTGGACTCAGATATTTTCTCACCTAAATTGAAACTAGCGTTGACAATGTCACTAAGTTTTGCATAGAATTCATCAAAAGTGTCGTTGTCATCCATGTTTAAATGTTCAAATTTGGTGGTTAACATTTGGAGTTTTGAGATTTTAACAGTGGTAGTACCCTCATGGGTAATTTCAAGAATGTCCCAAGCCTCCTTTGCTGTTTCACATGAAGAAATTCGTCTGAATTCCTCAGCAGTGACTGCAGTAAAGATAGCATTGAGACCTTTAGTGTTCCATCCACTTGACTCAAGCTCTTCTCTGGTCCATTCATTATAATATTTGACGACAGTCAAATCACCTACAGTGTTTATGGGTGTAGTCCACCCATTCTGTATAGACATCCAAATTCTCTCGTCAATAGATTTGAGAAAGGCTCTCATTCTAGCTTTCCAGTATGCATAATTATTCCCATAAAAAAGTGGGGGATGAGAGACGGATCCTCCTTCTCTTAGAGTACTCATGATCACGGATAATACAGGATCACACTTAAGGGATTAGCCTTATCAGTGAACAAGCTCTGATACCAATTGAAATTTATCCAGATCAATGATCTCTAAGACCTAGAGGGGGGGTGAATAGGTCTATCTAATAATTTCTAACCAATTTTAATTTTTCAATTAATATGTTTAGAAATCAATGAACAATTCACTCAGACAATCCACACAAATCAAACACAGAAGATTTTTACGTGGAAAACCCTAACGGGAAAAAACCACGGGACCTTGTCCAGCAATAAACTTCACTATGAAAAGATATTAAGTACAAGACAAGACCTTACCAAAACAGAAACGACGTTCCTAGGTATAGACTCTTACTCTTGATTTCCATGAACCAGCAGGTTCGATCTCCGCCGTAGCAGCTTCGGTTCCACACCGACCAAATCTTTTCAAGCTACTTCAAAACCACGATCACACACGATCGATCTCCTTCTACGAAGGCTCCGGATCAAACACCGGACACACACACAAGGTGTAGGGTTGTGAATCAATTTAGGAAGTTTCAAACCCTAGAGGGATCTCATATAGATCTGAGATCACACAATGCAAGATCAAAGGTTTAGATCTATACTTGCATTCTCTAGGATCAAAGAAAGAGGAGGGATCAACAAAGATCTAATAAGAACAATAGGAAAAACCCTAGATGAGTTTCTCAGACCTCTACTCTTTCAAAAATAAACAAAGATACGAATTAGGTCTCCAAAAAGTTGTTTATATAGGGTTTAAAAAAAGAATCCAGAAAAATAAAAATTCTTTTTACGGGGACCGATCGATCGGTGCACATTACCGATCGCTCGGTCCAAAACGGATCGATAGGTGCTCTAACCGATCGAGCGGTTGAAAATCATCTCTCTGAAAAAATACCCCATACAAATTTTTTGTCCAGTCGATAGCCACCGATCGCTCAGTAGGCCACCGATCGATCGGTCTCAATACCGAGCGATCGGTTGAGACAGAATTTTTTCAAACCATGATTCATTTTATGTTTATTTGATTCAACTAAGATCAAACAACTTTATTAGGTTTAAAACTATCCTCCTAGGTATGTTTAGAGTTATCTAAGTCAAATCCAACCTAGGTAGGGGTCTCTAAGTCCATTACCTTTCTAGATCCAGAGTAGGAGCTTTTTCTTTACTTTCTTCAATCTTCTTGATGCTTTAGCTCTTCTCTTCTGACAAGTTGAACACGACTTGACTCACATGACCTATCTACTGATCACGGAATTTGCCAACACCTACTTAGGGACTTACACATCTCATCAAAACGCCTTCAGGTCCTTTGAAATATAAATCCCCATTAATTTGCAAGAAAATTTTCAAGACTTTCAGTGCTGTAGTAGGAACTGTGTTTGAATCATGAAGGCGGTTAATATCTGTCAAGATTGGTTCTCTCCAATCTGCTTCTTATTCTCTTTTGCATAATTCTTCCATCGGAGGTGTAGCTTGTCGCGACCCAAAACCCACCCTAGGAGTTAGAGTGAACTTTGGACGACTAATCATGGATTTCATGACTTGCTTGACAAACCAACCTGCAAAAAACCCACAGAGCATATACAATAGAGGATAATAATAGCGGAAACATACTCTAATATAGCACAGCGGAAGACTAACAAACCTCTATGTATATACATACGTAAATCCAAGTTTACACAAAAAGGAATCCATAAGAAAGTGCGGACATGCCCGCCAAAGTACATAAATCTAACTCTCATCTCACCCACAACAATTCACTTAGAATCTACAACCACCTAATGATAACCCTCTACGGGAGGTTCCTCCAAAGGCTCCTCGACGTACTCCTCTTCCACCCATGGGCCAGGAGCACAAACATCAAATGGAGCAGCAGCTCCCTCAGAACCTACCGACATAAGAAGTACGGCTGAGCATGGAATACTCAGCGGGTACTAAATACTAACCAACAATTATAGCATAAAAATGGCAATACATAATCAGGAGCAATTCATATATGTCAGACGGTAACAATTCATATCATACAAGGAAGTAAAGCAATTTATAATCATGCTTGCATTTCGTAAAAAAGCCGATAAAACCTCTTCAAAACAATCGTGCACTTGACTTGGCTAGAAATATATTTTCGTACATGAAAGCTTGTCTTGTCTATCTTGCTTGATTCTTGTATGTCGTGTCATGTCATGCATGTCATGCGTGCTTGCTTGTGATCATGTAACTTGTGAGATATCCTTGTGAGATGTACTTGTGAGATGCACTTGAGAGATGCCTTGAGAGGGAAGGGAGACCCTTCTTTATGCAATGCACTTGCGAGGGAAGGGAGGCCCTTCTTCATGATATGCACTTGTGAGTGAGGGGAGACCCCTCGTGGAATGTTGGTTCTTGTCTTCTTGTGAAAAGCGAGGTAAAACATATCGTAGGATATGTCCCACCTCTAACCATGTTCTTGAAAACCTCGATAAATCATGTCATGCATGCCGTGCTCGTGGGAACCGTGTACATACTTGCATTTAAATTTAAATATGACATTTGGGTAATTTCACAACACATATAACGTCAATGATTGAGCAATGTAATATTCATAGCTTTTAGGGAAAGCTAGGAAACACACTATCATAGGCCCTAGCAATATTCAGAATTTATTAGGCATGCATTTCCTAATTTACAGCTCACTTTATTCACCTTGGCATTTCATCAAACATGGTGTGTTCATTATGGATTTACCCTACAACATGCTTTTCTAGATGGGTTTTTACTCAAATCATACATGTATGTTCATTATTGGAACAATGCCCTCCCTATTTTAATCATCACCATACAACCATTGGCATCCAATCGCCTATTCCATCTCCATTCACCATTCACAACCATCCATCTCATAGCACATGTGTAAATGAAACAAAATCAAAAGAGAAAAAGGGAGAAGAGGGACTATAACTAGGAGGGTAGTAAGAAGTACCGACCTTGAAGAAATGAGGAAGAAACCCCTTCCAAAAACGACCGTGAGGTGCTGCCCTAGCTTGGATCGCGAGCTCCTCGAATGCTTGAACCGAAATCTTGAAGAAAACGGGCTTGAGGTTGATCTAGGGTTTCAAAACCCTTTGATTTCTCTCCAAAATGGAAACCCTAGGTTTTGGATCGCCTTCTCCCCTTTCTCCTATTCTCTCAAACTCTCTAAGTGTTGAATGATGCCCTAAAGGCATGGGTTAAACTCTTAAGGTAAGAGTGAACCGACCAAAAGACCATAATACCCTTACTGGAATTTCTGTAAACCACGAGTGTCGAACACGTTGTGTTGTGAATAGTGCTGAACACGTCGTGCTGTGAACGGTGCTGAACACGTTGTGCTGTGAACAGAGTCAAACACGTTGTGCTGTGAACAGTGCTGAACACGTTGTGCTGTGAACAGTGTCAAACACGTTGTGCTGTGAATAGTGCTGAACACGTTGTGCTGTGAACAGTGTCAAACACGTTGTGTTGTGAATAGTACCAAACACGTTGTGTTGTGAATAGTACCAAACACGTTGTGCTGTGAATAGTACCAAACACGTTGTGCTGTGAACAGTGCTGAACACGTTGTGCTGTGAACAGTGTCAAACACGTTGTGCTGTGAATAGTACCAAACACGTTGTGTTGTGAATAGTACCAAACACGTTGTCCGTTGTGAAGGGTGCCGAACCCGTTGTCACGTTGTGTCGTGCATAGTGCTGAGCTCGTAGTTCGTTGTCTTATGTACAACGTGCCAGTTGTGATGTACAACGTACACGTTGTCTGCTGCACAATGTATGCACAACGTACACCTTGTCTGCTGCACGACGCATCCGTTGCCTGTTGCATAACGGATGCACAACATATACGTTATCTGAGTACGTTGTCTATGCGTTGTCTGTGCCTTATCAGAGCACGTCCTTAGCGCCTTCCGAGCTACGATTTCCTACAGGTCCAGACTGTTTTGGCCATATCTTTTGACTCGCTCGTCCGATTTTGACGATTCAACTTGCGTTGTGTTCGTACTTCGAAAAGGAACATCTTTGACATTTCGGGAATTCCAAATTTCTTCCTTATTTATTAATTATACTTCTTTAAAGGCAAAATGACAACGAAAGTGTCATGTATTAAGCATGGAAAAGTCTGGGGCTCTACATCTATTGTATACTTTTTGACTACTACTTGAGAAACTTCCCCTTCAAATGTCAATTTTGATGCCCAAAGTAGCAAGTGCATCAGCATGGCGGTTCCCTGTACGCTCTTGATACTTGAATTCTATCATATCAAAACTGGTCATTATGCTTTGAACTGCTGTTCTGTATGGAGCTAAACCAACATCCTTTACATTAAATGACCCTTCCATCTGGCTAATTACCAAATTAGAATCCCCCATTACATTTACTCTCTTAGCTTTTAACTCCTTAGCAATTGACAAACCTATGAGAAGAGCTTCATATTCTGCTATATTGTTAGAGCAAGGGAAATCTATTTGAAAGAAAGAGATATTACCTCTCCTCCTGGAGCTTTTAATACAATACCTACCCCAGCTGAATCCATAGTCTTCGATCCATCAAAATACACACTGAATCCCAAAAATCATTACTTAAAAGGTTCTTTTGAGAAAAAGAAGCCATAACTGAAAGCGTAAAAATGTTGCAGAAATAAAAAAAAGGAGAAAAAATGGATTACAGTGTGTTTTTATTTGTAAGAATAACAAAAAAAAGAGCGAATGATGAATAAAATGATACAATATGAAGACGATCAAAATTACTTGAATAGGATAACAGATAAGAGCAAAAAGGGAAATAATAAACAGTAGACGAAAAGATAAAAGAAAAAGAGGAATAAAAAGGGAATAAAGACTTACCAGAAAATTGAAAGATGCTCTGAAATTCCAAATAGAGATTAAAACCTTTGATTCCTCGAAAGTAAACATTAAAGAACCACCAAGAACTCAATCACAGGGAGACAAGGAGAATGCTCAGAGTATACTCGCACAAGGAAGAAAATGAACAATAAGTGATATTAAACTAGTTTTGCTATTTTTATATCTGTTTGAGCATTTATGAGACACGAGTCTCAAGGAGCACGTTTAACTCAAATTCTAAAAAAAGGTACAGTCATGATAATTATGACAGGCTGGCTGCGTAATCCCATTGGTTACGAATTTGGTAAACCATCATTTTGGGCAGAAACTGAAGAGACTATTTTGGAATATTAAGATGCCAAATTTATGATAGCGTGCTACTTAATGATTGATAAACCCTCTTTAATAGGGATGTTTGTTTGATCAGATGCCTTTAGTGTTATCAAATCTAAAGGCGCCTTCACAGACATGGGGATAAATGTTGATGATGGTTATTGATAAGCTTAATTTATGAGATTTAAATTTAGGAGTATTGTTTATGATCCAATAAAATAATGACACGTGGCTCAATAGGCATTCTGATATATTACATTAAATACTGAAAATCCTCTTTTTGAGGGAAATGGATTACCGCCATTACAGAAGCAGTTTTGACCATGGTTTGTAGGTTTGTAACTTGAGTTAGGGATGGACCCATGGGGTAGTGGACCCGCAGGATTGAAGGGAGAAGTGGCAGGAAGGTTCTAGGCCTTTGGTGCGCCCAGGGTATGTTCTAGAGTGGGCCCAAAGTGGGCCCAAACCCACTGTGCTTGGTAAACTGAAATGGCGGTAGAAACTCTACCGCAATTTAGACTGTTTCTGATTTTGGCTACTTAACCATGGTTATGCTGCATGGGTCAGGACTGGAAGGACCAGGCTAGGCCGAGGAGGGCCTGAGGGAGCAAGATATGGCCCTGGATTGGACCAGGGCCCACCCTAGATGGTGCTACGGAAGCTGTAAAAGGGGAGATGAAGAATGGTGGCAGTTATTCTACCGCCATTCCTGAAGGTTTTCAAAAAAATGTTTGTCCCCTACGGGGGTTGCACCATTGGGTTTCAGGGGTTCCCTCATGGCCTGAGGGACCCCCAGAAGCCTGTGGGGAGGTCTGGAGTAGCGTGGGGTCTTTCACCCGTGGCTTGAACCTCAAGGGGGTTCCCCTACACCTATGAAGAAGGTGGGAGGACCCCTGTCCTTGGTTTGAAGCTACTGTACTAAATAAGAAAATAAATAGAGGACTCCTGGAATAGGACCAGAGATCCTTTACAATGCTTACAAAAAGAAAGAGAGAGTAGGGGAGGTCCTACCCTATGGTTGGGCTGTAACAGTAGCGGAGGGGGGGGGGGGGGGCTGCTCACGGTGGTGGTTGACTGAGGCAAACCTAGGGGAGCTCTTGGGAGGTCTGGGGATCAACTCAGGTGGAGGGCAAGGGTCTGGTTGCTTTGAACTGAGGCTGGCCGAAGTGAAGTAGGGGTTTGATATAGGAGTTTTGGAATCCCTCAATTATGGAGGAGGTGGGGGTATTTATAAGGTATGGGGAAGGCTTTGGGGGTGTTTAGGGGATTAAACTCGGCATGGGGAACCAGCTGGAGGTGAGCCAGGGTGGCCAGGAGGGTGCAGCTACAATTTCGCAAAAATTCTGAAATGGCGGTAATTAGATTACCGCCATTCCTGAAGAAAGCCAAAGGGGAATGACGGTAATCTAATTACCGCCATTATGGGCTTTTGCCAAATTGGGCCCAACCCCTACACACTTAAGCCGAATACGACTGTAGCTTTACTATTTTTAGGAAATGACGGTAAAGTTATTATCGTCATTCTCAAATTTTCAAGTTAAAGTAGGTGGGCCCCATTACAACGGTCCCTAAGGGTTTGTGGGCCCCTATTTGGGCCCACAGGATGGTTTGGAAGGCTTTTTGAGTTCATGGGCCTGCTAGTGGGCCTAGGTGGACCTAGGGTTTAACTAGGATTAGGCCTAGGGTTCAACTAGGGTTAGGCCAAGCGTTTACCTAGGGTTAGGCCTAGGGTTTGATCAGGGTTTACTTAGGGTTAGTCTAGGGTTTTTACCTAGGATTGCCCATGGTTTAGGGCTTGACTAAGGTTAGGCCTAGGGTTCACTTAGGGTTAGGATTTATCCTAGGGTTAGGCCTAAGGTTTGATTAGGGCTGAGCAGGGTTTACCTATGGTTAAGGTTTGTCCTAGGGTTAGGCTTAGGGCTTGACCAGGGTTTGACCAGGGTTTACTTAGGGTTTGACTGGACTCAGCTGGGGATAATCACTGTTAATAGACTTAACCATGGTTAGAATAAGGTGTAAAAATTGGGTGCTTACAGCTACCCCTCTTTGTTGGAGAGTGTCAATTTGACAATTGAACGACAAAAACTGGAATCATCCTATTTTTACCCTAAGATTGGCTCTTAAAGGATAATGATATGCATGCATATTGTGCAAGTGGTGGGTGCGATGAAGTGGTATGACCACTACTGGGGGATGAAGGATAGTACGTGCTACTTATGCTGGGGATTAATGAGTGCAACGAAAGATGGCATGTCCCAGAGGCACTAGAAATGATTAGTTGTTATGGCATTATCCGGAGGTGCTCAGTCAAAACAAACCAAGGACACGCGGAGTGTCAGAATGTAGCACCCTGGACTATTTCATCTTTAATGAATGACACTCTCGTAGCTAATTGGCCATTTCGTAGTGTAATTAATAAATAAGGGAGAAATCGGAAATTCTGAAATGTCAGAAATGTGCGTTTTCGAGAGACGAATCCAACGCAAGTTGAATCGTCGACATCGGACGAGCGAGTCAAAAGATATGGCCAAAACAGTCGGGACCATCAGAGCACCGATCGCTCGGTCCATGGAGCGATCGATCGGTCCAAAACCGATCGATCGGAGGCTATCGACTGGTCGAAAAATTTGTATGGGGAAATTTTCCAGAGAGTGAGTTTTTGACCGGTCGATCGGTCAATAACACCGATCGCTCGGTCTTCGTGTTTTTCAGAATTTTCATTAAGGGCTTTTTCATCTTTTGGGGTTTAAACCCTTACCCATAAGGGCTTGCCCGAGCCTTTAGGGCTTCATTCACAGCACTTAAGGGATTTTGAGAGATAGAGAGAAAGGAGAAGGGTATTTGTAACTAGGGTTTTCCATTTGGAGAAGGAATCAAAGGGGTTTAAGAACCCCAGCTCACCCAAATCGTTTTGCTTCAAGTTCAAGGCTCAAGCTCGTGTGGGGTTCCATTCTCAAGCTAGGGCAGCACTCTCTACGGTATTTTCAAGAGGGTTTCCTACCCAATCAAGTATAGTTTGAGTAAGGGCTTTCTTTTTCCAAGTTGGAGTTTAAATCAAGGACTACACCAAGATCAAGCTTCGATTCAAGGTTAGTACACTCTACTAACTTTCTTTAGCAATAATCTAGTTTTTCCCCTTTGACATTATGATGTTGGTCTTGTATCTTCCCTTACTTGAAATGTGCTATACTTCCTAAACCTAAACAAGATAAATGTGAATGTGGGGTTGTATGTATGAATGGTGGATGTAGCGGCGATTGGATGCCGTTGGACGTGGTGAAATGTGGGTATGGAAAATGGTGGAAGGGCACTCTATGAATAATGAACATATTTGGATGTTGTGTTAGAAATTTATGCGCTAAAAAGGGGAAATAAAACTACTAAAATGTTGCACACCGGATGTTTGATAATATGCCTAAACCAAGAATAAATGAAATTGATAAAGGAAATGGATGTAAGCTTTATGTAATTATTCTTGTAAATGATGACTTGACCAAATGCCATGTTGATCACCTAAATGCTTACATGTTATACTATGAATTGAAATATGATGCGATATCCCTCTTGTTACACGTGTCCCCATGATTGTCACTATTGGCACGCACACGAGTACATATGCATGCATGAAACCGGGTTTTCCAAGATTGTATTTATACATGATGAATCAACAACAAAACAAGAACATGACAAGGAGGTTGGTAGCCCAAGGAAGGGTGCTAGCCTCTGGCTCACAAGAGAAATGGAACAAGAACATGACAAGGAGGTTGGTAGCCCAAGGAAGGGTGCTAGCCTCTGGCTCACAAGAGAAATGGAACACGAACATGACAATGAGGTTGGTAGCCTAAGGAAGGGTGCTAGCCTCTGGCTCACAAGTATACAAGTCAAGAACAAATCAAGACATGATATACAAGACAAGACACGACACACATACATGATTTGACCGAGACACAAAAAAGGTTTCCGAGACATGAGTTTTACCGAGGTTTTTGCATTCATACACGAAGGTCAAGATATGGCTATGTATCTTATGCTTTCACTATTGCTTTAAATCAATATTTTGTATTGCTCACTGTTGTTATGCTTTCGCTATTGTTATGGTTAGCTAGTAGTTTGTACTCGCTGAGTATTCCATGCTCAGCCGTACTTTTATGTCGGCAGGTACTGTGGATGTCCTTGACCCCGAGCCTTGGGTCGAGGAGGAGTATGTAGAGGAGAGGGAGCCACCTATCCCATGGCAGTCTCTGGAGGATGGGGACTTGGATGTGTGGCCATACCTCGACCACTGTTGAGAGGAGAGGGTTAGAGAGTTCCTTTTGTAGTTTGATGGGTGGGCATGTCCACCTTTACTTTGATTGTATTTGGTATATGTTAACTTGGAATACTATTTGGAGTTATAGAAGAAAAGAAAAAGTTGGCTTATGCTTCCGCACTTATGTTTAGTTTTCACGCTCTGATTATCATTGTATTATATTATGTTTAGCCTTTTGCATTACAGGATGGTTTGACAGGTACACGTAGTCACCTCTAAAGTATCCCTTAACTCCTAGGGGATATTTTGGGGCGCGACAGAGGTGGTATCAGAGCCCTAGGCATTAGAGTCCCTAGGGTCGCGTAGTACTAGAGACCATGATTGAACAAGGCATTAGTTGTATTCCAAGTATGGACTAACAAGTTAGTCCTAGTCAAAATAGGTTGAATCTCAACCAAACTTAGAGTCCTACACTAGGAACACGGATTGTGTGGATGATGTTGTGTTGTATACCATATGTGCATTAATTGTGTTGTGCTTATTAAATATGCTTGATGAATATGTATTGAGCGAATTGCGAAATTTGTACTAAATGCGTATCCAAGTTAGACTCATGTTGTATTGTCGTTCTCAGGAGAAATCATGAGACGCAATACCCAGGGTCGCTGGTACAACACGAGGGGCAATGGAGGTGATGCTCCATCGGGTGATGATCAACCCGGCTTTGCCCAAGCATTTGCATCCATAGCCGAGACTTTGGCTATGTTGGCGGCAAGGCAACCGGCCACTCCGCCTAATGCGGCACTTATACCGGCTCCTCCTAACCGAGCCCAAGCCGGGATAGAAGCTTTCTGGAGGATGAGGCCTCCAACTTTTTGTGGAAGCATTGATCCACTTGTCGCCGAGGGTTGGATTCGGCAACTTGAGAAGATATTCTCGGTATTAGCACCTACTGAAGTGGAAAGGGTCACATGGGCCGCCTTTATGCTTGAAGGCGAGGCCGATCATTGGTGGAAGTCTGCACTTCGGACCCGAGAGTTGACCCGGCAAGGCCAAGAATGGACATGGGGAGAATTCTTGGACGTTTTCTACAAGAAGTACTTTCCAGTTGGGATGAAAGAAAAGAAAGAAATTGAATTTATTACCTTGGAGAAAGGTAATATGTCTGTAGCGGCTTACGAAGCCAAGTTCTCAGAGCTATCTCGATTTGCTCCACACATGATAGCTACCGAGGCTATGAAGGCCCGGAAATTCGAGAGGGGGTTGAAGGCCTACCTCAGGGATCGTGTCTCAATGTTCCGACATGAGACATATTCAGAAGTTGTGGACAAGGCATTGTTGGCCGAGTCGAACTCCGAAGAGTTCTTTAAGAGAAGAGGAATGGAGAAAGGACAGTCTAGTAGTTCAGGGGAGAAGAGAGCTAGGACTATGTCTTATCAGTCCGCAGGGCCGGCTCAGTCACAGAGGATGTACTCGGCACCACAGGCTCCCCACCCTTTTGCTCCACCGGCTTTTCGCCCGGCTACCTCGTATGCTCCTCGCCCCGCAGTGACTCAGGCTACGGGTTATACTCCTCCCACTTATTCACATGATGTCTGCACCCTTTGTGGAAGGAGGCATCCAGCAGGGGAATGTCGGAAGGCTACAGGAGGCTGTTTTCATTGTGGCGACCAGGGCCACATGATTCGGGATTGTCCCCGACGTCGATTGCCAGCTCAGTCTTCGGGGAGCAGGCCCCCGATTAGGCAGACATCTCAGCCTAGCTCTTCTCAGGCTTCGAGGGCCTCACAGTCTACCCGGCCTCCTCGCCCAGCCACTCAGGGCCGAGTCTTCGCCCTATCGGAGAGAGACGCACGTGCATCCGATGATGTCGTGCAAGGTACGCAAAAAAATTCTAGAGTCTAAGTTGTGTAAATTTCTATGGTTTATTATGTGATTATTTATACTAAGGGTTACCTATGTATGATGCTTGTTGTTGTTTGAAATCTACTAATAGTAGCTACTTAATCGCACAGGCGCTTTATTAGTGAACGAGTGTCTCGCCCTAGTGTTGATCAACACAGGATCCACTCACTCCTTTGTGTCACCTAGTTTCGCGAAGGGATTTTTGACTGAAGCTATTCCGTTAGAGCGGGAGTTGACCATTGCAACTCCACTCGGTAAGTCAGTTGACACGAACAAGATATTCAGAGATTGTGTGGTTCAAGTAGGGGAGAATGAACTAGTGGCCGATCTTATCATTTTGGATTTCCAAGATTTAGACTTTGACGTCATTCTTGGTATGGATTGGTTGGCAAACCATCACGGGCATGTTGCGTGTTTTGAAAAGATGGTGAATTTCAAGCCCGAAGGGGGTAAGCCTTTTCACTTCCGAGGATTAAGAGAGAGGGACATTGCTCGCCTCACAGCCTTGAGTATAGCACACCCAGAAGCACAAAACTCATCGGCTATTCCAGTTGTGAGTGAGTTCATAGATGTGTTCCCGGAAGAACTTCCCGGATTACCTCCTGATAGAGAGATCGAATTCGCTATAGAGCTTGCTCCGGGTACCGGTCCGATTTCAAGGGCACCATATAGAATGGCCCCTATAGAGCTTGAAGAATTAAAGAAACAGATTGAGGAGTTACAACAACTTGGTTTCATCCAACCAAGTGTCTCGCCGTGGGGAGCTCCGGTTCTCTTTGTGAAGAAGAAGGACGGGTCTATGAGGATGTGTATAGACTACCGTCAGTTGAACAAGGTAACTATCAAGAATCGTTATCCCTTGCCAAGGATAGACGACTTGTTTGACCAACTGAAGGGAGCGAGATTCTTCTCCAAAATTGATCTTAGATCGGGGTATCACCAATTAAGGATCAAGGCGGAAGATGTTCAGAAGACGGCTTTCAGGACTCGGTATGGGCATTACGAGTTCCTTGTCATGCCTTTTGGGCTGACGAATGCACCGGCGGCATTCATGGATTTGATGAACCGGGTGTTCCGATCTTACTTGGATCGATGCGTGATTGCATTCATTGATGACATTTTGGTGTATTCCCAGACACGGGAAGATCACGCACGAGACCTCCGCCTTGCTCTAGAGATGTTGAGAGAGCATAGGCTATATGCAAAATTGAGAAAGTGCGAGTTCTGGCTAGAGAAGGTCGCATTTCTTGGACACGTGGTGTCGGCCGAGGGCATTTTTGTAGATCCAGCCAAGGTTGAGGCAGTCATGAGTTGGGAGAGGCCCAAGAGCGTCACGGAGATACGTAGTTTCCTCGGATTGGCAGGCTACTACCGGAGATTTGTGGAGGGATTCTCTTGTTTGGCTGCACCTCTCACGTACTTGACAAGAAAAAGTGCAAAGTTCAGTTGGAGTGACCGATGTGAAGTAAGTTTCCAAGAGTTGAAGAAACGCCTCACCACAGCCCCTGTCCTTACTGTGCCATCTGGACCTTTTGGGTATGAGGTGTATAGTGATGCCTCGCACGTCGGACTTGGGTGTGTCCTAATGCAACACAAGAAAGTCATTGCCTATGCATCAAGGCAGTTGAAAGAGCATGAAAAGAACTACCCCACTCACGACTTGAAAAGAACTACCCCACTCACGACTTGGAGCTTGCGGCAGTCGTGTTTGCACTCAAAATTTGGCGAAATTATCTGTACGGGGTGGATTTCTATGTGTACACGGACCACAAGAGCCTCAAATATCTCTTTTCCCAAAAAGAGCTCAATTTGCGACAACGGCGTTGGATTGAGTTCTTAAAAGACTATGAGTGCACAATCCAATATCACCCGGAAAAAGCAAATGTGGTGCCAGACGCTTTGAGTAGGAAACCATCAGGGTTGTTGGCTGACATGTTGGTGCGGGAATGGAGACTGTTAGACGATTTGGCAAATCTGGACATCAGTGTGAATGATTTTGTCCGCAGTCCTGTTTTGGCAAATGTTACGGTTCGGCCGTACCTTATAGATTTGATCCAGGAGTACCAGGCCACGGATGCTGACTTGTTGGCTTTTCGGGACAAGAAAATTGCCAAGGGTAGTACGGACTTCTCTCTCAATAACTGGGGTGCTATTACATTCAAGGGAAGACTTTGTGTCCCAGCCAATGCAGACCTTCGAAAAGAGATCATGGATGAAGCTCACCGTTTAAAGTACACAGTGCATCCTGGGGGTACGAAGATGTACCGGAACCTCAAGAGTCACTTTTGGTGGCGAAACATGAAGAGGGAGGTTGCGGAGTATGTGGCACGGTGTTTGGTGTGCCAACAGGTGAAAGCGGAGCATTTGAGACCGGCGGGTCTTTTGCAGTCTCTCCCTATTCCCGAGTGGAAATGGGAACATATCTCTATGGACTTTATCGTGGGATTGCCGAAGACGGTCAAGAAGACCGATGCTATATGGGTAGTCATTGATAGACTCATGAAGTCCGCTCATTTCTTACCGTACCGGACTACATTCAACTCCAATCAGTTAGCGGCGCTGTACATCAAGGAAATAGTCCGATTGCATGGGGTGCCAGTGAGTATTGTGTCGGATAGAGACCCAAGATTCACATCCAGGTTCTGGAAAAGCTTTCAGGATGCTATGGGTTCCCGATTAGACTTTAGCACGGCTTTCCACCCACAGACTAACGGGCAAACAGAGAGGGTGAATCAAGTGATAGAAGACATGCTCCGAGCTTGTATGTTGGATTTTAAAGGAAGTTGGGAGGATCACCTACCTTTGGTGGAATTCGCCTACAATAACAGTTATCAAGCAAGCATACAAATGGCACCTTTTGAAGCCTTATATGGAAGAAGTTGTAGATCCCCTTTGTATTAGGATGAGGTTGGAGAAAGAAAGATTTTGGGCCCCGAGTTGATTGAACGAACCACGGATAGGGTCAAGCTTATACGGGAGAGGTTGAAGACCGCACAGGACAGACAGAAAAGCTATGCCGACAACCGAAGGAGGGATCTTGAATTCCGAGTCGGTGATTTTGTGTTTGTAAGGATTTCACCGACCAAAGGTGTTATGCGATTCGGGAACAGAGGCAAGCTTAGCCCGAGATATGTGGATCCGTTCGAGATCATTACTCGAGTCGGTGAAGTTGCTTACCGTGTTGCTTTGCCCTTTCGATATCGAGCTTGATCCGGTTGAGATTCGAGAGGATCTCACTTTGGTTGAGAAGCCGGTTCATATTTTGGATCGAAGAGACCAAGTACTTCGCAACAAGACTATTCCACTAGTTCTCGTGCAATGGCAGCATCACGCTCGAGAAGAGGCTACATGGGAACGTGAGGCCGAAGTCAAGGCGAAGTACCCCAAGTTGTTTGAATGATTTTGTGTATGACTTGTAATTTTTTTTCGAATTGTTATGCTAAGTTGTTTAAATTATAAAGCACACATTGTCCAAATTTCGAGGATGAAATTTTTGTAAGGGGGGAGAATGTAGCACCCCGGACTTTTTCATCTTTAATGAATGGCACTCTCGTAGCTAATTGGCCATTTCATAGTGTAATTAATAAATAAGGGAGAAATCAGAAATTCTGAAATGTCAGAAATGTGTGTTTTCGAGAGACGAATCCAACGCAAGTTGAATCGTCGACATCGGACGAGCGAGTCAAAAGATATGGCCAAAACAGTCGGGACAAGCAGAGCACCGATCGCTCGGTCCATGGAGCTATCGATCGGTCCAAAACCGATCGATCGGAGGCTATCGACTGGTCGAAAAATTTGTATGGGGAAATTTTCCAGAGAGTGAGTTTTTGACCGGTCGATCGGTCAATAACACCGATCGCTCGGTAGGCAACCGATCGATCGGTCATAACCACCGATCGCTCGGTCTTCGTGTTTTTCAGAATTTTCATTAAGGGCTTTTTCGTCTTTTGGGGTTTAAACCCTTACCCATAAGGGCTTGCCCGAGCCTTTAGGGCTTCATTCACAGCACTTAAGGGATTTTGAGAGATAGAGAGAAAGGAGAAGGGGATTTGAAACTAGGGTTTTCCATTTGGAGAAGGAATCAAAGGGGTTTAAGAACCCTAGCTCACCTAACTCGTTTTGCTTAAAGTTCAAGGCTCAAGCTCGTGTGGGGTTCCCTTCTCAAGCTAGGGCAGCACTCTCTACGGTATTTTCAAGAGGGTTTCCTACCCAATCAAGTATATATATAAGGGCTTTCTTCTTCCAAGTTGGAGTTTAAATCAAGGTCTACACCAAGATCAAGCTTCGATTCAAGGTTAGTACACTCTACTAACTTTCTTTAGCAATAATCTAGTTTTTCCCCTTTGACATTATGATGTTGGTCTTGTATCTTCCCTTACTTGAAATGTGCTACACTTCCTAAACCTAAACAAGATAAATGTGAATGTGGGGTTGTATGTATGAATGGTGGATGTAGAGGCGATTGGATGCCGTTGGACGTGGTGAAATGTGGGTATGGAAAATGGTGGAAGGGCACTCTATGAATAATGAACATATTTGGATGTTGTGTTGGAAATTTATGCGCTAAAAAGGGGAAATAAAACTACTAAAATGTTGCACACCGGATGTTTGATAATATGCCTAAACCAAGAATAAATGAAATTGATAAAGGAAATGGATGTAAGCTTTATGTAATTATTCTTGTAAATGATGACTTGACCAAATGCCATGTTGATCACCTAAATGCTTACATGTTATACTATGAATTGAAATATGATGCGATATCCCTCTTGTTACACGTGTCCCCATGATTGTCACTATTGGCACGCACACGAGTACACATGCATGCATGAAACCGGGTTTTCCAAGATTGTATTTATACATGATGAATCAACAACAAAACAAGAACATGACAAGGAGGTTGGTAGCCCAAGGAAGGGTGCTAGCCTCTGGCTCACAAGAGAAATGGAACAAGAACATGACAAGGAGGTTGGTAGCCCAAGGAAGGGTGCTAGCCTCTGGCTCACAAGAGAAATGGAACAAGAACATGACAATGAGGTTGGTAGCCCAAGGAAGGGTGCTAGCCTCTGGCTCACCAGTATACAAGTCAAGAACAAATCAAGACATGAAATACAAGACAAGACACGACACACATACATGATTTGACCGAGACACGAAAAAGGTTTCCGAGACATGAGTTTTACCGAGGTTTTTGCATTCATACACCCATGTCAAGATATGGCTATGTATCTTATGCTTTCACTATTGCTTTAAATTAATATCTTGTATTGCTCACTGTTGTTATGCTTTCGCTATTGTTATGGTTAGCTAGTAGTTTGTACTCGCTGAGTATTCCATGCTCAGCCGTACTTTTATGTCGGCAGGTACTGTAAATGTCCTCGACCCCGAGCCTTGGGTCGAGGAGGAGTATGTAGAGGAGAGGGAGCCACCTATCCCATGGCAGTCTCTGGAGGATGGGGACTTGGATGTGTGGCCATACCTCGACCACTGTTGAGAGGAGAGGGTTAGAGAGTTCCTTTTGTATTTTGATGGGTGGGCATGTCCACCTTTACTTTGATTGTATTTGGTATATGTTAACTTGGAATACTATTTGGAGTTATAGAAGAAAAGAAAAAGTTGGCTTATGCTTCCGCACTTATGTTTAGTTTCCGCGCTCTGATTATCATTGTATTATATTATGTTTAGCCTTTTGCATTACAGGATGGTTTGACAGGTACACGTAGTCACCTCTAAAGTATCCCTTAACTCTTAGGGGGTATTTTGGGGCGCGACACAGAAGGAGGACCTGCGAGGTGCCGAAAAACTGCATTATGTCAATGCTTACCTGGGATGTCAGAGACACATAGGGTGTTAAAAGGAAGACATGCGAGGTTCCGATAAAGTGTTTTATGTCGATGCTCACCTGGGTTATCGAGACACATGAGGTGTTGAAAGGAAGACAGGTGGGGGGTGCCGACAAAGTGCGTTATGTCGATGCTTAATTGGGATATCAGAGATACACGGGGTGTCAAAAGGAAGACATGCGAGGTGCTGACAAAGTGTGTTATGTCGATGCTCACCTGGGATGTCGAGAAACACGGGGTGACAAAGGGGGATATGCGAGGTGACGACAAAGTGCGTTATGTCGATGCTCACCTAGGCTAACGAGACACACAGAGTGTTGAAGGGGATATGCGAGGTGGCAAAAAAGTGCGTTATGTCGATGTCACCTGGGATATCGAGACATGCAAGGTGCCGACAAAGTGTGTTATGTCGATGCTCACCTGGGATGTCAAGGACACACGGGGTGTTGAAGGGGGATATGCGAGGTACCGACAAAGTGAATCATGTTGATGCTCACTTGAGATATCAGAGACACACAGGGGTGTCGAAAGAGGATATATGCGGTGCCGAAAAAGTGTGTTATGTCGATGCTCACCTGAGGTATCGAGGACACGTGAGGGTGTCGAAGGAGGATGTGCAAGGTGCTGACAAAGTGTGTTATATCGATGCTCACCTAGGATATCGAGACATTTGAGGGTGTCGAAGGGGGATATGCGAGGTGTCGACAAAGTTTGTTATATCGATGCTTTCCTGGGATATCGAGACATGCGAGGTGCCGACAAAGTGTGTTATGTCGATACTCACCTGACATGTCGAGGACACACGGGGGTGTCGAAGGGGATATGCGAGGTGCCAACAAAGTGTATTATGTTGATGCTCACCTGGGATATCGAGACATGCGGGGGTGTCGACGGGGGATAGGCGAGGTACTGACAAAGTGTGTTATATCGATGCTCACCTGGGATATCGAGACATGCGAGGTGCTGACAAAGTGCGTTATATCGATGCTTACCTGGGATATCGAGACTTGTGAGGTGCCGATAAAGTGTGTTATGTCGATGCGCACCTGACATGTCGAGGACACACAGGGGTGTCGAAGGGGGATATGCGAGGTGCCAACAAAGTGTATTATGTCGATGCTCACCTGGGATATCGAGACATGCGGGGGTGTCGACGGGGGATATGCGAGGTGCCGACAAAGTGTGTTATATCGATGCTCACCTGGGATATCGAGACATGCGAGGTGCTGACAAAGTGTGTTATGTCGATGCTCATCTGACATGTCGAAGACACACGAGGGTGTCGAAGGGGGATATGCGAGGTGCTGACAAAGTGCGTTATGTCAATGTTCACCTAGGATATCAAGACATGCGAGGTGCCGATAAAGTGTGTTATGTCGATGCTCAACTAGGATATCGAGGACAAGCGGGGGTGTCGAAGAAGGTTGTGGCATGTCCCAGAGGCGCTAGCTGGATTGATATTAAGATGGCATGCCCCAGAGGTGTTAGCTAGATTGATTTTGAAAAGGCTCAGGGGTGCTAAATTTTGCTGATGTCATGCAGGGTGTAAAGGTGAGGATGCTTTTCCATGACTCTGTTGATTGTGACTCGCGGGGCTGCGTGGTGTCGGCTTCTTTTGCTTGTCTTTGTCGCAGTTGCTTGATGCAGGTTGGTATGACCAAATTTCGGTACTGGAAGCTCTGTTTTGAAAAACATTTTTAGAAAAGTGTTGGACTTTTGTAAAAGTTTTCGATTTTAACAGAAAAAAATGCTTAGCTAGCTTTTAGATTTGCCAGGAAGTCGTATTTGTCAGGGCTTAGGGATTTTGCAATCTGTCTTTCACTCTTGGAGAGTTGAGTATGACCCAGAAGAGGTTTTGTCACTGTTGGGAATGCTTGGGGGGTAGACTTGCTTGTCTTGCCGCTGTCGGTGATTGGACTCTGGCTGGGGAGAAGCTTATTGGGGAGCAATTGGAAACTTCTAAACTCTTGCTGAGGAGATTGTTGTAGAGAGCATTTAGAGGCCTTTACTGGGAATCCGTTGGGGAACGCGACATTGTTGTAGACCACTATTGGGGATCTATTAGGAAGTGGCACTCTGCTGGAGATTGTCAACTATCTACTGGGGAGTTGTGACATCTGTTGGAGACTACTATCAGGGAAATCTGATGGAGACTACTACCGGGGAATCTGTTTCCTGTGGGGGATTATTGGGGATTCGGCGAGACTAATTACTGCTGGATTTTGTTGCCAAATTGCTATTCAACTTTTCTTCATTTTTTACCCTTGGAATGACCAAGTCAATGGGTTTCGAATAATTTTTACGCAATGAGGCAGTTGCCGATTTTTCTCATGCCTGTGAAGTTGGTTGATATTTGTCCCTTTTTTGCTCCTAGTCATAAGACTAGGTCTGGGGTCGCGTAATTTTTGCGCAATGAGGCCATTGTTGATTTTCACTCTGCCTGCAATTTATTGGGAAAAATAGATCTTCTCCCTTCATTGCCCTGAATGGCAATTTGTCGACGATTTGTGTTCTGCCGAGGATGTAGATGTGATACTGCGCTTACACTAGAAGGACTTAGAGTAGGACGAAATGTAGGTTAGGGGACCGAAGTTTGGGACACCTTGGGATTTCTCCTGTTGCAGTTAATCTTCTGGGGACTTCTCCTGTTGTACTCTCCTAGAGATTTGTACTTCAGGATTCCTGTCGGAGTTTGATTTTTTTTTTGCTCCGCTAGAGAATTTGAGAGAGGTTGTCTCTGCTGGGAGGAAAGAGAAGTTTTCTCTGCTTGGGGATTGTCCTTTAGGAGAGATTGTCCCCAAGAGATGTTTGCTGGGAAAAGAGTCCTGGAGAGGTTTGTCTCTGACTTTGAGAATGTTTCGACTTCTATTTTGGGCTTTCCTTTGATGGAAATTTTGTACCATTAAGAGTCGGCTTGGTTGGGGAAGTCGAGAGGATTCTTGCTCTGTTTGGACTCTCTAGGGAGGCCTTTTAGAGAGGCTTTGACTCCACTGGGGATGGTTGGATCCTTGTTTGGGAGATGATTCTGGAAATATCTTTTTAGTGACCGCACCTGATTTGTTAGGTTGCCTACGTACTTTTTGCAGGATCAGGTCATGACGTAGTTTAGGTAGGTGCCACAGATTGGCGAGGGAGGGTGCCCCTGAAAAGGTTTCATTAAAGAAGGGCTGTTAGGCTCAAGGTGGCTAACTAGCGGATTTCATTGATTTGTAAATGGTTTACATCGCTGGGGATAAGGAGTGTGCTAAAAATGACCTCCTATCATTTTCCAGAGAATCTATGAGTGCAAAGTGGCTATCAGATCTAGACCCTAAGCATAGTATCATTTGACTTTTTCCATATTGACGGGCTTTTGGGAGGTCTTCATCATCCATACGTCCAAGTCGAAGGGTGCCGCTTGAGAATTTGTCTCGAACGATGTATGGGCCTTCATAGTTAGGAGTGAACTTACCCCTCGGGTCAGGGTAGTTTGGCAACATTTTTCAGAGAACCAGGTCACTGACTTTAATGCTTCGTGAATTAACCTTCTTGTTGAATGCCTTAGCCATGCGACTCTGATTGGCTTGAGAGTGGTTGATGGCTTTCAGTCACCGTTCTTCGATCAGATTCAGCTGCTCAAACCGGGACTATGCCCATTCTGCTTCTGAGATTTCTGCTTCCATTAACACCTGGAGTGATGAAATTTTTACTTCAATAGGGAGGACTGCTTCCATACCATAGGTCAAAGAGAATGGTGTTGCCCTAGTTGAAGTTTGGATGACCGTTTTGTAGGCCACGAGTGCATATAGGAGCATCTTATGTCAGGCAGAGTAATTGGTTACCATCTTTTCTATGATTTTCTTCATGTTCTTGTTGGCAACTTCAACTGCACCATTGGTCTGTGGCCTGTATGGCGTGGAGTTGTGATGCTGTATTATGAATTTATGGCAAAGATCTGTCATCCCTTTGTTGCAGAAGTTGAGAGCATTGTCTGTTATAATATCGAACGGGACACTGTACCGGTAGATGATATCCCTTTTCAGAAAATGCTGAACCCCTGAGGTTGGGACGTTGGCATAAGAGGTTGCCTCGACCCATTTTATGAAGTAATCGATTGTAACGAGGATGAATCGATTTCCGTTTGATGCCTTCGGGGCTATGGGCCCGATGACATCGATGCCCCAAGCTGAGAATGACCATGGAGCAGTGAGATTGTGCAGCTTGATTGGCGGTGCGTTGATCCTGTCAACATAGATTTGGCACTGGTGGCACTTCTGTACATTTTGGCAATAGTTAGCTTCCATTGTAAATTAGTAGTAGCCTAGTCAGAGTATCTTCTTGGAGAGCATCAACCCATTCATATGCAGGTCGCAAGCTCCTCCGTGAACTTCCTCAACTACTTATGCTACTTTATAGGTGTCGAGGCATCTGAGCCATATGTGGTTCGGCGACCTCTTGTACAAGATTCCCCTTGATAGGATAAAATGAATTGCCAGTCTTCTGATTGCTCGACGGTCTATTTTGGTAGCATTGAGTGGGAAGGTCCCATCCTCGAGGTACTGCTTGATGTCCGTATACCAAATCTTGTTATCTAATACCTATTCAATCTCAAGGCAGTAAGCAGGCTGATCCTGTTACTGAATTTCGATCGGACAGAGGATGATGCCCTTAGGGATCTGAACCATAGAGGAGAGAGTAGCAAGTGCATCGGTGAATCTGTTATGGTTTTGGGACATGTGACTGAAGCTGATTCTTCTGAATTAAGTGATTAGCATATTGAGATAGGCCAAGTACGGGACTAACCTTGCTTCTCGGATTGCCCAAGATTCATTTGCCTGACAGACTACCTAAGAAAAGTCGCCATAGACATCTATCTCTTCAATCCCAATGCCCAGGGCTTCTTTCAGTCTAGTTATGCATGCCTCGTACTCTGCTTCGTTATTTGAACTTCTGAATCGCAGCTTGATTGAGATAGGGAGGTGTGCTCCCATGGGTGAGATCTGGATTGCTCCTGCCTCATGCCCGTGACTATTAGCGGCTCCGTTGAAGTATAACTCCCAACTGAGGTATTGTTGGTCTTCTGCTTCTGTATACAGGATGACTTCATTTGGAAACTGATCATGTACTAAAACAAAATCTTGCGCTGGATAATGGGCCAGGTGATCTGTAATTGCCTGCCCCTTGGTTGACTTCTGAGTCATGTACGTGATATCGAATTCAGACAACATCATAAGCCATCGGGTTATCCTCCCGGTAGTGGCTGGCTTTTCCAGTAGGTACTTGAGTGGGTCCATCCGGGAGATCAGGATTATTGGGTAGGAAAGCATATAGTGCCACAGACGCTGAGTAGCCCATACCAGCGCCAGACAAGTTTTCTAAAGTGGGCTGCACCTCTCTTCGTACTCAAGTAGACGCTTACTAATGTAGTAGATGGCTTGCTTTATTCTGCCCATCTCATTATGTTGTGCAAGCACGCACCCCATAGAGGTTTCTTGTACTGAGATGTAGAGTAGCAATGGCCATTCCGGTGTAGGAGGCACAAGCAGTGGAGGATGAAGAAGATACTGCTTTATTCTGTCAAAGTCTTCTTGGCACTCAGTTGTCTAGATTGTGGGTACGTTCTTTTGGAGAAGCTTGAAGATTAGCTCGCATATCGGAGTGAGCTGAGAGATGAATCGACTGATGTATTGAATTCTACCCAAGAAACCGCAGATCTCCTTTTCAGTTTGGGGAGTCAGCATTTCGATGATAGCTTTGGCTTTATTTGGATCCATCTCGATGCTTCTTTTGCTGAATATAAAGCCAAGAAGTTTTCCTAATAAGGCTCCAAAGACACATTCGGCCGGATTCAGTCTCAGGCCCAACTCTCTGAGTCTATCACTAAGTCTTTTCAGGTCTTTAGGATGCTGCCTGGCAGTAGGTGATTTGATGATCATGTCATCCATATAGACTTTTGTTGACTTGTGGATCTTGTCGTAGAACAGTACTGTGGCCCCCTAGTAGGTTTCCTCTGTATTTTTGAGCTCGAAGGGCATTACCTTTTAGTAGAACGTGCCTCCAGGTGTGATGAAGGAGGTTTTCTCCATGTCTTCTTCTGCCTTTCTGATCTGCTTGTATTTGGAGAAACCATCCATGAATGAGAGTGTCTCGTGCCCTGCAGTATTGTCGACCAAACTGTCGATGTACGGGAGAGAAAAGTTGTCTTTAGGGCTCACCTTGTTCAGATTTTAGTAGTCAATACACATTTAAACCTTACCATCCTTCTTGGGTACCGGTACAATGTTAGCTAACCATTCAGGATAGGTTGTTACTGCAAGGAAGCCTGCACTGATTTGCTTTTCAACTTCTTCTTTGACCTTCCGTGACCATTTGGGCCTCATCCGTCTTAGTTTCTGCTTAACTGGTCTGACTTCAGGGTCAGGGTAGTCTATGTACCACCAATGCTAGGTTCAGGCCAGGCATATCTACGTATGACCAGGCAAAGACGTGATTATAACTCTTCAGGAAGCTGATCATGTCTGTTCTCTGCTGCGGGCTTATGGTTGTGCCAATCTTGACGAGCTGAGGGTTGTCTTCAGAACTGAGGTTGACGGTTTCAGTGTCCTCGATGTTAGACTGCAGGATCCCTTCACTATGTTCTAGGAGGTCCAGAAGCTCTTGAGGCGGTTCCTTTTCTTGTTATGAGTTATACTCAACTTCCAAAAGTTCGCGAAGGGTTTCAGGGATAGCCTTACTATAGGCGATTTCCTAGAAAATCATTGAGCTTAGTTTAGTAAACATCAGATTTTATAGATAAACATGACTGTTATTTAAAAAATTGCTGACTCAACAAAAAGAGGTCGACAGTGGCCATGGCATTTGGATTTTGCAATAAGAGCAAAAGAGAAGAGAGAAGAGAGAAAGAGGAGAAGAATGGCACTTCGGTCACTGCTTGATCGAACTAACCTGCCCTGTAAGCTGCTTGCCCCGGCCTTGAACGGCCTTGATGGTGAGAGCCTCTGTCCACCAATGGATCAGTGGTTGATGACTGAAGGATGCTTCGGCGCTGTTGGAGAGGGTGCGGACCTTCTCTCCTGCTGGATGTTTCGTTTCTGCGGCTTCTTCGATAGTCAGCTCGTCGAATATCTGTGCTATGCTGAATATTTTTGGATTCAGAATCCCTGAAGACTCAACATTGGGATGGGGGTTTGAGATATTGGCAATTGGTGCAAGAGGTGTATCCGGGTAGGGTTTGAATGTCCCTACCGGGAAGGTTACAGATATATGAGGTCGGGGTTCTGGCTTCGCCAGACCGGCTGTTCTTCTTTGTGAATTTGGAGAGATAGTCCTCGAATTTAGGCTTGTACCCCAATCCGAATGGAGGAGTGTAGCAAGGAGGAGTATATCTCTTCTTCATCCCCTGATTTCTGATTCCCAGGCCTAACCCTGGTTGATAATTCATTCTGGCCATCATCTTGACAAATGGCGGCACTACTTGCCAGCTTTGTTCTTTTACCCTGGCGATAGAACTGACTTGTTCAAACTGGTATGTCATGAAGGCTGTACCTTACTCCAGCTCCTGGATGTCCCTAAAGGAACTAGCCATCTCCTCTGAAGGGATCATGACTAGGTGGTCATCCTGAATGAATTTGATTCTCTGATAGAGAAAGGAGGGAATGGCTCCGGCGGCGTGGATCCATGGTCTTCCCAGGAGCAAGGTAAATGATGCTGGCATATTCATGACTTGAAAGTTCGTTGTGAATTAAGCTGGTCCGACTCTGATGGCCAAGTCTATGTCACCCAGGTTCTGTCTGGTTGAGTTGTCAAAGGCCCTGATTATCATGGGTCTCTTCTTCACCTGATCGAGGTTTAGTCCCAAGCTTTGTGTTGAGAGAGTGCAGACGTTTAGGCCGGAACCATTGTCGATGAGCACTGATGATAATGTCCTATCCATGCACTGAACTGCGATGTATAATGTAGAGCCCCAGACTTTTTCATGCTTAATACATGACACTTTCGTTGTCATCTTGCCTTTTAAGAGGTATGATTAATAAATGAGGAAGAATTTAGAAATTTCAAAATGTCAGAATTGTTCCTCTTCGAAGTACGAACACAACGCAAGTTGAATCGTCAAAATCGGACGAACGAGTCAAAAGATATGGCCAAAACAGTCTGTACCTGTAGGAAATCGTAGCACAGACAACGTATACTGTGTGCATCCGTTGTACAACTCACCACGGGCACGTTGTGCAGCTTACCACGGGTACGTTGTACAACTCACCACGGGCACGTTGTGCAGCTTACCACGGGTACGTTGTACAACTCACCACGGGCACGTTGTACAGCTCACCACGGGCACGTTGTACATGAGACAGTTGGCACTATTCATGGCACCACGAGTTGCACTATTCACAACACCACGAGTTGCACTATTTATGGCACCACGAGTGGCACTATTCATGGCACCACGAGTTGGCACTATTCATGGCACCACGAGTTGCACTATTCATGGCACCACGAGTTTGCACTATTCATGGCACCACGAGTTGGCACTATTCATGGCACCACGAGTTGCACTATTCATGGCACCACGAGTTGGCACTATTCATGGCACCACGAGTTGCACTATTCATGACACCACGAGTTGCACTATTTATGGCACCACGAGTGGCACTATTCATGGCACCACGAGTGGCACTATTCATGGCACCACGAGTTGCACTATTCATGGCACCACGAGTTGCACTATTCATGGCACCACGAGTTGGCACTAGGCACCACGAGTTGCACTATTCATGGCACCACGAGTTGGCACTATTCATGGCACCATGAGTTGGCACTATTCATGGCACCACGAGTTGCACTATTCATGGCACCACGAGTTTCACTATTCATGGCACCACGAGTGGCACTATTCATGGCACCACGAGTTGGCACTATTCATGGCACCACGAGTGGCACTATTCATGGCACCACGAGTTGCACTATTCATGGCACCACGAGTTGCACTATTCATGGCACCACGAGTTGGCACTATTCACAGCACAATGTGTTCAGCACTATTCACGGTCCTCGCGTCATTGCAGAAATCCCAGTAAGGGTATTACGGTCTTTTGGTCAGTTCACTCTTACCTTAAGAGTTTAACCCGAGCCTTTAGGGCTTCATTCGACACTTAGAGAGTTTGAGAGAATAGGAGAAAGGGGAGAAGGCGATTCCAACCTAGGGTTTCCATTTTGGAGAGAAATCAAAGGGTTTTGAAACCCTAGATCAACCTCCAGCCCATTTTTCTTCAAGATCAAGGTACAAACTCGTGAGGAGCATCTCCTCAAACTAGGGCAGCAGCTACAGTCGTTTTGGAAAGGGGTTTCTTCCTCATTTCTTCAAGGTCGGTACTTTTTACTACCCTCCTAGTCATAGTTCCTCTTCTCCCTCTATTTCTTTTGATTTTTCTTTCATTTACACATGTGCTATGAGATGGATGAATGGTTGGTGAATGGTGAATGGTGAATGGAGATGGGATGGGGATTGGATGCCAATGGTTGTGTGTGATGAACAAATGGGGAGGGCATTGTTCCAATAATGAACGTACATGTATGATTTGAGTAAAACCCATCCAGAAAAGCATGTTGTAGGGTAAATCCATAATGAACACACCATGTTTGATGAAATGCCAAGGTGAACACAGTGAGCTGAAAATCTGGAAATGCATGCCTAATAAATTATGAATATTGCTAGGGACTATGATAGTGTGTTTCCTGCTTTCCCATAATGCTATGAATATTACATTACTCAATCTTTGATGCTATATGTGTTGTGAAATTACCCAAATGTCATCTTTAAATTTGAATGCAAGTATGTACACGGTTTCCACGAGCACGGCATGCATGGCATGATTTATCGAGGTTTTCAAGAACATGGTTAGAGGTGAGACATATCCTACGATATGTTTTACCTCGCTTTTCACAAGAAGAGAAGAACCAACATTCCACGAGGGGTCTCCCCTCACTCACAAGTGCATATCATGAAGAAGGGTCTCCCTTCCCTCGCAAGTACATACATATCATAAAGAAGGGTCTCCCTTCCCTCGCAAGTGCATTGCATAAAGAAGGGTCTCCCTTCCCTCTCAAGGCATCTCACAAGGACACCTCACAAGGATATCTCACAAGTTACATGATCACAAGCAAGCACGCATGACATGCATGACACGACACGACATACAAGAATCAAGCAAGATAGACATGACAAGCTTTTAAGTACAAAAAGATATTTCAAGTCAAGTCAAGTGCACGATGTTTCAAGAGGATTTATCGGTTTTCTACAAATTACAAGCATGATTATAAACTGCTTTACTTCCTTGTATGATGTGAATTGTTTCCGTTTGACATATATGAATTGCTCCTGATTATGTATTGCTATTTCTATGCTATAATTGTTGGTTAGTATTTAGTACCCGCTGAGTATTCCATGCTCAGCCGTACTTCTTATGTCGGCAGGTTCTGAGGGAGATGCTGCTCCATTTGATGTTTGTGCTCCTGGTCCATAGGTGGAAGAGGAGTACGTCGAGGAGCCTTTGGAGGAACCTCCCGTAGAGGGTTATCAGTAGGTGGTGATTAGATTCTGAGTGGATTAGCTGTGGGTGAGATGAGAGTTAGATTTATGTATTTTGGCGGGCATGTCCGCACTTTCGTATGGATTACTTTTTGTATAAACTTGGATTTGTGTATGTATATACATAGAGGTTTGGTAGTCTTCCGCTGTGCTATGTTAGAGTATGTTTCCACTGTTTATATCCTCTATTGTATATGCTCTGTGGGTTTTGCAGGTTAGTTGTCAAGCAAGTCATGATTAGTCGTCCAAAGTTCACTCTAACTCCTAGGGTGGGTTTTGGGTCGCGACAGAAGTGGTATCAGAGCTTAGGCTTTAGGTCTCTAGGGTCACTTAGAATCTTATACCACGGTTTGACAAGAGCATATGTCAGGAAACAAGTTAGGAAGAAAGTAAGTCGGAAGAGAGTCTTGATCCAAGTGTAAGACTAAACTTTAGTCTTAGTCAAAATGGTTGTTTCAACCAAGTACGAGCCTTAGGAACGCTAGAACACCAAAGTATAATATTATAAATACTCTGATGACTTAATGCAATGTATATTAGTATTATACAACTAATACAAATTGAATTATTGTGAAATGGCATTGAAGTAAACTGTGGTTTCAAGTTAGACTCATGTGGTGTTATTATTCTCAGGACTTGAGTCATGAGACGGAACACACGGGGTCGTGGACCACATACCAGAGCTTCCTCTTCTTCACGGGATGAGGATGAGCAGCCGGACCTCTCTCGAGTCTTAGGCTCTATTGCTGAGACACTCGCCATACTGGCGGCTCGGCAGGCTATACCATCATCGGCAGCACCTACTCCACCGCCCGCAGCTCCAGTACATCGTACCGCTGGAGTTGAGGCATTCAGGAGATTGAGGCCTCCACCATTCCATGGGAGTGTGGACCCTCTTGCTGCGGAGGCATGGATCCTCCAGATGGAGAAGATCCTTACGGTCCTCTCACCTACAGAGGAGGAGAGGGTAGCATGGGCAGCTTTCATGCTAGAAGGCGAAGCCCACCATTGGTGGTTGTCCGCACTGAGGACGAGAGATTTAACCATGCAGGGTCTACCTTGGACTTGGGAGGAGTTCAAGGATACTTTTTACAAAAAGTATTTTCCGATTGGAGCACGGGAAAAGAAAGAGAGAGAATTCATCAACCTTGAGCAAGGTTTGATGTCGGTGGCACAATACGAGGCCAAGTTCTCGGAGTTGTCGAGATTTGCGCCTCATATGGTTGCTACTGAGGCAATGAAGGCGAGGAGATTTGAGCAAGGGCTCAAGGATGTGATTATGGAGAAGGTGTCCGTTTTCAGGCATACTACCTACCCTGAGGTAGTAGACAAGGCCTTATTGGTCGAGGCCAATTCGGAGACAGTGTCCAAGAAGAGGGAGTTGGCGAGAGGCCAAGCTAGTAGTTCAGCACCTCTAGAGAGGCGGACTCGTTATCAGTATGCGTGGCCAGCACCATCGATGAGGCCTTCTTATGCGCCTCCAGCTCCACGGCAGTATGTGCCTCAGGCACCGAGACCGCAGGCTCTTCCAGCCCCACGGCCTGTTGCACCTCAGACGATGAGGTATGCTCCACTTCCGGCCCCTCCGACTTATGCACACGAGGTCTGCACTTCATGCGGGCCGAAGGCACCCGGCAGGGGATTGCCGAAGGGCATCGGGTGGATGTTTTCATTGTGGTCGCCAGGGCCATATGATCAGGGATTGCCCCAGTCGGCATTTACCAGGCCAGTCTCAGGGGATTAGTCCACCAGCACGCCAAGCAGGATCATATCAGGCGTCATCTCAGACTACCCGGTCTACACCTCAGTCTCGCCAGGCGAACCAGGGGCGTGTATTTGCTTTGACAGAGGGTGATGCACTTGCATCTGATGATGTGGTGCAAGGTACGCGTTTGGAATTATTTTCGTTATTCGTGATTGATATGTTGTGTTTTATTCCTTGTGTACATACTTGGTATGATATATATATATACCTATGTGTATACTCTGTTGATGCATGGATTAACTCCGCTAGTTAAAATTTCAGGAACCCTACTAGTCAATGAGTATTTGGCTCGAGTATTGATTGATACCGGGTCTACTCATTCGTTTGTCTCGCCGAGTTTTTCAGAAGGTTTTTCTGCAGGGCCAAGTCAGCTAGAACCGGAGTTAGCCATTTCGACTCCTCTCGGCAAAACAGTATTGGCAGATAAAGTGTGTAGAAATAGTGTGGTCCAAGTTGGAAGCCACGAGTTGGCGGTTGATCTCATTGTCCTTGGATTCCAAGACTTTGATGTTATATTGGGAATGGATTGGTTAGCAGCACATCATGGGCATGTAGCTTGCTTTGAGAAAATGGTACTCTTCAAGCCAGTAGAAGGAAAACCATTCCACTTTCGTGGGTTGAGAAGTAGATCTATTGCTAGTTTTGCGGCGTTGGGCTTAGCTAATCCCGAGGCAAAGGACTCGTCGACTATTCCGGTTGTGAGTGAGTTCCTGGATGTATTTCCAGAGGAGTTGCCAGGATTGCCTCCAGACAGGGAGATTGAGTTTGTGATCGAGCTTGCACCAGGCACAGCTCCTGTTTTCAGAGCTCTATACAGAATGGCCCCTATTGAACTCAAGGAGTTGAAGACCCAGTTGGAAGAATTACAAGGTCTTGGTTCATTCGACCAAGTGTCTCTCCGTGGGGAGCCCCGGTGTTGTTTGTTAAGAAGAAAGATGGCTCGATGCGGATGTGTGTCGATTACCGGCAATTGAACAAAGTCACAATAAAGAATAGGTACCCTTGCCTAGGATTGATGACTTGTTCGATCAGTTGAAGGGAGCGAGATTTTTCTCGAAGATAGATCTTCGATCGGGTTATCACCAGTTGAAGATTAAGGCGGAAGATGTTCCCAAAACTGCTTTCAGGACTCGGTATGGGCACTACGAGTTCTTGGTAATGCCTTTTGGACTCACGAACGCGCCGGCAGCCTTTATGGATTTGATGAACCGGGTGTTCCGGCCACACCTTGATAGGTGCGTGATTGTATTTGTGGATGACATCTTGGTCTATTCCCAGACACGGGAAGATCACACAAGTGACCTATGCCTTGCCTTGGAAATGCTAAGAGAGCACAAGCTATACGCCAAACTTAGCAAGTGTGAGTTTTGGTTGGAAGAGGTGGCATTCCTAGGCCACGTTGTTTCTGCAGAAGGTATATCGGTAGATCCAAAGAAGATCGAAGCAGTTATGAGTTGGGCGAGGCCCAAGAGTGTTACCGAGATACGCAGCTTTCTTGGATTGGCAGGCTACTATAGGAGATTCGTAGAGGGTTTCTCTAGCCTTGCAGCACCACTCACTTACCTGACAAGGAAGAGCGCCAAGTTTGTATGGAGTAATAAGTGCGAGATCAGTTTCTTGGAACTGAAGAAGAGGCTTACTACAGCCCCTGTCCTTACTGTGCCATCTGGACCTTATGGGTATGAGGTGTATAGTGATGCCTCACACGTTGGACTTGGGTGTGTACTCATGCAGCATAAGAAAGTCATTGCCTATGCATCAAGGCAATTGAAGGAGCATGAGAAGAATTATCCCACGCACGACTTGGAGCTTGCGGCGGTCGTGTTTGCACTTAAGATTTGGCGTCATTACCTTTATGGGGTGGAGTTCTATGTGTTCACTGATCACAAGAGTCTCAAGTATCTCTTTTCCTAAAAGGAGCTGAATCTAAGGCAACGGCGTTGGATGGAATTTTTGAAAGACTATGATTGTACCATTCAATACCACCCGGGTAAAGCAAATGTAGTGGCAGATGCTTTGAGTAGAAGACCTCAAGGGTTGTTAGCACGTATGTTGGTTCAAGAATGGAAGCTACTAGAAGATTTGGCAAATCTGGACATCAGTGTGAATGACTCTGTCCGTGGTCCTACCTTGGCAAATGTTACGGTTCGGCCATACATTATAGATTTGATCCAAGAATATCAAGCCATGGATGCTGAATTGTTGGCTTATCGGGACAAGGAAGTTGCTAAGGGTAGTGAGGACTTCTCTCTCACTAGTCGGGGTGCTATCACATTCAAGGGAAGACTGTGCGTCCCAGCCAATGCAGATCTTCGAAGAGAAATTTTGGATGAAGCACACCGTTCGAAGTACACAGTGCACCCAGGGGGTACAAAGATGTACCGGAACCTCAAGAGTCACTTTTGGTGGCGGAATATGAAGAGGGAAGTTGCGGAATATGTGGCACGATGCTTAGTGTGCCAACAGGTGAAAGCAGAACACATGCGACCCGCCGGTCTATTGCATTCCCTTCCGATTCCCGAGTGGAAATGGGAGAACATATCCATGGATTTCATAGTTGGCTTGCCAAAGACGGCAAGGGGCTCAGATGCGATGTGGGTAGTAGTGGATCGTTTGACAAAGTCCGCTCATTTCTTACCCTACCGAACTACTTTCAACTCAAGTCAGTTGGCTGCACTATACATCAAGGAAGTAGTTAGATTGCACGGAGTGCCTGTTAGTATTGTGTCGGATCGGGATCCAAGATTCACGTCAAGATTTTGGAAAAGTTTCCAGGAGGCTATGGGTTCCCGACTCGATTTCAGCACCGCTTTTCATCCACAGACGGATGGACAAACCGAGAGAGTGAACCAAGTCATTGAAGACATGCTTCGGGCTTGTATGTTGGATTTCAGAGGCAGTTGGGAAGAGCACTTGCCATTGGTTGAATTTGCCTATAATAACAGCTATCAGGCAAGTATTCAAATGGCACCATTTGAGGCCTTGTATGGGCGAAGTTGTAGGTCTCCTCTCTATTGGGATGAGGTAGGCGAAAGGAAAGTACTTGGTCCAGAGTTGATTGAGCAAACTGCAAACACAGTTAAGATCATCCGGGATCGATTGAAAGCCGCTCAAGATCGCCAGAAAAGTTATGCGGACACACGCCGTAGGGACTTGGAATTTCAAGTAGGGGATCAAGTTTTTGTGAAAGTATCTCCTAGCAAAGGGATCATGAGATTTGGGAAGCGAGGCAAGCTCAGTCCTCGGTATGTTGGGCCTTTTGAGATTATCACACGGGTTGGTGAAGTTGCTTATCGAGTAGCTCTTCCACCTCACATGGCTACAGTTCATAACGTCTTCCATGTGTCCATGCTTCGGAAGTATCTTGCGGATCCTTCGCATGTCATAGACTTGGAACAGTTGGAGATTCGAGAGGACCTCACCTTGATTGAAAAGCTAGTCCAGATTTTAGATCGAAGGAATCAGGTGCTTCGCAACAAGACAATCCCTTTGGTTCTTGTGCAATGGCAACACCATGCTCGGGAAGAAGCTACATGGGAGCGTGAAGCCGAAGTCAAAGCAAAGTACCCAGAATTACTTGAATGAGTTTCTATGTGAAGTCTGTATATGACTTGTAATGTCCTTTTTGATTTGTAATGCAAGTAGTGTCTGAATTTTGAGGACGAAATTTTTGTAAGGGGGGGAGGATGTAGAGCCCCAGACTTTTTCATGCTTAATACATGACACTTTCGTTGTCATCTTGCCTTTTAAGAGGTATGATTAATAAATGAGGAAGAATTTGGAAATTTCAAAATCTCAGAATTGTTCCTCTTCGAAGTACGAACACAACGCAAGTTGAATCGTCAAAATCGGACGAACGAGTCAAAAGATATGGTCAAAACAGTCTGTACCTGTAGGAAATCGTAGCACAGACAACGTATACTGTGTGCATCCGTTGTACAACTCACCACGGGCACGTTGTGCAGCTCACCACGGGTACGTTGTACAACTCACCACGGGCACTTTGTGCAGCTCACCACGGGTACGTTGTACAACTCACCACGGGCACGTTGTACAGCTCACCACGGGCACGTTGTACATGAGACAATTGCACTATTCATGGCACCACGAGTTGGCACTATTCATGGCACCACGAGTCGCACTATTCATGGCACCACGAGTCGGCACTATTCATGGCACCACGAGTTGGCACTATTCATAGCACCACGAGTTGCACTATTCATGGCACCACGAGTTGCACTATTCATGGCACCACGAGTTGGCACTATTCATGGCACCACGAGTTTCACTATTCATGGCACCACGAGTGGCACTATTCATGGCACCACGAGTGGCACTATTCATGGCACCACGAGTTGGCACTATTCATGGCACCACGAGTTGCACTATTCATGGCACCACGAGTTGCACTATTCATGGCACCACGAGTTGGCACTATTCATGGCACCACGAGTTGGCACTATTCATGGCACCACGAGTTGCACTATTCATGGCACCATGAGTTGGCACTATTCATGGCACCACGAGTTTCACTATTCATGGCACCACGAGTGGCACTATTCATGGCACCACGAGTGGCACTATTCATGGCACCACGAGTTGGCACTATTCATGGCACCACGAGTGGCACTATTCATGGCACCACGAGTTGCACTATTCATGGCACCACGAGTTGCACTATTCATGGCACCACGAGTTGGCACTATTCACAGCACAATGTGTTCAGCACTATTCACGGTCCTCGCGTCATTGCAGAAATCCCAGTAAGGGTATTACGGTCTTTTGGTCAGTTCACTCTTACCTTAAGAGTTTAACCCGAGCCTTTAGGGCTTCATTCGACACTTAGAGAGTTTGAGAGAATAGGAGAAAGGGGAGAAGGCGATTCCAACCTAGGGTTTCCATTTTGGAGAGAAATCAAAGGGTTTTGAAACCCTAGATCAACCTCCAGCCCATTTTTCTTCAAGATCAAGGTACAAACTCGTGAGGAGCATCTCCTCAAACTAGGGCAGCAGTTACAGTCGTTTTGGAAAGGGGTTTCTTCCTCATTTCTTCAAGGTCGGTACTTTTTACTACCCTCCTAGTCATAGTTCCTCTTCTCCCTCTATTTCTTTTGATTTTTCTTTCATTGATACATGTGCTATGAGATGGATGAATGGTGAATGGTGAATGGTGAATGGTGAATGGAGATGGAATGGGCGATTGGATGCCAATGGTTGTGTGTGATGAACAAATGGGGAAGGGCATTGTTCCAATAATGAACGTACATGTATGATTTGAGTAAAACCCATCCAGAAAAGCATGTTGTAGGGTAAATCCATAATGAACACACCATGTTTGATGAAATGCCAAGGTGAACACAGTGAGCTGAAAATCTGGAAATGCATGCCTAATAAATTATGAATATTGCTAGGGACTATGATAGTGTGTTTCCTGCTTTCCCATAATGCTATGAATATTACATTACTCAATCTTTGATGCTATATGTGTTATGAAATTACCCAAATGTCATCTTTAAATTTGAATGCAAGTATGTACACGGTTTCCACGAGCACGGCATGCATGGCATGATTCATCGAGGTTTTCAAGAACATGGTTAGAGGTGGGACATATCTTACGATATGTTTTACCTCGCTTTTCACAAGAAGACAAGAACCAACATTCCAAGAGGGGTCTCCCCTCACTCACAAGTTCATATCATGAAGAAGGGTCTCCCTTCCCTCGCAAGTACATACATATCATAAAGAAGGGTCTCCCTTCCCTCGCAAGTGCATTGCATAAAGAAGGGTCTCCCTTCCCTCTCAAGGCATCTCACAAGGACACCTCACAAGGATATCTCACAAGTTACATGATCACAAGCAAGCACGCATGACATGCATGACACGACACGACATACAAGAATCAAGCAAGATAGACATGACAAGCTTTCAAGTACAAAAAGATATTTCAAGTCAAGTAAAGTGCACGATGTTTCAAGAGGATTTATCAGTTTTCTACAAATTACAAGCATGATTATAAACTGCTTTACTTCCTTGTATGATGTGAATTGTTTCTGTTTGACATATATGAATTGCTCCTGATTATGTATTGCTATTTCTATGCTATAATTGTTGGTTAGTATTTAGTACCCGCTGAGTATTCCATGCTCAGCCGTACTTCTTATGTCGGCAGGTTCTGAGGGAGATGCTGCTCCATTTGATGTTTGTGCTCCTGGTCCATGGGTGGAAGAGGAGTACGTCGAGGAGCCTTTGAGGAACCTCCCGTAGAGGGTTATCAGTAGGTGGTGATTAGATTCTGAGTGGATTAGCTGTGGGTGAGATGAGAGTTAGATTTATGTATTTTGGCCGGCATGTCCGCACTTTCGTATGGATTACTTTTTGTATAAACTTGGATTTGTGTATGTATATACATAGAGGTTTGGTAGTCTTCCGCTGTGCTATGTTAGAGTATGTTTCCACTGTTTATATCCTCTATTGTATATGCTCTGTGGGTTTTGCAGGTTAGTTGTCAAGCAAGTCATGATTAGTCGTCCAAAGTTCACTCTAACTCCTAGGGTGGGTTTTGGGTCGCGACATATAAAGCCCGGGTATGATCTCTATCACAGTTTGGTATTTCTTCTTCTATGAAAGAGATGATTCTTGATTCGAGCACCTGCCCTACCATATGCCCCAGTTTCTCAAGCGTGATGTTTGCTGTAACATGGGCATTGTTAAATACCCAGAGGAGTGACTTCCAGTGATGCTCAGAAGATAGAAGAAGAACCAAGATGGATATCTGTGCGTGCACTTTGTTCAACTGCTGAGTGATATTGAATTCCTCTTTTTTTTCTAGGATTTTTAACAATGCTGCTGAATCTGCTGCCTCTTTATCTGGGTCTGACACCCCTGCTTTCTCTTTCTCTATTCCCTTTGCCTTTTTCGACTCAGCTGCTACTGCTGGGGGTTGGTACACCCGACCAGATCTGGTGAGATAGGCTATGCTTTCACTCTCAAGGATGAGAGAGTGGGGAGCGGGTACTTCGGTTGAGGTTAAAAGGTGGAGAAGGGATATAAGGGATCCGGATGGGGCATGTGGAAGTAGAGGCTTGAGCTGGAGCCGTGGGCCAATTTGCAGGGCAAGGGATAGTGTAGATGATCTGTTCGGGGACAGGGATCTGTACTGGAGCCTAGATGGTCTGTATGTTAGACTGGGGTAAAGGGATTATGACAGGAGCCTGGTATGAAGGCTCGATAATGATGTCATCGACTGCGGGTGCGCTGGGTTTTGGCCACCCTACCCACGGGCTCTTCCCACTCAATGAAGTTGATCAGATTGTTGTGTGGGGGTAGTGGCGCCTAGTTGATACTGGTATTTCACAGGGCCAGTTCAACCCTTCCCTCATCCAGAAGATCCTGGATGGCACACTTCAGGCTGATGTAATAATCTGTTGCATGACTTGGGCTTCGATAAAAGGCGCAATGCTGATCGGCATGGTAGTTTTTGTTTTGTTTGTCTGGAGGTAGAAGAGGGGTAGGACCTCTTAGGGTGAGAAGACTGTAGAACCCCGGATCTTGATGGCCATGTACGACGAATGATATCATATACTAAAGCATGTAAGAATGTATTTATGGTGTATGGGTGTTTGGAATGAAATAGGCAAGAGTATAGAATACTCTTGAGTATTGACAAGGGTTATGCCTTGGCATACCCTCGACTCTAAATAGCCCTAGCGTTCACACCGCTAGTTGGAATCAAGCGATTCTTGGATTTTTGGAAAGGTAATTGAACCCTCTTCGGGGTTCATGTTGATCACTTGTCTTGGTTTTGAGTTGGTGTTAGGTCAAAAGACCGATTTCTGAAGTCGGGTCGGTTTAAAATCTGGATTGACGAAACCCAATTTCGGATCAGTCAGGTTTAGGGGAAAAATGGTCCAAGAAAAAGGAAGAATTGGAAGTTGTAAAAAACATAAAAGTTGTTCTCCTTCAAAAGAAGAATCCAACGCAAGTTGAATCGTCAAAATAGGACAAGCGAGTCAAAAGTTATGGCCGAGATACGAAAACGCAAAAATGCTGAAGCTTTCTGCAAAAGTTGCGATCGCTCGTAGGGACCCTACGAACGATCATAGTGGAGCTACGAACGATCGTAGAGTTGCTACGATCGATCGTAAAGCCCCAGAAATGCTGGAAACTCTCGGGTGAAACTACGATTGATCGTAGGAAGCTACGATCGATCGTAGAAGGCTACGATCGATCGTAAATCGCTACGAACGATCGTAGATACGCGATTTTACTTTCTTGGATGCGATTTTTTAGGGGTTTTTCACCCCTTACACTATAAATAGAAGACTTTAGGAGGGTTTTTGGGTTACCCTAACCAAGGAGAGTTCCTAGAAAGAGAAGGAAAGGATCTTGAGCATTCCAAAGAGGGTTTTGCTTGAAACCAAGAAGAGCTTCAATCAAGGGTTGGATCTTCCCCAAATCGAGCTTGGATCATTCAAATCAAGTGAGGATTTCTCAAGGGGTTTCTTCAACCTAGAAATTGATCCAAAGAGGTTAGTAAACTACTATCTAGCCTTGTTATCATACAAAGATGATTCAATAGGTGATTTTAATTCTATTATGATACAAATAGGAAGTGTGGAAATTTGGGTGAACTAGATCATGAATAAACAATCAAATAAGGTTTTACAAATTGGGGGTTTTTCAATCACAAGGATGAATATGGCTAAACTTGTAAGAAAATTGTAATACCTTTAAATGAACCATGATTTTAAGTATACTATGATGCAATGACAAACAAGGGATTTTGGGTGAACTTGATTATGTTCAAATAAGCAAATAAGGATTTAAGATTTTGGGGGTTTTCCAATAAAAGGGTGAATATGACTATAAGTGCAAGTAAGTGTTAATATCCTTCAAGGAACCATGATTTTAAGTGTGATATGATGAATTAGGCTTAGAAGCCATGATTGTTATGATGTGACGCAATGAATGAAATGTTCTACATTCTAGAACTGTTTAAGTATGTTATGATGCTAATATACCCTGTATGAACCTTATGAGTTACTTAAGGTCTTCAAGTATACTATAATGATCATTATGCCTTGCATGAACATGTTTAATTAGTTAAAGCTTTCCACATAGATGTTATAATGCTCACAAGCACTCTACGCATGATAAGTATTGCACGACCGTGGTTTTTCTCATAAGCATGAATTTTCAAGAAAACATAAGAGGATTTTCAAAGGCATTCATAAGTAAGAAGCATACATGCATAAGCATAGACTAAGCCAAACTTTGGGTTGGCATTCTAAGATCGGTTACTCCACGCTCACAAGGATCAAGTCTAGATCTTGCATGAACTCCACGGATCATAAGTCTCGCAAGGCTTTTCAAGAACTCATAAGAAACTCACAAGTCTAAGATCTTGCATATGTCTCCAAGGAGAACAAGCTCACAAGGATCATAAGCTCACAAGTACTCATAAGCTCACAAGAAGCTCATAAGCTCACAAGTACTCACAAGCTCACAAGAACTCTAAGCTCACAAGAACTCATAAGAAAACACGAGGCTCACAAGCATTCATAAGAACTCATAAGCATACATGAGAGGGTTGTTTTCCATGAAAAGAACAAGTTTTATAAAAGGTTTTTCCCGACGGGTTTTAAGCATGGATTTTGGTGATTTGTATTCTTTTACGCACTGTATAAAATATTGTGATTATGATAGCATTGTTAGCTAGTAGATTTTGCTCGCTGAGTATTCCATGCTCAGCCATACATGTTATGTCGGCAGGTACACGGACTCCATTTGACATCTGTGATCAGGGGCCCTGGATAGAGGAGGATTATGGCGAGGAGGAGCCATATGTAGAGCCTCAGGAGGAGGCAAATGACTTAGACCACTAGCCCTTTTAGAGTGATTACATAGAGAGAGAGAGAGAGAGTATTATCATTTTGTATTTTGATAGGTGGGCATGTCCACCTTTACTTTTGTGATGTATGTACAAACTTGGAATACACAGCATGTATAGAAAAGAAATTTTTGGATTACGCTTTCGCACATTGGTTTAAGCTTCCGCCTTATTCATGATTATGGTTGTCATGACTTGGATGTTATTACAGGATGGTTTGGTATCGGATATGGCACATCACGAGCCAAAGTATCCCTAACTCCTAGGGGGTATTTTGGGTCGCGACAAAGACCCTGCTTAGTCAGAAAGTCTAGCAAATGGCTAAGAGTGTAGGGAAAAGGAGTGAATTTTCTGGGGGGACAATTCTGCCCCTGATTTTTTCTAGCTGGTCGGGTGTTTCCAGATGTTGTCTGAGATTGAGCGGCTGGCAATCTGATGGGTGCTGCGGAAGATACCATCTAAACATCTTTTTTTTTGTGTTGGTCGCGTTGACCACTGTTTCTACTTATCGAAGTTGTTGTTCTAGGGGGAGCAAGCCCTAAGCTGGAGTGAATAGCACCACTCTGAATAACTGCTTTGATGCAGGCACCGATCTTGACGATTGTGCCAAAGTCTACCACGGGTAATGTTACCATCAGAGTGGAGTAGGGTTGCTTCAGAGTGCCTATGAATATGCTTGCCATCTCCTCCTTGGGGATCGGAGCAGACACTTTTGCTATCATTTCCTTACAGCGGGTGGCGTATTCTAGGAAGGATTTGTTGTTACGCTGGTACATTTACTCTAACTGGATTTTCTGAGGCCGAAGCTCCTGGTTGAAGGAGAATTGCTCTACAAAGCTGTCCATGACATCCTACCAGGTCTTGATTCACTGTTTGTCAACCGACATCCACCATGTAAGGGCTGCCCCTTAGAATTTTCTAGAAGTACTGGACGAGTAGAGGTTAGTTTTTGTTGTGCTAGAGCATGTACCCTTGATACAACTATAGATGTTGCTTCGAGTTGCACTTGTCAAAGTCTGGCACCTGGAACCCTGGGGGTATAACATCCCCAGATGAGAATGTCAGATCCTCCAATGATAGATTGAGATTTGTAGATGCCCCTTTCATCCGTCTCATTTCTTCTTTCATCTGTTTGATTTCCTCATGTTGATCTCTGAGGGATGGAGTGGGGTCTGAGGATGATGGCCGGTCTTGATTGACGTGTGAGGCCTTAGGCTTCTAATCGTACTGATCATATTCTTCTCCTCCACCTATTGCGGGCATAGGGTTTGGAATAATGACAGGGATGGGCTGATGTCGCTCTGGATGAGGCTATTCAGGAGTTTCTTTGGCAGGGATTCGGGTGGAGCCTTTTTCGGTTCGGGCACCAATAAGAATCTTCAGGGATTCCAGAACATTGTCTAACTTCGCTTGCATGACCGTGGTATCTCTCTCGTGAGATTGTAAGATCTCACTGGTCCTTTGCTACTGATCCGATGGTTCTACCATTGATCCCGTCTGATTGTCAGTAGAGGCTAAGCTGTACGCTTCTTTTATGACTGGTACCTCTATTAGGACTGCGTCTGCAGCAGTTGCTTCTGCGAGAATTACAGTCATAGATCGAGTCATGGGTCGGCTCATGCAAACTGAAAAGGATGCAATGGTTAAACATGAGTATGTATGATGCCAAAAAGAAGATGCTAGAAAAATATTTTTCATTGATGCTTTCAAAGTGAGTACAGGACTGTGCGACTCAAAAAAAGAGGAAAAAAGATTCTATCCTAGGCAGGTCCATCAGGAATTGGGAAGTCAAGTGGTAGGGGCCCTCCGTTTAGTTCCATGATTTGCTATTGGAGGGATGTGACCTCAACCTTCATGCTCTCAAATGCCTCGAACGCATTGAACATTCGGGACACAAACTGTCGGATCCAGTCGGTTATCTTAACCTTCGCACTATCAAGCTGCTCTTGGTAGAAGTGCAGCTGGGTCCTGATAACGATTGTTTTTCTAGCATCGTCTCTCTGCTTCTTCTGACAAGATTGGACTACCTGCTCAAGCTACTCGATCTGCTCTTGCATGGCCTGGAATTCACGGTTCCACTCCGCTTCCTGTAGCCTGAATACCTGTTGGGCCTTTTCGAGCCTATTCTCCTTCTGCTGGATCTGGAGCTATCTCTCCAGGCAAAATGTCTCTCCAGGGAACCACCATTTCAACTAGGGGCGTGGAGCTAAGACTGGTGCGAGCAGTTCCCCTAGTGCGGGCATACCGGGTAGAATGTCAGGATCTTCTACCCATAATTGGTATACTGAATCTATCGGTGGCCCTGATGTAACCACAAAGTCAGGCCACTGATCTCATTTGCAGCTTCGCCAAGCTGACTGGAAGTATCGAGTGAGGCTGTCGGAGTGCACTGTGAAGGTGATCTAATCATTCCTCTATTGGTCTATCACTGGGATACACTGAGGGAATCTAAACTGTCGAAGGACTCGAAGTGGTGCATAGATTGCGGAGCCTGTTAGACAGGCAAGGATCATGCATCGTCTTCCGGTGATGACGATGCGAGGTATCTTCTTCAGGACAAGCCCACATTGCCATATGATCTCCTCCTCTGACAGGGTTTAGAGAAGTTGGTAGAGTGTTCTAACGTCGGTAGTCTCTATCGGGTCCTGATTCTGAGCAATCTTCCTAGGCAAACTATAGGCTTCGCAGAGGTCAACCGATACTGATATGATTGTAGGCAAGTGTCCTACCAACTATAGATGTAAGAGTGGTTCATTGACATGGAAGATGCCCTTTCTGTGGTCTGCTGCTTGGTTGAGAGCCCTAAGAAGCTCTGCTAGAATGAGGGATACAACTGATCCGGAACTGCACATGTCTTCGATGATCCCTACTAGAACTGACTCGTTGAGGGAGCGGCACTTCAGAAACACCAACTGAGACATAGCTATCAGTGCAAGGGCATTGAGACCGGGGAGTTCAACTATAATGTTAGGGTCCTACTTGCACTTGTACTGCTTTTCGAGATACGGCACGGGTATCTGATCGAAAGTGCCATTTGGATCAGGTTGCAAGTAGGTAAGCTTGATATACAAGAACCTTGATAGGTCTGCCTGGTATGTTGTTTTGTAGCAGAGTATTATGGTTTCGCTGTTCATGTTTAAACCCAGAATGCACTGAATCTCTTCTAGTGTTGGACACAGTTCATTCTTACCAAAACTGAACACCATATGTGATGAGTTCCAACACTGAATAACAGTATTTAAAAGACGCGGGTTTAATTTAACCACGGACAGGTCTAAGATGGTCCCAATTTTGTAGTATTGAGCCCAAGCAAGACGCTGACGGGGAGTAAAGGCATCGATTGATTTCCAGAGGTAGTCATCACATGCCCCCTGTGAAGTCAAAGGCATGGGCCGTGGTGGTTGACCAGTTGATCGAATGATCCTTGAAAGACATGCCATCTACACTAGACAGAAGACAGATTCGAGGTGAGTGTACTGTGTATGCAGATGAAAAATGCAAAGGTGATGATGCAATTTTTTTTTGATTTGATTGGGTGTGACAAGGCCCATGTGATTTGATAGGGTAGACGAGCAGAGGTCCGACGTGCTTTACTCGGGTTGTTAGAAACCGGGGGCCTATCAGGTCAAGCTTGGGGATAGGCCCAGTTAAGACCTGTCTGCCTGAGATTTTAACCTCATATGCTATGTCGGGATGCAGGGTTAGATGTAGTTTATTACAAGCACATGTTTGGCTCATTACATGCCCTTGGGTGGGTGCTTATTGGGGTAGAATGTACCCGGATAGTCAACCATGATGGGGGACAAGTATAGGGTGCAAGCAGATTCGGGTTTGGAATAACCCTCCCTGGATGGGCTACTTGTAGACTATACCCTACCCTAGGCTATATGTATGAATGTTGGGTTGATGCAAGTGTGTTCCTAGCAGGATGGGGGATCACTTAACACCGTATATATGACTCCTCGGTATAGAACGTACCTGAAAAAGGATGATTGGTGAAAGAGGGAGCGTTCAGAATCCTTCCTTGAGGGTAATCACCCACTAGGTATAATTCTGCGGACCCCAAGACTTTTAAGCTACTGATATTGAGGATGATCATCCACCAGCTGTTAGCATAATAAGCCTAACTACTGGGTTTAATAGGTCATTATACTACTATAATATGTGTGATATGCACAGTACACAGTTAAACCAAAGAGTTGAAATGATTAGTATTAAGTTAAATACTTAGGCATTTGAACAAGATTGTGAGGTTAGTCGGCTTAACCCTAGGTTCCAGGTTGAACCTTAGTCAGATGTCCCCAACACAGTCCCCAGAGCTGTGAGCATGGATTTTGGAACCCTCAAATAAATCTCACGGGTTTTTATTTATTTGTGATGTATAGAGTCGTTACCTATTCATTCAGAAGAGATAAGTTCCCGGGATGTTGGATAAGGTCTTGATTTGCGATTTGAGATTAGGGTAAGAGGTTCGGTTAAGTCTAGGGAAGGTGTTAGGCACCCCGAGGCTTCTATTTTACAATGGTTCCATACTCCCTAGGCTTAAGCCAATTAAAGTCAAAGTTTGTTCAAATGCCTAAGTGTTTAAAATAATACTAATCTAAGAAAGAAAAGCTAACTAGGGTCAAACCTGGGTTGGGTTGCCTATATATTCACAAGGGTGAGATCAGACCGAGCATAATTCTAGCACATGAGCCTGTGCCGAGGCTAGGGGGTGTGTATGTGTGCACCAAGGGTGGCTAATAGACTAGTCCGATAGATTAGTGTTTGGTTGACCGAGGTTTGTCAAGTGCATGGTTTAAGCCCGGTAGGCTTAGGGTTTAGTCCGGTAGACTAAGGATTATGCCCAGTAGGCCAAAGGTGAAGCCCGGTAGGCGAAGACAAAGTTTGACCAAGGTTAGGGTTACTAATCGGGGTTAGGTCAAACTAACCATGGTTAGGATTACTAACCATAGTTAAAGGAGATATGGTTAAGCCCAGTAAGCTAGGGTTGGGCCTGGTAAGTCAAAGGAGAGCCTGGTAGGCTGCAAGATTAGGCCCGGTAAGCCAAAATTGATTTAACCGAGATTAGAGTTGTTAACCGGGATTAAAAGGGTACAGTAACCATGGTTAGGACTGCTAACCATGGTGAAGAGGCCAAAGAAGTAACTTTTTGAACACAACAATATTTCAGAATTTTTGAGAAATTTCTAGATTTTTCCTAGGGGTTAAGGATGCTTAACCATGGTTAAAAGTTAACCGATGTTAGGTTAACCCTAGTTAAGGTAGTGGTCTGGTCAGAATTAGGCCTAGGGAGCATGGCAGGGCCTAGATTGGCCTCCTACCTAGTCTGGGCCCTATGTATAGCCCAAAAATAAGAAAGTTCAATTATAACGGTAAATGGATTACTGCCATTATAGAAGCACTTTTGATTATGGTTTGTAGGTCTGTAACTTGAGTTAGGGATGGATCCATGGGGTACTGGACCCACAGGGTTGAATGGGGAAGTGCCAGGAGGGTTCTGGGCCTTTGGTGGGCCTAAGGGATGGTCTGGAGCGGGCCCAAACCCACTGTGCTTGGTAAACTGAAATGGCAGTAGAAACTCTACTGCTATTTAGACTGTTTCTGATTTTAGCTACTTAACCATGGTTAGGATGCTTAGGTCAGGCCTAGAAGGACCAAGGTAGGCCGAGGAGGGCCTGAAGGATCAAGATATGGCCCTAGATTAAACCAGGGCCCACCCAAGATGGTGCTACGGAAGTTGCAAAAGGGGAGATGAAGAATGACAGTAGTTATTCTACCACAATTCCTGAAGGTTTTCAAAAAAAGTTTTTCCCCTACGGGGGTTGCACCATTGGGTTCCAAGGGTTCCCTCATGGCCTAAGGGACCCCCAAAAGCCTATGGGGAGGTCTGGAGTGGCATGGGGTTTTGCACTCGTGGCTTGAACCTTAAGGGGGTTCCCCCATACCTATAAAGAAGGTGGGAGGACCCCTGCCCTTGGTTTGAAGCTACTGTACTAAACATGAAAATAAATAGAGGACCCCTAGAATAAGACTAGGGGTCCTTTACAATGCTTGCAGAAAGAAAGAGAGAGTAGGGGAGGTCCTATCCTATGGCTGGGCTATAACAGTAGCGGAGGGGGGGCTACTCACGGTGGTGGTTGACTAAGGCAGATCTAGGGGAGGTCTGGAGATCAACTCAGGTGGAAGGCAAGGGTTTGGTTGCTCTGAACTAAGGCTGGCCGAAATGAAGCTAGGGTTTGATATGGGAGTTTTGGAATCCCTCGACCATGGAGGAGGTGGGGGTATTTATAAGGTATGGGGAAGGCCTTGGGGGTGTTTAGGGGATTAAACTCGGCATGGGGAACCAGTTGGAGGCGAGCCAGGGTGGCCAGGAGGGTGCAGCTACGATTTTGCAGAAATTCTGAAATGGCGGTAATTGGATTACCGCCATTCCTGAAGAAAGCCAAAGGGGAGTGGCGGTAATTTAATTACAGCCATTATGGGATTTTGCTAAATTGGGCCCAACCCCTACTCACTGAAGCCGAATACCACTGTAGCTTTAATATTTTTAGTGAATGGCAGTAAAGTAATTACCGCCATTCTCAAATTTTCAAGTTAAAGTAGGTGGGCCCCACTACAACAGTCCCTAAGGGTTTGTGGGCCTCTGTTTGGGACCACAGGATGGTTTGGAAGGGTTTTTAAGGTCATGGGCTTGCTAGTGGGCCTGGGTGGACCTAGGGTTAAGCCTAGGGTTTGATCAGGGTTTACCTAGGGTTAGTCTACGGTTTTACCTGGGATTGCCTATGGTTTAGGGCTTGAGTAGGGATAGGCCTATGGTTCACCTAGGATTAGGATTTGTCCTAGGGTTAGGCCTAGGGTTTGACCAGGGTTTGATCAGGGTTTACCTAGGGTTAGGGTTTGTCCTAGGGTTAGGCTTAGGGCTTGACTAGGGTTTGACCTGGGTTTGACCTAGGGCTTGACTGGACTCAGTAGGGGATAACCATGGTTAATGGGCTTAACCATGGTTAGGACATGGTGTAAAAATTGGGTGCTTACAATGTTTATTTGATTCCCTCGCCTTCCTAAATTGCACGCAAATGATTTACATGATCACTCACACTTATATGATTGATTTTCATCAAATACAAGTATTGAAAGGAAAGTTTTGTTTTAAACAATGATTTCGGTTCAAAATATGATTCCTTCTAAAGTATGGTTTTCCTTTTAAGTATGATTCTGCTCAAAGTATTGTTTTGGCTTAAACAAGGGTTTGACAAAGATATGCTTTCAAAGTATGAGGTTCAAAGGATGGGTTTTCAAAGTACAATGTTCAAAGGGTGATTTTGCTCAAAGAAGGGTTTTTGTTAAAGTATGTGTTCAAAGAGGATTTGTCAAAAGGATGGGTTTTGCATCGAAGTATGTGTTATGTTTTATGTGCAACAAGGCTAGTGTGTTCCGTTCAATCGTAGTCCGGACACTAGTTAAGTATATAAAATGAAGCTAGTGTGTTTCGTTCCACCATATTTCGGGCACTAATTATGCATGTGAAAAAGGCTAATGTGTTCAGTTCCATGATAGTTCGAGCATTAGTTAAGGAAAATGGAAGAAGCAAGTGTGTTCCGTTACATCATAGTCCGGGCACTAGTTAAGACTCACAAGTAAACAAGCTAGTGTGTTCCGTTCCACCATAGTCCGGGCACTGTTCAAGTAAGAATTACGCTAGTGTGTTTCGTTCCATCATAGTTCGGGCATTAGTCACAAGTGAAATTGCTAGTGTGTTCCATTCCACCATAGTCCGGGCACTAGTTAAGTAAAGATAAGGTACTAATGTGTTCCGTTCCATCATAGTCTGGGCATTAGTTAAGCAAGTGAAATAGCTAGTGTGTTTAATTCCACCATAGTCCGGGTACTAGTCAAGTAAAGATAAAATGCTAATGTGTTCCGTTCCATTATAGTTTGGGAATTAGTTAAGCAAGTAAAATAGCTAGTGTGTTCCATTCCACCATAGTCCGGGCACTAGTGAAGTAAAGTAAATTATGTGTACGTACCTCTGTATCCTTGAGTTCTAAGGAGACAGGAATCAATGTCTGGTTGTTGAATCATGACCATGTGATTAATGGGATTTGTTCTATAGGCTCGTACCTCTGTATCCTTGAGTTCTAAGGAGACATGAATCAATGTCTGGTTGATGAATCATGAGCGTGTGATCAGAGTGTGATTAACGGCCAGGAATCCATGACCTGGATCAACTTGCTATAGAGGATCGTTCTTGGTTAGCCTTGGCTTACCGAGATGGTCACACAGTTGTTTGACAGACTCACCACCATTTTTTTCTATATTAATAAACCGATAGGGATTTGCCAAACACCCCACTCCTTCTGAGTAGCTTTTTTGAAATAAAAATAAAAAATAAAAAATGCTAGTGTGTTCCGTTCCATCATAGTCCAAACACTAGTTAATGCTCACAAGTAAAAGCTAGTGTGTTCCGTCCCACCATAGTTCAGGCACTAGTTAAGTAACAAGTACACTAGTGTGTTCCGTTCCATCATAGTCCGGGCACTAGTCACAAGTGAAATATCTAGTGTGTTCCATTCCACCATAGTTCGGGCACTAGTCTAGTAAAGATAAGATGATAATGTGTTATGTTCCATCATAGCCCAGGCATTAGTTAAGCAAGTGAAATAGATATTGTGTTCCGTTCCACCATAGTTCGGGCATTAGTCAAGTAAAGATAAGATGCTAATGTGTTCCGTTCCATCATAGTCCGGGGATTAGTTAAGCAAGTAAAATAGTTAGTGGGTTCCACCATAGTCTGGGCACTAGTGAAGTAAAGTAAATTATGTGTAAAGATGCTAGTGTGTTTTGTTCCATCATAGATCAGGCACTAGTTAAGTGAAGTAAAAGAAATGAAAAAAGAAAAAAAGGAAATGAAAGAAAGTTCAAAGTATGCATGATGTGTATGTGTGGATGGTGCTGGTATGTTCCGTTCAATCAAAGTTCAAGTACTAGCAAATGTGATGACTGTGGAAATTGTAAAGAGCAATACATGTAATGAATATAGCAATTGTAAAAGGGAAATGCATTTGTGGAATAATGCACTTGTAAGAGATGATGTAGGTGTGAAATGGGATACTCGCAAATGAATAATGCATGTGTGATATATGTTATGTGTAAAAAGAAATGACATGATGTAAATGATGAAAGTATAGTTTTAAAGTAAAGTTTGAAAAGCATGCGATTTTGAAAAGTATATGCTAATCATTTTGAAATAAAATGTTTTGATGTAAGTATGACTTCAAAAAGTAGGCACATGATAGTTTTGAAAAGAATCATAGCTTCCGCACTCTAATTACTGTACTGTTTGCAACTGTCTTATTCTATGTATGTTCGCGCATGTATTATTGATGTTCATAACATGGTTGGCTAGTAGTTTGTATAAGCTGAGTATTTCATGCTCAGCTGAATTGTTACTTCGGCAGGCACACAGGTAGACTCACGTGCTCTGGAACCATGGGTTGAGTAGGTGTATGTAGATGAACCGGTAGGCAGTATGATGGAGGATGCTAGGGACCTTGATAGGTGGCCCTATTAAGGAGTGGATGGGAGTGAGAGAGATGTATTTTGGGATTTTTGTATCGGTTGAGGTGGTAACTCAAGCGAGGGATATTGTGTATATGTAGTTTCAATTATTGTAAAAGTTTTATTGGGAAGACTGTATATAGAAGAAAGAAATTTTCAATTTCATTTTTGTATGCCTTGTTCTCTCTATCAAGATGGTTGTAAAGTTAAGTCATGATGCAAAAGTCTTATAACTCCTAGGTAGGGTTTTGGTTTGTGACACAAGCATTGGGATACTCCCCACAGAGTCGACCCCTACTCAGAAATCTCGTAGAGACAACCCGTTCCAAAATTTTTCCCAATCGAATCAGCCTCTCTCAAACAATCCCAAGCAAAGTCAGTCTCTACCAAAAACTCCCCAGCCATAGATAGCCTCCATCAAAATGAGAATCCCTAGTGGAATAAAAAAAAAGAGTTCAATCAGAAAAGCAAGGTCAAATCACAAGTTCACCTAGATCCCCTAGAGACTAGGAGTGCAAGCATCTTATCAGATAAGCACGCAAAGCATGATACCACCACCTGAGGCAACGATGGGAACACAACCCAGTACGACAAACATCTGAAAGTAAGACACTAATGTCCATTCCATCAGTCCAACAATGGGAGCAGAACCCCATACAAATCCATCGCGGGTCTAGTGAAAACCAGAAATGGTATTAGTGCGCAAAAATTACGCGAAGCCCAGACCTGGTCTCAAGACCAGGGGCAAAAAAAGGGAAGAAAAATCCATCAACTTTGTAGGCATGAGTGGAAACTGGAAATAACCTCATTGCACAAAATTTATTCGAACCCAGACTTGGTCGTTCCAAAGGAAAAAAAAGGGATAAGCTGAAACCACTCGACAGGAGCATCCCTGGAGCAAAGTAGAGCACTTTAAAGCACCAATTGAAGAACGTCAAAATGGTCCCATTCAGCACATCGCAAGGTTTAAAACCCAACTTCATCAATGCCACAACTGGACAAAACTGCTTAGCATCATATTCTACCCCTGTGGTCAAAAGTCATTCATCCTGTGAGAGTGATCTCCCTGTCAAAACACATAAGCAAAGGAAGCATTAGACTTCAAGTCCTGGGTCATCATACTCAATCCTAAGTCATCTTCTGACTACCACCAGAGTCCTCATACTCATCAGATCAACCATCTCCAAACTCATCGGATCAACCACCTTCGTGCCCCAAGGTGTGCTTTAGTTCCATCAATCTTGAGTCATCTTCCAACCAGAGTCTTGATACTCATCATGTCCCTCAATACGGTTAATCCTGATTCGTCTACTGACCATTACCAGAGTCTTGTCAATCACATCCTGTCAATCTTGAGTCAATTTCAAATCCTGAGGTGTCCCCTGTCGTCACAATGTCCGTCATGTCCATCGGCTTGGCCAGACAAACCAGAATGTAATAATCGCTCAAGATACTTTATAGGTCCGACAGGGAGCGAAAACAAGGTCGAGCACCTTTGAAATATTCATTTAGCAAAGGACTGGTCTCCAAGAGCGAGTCATATTATCATGACTCAGAATTTGGAAACAAAATTTGAGGGCTTGATTGTTGTTAATTAGCATAATTAGTTAAAAGTTTAATATTAGAAATTTCTGGACCGTTGATTTAGGCCAATTGAATTAAATTGATATTATTGGGGTTAACTGGAGACCTTAACCATGTTTAAGTCAGTCCGGTTAACCAAACCCAGTATCTAAGTGATTATTGGAAAACCCAATATTTTTCCCGTCTGACGTTTCGAAGCCTCGAGCGCCTGTCAACTGCCAAAAGTTGAGCAGTTGCATCGGTCAAGTCATGTGTTGGGTTGTCGCATCAAAACCTGAGTACACATAGTACAAAAAGTACAATGGTAGTTGGGGTGATTGACTAATATCAAGAAAAAGAAAAGAAAAAGGAAAGAAAAACAAAACTAAAGAAAAGAAAATGAAAAGTCAAATGGATGGGTTTCATGACACCTCCCCACCCACCCATCATCACACCTACACCCACACACCACTCCCTCTTCCTCTTCTTTCTTTTATCAACCCACACACCCCACACACTCCTCACACTCCTCACACTCCTCATACTCACATTTGGGGCAGCAAGAGTTTGAGTGAGAGCTTGAGGGAAAGAGAGGAGGAAAAAGGGGAAAAAGGAGGAAAGGAGGAGCTCATACCCTTCGCGCCAACCACACTTGTCCCGGGGATTTAGCTCAAGGAGAGGTAAATTTCTCTCCTCTTCTAACTTATTTTTTCATCTTCTTTTAGAATCATTGAGTGTTTTTAAGAGTTATTACTTAGTTGATGATTATGGAAAAATAAAGGTGAATGACTCATGTTGGTATTTCGTGGCTTTGCTTTGGGGGTTTATGAAACCTTAGATTTTAGGGTATATTTTGGGTAAGAACTCAAATTTTAGATAATAAACTCAAAGAGACTTGAGTATGAGTTCATAGGGGTTAACCAAATACTCAAATAATTGCTACTAAAGAACAATAATTGGTAGATGGAGGTTTATAGAAACTTGAAATGTTTGGGGTTTATAGAAACATGAATATTTGGGTACACATATTGTTAGAAATAAATTTCAAGCTTTGATGAGTTTAAAAATAAAATTCTACACATGCTTTATTTAATCCATGCTTTGATGGAGTTTGAAAGTGGAAAATCTGCACATGTCGTGTTCAATCCATGCTTCAATAAGTTTAAAAATAAAATTCTGCACATGCTTTATTTAATCCATACTTCGATGAGTTTGAAAATATAAATCTGCATATACTCATGATAATACATGCTTTGATGAGTTAGAAAATGAAAAATATGTACATATATACCTTGGTAATCCATGCTATTGATGAGCTTGGAAATGAAAATATGCAAAAACCGTAGCACCCCGGATTTTTCTATACTTAATGAATACCGTTTTCGTAGCTAATTGGCCTTCCTCATAGTCTAATTAATAAATAAGAGAGAAATCGGAAATTCCGAAATGTCAGAAATGTGCGTTTTCGAGAGACGAATCCAACGCAAGTTGAATCGTCGAAATCCGACGAGCGAGTCAAAAGATATGGTCAAAACAGTCTAGACATACAGAGAACCGATCGCTCGGTCCAGTCAGCGATCGATCGGTCCATAACCGATCGATCGGTAGCTATCGCACGGTCAGAAATTTTGTATGGGGAAATTTTCCAGAGAGTGAGTTTTTGACCGGTCGATCGGTCATAAACACCGATCGCTCGGTAGGCAACCGATCGATCGGTCATTAACACCGATCGCTCGGTCTTCGCGTTTTTGCAGAAATTTCAGTAAGGGCGTTTTCGTCTTTTGGGTGTTAAACCCTTACCCATAAGGGTTTGCTCGACCCTTTGAGGCCTCACTTACAACATTTGAGGGATTTTGAGAGATAGAGAGAGAAGAGGAGAAAGCTCTAACCTAGGGTTTGGTTTTGAGAAGGAAATCAAAGGGGGTTTAAGAACCATAGCTCACCCCAACTCGAGTTGCTTCAAAATCGAGGCTCAAGCTCGTGTGTGAACCATTCTCCAAGCTAGGGCAGCAACCCAAGCACGTTTTTGAAAGGGGGTTTCTTCCCCAACTCAAGCTTCTTTCAAGCAAAGGCTTCATCTTTCAAGTTGGAGCTTCAATCAAGGTCCCTACCAAGGATCAAGCCTTGATTCAAGGTTAGTACACCCTACTAACTTCCCCTAACAATAACCTAGTTTTTCTATGAACTATATGATTTTGCTACTATGTATTTCTCCCTTATGAAATATATCATATTCACTAAATATAAACAAGGTGAGGAAAATGGTGTGGATGCATGGATGAGAGGTTGATTGAGGCGATGGGATGCCGAATGTATGGTGTATGAATGTGTGGTGTGAAGAATGGAAAATGGAGGATGGGCATTTTACCAATAATGAACATACCTTGATTTTTGGATGGAAAGTAGGCACTAAAAAGAAGAAGATGAACCATTAAGGAACCTTGCATGTTATGTGTTTGACAAAATGCCTAAACTAGGAATAAATGACATAAATGAAGGAAATGAAAGTAGGCCTTATGCATGTGTTCTTATGAATGATGAACTATTCAAATGCCACGTAGATTACTCAAATTCCTATATGGTTATACTGTGGATTAAATTGCTATACACTACTCTTCATGTCATATTGTCATCATGATATTACAAGTGCTACACACACCACACATGCATGCATGAAACCGGGTTTTCCAAGATTGTATTTGTATATGATGAATCAAGAACATGACAAGGAGGTTGGTAGCCCAAGGAAGGGTGCTAGCCTCTGGCTCACAAGTGAAATGAATCAAGAACATGACAAGGAAGTTGGTAGCCCAAGGAAGGGTGCTAGCATCTGACTCACAAGTGAAATGAATCAAGAACATGACAAGGAGGTTGGTAGCCCAAGGAAGGGAGCTAGCCTCTGGCTCACAAGTGAAATGAATCAAGAACATGACAAGGAGGTTGGTAGCCCAAGGAAGGGTGCTAGCCTCTGGCTCACAAGAGAAATGGAACAAGAACATGACAAGGAGGTTGGTAGCCTTAGGAAGGGTGCTAGCCTCTGGCTCACAAGTATACAAGTCAAGAACAAATCAAGACATGAAATACAAGACAAGACACGACACACATACATGATTTGACCGAGACACGAAAAAGGTTTCCAAGACATGAGTTTTACCGAGGTTTTTGCATTCATACACGCATGTCAAGATATGGCTATGTATCTTATGCTTTCACTATTGATTTAAATTAATATCTGGTATTGCTCACTGTTGCTATGCTTTCGCTATTGTTATGGTTAGCTAGTAGTTTGTACTCGCTGAGTATTCCATGCTCAGCCGTACTTTTATGTCGGCAGGTACTGTGGAGGTCCTCGACCCCGAGCCTTGGGTCGAGGAGGAGTATGTAGAGGAGAGGGAGCCACCTGTCCCATGGCAGTCTCAGGAGGATAGGGACTTAGATGTGTGGCCATACCTTGACTACTGTTGAGAGGAGAGAGTTAGAGAGTTCCTTTTTGTATTTTGATAGGTGGGCATGTCCACCTTTACTTTGATTGTATTTGGTATATGTTAACTTGGAATACTATTTGGAGTTATAGAAGAAAAGAAAAAGTTGGCTTATGTTTCCGCACTTATGTTTAGTTTCCGCGCTCTGATTATCATTGTATTATATTATGTTTAGCCTCTTGCATTACAGGATGGTTTGACAGGTACACGTAGTCACCTCTAAAGTATCCCTTAACTCCTAGGGGGTATTTTGGGGCGCGACAAAAACTCTTGTTAATACAGGCCTTGATGAGTTGGAAAACGAAAAATCTGTACATACCTTATTAATACATGCTATTGATGAGCTTGAAAATGAAAAGTCTGCACATGCTCTTGTTAATACGTGCTTTGATGAGATGGAAAATTAAAAATTCTGCACATATGAAAAATCTACAAATACTATGAATTCTATGCATACTTTGGATGGATATGGGACCCTTGAATACACCTTGTAAAAATCTGAAATCTAAATAATTTAGTAGTATATTAGTGATGAAAAATCTATAAATGATTGGTTAGTATATTGGAGCTAATCCATTTTTGAGTTATATTGAAAAGAAGCTCTCTACATGTTAGTAAAAAAGGAAAATTTGTCATGTCTAGATTTTTCCATACTCGGATTGGTTTGGAAGGAAACCATCACCAATCTTTTATAAAAATTGCCATGCTTAGGTAAGGTTCTACATTGGAATGTCTTAGTCTCAGACCTCGGTCCGTGGGGTTCGAGGCCCAACTACATATGTCAAGTATTCCTGTTGTGTGAAGGGCGATGGAGGGATCCATTGGCCCAATGGGTTCCCAATCGGAACTGTCGGTTCGGACTTTGATTTGTGGGGCATGAGGCCCAATTGTTTTCAATTATCCAAGCTTGGCTTGGGTTAATTGGGGATTCCCTAAGTATAAAACATAAAAGTATGTGTCATAGTTGGTGTCCATTGGCTGAGGTTCCTCCATGGGCCGTAGTCAGGAGAGACGGTGTCCAGTAAGGCTTGGGGTTCCTCTATTGACTAGGTCAGGAGATGTCGGTGTCCCAGTGTTGTCATTTAAGTGACTTAACATGTTATGGTGTATAGCCGGGGTGCCTCTAGTTGGTTGGGTCAGGAGAGACGGTAACAGTGCTATCGGGATCCTCCAGTTGGCTGTAAGTTAGGAGAGACGGTGTCCAGTATGGCTCGGGTGCCTTCATTGACTTATTAAGGAGAGACGGCGTCCGTAGAGCACCGAGGTGCCTCCATTGTTATAGCTAGGAGATGCGATAGGCCAGATTGCCGGGGTACCTCCATGACTGACAATCAAGAGAGACGGTGATACATAGTAAAGATGTTGAAGTCAACTTAATTTAGGACAATTAGTCCTAATGGATGAAGAACTAGGGTAGGTATTGAGTCTATGAATTCAAGGTTGCGCTGGTCTATGGACCTATGGTTGTATTGAGTCTGAATGGTTGAAGGTACGGGTATAAATGGACAAAGGTCCGGTCTGTGTTTAGAGTTTAATGACTCGCAGTTTAGTTCCGACAAATATAGTTCTGGTTGATCGTATGGAGTCTACAGACTTAAGGGTTGGAGGTGTTGGTTACTTGGGATGGTAACTTAATGTCATGGACACCATGTGTGTTGGATGTACTTGATCTTGGAAAACGTGTTAATGTCATAAACCTCGATGGGGTGAAATAGCCCTAAAGGACTATGGGTCGTCATGTGAATGAAACGTGTTTTGAGCCGATAAGCTAGGGTTTATGCGGTTATGTTTCTTGATATTATTGTTGTTTTATTATGCTATTGCATATGTTAATTTGGGTAATTTAACTTGAACTGCTAATTCCCTTATGTTACTATTATCAATGATGCATGGAATATAGTTAGAAGGATTGAGAATTTTGTTGAGCCTCATAACTCACTGACATCTCATGTCAATAGATCAAGATGTCGTAGTTTGTTGACTCTGGACATAGGAGAATATGTTGGAAAATTGTAAAAGATTATATATGGCTTATGATAGATGCCCCTTTTTGTAAAAAGGCTTAATGATACTTGATACTGGTGTTTGTTTTGGATGTGATGGTTATTATGATGACCAATTATAATTGCTTTTAAGCTCTTGATATAAAGTTTAAAATTTCCCACACTTTTAACGGACATAAGTCTTCCGCTGTGTGTTAATGACGAACGAGCGCGCATCTTAGAACACAATTCCCTAAGGCGCGGGTTCGGGGCGTCACACGTATACCCAGCCCTCCATCAGACAGCATACCACACCAGAACAAGAATGGCTAGTCAAGTCACCCATACACCAGCATATGTCAAAGTGTGCATACCACCCAGTACAGTCAGTTACACACAAGATGCACTCACTACACTCTAGCTGGACACATTTAGTCAAGCTACACACTAGATGCACACACTTAATCGAGTCGCACATAATGCACTCTAGCTACACAGATCCAATCACGCTGTACACAAGCTGTACTCAGTTAAGCTGCATACATTGCACTCTAGCAGCACAAGCCTAATCCAACTAAATCCAAGTTGCACAATGCGCCTTGCACACTAGATGCACACACTTAATCGAGTCACACACACTGACTCTAATCAGTTACATCTACACTCACATGGCATAAAAATTGCACTTGCTCACCACATGCATTGCACTTCCATCGCTCAATCAAGTCGCACAACATTGCATTTAAATTATACACACTGTAGTGGCACTCAAAATTCCAGTTACACACCATTGCATTCTGCACTTCAATCATCTAGCTAATGCCACACTCTCTTCAATCAGTTAGATAATGCCACACCCCTTGACACCTCTGTGTGTCCCTCTCCAAATATTTTAGGATTTCAGTTAATCTGACTAGCGCCTTTGTGTGATGTCACTTCGATTGATCCATCTAGTACCTCCGGAACATACCGCAATCCTTTGACACCCCCGTGTATCCCTTTTTTTGACACCCCATGTATTCTTTGATCGATGTGGCTAGCACGTTCGGGTGATATCACTTCTTTAATCTGGCTAGCACATTTGGGTAATGCCTCATCTTTTGGCTAGTGCCTCCGGGTGATACCTCTTTGTTAGACATGATGCCTAGAAAAGTCATTTAGATTGTTAGAGTCTTATTAATTTGATTAATAAAGACTTCTTCTTAATCTATTGTGTATTCATTATGGGTAATTGACCATGATCATGAGATGATCTATACGATATGAGATATCGATAAAGGTCCTTAAGATATATTGTAGGAAAGTTATGTGATTAGATTATCACAGGCAGATATAACTTTCTGGTTCCTTATACCTTATATAGTCACAGCTATGGGTGAAGTTGGGCACTTCACTTATATGGCTGCCACTATGCTAAGATGTTCTTAATAGTTGAGATGTAGTTCTATCTTGAACTATTGTAGTGGAGACTACACATCAGCATATGGGTGCTTAAATGTACACTAACTGATTGCATTCAATGAGAGACCTCTTGCATAAACATACTATCAGATAGTTGGTCTCTCATTCACATTGAACAGTTTCGAGGATCCTTAGATCTGATGAGTTCATCAATGACTGAGGGGTGATCTGACTGTTTTGATTTCACCAAAGTATTTTCTAACTTAGGGAATACGATACAGTGACTGTTGGATAGTCAGAAAGCTGTTCGATTCATGATGAATTTCAAACAAGAAACCTATGCTCATTAATTTGAGAGATTATCCAAGTTTCGGGCAAAAGAGTTGATTAAGTTCAAATCCTGCGCAGGTGATTATGAAATCAAAATAAGTTTTGGAATATACTTTTATTAAAAGATATTATACTTATCAAAGGATTTTCTCAAAATGTTTTACATGAGAAATTGTTTCTCATGGCTTAATCATAAGTCTTGAAAACCCAGATGATGTGCAATGGGCTATGAGTTAGATAGTATGTCAATCTCAAAGGCCCATTAGGGATAATGTATTTGGAAGGATAAATCAAATTAAAAAGTTCATTTGGAGGGATCCGTTATGGTTAATGTTCATACACTGAGATTCAATTGCAACATGGATATCTCACGTCATTTGTAATTCTAATGTAATTCCTGTTTAGGGTCAATGGGATAACATTGGGTAAGCCAGGGTATGAATGTCCCAGAGCAATCTGTGGAGATGCTCATATAAGAAATACAAACTCAATATTTGATTAAATGTTAGTCAATTATTTAAGTAATTAAAAGTTAATCATTAATTAAATAGATTAAAAGTTAATCATTAATTAAATAGATTAAAAGTTAATCATTAATTAAATAGATTAAAAGTTAATCTATGGTTTAAATTAATTGTTAATTTAAATCTAGGGATTATTTTAGTAATTATTTAATTAACATAATTAAAGGGAAAATGGGTTTGACCCATATCCATAAACCCATTTAATATGGACCTTTAATATGGGCCCAAGCCCATGGGTTTAAACCCTAGGGTGGGGTGCCCACTTTGTAATCCTAATTGGATTAGGATTAGGTTATTGGAATAATTATTAAAATATAACTCTTTTACTATGGAATTAAAATCCAATGGTTGGATTGCAATTAGGATTAAGATGAGATAAAGTTGGATTGCAACTAGGAGTCTAAAGCTCCCCAACACTCATGCCCCCTTGATGCTCACGCCCCCCCTTTGTGGTTTGGGTTTCTTAGTTTGACTACGATTCCTCCCTTTGTTGATTGTTAACTAATCCCTTTAATTAAGGAACCCTCTTATTAGGACTCTTTAATTAGTAGGATTTTTATAACTAAAGTAGTTATATTCAAACTAAGAGTTTATTAATAATAAGAGTTATTATTAATAAATAACTCCTAAAGGGACAAATTATAGTTGGAGTAGGATATGGATTAGATCAATTCTATAAATACCCTAAGACCAAAAATGTGTGTGACACAATTTCAAATTCTCCAGAATTTTTTCTCTGTCCCTCTCCTCTCTCTCCAAACCCTGAGCCCCTAGGGATATTCCCTAGGGTTTTCATGAACTACTAGGGTGCTTCAAGTTGGTTTTGCAATCTAGGCTTTTGAACCTTAGTGTTTTTGGTGATTAAAAGTCTACACCATTGCTCCATCTTCTTCCTCTTGCTTCAAAAATTTCAAAGAGAGATTCTAAAGCTTTGTGGGGATAGCGAAGAACAAGGATCGAGCTTCGAGTATTTTTTGGAGAAATCTCTACAAAGAGTTCTGACGGTTTGAGTGGATTTAAGCTTCACCGGTGAACATCATTCACCGAGATGATATGACTACAACTTTCAGATAGAATTTGATGTTTTCTATGGTGTTAAGATCCAAGGGATCCTATTTTCTGCATAATTTTTTATCCGGATCCCCCTTCATTCTTCAATCTGGCTAGCGCCTCCGGGAAATGATACATCTTCAGTCCGACTAGCACCTTCGCGTGATGCCACTCCGGCTACTGCCTCTAGGGAATTTATTGCTAATACCTCTAGGATAAGCCATCAAATTCCATCTGGCTAGTGCCTCTGGGACATGTCATTTCATTTATCATAATCTATCCGGCTAGCGCCTCCATGGATATGTCATTTCCCCACAGCATAAGTATGTCTCCCATCTCCACAACATATCGGGTCCGAATGCATCATTCTACCAATCAATCTCATTTCCATCATTCATTGCTTCCATGCACATCCCCTACATTGCGGGATGAAAACCCACAAAATGTCATCATGCTCCCTCACAAATCCATCTTCTTCGTGTAAAAACAGGGTGATTCTAGGTTTTGTCATTCAATTGCTAACTTAGCACTCTCCGACAAAGAAGGGCAGCAGTAAGTACCCAATTTTTACACCTTTCCTCAACCATGGTTAATAAATTTAACCATGGTTAGTCTATCCAATCCTAGTTAAACCATAGGTCAAAACCCTTGCCCAAAATGAAGGGGGATCCGGATAAAAATTTATGCAGAAACTGGATCCCCTAGATCTTAACACCATATTATCTAAGAGTTTTAGTCATATCACCTCGGTGAATGTTTTTCACCGGTGAAGCTTAATCCACTCGAACCGTCAGAACTCTTTGTAGAGATTTCTCTGAAAAAATACTAGAAGCTCGATCCTTGTTCTTCGCTATCCCCACGAAGCTTTAGAATCTCCTTTAGATTTATAGAAGCAAGAGGAAGAAGATGGATCAATGGTGTAGACCTTCTATCACCAATAATATCAAGGTTCAAAACCCTAGATTTGTAAAACCCAACTAGGACCACCAATATAGCTCACGAAAATCTCTAGGGGTCTCCCCTAGGGCTCATGGTTGGAGAGAGAGAGGAGAGGAGAGAAATTTTTTTGGAGAATTCTACTTAATGGTCTAAGATGTTGGGGTATTTATAGACTAGGATCTTATCCTAATCCTAATCCTACTCCAACTTGATCTTATCTAGTAGGATTTATTAATTAACAATAACTCTTATTATTAATTAAATAAACTCCTACTTAATCTATAACTATTTTAGTTATAGTAATGCTATTAATTAAAGAGTCCCTATTATAAGAGGATTCCTTAATTAAAAGGGATAAGTCACCATTGTACACCAAAGTAGGAAACCTAGTCAAACTAGGAATCCACAAGAGGGGGCGTGAGCTTCTATGGGGTGTGGGATTTGAGGAGTTAAAACTCCTTATTGTAATCTAATTACAATAACATCTTAATTCTAATTACAATCCAACACTTGGATTTTAATTCCATAATAAAAGGAATTATATTTCAATAATTATTCAATTAACAAATCTTAATCCAATTAGGATTCCTCAAATGGGCGCCCTACCCTAGGGTTTAAACCCATGGGCTTTGGCCCATATTAAAAGTCCATTTTAATGGGTTTATGGATACGGGTCAAACCCATTTCCCCTTTAATTATGTTAATCAAATAATTACTAAAATAATCCCTTAGTTTAAATTAACAATTAATTTAAACAATAGATTAACTATTAATCTATTTAATTAAATGATTAACTTTTAATCACTTAAAATAATTGATTAACTTTTAATCAATTATTGAGCTTATATTTCTTATGTGAGCACCTCCACAGATTGCTCTGGGACATTCTTACCCTGGCTTATCCAATGTTATCCCATTGACCCTAAACGGGAATTACATTGGAATTGCAAGTGATGTAAGATATCCATGTTGTAATTGAATCCCAGTGTATGAACATTAACCATTACGGATCCCGCCACATGAACTTTTGAATTCAATTTATCCTTCCAAATACATTTTCCCTAATGGGCCTTCGAGATTGACATACTATCTAACCCATAGCCCTTTACAAATCATCCTGGTTTCCAAGACTTATGATTAAGCCATAAGAAACAATTTCTCATGAAAAAAATTTTGAAAAAATCCTTTTATAAGTATAATACCTTTTAATAAAAGTATATTTCAAAACTTATTTTGTTTTCAAAATCACCCGCGCAGGATTTGAACTTAATCAACTGTCTTACCGGAACTTGGATAATCTCTCAAATTAATGAGCATGAATTTCTTATTTGAAATTTATCATGACTCGAACAACTTTCTAACTATCCAACGATCACTGTATTGTATTCCCTAAGTTAGAAAATATGTTGGTGGAATCAAAACAGTCAGATCACTGCCCAGTCATATATGAACTCATCAGATCTAAGGATCATCTAAACCGTTTAATGTGAATGAGAGACTAACTATCTGATAGTATGTTTATGCAAAAGGTCTCTCATTGAATGCAATCAGTCAGTGTACATTTAAGCACCGATATGCTGATGTGTAGTCTCCACTACAATAGTTCGAGATAGAACTACATCTCAACTATCGAGGACATCTTAGCATTCTGGCAGCCATATAAGTGAAGTGCCCAGCTTCACCCGCAGCTATGACTATATAAGGTATAAGGAACCGGAAAGTTATATCTACCTGTGATAATCTAATCACATAACTTTCCTACAGTATATCCTATAGACCTTTATCAATATCTCATATCATATAGATCATCTCATGATCATGGTCAATTACCCATAATGAATACACAATAGATTAAGAAGAAGAATTTATTAATCAAATTAATAAGGTTCTAACAATCTAAATGAATTTTCTGGGTATCATGTCCAACAATCTCCCACTTGCCCTAAAAGTCACTGTGCCATAGATTTCAATGCCATGCTGTCTAAGTGTGTTACAAAAACTTTATTTGATAAAGCCTTGGTCATCGGGTCTGCAACATTAAGTTGAGACCTAATCTTTATAACCAGTACATCTTGCCTGTCAATGATCTCATGAATGAGATGATACTTCCGCTCCACATGTTTCATCCTTTTGTGGTTGCTAGGTTCTTTGCTATGGGCTACTACACCGTTACTATCACAGAAGAGAGTGATAGGTCTGAGTACTGAAGGACCATTTCCTAGCTCTTGCAAAAACCTTCTTTGCTGCTTCTGAAGCTGCAATATATTCTGCTTCTGTGGTGGAGTCAGCAATACTCTTCTGCTTTGTGTTGCACCAACTGACATCAACACCACCCACTGTAAACACATACCTAGATATGGAAGCTCTATTGTCCAGATCAGATTGGAAATCGGAATCAGTATAACCCAGTCCCACTAAATCTTCTTATTGAAAGGTAAGCACATAATCCCTAGTCCTTTTTAGGTACTTCATAATGTGCTTCTTTGCAGTCCAATGATTAACACCTGGATTGCTTTGGAACCGACTAACAACTCCCACTGCATGACAGATATCCGGTCTAGTACATAACATGGCATACATGAGGCTCCCAACGGCCGAAGCATAAGGGCACCTCTTCATTTGCTCGATCTCATCAGCTGATGTAGGGGCCATCTTTTTAGACAAAGTGACACCATGTCTAAAAGGAATGAGTGTTGTCTTACAATCACTCATACTGTACCTAGACAGTATCTTGTCTATGTAGGAAGTTTGGCTTAATCCTAACATTCGGCATTTTCTATCTCTCAGAATCTTTATTCTAAGAATATATGATGCCTCTCCCAAGTCTTTCATTGAGAAATGCTAAGAAAGCCATATCTTGATTGATGACAACATCCCTACATCATTCCCAATGAGTAGGATGTCATGTACATAAAGAATTAGGTATACTACCGCTCTCCCACTGTCCTTCTTGTAAATACAAGATTCTTCCAAATTCTTTGATTGAAAGATCATATCTTTGGTTCCAGCTTCTTGAAGCTTGTTTCAAACCATATATCGACTTGTTGAGCTTGCATACCATGTTCTCCTGGTTAGGAGTAATGAAGTCCTCTGGTTGCTTTATATAGATGTCTTCATCTAACATTCCATTAAGGAAAGCAGTTTTGACATCCATTTGCCATATCTCATAGTCATGGTGTGCAGCTATAGCTAGTAATATCCTGATGGATTTAAGCATAGCTACAGGTGAAAAGATATCCTCATAATCAACTCTTTGAATTTGAGTATAACCTTTTGTAACAAGTCTAGCTTTATAGGTTTCCACGTTACCATCGGCACCCTTCTTCCTTTTGTAAATCCATTTGCATCCAATTGGCCTTATACCATCTGGTGGATCTACAAAAGTTCAGACACCGTTGTCATACATGGAATCTATTTCAGCATTCATGGCTTTATTCCATTGAGATGCATCTACATCCAATGTAGCTTCCTGATAAATATTAGGATCTTTATCCTCATCATCAGGGGTAACTAGATAAACTTCATTATTGTAATACTGAAGTCTGTCCGATGGTATAGAAACTCTTTCAGACCTTCTCAGTGGAACAAAATTAGGAGAAATTAAAGTGGAAGGATTAGGTTCAGTTTGGATACTAGCTGTGTCGTCTTTCATCTCATGAAATTCAAATTTCTTAAGGAGATCTATTTCTTCCTCCAAGAAAGTGGCATGAAGCTTAACAACTATTGTTTGGTCTGCCTTGGAGTAGAAATAGAAACCCTTAGTTTCTTTTGGATATCCTACAAAATTCTATTTCTCTATCCCAGATTCCAATTTAGTGGGTTCGAGTTTGCGAACATGCGCAGGACAACCCCATACCTTTAGATGTTGTAAACTACGTTTTCGCCCAGTCCACAATTCATAGGGTGTAAACGGAATAGACTTAGATGGAACCCGGTTTAGAATATAAATGGCAGTTTGTATAGCATATCCTCAAAGATATGAAGGAACATCGGCATGACTCATCATAGAGCGAACCATATCTAATAAGGTCCAGTTTCTTCTTTCAGAAACTCCATTTTGTTGAGGAGAGGCAGGACTTGTCCATTGCGAGATAATCCCATTATCCCTTAAGTAATCCATAAACTCGTTGGTGAGGTATTCACCCCCTCAATCTGATCGAAGTGTCTTTATGGTTTTGTCAGTTTGATTCTCAACTTCTAATCTGAATTCTTTGAACTTTTCAAAGGTGTCAGATTTGTGTTGCATCAAATAGACATATCCATATCTGGAATAGTCATCGGTAAATGTGACAAAATACCGGTATTGACCTCGTGCAACAATGTTAAATGGACCACATACATCACTATGTATTAGTCTTAACTTTTCTTCGGCTCTTCCTACCTTTTTAGGGTAAGGCTTCTTGGTCATCTTCCCTTCGAGACAAGACTTGCATGTAGGGAGTGGTTCTACCTTGAGGAAGTCAAGGGGACCATCTTTTACTAACCTCTTGATCCTATCAAGATTAATGTGACAAAGTCTCTTGTGCCAAAGATAAGTAGACTCAGTGCAATGTCTCTTCATTCCAGACATTCTAGATGATGAGACATTGTCACTTTACAGACATTCATTATTTACTAATGGAAATATCAAATAAAGACCATTAATTAGATTACCGGTTATCAAGACCATTCCATCTTTCTTAATTTCAACAATTGAATTAAAATTGATAGAGAATCCATAAAATAAGAGTCTAGATACTGAAATCAAATTTGATGTGTTGAAGGCACATAAAAGCAGTCTTCTAAAATTAATGTTTTTCCATTAGGTAAATAAAGAGTAAACAAGCCGATTGACTTCACTGCAACATTTGCACCGGAGCCAATTTTAACCTTCTGCTCTTGTTTGGTTGGCTTTCTGGTTTCCTTGAACCCCTGCAAAGAATTGCAAACGTGTACAGTGGATCCAGAATCCACGCACCATGAGTTAGGAGGACCGTCCAGAAAATTAGACTCAACAGTAATATATACTTCAAAGTATCTCATACCATGAGTATTTCTGCTACCCTTCTTAAGAGTTGCGAGGTAAGTCCTGCAATTCCTCTTCCAGTGGCCTATTTTACCACAGTGAAAACACTTTCCATTGCCTTTGTTTTCCTTGCCAGCTGTCCCTGAAGAACCTTTGGCAACTCTTGCCTTACCCTTATTGTCTTTAAACTTTCTTTTGCCTTTCTTCCATTTTCTAAACTTTTTACACTTCTTGGAGGTATCAGGTTTATCGACGATTAAAGTTTCACCATTACTTGAATTTTTGATCAAATCTTCTGCAACCACAAGTGAGTTCATAAGCTCACTTAGTGACATTTCACTCTTGTTCATGTTATAATTTAACACGAACGAATTGAAGGACGGAGGGAGTGACTGCAGAACAGTGTCAACTTGAGTGATGACATCCATCTCTCCATCAAGAATTTCCAGTTCATTCAATAATCCCATCATCTTTATGATGTGTTCCCTGACTGGAGTTCCCTCAGCCATCTTGGTGTTAACAAGGGATTTCAACTTTACTTGTCGAGCTGACCTATTTTGCTCACCAAACATCTCATGAAGGTTTTACAAAATGTCAGAAGCCTTATCCATGTGTTCATGCTGGCTTTGCAAAATGTTAGACATCGAAGCCAGTAGGTAACACTTGGTCATCTGATTGGACCTCTCCCATTGCTCTAACTCAGCTTTTTGGGTCGGTGAAGCATCTGGAGGAATTTCGGGCTTAGGTGTCTTGAGACATAGGTCAAGGTTATCCATGGCAAACACAATTCTAATATTTCTTTTCCAGTCTACATAGTTAGTTCCTACTAACTTTTCATTACGAAGAATTTCAGTTAATGGGTGTATGTCTGTCATGATTTAATCAAATGAAAAATAAGACAATATTAGGGATCTATTGTATTTATTAATATTAATTAGATTATGGGTCTGTTTCTAGTTGCATTGCCAATTGGGGAAGAATTAATTGGCATCGAAAACCTAGACACTGGCTTAATGTGATCCTGCCTTTGGGCACATCATCACATCGCCTTGAATAGGCAGATAGAAACTATCCTCTCCAATTTCACAGATCTTATATTGTGAATTCTTGAGTATTCGATCTACTGTTTGATCTATAAGGGATGTTATACTCACGCTTTAGCATTATTGTATAATATCTTTTATTCTTGTGCCCACCTACCTTGAACCTAATAAACCACTAATGAAAGCTCACGCTTTGGCGTTATTGCTCCCACTATTTGCTTATTCAGTTTTCACCATGTTCACTCATAGGTGAGAGGGATTAGGCCTGACTTTGGCCTGTCAGCTAACTCACACTCCCCATTATAGGATCACATAGAGTATGGTAGAAGATCATAATACTTAGGGACTTATCCCCAATCTTATATACACATGATATATCAAGAGTAATTATTTCAACAGAATAATTAAACATATAAACAGATATCATCTCATGATAAATAAACAGCGTTATCATCTTATGATAATAAAACATTAGTATACAAGATTAATCGTTATGGGTCAATAAATTAAAATGCATAAATGCAAGGGAATATGATAAGAACAAAGGTAGCTCACAAACTCCTTCGCGATCCCTTCCTTTATCAACTTTTCTATATTACATCGCAACATCCTCCTTCGCAGCATGTCCACCAATGCATTAAATATAATTTAAATGGCATTAGGGAAACCAGTATTCTATTCGCCCTTTTCAGGGAAACCGAATGAATATGCCCTTTATAGATTGCCAAAACCTACTACATATTAACCTCTAGTATGAATGCATGAATGATAAACAATTTATCATAAATTATGACCCATAGCTATAATCTCATATAAAAAAGATGCTACATTGTGATGGAGTACTTTTTCATATTTTTAAAAGGATTTAAAATTTGATAACAATTATCAAATCGCCTGATAAAAATCTATATCTTATATAGATGAAACCCCGGAAAAAATGAAACAATTATATGTTCCATAAAACAATTTTCATAATCAAATAATGCAATTTAGGAAAAATTTGAAAGCCTCTTGGAAAATTAATTTAGAAAACTCCTTTTCCCTGCTTTAGATTTCGACTCAAGTTTTGACCCTTCAAAAGATTAATTCTGGAAAAACTTTCTTCATAAAAGTTGTAGATCTTTTCGACGGCTTCGAAATGATGTACTAACAGACCTAAATCGGACTTACAGTCATAAAGTTATGGCCAAAATGCCGAAACCACATCGATTCTTCTAATCAAATACAAATCCGAAAATTCATGAATCAATTTAAATCAAAATAAGCTTTAATATCCAAGAACGCTTAAGCAAAGGTGTCAAATCATGTAAAAGGAATTTCAAAATAAACTCTTTGTTTTGAATTTAATTATATCACATATAATACTAGTTTTTAAAATTTATTTAATTATCAAATCTCATTCAATAATATAATAAATATTTATTTATTCATCTTATGAAAAAATAAAATAATAAAAACTACGACCAATATTAAATTGACCTAAATTAATTAATCTCATGAATTAAATCATCCATTTAATTACCTTATCAAAATAAACAAAAAATACTCCTAACCATGCGCTCTGACACCAATTGAAGGGGGATCCGGATAAAAATTTATGCGAAAACTGGATCCCCTAGATCTTAACACAATAAAAAACATCAAAATTATGTAAGAGTTTTAGTCATATCACCTCGGTGAATGTTTTTCACCGGTGAAGCTTAATCCACTCGAACCGTCAGAACTCTTTGTAGAGATTTCTCTGAAAAAATACTAGAAGCTCAATCCTTATTCTTCGCTATCCCCACGAAGCTTTAGAATCTCCTTTAGAATTATAGAAGCAAGAAGAAGAAGATGGATCAATGGTGTAGACCTTCTATCACCAATAATACTAAGGTTCAAAACCCTAGATTTGCAAAACCCAACTAGGACCACCAATATAGTTCACGAAAATCCCTAAGGGTCTCCCCTAGGGCTCACGGTTTGGAGAGAGAGAGGAGAGGAGAAAAAAATTCTGGTCGAACTTGATCTTATCCAGTATGATTTATTAATTAACAATAACTCTTATTATTAATTAAATAAGCTCCTACTTAATCTATAACTATTTTAGTTATAATAATCCTATTAATTAAAGAGTCCCTATTATAAGAGGATTCCTTAATTAAAAGAAATAAGTCAACATCGTACACCAAAGTAGGAAACCTAGTTAAACAAGGAATCCACAAGGGGGGGCGTGAGCTTCTATGGGGTGTGGGATTTGAGGAGTTAAAACTCCTTATTGTAATTTAATTACAATAACATCTTAATCCTAATTGCAATCCAACACTTGAATTTTAATTCCTTAATAAAAGGAATTATATTTCAATAATTATTCAATTAAACAAATCCTAATCCAATTAGGATTCCTCAAGTGGGCGCCCCACCCTAGGGTTTAAACCCATGGGCTTTGGCCCATATTCAAGGTCCATTTTATTGGGTTTATGGATATGGGTCAAACCCATTTCCCCTTTAATTATGTTAATCAAATAATTACTAAAATAATCCCTTGTCTTAAATTAACAATTAATTTAAACAATAGATTAACTATTAATCTATTTAATTAAATGATTAACTTTTAATCACTTAAAATAATTGATTAACTTTTAATCAATTATTGAGCTTATATTTCTTATGTAATCACCTCCACAGATTGCTCTGGGACATTCTTACCCTGGCTTATCCAATGTTATCCCATTGACCCTAAACGGGAATTACATCGGAATTGCAAGTGACGTGAGATATTCATGTTGCAATTGAATCCCAGTGTATGAACATTAACCATTACGGATCCCGCCACATGAACTTTTAAATTTGATTTATCATTCCAAATACATTATCCCTAATGGGCCTTCGAGATTGACGTACTATCTAACCCATAGCCCATTGCAAAATCATCCGGGTTTCCAAGACTAATGATTAAGCCATGAGAAACAATTTCTCATGAAAAACATTTTAAAAAAAATCCTTTTATAAGTATAATACCTTTTAATAAAAGTATATTTCAAAACTTATTTTGTTTTCAAAATCACCTGCACAGTTTTCAAAATCACCTGCACAGCATGAATTTCTTGTTTGAAATTCATCATGAATTGAACAACTTTCTGACTATCCAAATATCACTGTATTGTATTCCCTAAGTTAGAAAATACGTTGGTGGAATCAAAACAGTCAGATCACTGCCCAGTTATAGATGAACTCATCAGATCTAAGGATCATCGAAACCGTTCAATGTGAATGAGAGACCAACTATCTGATAGTATATTTATGCAAGAGGTCTCTCATTGAATGCAATCAGTCAATATACATTTAAGCACCCATATGCTGATGTGTAGTCTTCACTATAATAGTTCGAGATAGAATTACATCTCAACTATTGAGAACATCTTAGCATTCTGGCAGCCATGTAAGTGAAGTACCCAGCTTCACCCACAGCTGTGACTATATAAGGTATAAGGAACCGGAAAGTTATATCTACCTGTGATAATCTAATCACATAACTTTCCTACAATATATCCTATGGACCTTTATCGATATCTCATATCGTATAGATTATCTCATGATCATGGTCAATTACCCATAATGAATACACAATAGATTAAGAAGAAGAATTTATTAATCAAATTAATAAGGTTCTAACAATCTATATGACTTTTCTGGGCATCATGTCGAACACAAAAACCTAGGTCAAAACCCTAGTTAACTATAGGTCAAACCCTAGTCAAACCATAGGTTAACCCTAGTCCGACCCTAGGTCTAACCTTAGTCTAACCCCAGGTCTGACCCTAGGTCTAACCCTAGGTCCGACCCTAGGTCTAACCCTAGGACAACCTTAGTCAAACCCTAGGTCAACTCTAGTGAAAACCCTAGGTCAACCCTAGTCAAACCCTAAGTCAACCCTAGGACAACCCTAGTCAAACCCTAGGTCAATTCTAGTCAAATCTTAACCCTAAGGTTAACCCTAGCTAACCCTAAGCCTAGCCGTAGTCAACCTAGAACCCTAGTCAAAACCTCGGTCCAAACCCTAGTTGAATCCTAGGTCAACCCCTAGGTCAACTGTAGAACCCCGAATCTTGATGACATGGCATGGTGAATAGTGTCTAAGGCTTAAAGCCTATTGTAATGTCTTGAATGGTTATCAATGATAGTGAGAACCTTGTTCTAATATATTTCAGGTGTATGATGTTTTATGACATGTATTAAAGCCTTAAGAATACTTTCTTAAGTTTATGGGTGTGTGGGATGGAGTAAGGAGTATAAAATATTCTTAAGTGTCAAGGGTTACGTCTTAACATACCCTCAACTTTAAGAAGCTCTAGTTTTTTCACCGTTGATCAGAATCAAATGATTCTTAAACCATTAGAAATGTATAGAAACCCTTTTCGAGGTTCATGTTTATCATTTTTTCAGATTTTTAGTCGAAAATAGGTTAAACGTTGGATTTCTGAAATTGGGTCTGCTAAAAATCTTGGCTGCTAAAATCCATCTTAGACCAGTCAACTTTAGATCCCATTTATATAATTAATAACTCAAAATTAGGATTTATCCATAAGAGACAAAATTTTCCCTTTTGAATAACGAGTTTAACGCAAATTAAATCGTCAAACTCTGATAAGCGAGTCAAAAGTTATGGTCAAAATACCAAAGAGGGAAAATGGAAAAAAAAAAAAGGAAACTGAAGCAACCGTTTGAACAGTCATGGAACCATTCGAATGGTGCCAGAAAACACAGAAAGAAAATGTCGGAAATCAAAAATAGTAGGCATAACTGTTCGAATGATTGAACAACCGTTTGAACGGTCACGCACAGGAAAGTCGCAAAAAGGCCCTAAATACGGGATTTTTGGTGTTTTAACCCCTTGGGCTATAAATAGAAGGGACTTTTGGGGGTTTTGGACTAACACAAACCCTAAGGGATATTTTGGGAAGAAAAGAGAGAAGAGTAGGGTTCCAACGAGGGGTTTTTATTGGAGATCAAGGAGGAGCTCAAATCCTCACTTCCTAAACTTCCACAAGCTTAGAATCTTCTTTCTCGAGCGTAGATCTCCATTTCCAAAGCTCAAGATCGTGTCCAATCATCCTTACAAGCTAAGATTTAGTTTTTGCAAAGTACAACTATTACCTAGCTTTACTATGATACAAATAGTAAATAAAGAGTGAATGTATGAGTTTGAATAGGATTTGCTAATACTCTCTTCAAAACGATTTTAGCATGATTTAATGTGGAAATTAAGGGTTGTTAAGATTTGGGGGTTTTCAATAAAAGGATAATTATGAGTATGTTTGTATAGGGTTGTGATTTTCCTACAACCAACTAGATTCTAAGCATGAAGTTGATCAAATAAGGGTTCTAGATTGGGTATTTTTCTCAAAGTCAATGATAAATATATTTTAGGGTCATTATCTCCAAAGGAAATGTAATGTGGGTATGATGTGGATGTGATAGGCTTAAAAGCTATGAATCTCGTGATGTAATGCCATGCATGGAAATGTTCTATGTTTTTAGAAATGGTTCAAGTATACTATGATGTTATTATGCTTTGTGTGAATTCGTATGAATTGTTTAAAGCTTTCCATATATATTATGATGCTCACAAGCACTCCATGCACTTTATGTCTTTCATAACCGAGGTTTTCTCATAAGCATGCACTTCAAGAATCATAAGAAAGGTTTTTCAAAGGAAATTTAATAAGAAGAAGCATAAGTGCATAAGTATTAACAATGCCTAACTTTGGGTTGGTATTTCTAAGATCGGTTACCTCATGCTCACAAGGATCAAGTCTAATATCTTGTATAAACTCCAAGGATCATAAGTCTCGCAAGGCTTCTAAGAATTCTTAAGAAATGCATAAGTCTAAGATCAGTTACAAAGCTCACAAGGTTACAAGGTTCATAAGGTTACAAGGCTCATAAGTACTCACAAGCTCTACGGATCATGTCTAAGATCTTGCATAAGTCTCCAAGGATCATAAACTCACAAGGTACTCAAAAGAACTCGTAAGCTCACAAAGAGCTCATAAGCTCACAAGGAATTCATAAGAATTCACAAGACTCATAAGCATTCATAAGAACTCATAAAGCATGTACAAGGGGTTTTGTTTTCCATGAAAGATAGGATTTGACGAAAGGTTTTTATAAAGGGTTTTTAAGCATGAATTTTATGACTAGTATTCCTTTAAGTACTTGTATGTGGTATTATTATTATTATAGCATTATTAGCTAGCAGTTTGTGCACGCTGAGTATTCCATGCTCAATTGTACATTTTATGTCAGCAGGTCCATTCAACATCCACAACTCCGAGCCATGGGTTGAGGAGGAAAATGCAGAAGAAGAGGCGATTATCCCGTTACAGCCTCAGGAGGACAGGGATCTAGATAGGTGACCCTATCTAGACTATTGTTGAGTGGAGAGATTGTGAGGTTTTTTTTTGCATTTTGTTACAGTGGGCATGTTCACTTCACTTTTTGGATTATGTTACTTTGTAATAACTTATAATACAGTCATATGTATAAAAGAAAATTTTTAGTTTACGCTTTCGCACTATTTTATGATTCTGCTATGTTATGCCTTGGGTATTATTACAGGATGGTTTGGTATCGGATATGGCACATTACAAGCCAAAGTATCCCTAATTCCTAGGGGGTATTTTGGGTCGTGACATCAACTTTAGTCAAACCCTAACCGTAGGTTAAACCCTAAGGTTAACCCTCGCTAGCCCTAAATGTCATGACCCAAAACCCCACCCAAACCGATATGGGCCTTTGGATTATAACATTTCTTAAAAACATGCTTAAGCTCAGCATACAAGTCAAGATAACAAAGTTCTCTAAAATGACAAATATAAATTTTCGACATAAACTCCAAAACCATCCTGCATAAGTATGATCAAGAAGTAATACCCATAAAACATAAGGTCCAACAAGTATAAATCCGAGTGACAACCAACTATAAGAAAGTAAGCTACTAGGGGTTTAATACTAATAACCCTACCCAACCCAAATACTCTCTAGTATGGAAAATGATCCAAACTCTTTGCGCAGACAGGCAGGCCTCAAACTCTTTGCTCTTCGCAAGGATTTAATCTATCCCCCAGCATGCTCGCAAACACCTAGCAGGACTCTGAAAGTATGCCTATTTTTAATTTTAGAAAAATAGTTCTTGGGGGGCATACATCGAATCCCAAGATCTGACTAAGATTCTAATTGATTTTATTCAATGAAGGTTTAAATAATATTCACCTTTGTGACTTTGAAATTGTTAAGTCAAATCCACAATAGAATGAAAGACTGGCAAAACTTTACAAGTGTCAAGTCTCCTTCGCAATCCACACAAACCTTCTTTTTCTTTAAAACTTTCTCTAATGGAAGCTAATGGCCCTTCCAAAAAATTCAGCTCTTGAATCTTGAATAGAAGATCCTTTCTTGAATGAACAAGATGGCTTCTTGATCTTCTTCTTGATATTCAATACTTAGAACACAAGAGAGAAGAAGGGGGTGTGACCGTACACTTCAAGAGAGAAGGGAGAGAGTGGGCGTGAGATTGAGGAGAGGGGAGATAAAAAAAATCTGGAAAAAAGATTATGTCCATGGCTTGGACGTCCACCTCTTTATATAGCCTTTGCTTGGGTTGCTTGCAACCCAAGACTCCTTATCCTTATCTAATAAGGATTCCTCAATTGTTTCTTTTCTTGATTTCTCCTAATTAATTAGGATTAATCATTAATAGAAACTAACTTTATCTATTAGTAACTAACTAATCATATCCTTATCCAATAAGGAATCTTAATTAGTAATAAACAAATAGAATCCCAATTAATTAGGGAATTTTTAATTAGTAACTAACTAACTAACTAACCTTATCCAATAAGGAGATTAGTTATTAGAAACTAATTAAAAATAGGTTTCTCCTTGAAGTGGGCGTCCCACCCTAGGTGGGCCCCACTCCACACGCCCCTTAGGGTTTCACAAAACCTTAGGTCACTTGTAATCTTTTATTAAAATCCCCAATGGGTGTTACCTATTTTGTTTTTCACATCCAATGTGATTCCACCTTATAGAGCTTCACTATACCATATAGTGATTACTTAGAGAAATTAATTAATTTAATTAATAATTAAATTAAATACTTTAAAAAGGTCCTAATGTAGCACCCTAGAACTTTATTTGACTAATGAATAGTGTAATTGGGGCCAATAGGTAATCCCTGGGTTAAAATTGGCGTCGAGATGGCTTGGAGGGTTAATCACCCAAGGGCAGTATGAGGGAAGGGGTTTAGGACCCTATAGGTTGTGAAAATGAGGTTGGAAACACCACTATGGATCTGCAGGGGCAGAAAAACAATTTCTGGGGGGTGCGATCAATTGCAGGATTTGGTGCGATCGATTGTATACAGGCAAAATGAGTCCCAAGGTCTCTGGACCATGTGTGATGGATGAGGTCTCAGGTGCGATAGATCGTAGTGATCTGCGATCGATCGCAAATATGTGCGATCGATCGCATACAGGGGAAAACAGAAAATAGTGCTCGGGTTCATGTGCGATAGATTGCATCCATGTGCGATCGATTGCAAGTGTAGAGACCCGAATCTTTTTCATGTTTTTATTTCATTGTGTTAAGGGTATTTTAGTCCTTGTGATGTTTGATGTTTATTGTTTTTTTTATATCTAAGTATGGTGATGTAAACTAAGCTTAATCAACTTGTAACGGATGGATGTCATAGCACACCCTAAACTTTAGGAAGCTCTAGTTTTAGCACCGTTTACTGGAATTGTGTGATTCTTGAACCATTAGAAAGGTGTTGGAAACCTCTTCGAGGTTCATGATTAGTGTTTTTCCTCATTTTGAGTTTAAGTCAAGTCAATAGTGAGTTTTGTTTAATGGAAATGCAGATCAATCAAATTTGAGGATATTTTAGTCTATAAATTAAGCGGAAATTGGAAATTCTAAAATGCCAGAAATGTTCACTTTCGAGAGACGAATCCAACGCAAGTCGAATCGTCAAAATCCGATGAACGAGTAAAAAGTTATGACCAAAACAGTAAAGGGAGTCAAGACCTGTAGCAACCGATCGCTCGGTCAGAACCAGCGATCGATCGGTCCAAAACCGATCGATCGGTATCTATCGACTGGTCCAAAATTTTGTATGGGGAAATTTTCCAGAGAGTGTGTTTTTGACCGATCGCCCGGTCATAAACACCGATCGATCGGTAGGCAACCGATCGCTCGGTCATAACCACCGATCGCTCGGTCCTTCGTGTTTTTGCAGAAATTTAGTAAGGGCTTTTTGGTCTTTTTGTTCTCAGACCTTGAGGCTATAAATAGGGGGTCCTACTCGAAATATTAAAATACTCCACCTAGTTCTAACCTAATTTGGCAAAAAGGGGGAGAAACCCTAGGGTTTGAGAGAGGGTTTTCTTGGAGAAGGAGGAGATTGATAGGAGATTGCAAGAAAAGTTTGGGAAGCTTCTCCAAATCGTCTCGGGAGCGTTTTGAATCCAAGGGAAGGATTCCTAAGGTCGATATACTATCCTAATCAACTTTATTTTAAGGTTTTGTGAATGTTAAGATGTTAGGAATGGTAGAAATAGATGTTTAATGCATTTTCCCTAATTTTCTAAGAAGCAAGCTAATTATGGATGGATATGTGGATTGGAAATGTGGATAGAATGTATGGAGGATGGAAAATGTATGGAGGATGGGATTAATTGTGGATGTGGATGAATATATGGATTGTATGGATGAAATTATGATATGATGAATGCATGAAAAGGTAGAGAAACAATGGATTTATATTATGTGTACGCAAGGTGGTTGTGAAAATGTCTGTGAGAATAAATGCTATGATACTTTTATGAAATGGTGGTAAATGGATTATAAATGATGTTAAGAATTATGATAAGAAATATATATGTGATTGTTTGTTAAGTATACTTAATTACTTGCTTGGGAATTGATAGTCGGGAAGGTAAGAACTTAGAGGAACATCTCTCAGACCGGGAATTCTCTAACTATTTGGTATGGGACAGTATAGTGGAGTTTCCATGGTGGGAGGTCGGAATCTAAGCAATTACTAACTCGAATGTTAATTTCGACACTTAAGCACATATGCACGTGTATGTTAAGATAAGAGTCTCACAAGTCACACATGTGGACCACAAGCATGAGCATGGCATACGTATGACATTCTGAATAAGCATAAGCATGGCATGGTCCGTATCCGCCAAGAACGGCATGTCTCATTACTGTGTAATCTGAATAAGTGCATAAGGCATGGTCCGTATCCGCCAAGAACGGCATGTCTCATCCTTGTATGATCTGAATAAGTGCATAAGCATAAGCATAAGCATCTCACAAGTACGTGGTCTAGTAAGCATAAGTACCTCATAAGTGTATGGTTTTCTAAGTCTAAGATTCTCACAAGTACACGAGTCAAGGTGATGATATGATGTATATGCGCACACGTTCTTCCGCACTCTGATTATGTTATTATGCTATTGGATATGTTTCTGACTAAGTGCAGGTATATCATTATTGTTGGTTGGATTTTATATACACTGAGTACCTTTGTACTCAGCCGGACTTTTTCTTGGCAGGTTTAGGGCAGGAGTACACGGTTGAGCCGTGGGTTGAGGAAACTTACCTTGAGGAAGGAGGTGAAGGTGAGCCTGCCGAGGAGGGAGCCGGAGACTTGGGCGGCTACACCTCTTAGTTTACATTTCTTTTCATTGAGAGAGTTTTGTATTTGACTTTTAGAGGATGTTGCTCAGTAGACTTCTTATTAGTTGTGTATCAGACTTGTTGGTTCTTTGTGAGTTGTATATATAGACCTTAGACTTGTGCAGGTTGGATTGGGTTTATATATATCGGAATTTTATTACTCTCATTTTTGAAGACTCGTGTAGTAGCCTTGTATGCATGGTTTTAAGCAGGTTTAAGTAATGTGGCGATTCCAAAGTCCTATTTTAGCCTTGTGGGATTTTGGGGTCGTTACAGCAAGGATCTGTGATCGATCGCAGCCTAGTGTGCGATCGATCGCACATAGTAACTGGTGCCGGATTTGGGGGTTTTAAACCCTTGTCTTGTTTAGGGATTCCATTTGGGTATTTCCAAAACCTAGAGGAGAGGAAGAAGGGAAAGAGGAGAAGGGAGATTGAAGGAGGATCCAAGAAGGAATCTTGGGATTGAGATCAAGGGAGCAAGCTTGAAGGACTCCAAGCCTAGAACCATCCTCAATCAAGGGTTCCTCGAAGATCAAGCTTGATCTTCAAGGTTAGTACACTCCACTAACTTCTTTAGCAAAAATCTAGGTTTCCCCTTTTGAATCCATGAGTTTGATGTTGTACATTCCTCCCCTTGAAATATTTATTATTTTCTAAAACCCAAACAAGAAAAATGTGAGTGTGGGGATGGATTAATGAAGGGCAGATGAAATGGGGGTGAGGCGATTGGATGCCGTTTTGGTTGATGAATGCGTGTTGGAAAATGGAGGATGGGCATTTCAAACATAATGAATACATGTGGTGTGGTGTGAAAAAACATATGCATTAAGAAATTGAAATCAAATGGCTATTAATGTGATGCTTACTATGTCGCGACCCAAAACCCACCCTAGGAGTTAGAGTGAATCTTGGACGACTTAATCATGAATTACATGACTTGCTTGACGAACCAACCTGCAAAACTCACAGAACATATACAATAGAGGATAACAGCGGAAACATACTATAAAACACAGCGGAAGTCTAACAAACCTCTAAGTATATACACATGGTCCAAGTTAATACAAAAGAAAACAAAACAAAGAAAGTGCGGACATGCCCGCCAAAATACATGGATATAATCACTCATGCTCACCCACAGCTAATCCACTCGGAATCTAACACCACCTACTGATAACCCTCTACGGGAGGTTCCTCCAAAGGTTCCTCGACGTACTCCTCCTCCACCCATGGACCAGGAGCACAAATATCAAATGGAGCAGCAGCTCCCTCAGAACCTGCCGACATAAGAAGTACGGCTGAGCATGGAATACTCAGCGGGTACTAAATACTAACCAACAGTCATAGTATACAGATAGCATACATAAAGTAGGAAACAAATTGCATATATAGAACAGGAACAATTTATATCATACAAGGAAGTAAAGCAGTTTGTAATCATGCTTGCATTCAGAAAAGCCGATAAAACCCTTGAAAACCTTGTGCACTTGACTTAATTGGAAAATACAATTTCCGTGCTTGAAACTTGTCATGTTTGTCTTATCTTGTCATATCATGCGTGTCATGCCATGTCATGCTTGCTTGGAAAGTAAACTACTTGTGAGGGAAGGGAGACCCTTCTTCCTAGAATGATTATGCTTGTCATGCCATGTCTTGTCATGCTTGCTTGGAAAGTAAACTACTTGTGAGGGAAGGGAGACCCTTCTTCCTAGAATGATTATGCTTGTCATGCCATGTCTTGTCATGCTTGCTTGGAAAGTAAACTACTTGTGAGGGAAGGGAGACCCTTCTTCCTAAATGCTTATGCATGATCGTCTTGTCCTTGCCAAAAGCGAAGTGAAACATATCTTAGGATATGCCCCACCTCTACGTCCCATACTTAAAACATCGGTAAATCACGTCATTTCATGCGTGCTCGTGAGATCGTGTGCATACTTGCATATGGAATTAAATATGGCAATTTGGGGTAATTCACAAAGCATAGCATATAACAATTTAAGTGAGTAATAATCTACGCATTTTAAGAAATGTAAGAAACACACTATCATGAACCCTAACAAATTTCATGAGCAATTAAGCATGGGTTCCCTTAATTTATCATTTCTTTTGTTCACCTTGGCATTTCATCAAACATGGGGTGTGTTCATTATTCACTTAAACTTAGATCATGCTTTTCTAGGTGGGTTATGCTCACGATCACACTTGTATGTTCATTATTGGTACAATGCCCTTTCCCATTCGTTCATCACATCATCCACATGGCCTCCATTCGCCAATATCCATCTCCATTCACCATTCATACCACCAATCTCATAACACATATATAAGTGAAGGAAAACAAGGAGAAATAAAGGAAAAGAGAAGCTATAACTAGGAGGGTAGCAAGAAGTACCGACCTTGATCAAGTGAGGAAGAAATCCCCCTTTCCAAAACGACCGTGAGTTGCTGCCCTAGCTTGAGAAGAGTGCCCCACACGAGCTTGAGCCGAGATCTTGAAGAAAATGGACTTGAGGTTGATCTAGGGTTTCAAAACCCTTTGATTTCTCTCCAAAATGGAAACCTAGGTTTTGGAAAACCTTCTCCTTTCTCTCTATCTCTCAAAAGACTCTAAGGGTTGTGTATGAACCCTCAAATGATCGGGCAAAGCCTTTAAGGTATGAGTGAAACGCCCAAAAGACGCAAACACCCTTACTAAATTTTCTGCAAAAACGCGAGTACCGAGCGATCGGTGTTAATGACCGATCGATCGGTTGCCTACCGATCGATCGGTTTCATAACCGAGCGATCGGTTGAAATTTCACTCTCTGGAAAATTTCCCCATAGAAAAATCTCGACCAGTCGATAGCCTCCGAGCGATCGGTTTTGGACCGAATGATCTCTCCATGGACCGAGCGATCGGTGGTCTGCAGGTCCAAAACTGTTTTGGCCATAACTTTTGACTCGTTCATCCGATTTCGACGATTCAACTTGCGTTGGGTTCGTACTTCGAAAACGAACATTTCTAATGTTTTGGAATTTCCAATTTCTTCATTATTTATTAATTATACCTCTTTAAAGGCAAAATGGCAACGAAAGTGTCATGCATTAAATGTGAAAAGGTCCGGGGCTCTACATCCTTCCCCCCTTACAAAAATTTCATCGTCGAAATTTGGATGAGACATGCATTACATAATCAAACAATATTACAAGCTACATATACAAAACCTATACAAAATTCATTCAAACAATTCCGGGTACTTCGCTTTGACTTCGGCTTCACGCTCCCATGTAGCTTCTTCCCGAGCATGGTGTTGCCATTGCACAAGAACCAAAGGGATTGTCTTGTTGCGAAGTACTTGATCTCTCCGATCCAATATGTGAATCGGCTTCTCAACCAATGTGAGATCTTCTCGAATTTCCAATGGTTCCAATTCTAGTACATGCGAAGGGTCCGCAATGTACTTCCGAAGCATAGACACGTGGAAAACGTTTTGAACCGCGGCCATGTGAAGTGGAAGAGCTACTCGATAAGCAACTTCACCAACCCGCGTGATAATCTCAAACGGTCCAACATAACGAGGACTAAGCTTGCCTCTCTTGCCGAATCTCATAATCCCTTTGCTAGGAGATACTTTCACAAAAACTTGATCCCCTACCTGGAATTCCAAGTCCCTGCGGCGCGTGTCTGCATAGCTCTTTTGGCGATCTTGAGCGGCTTTCAACCGATCCCGGATGATCTTGACTATACTAGCAGTTTGCTCAATCAACTCTGGACCAAGTACTTTTCTTTCTCCTACCTCATCCCAGTAGAGAGGAGACCTGCAGCTTCGCCCATACAAAGCCTCGAACGGAGCCATTTGGATACTCGCCTGATAGCTATTGTTGTAGGCGAACTCCACCAAAGGCAAGTGCTCTTCCCAACTGCCTTTGAAATCCAGCATGCAAGCCCGAAGCATATCTTCTATTACTTGGTTCACCCTCTCGGTTTGTCCATCCGTCTGTGGATGAAAAGCAGTGCTGAAATCAAGTCGGGAACCCATAGCCTCCTGGAAGCTTTTCCAGAATCGTGACGTGAATCTTGGATCCCGATCTGACACAATACTAACGGGCACTCCGTGTAACCTCACCACTTCCTTGATGTACAATGCGGCTAACTGACTAGAGTTGAAAGTAGTTCGGTAAGGCAAGAAGTGAGCGGACTTCGTCAAACGATCCACTACTACCCATATCGCATCTGAACCCCTTGCCGTCTTTGGCAAGCCAACTATGAAATCCATGGATATGTTCTCCCATTTCCACTCGAGAATCGGAAGGGACTGTAATAGACCTGCGGGCCGCATGTGTTCTGCTTTCACCTGTTGGCACACCAAGCACCGTGCTACATATTCCGCAACCTCCCTCTTCATATTTCGCCACCAAAAGTGACTCTTGAGGTTCCGGTACATCTTCGTACCCCCTGGATGCACAGTGTACTTTGCCCGGTGGGCTTCATCCATAATCTCCCTCCGAAGATTTGCATTGGCTGGAACACACAGCCTTCCCTGGAATGTGATAGCACCTCAGCTAGTGAGAGAGAAGTCCTCACTACCCTTAGCAACTTCCTTGTCCCGATAAGCCAACAATTCAGCATCCGTGGCTTGGTATTCTTGGATCAAATCTATAATGTATGGCCGAACCGTGACATTTGCCAAGATAGGACTACGGACAGAGTCATTCACACTAATGTCCAGATTTGCCAAGTCTTCAAGTAGCTTCCATTCCTGCACTAACATGCATGCTAATAACCCCGGAGGTCTTCTACTCAAAGCATTAGCCACTACATTTGCTTTACCCGGGTGGTATTGAATGGTACAATCATAGTCTTTCAAAAATTCCATCCAACGCCGTTGCCTTAGATTCAGCTCCTTTTGGGAAAAGAGATACTTGAGACTCTTGTGATCAGTGAACACATAGAACTCCACCCCATAAAGGTAATGACGCCAAATCTTAAGTGCAAACACGACCGCCGCAAGCTCCAAGTCGTGCGTAGGATAGTTCTTCTCATGCTCCTTCAACTGCCTTGATGCATAGGCAATGACTTTCTTGTGCTGCATGAGTACACACCCAAGTCCAACGTGTGAGGCATCACTATACACCTCGTACCCATAAGGTCCGGATGGCACCGTAAGGACAGGAGCTGTGGTAAGCCTCTTATTCAGTTCCGTGAAATTGATCTCACACTTGCTAAGTTTGGCGTATAGCTTGTGCTCTCTTAGCGTTTCTAAAGCAAGGCATAGGTCGCGTGTGTGATCTTCCCGTGTCTGGGAATAGACTAAAATGTCATCAACAAATACAATCACGCACCTATCAAGATATTGCCGGAACACCCGATTCATCAAATCCATAAAGGCTGCCGGCGCGTTCGTGAGTCTAAAAGGCATCACCAAGAACTCGTAGTGTCCATACCGAGTCCTGAAAGCAGTTTTGGGAACGTCTTCCACTTTAATCTTCAACTGGTGATAACCCGATCGAAGGTCTATCTTCGAGAAAAATCTCGCTCCCTTCAACTGATCGAACAAGTCATCAATCCTAGGCAAGGGATACCTATTCTTTATAGTGACTTTGTTCAATTGCCTGTAATCGACACACATCCGCATCGAGCCATCTTTCTTCTTAACAAACAACACCGGGGCACCCCACGGTGAGACACTTGGTCGAATGAAACCAAGGCCTTGCAATTCCTCCAACTGAGTCTTCAACTCCTTGAGTTCAATAGGGGCCATCCTATATGGAGCTCTGAAAACAGGAGCTGTGCCTGGTGCAAGCTCGATCACAAACTCAATCTCCCTATCTGGAGGCAACCCTGGCAACTCCTCTGGAAATACATCCAGGAACTCACTCACAACCGGAATAGTTGATGAGTCCTTTGCCTCGGGGTTAGCTAAGCTCAACGCCGCAAAACGAGCAATAGATCTGCTTTTCAACCCGCGAAAGTGGAATGGTTTCTCTTCTACTGGCTTGAAGAGTACCATTTTCTCAAAGCAAGCTACGTGCCCATGATGTGCTGCTAACCAATCCATTCCCAATATAACATCAAAGTCTTGGAATCCAAGGACGATGAGATCAACTGCCAACTCGTGGCTTCCAACTTGGACCGCACTATTTCTATACACTTTATCTGCCAATACTATTTTGCCGAGCGGAGTCGAAATGGCTAACTCTAGTTTTAGCTGACTAGGCTCCACAGAAAAGCCTTCTGAAAAATTTGGCGAGACAAACGAATGAGTAGACCCGGTATCAATCAACACTCGAGCCAAATACTCATTGACTAGTAGGGTTCCTGAAATTTTAACTAGTGGAGTTAATCCATGCATCAACAGCGTATACATGTAGGTATATATACATATAGAACATGCCAAGTACGTACATAGAGAATAGAGCATAACATAATAATCACGAGTAAAGAAATTAACTCTAACTGCGTACCTTGCACCACATCATCAGATGCAAGTGCATCACCCTCTGTCAAGGCAAAAACTTGCCCCTGGTTTGCCTGGCGAGACTGAGGTGTAGACCGGGTAGTCTGAGATGACGCCTGGTATGATCCTACTGGGCGTGTCGGGGGCCTACTACCCTGAGACTGGCCTGGTAAATGCCGGCTAGGGCAATCCCTGATCATGTGGCCCTGGCGACCGCAATGATAACATCCACCAGATGCTCTTCGGTAATCTCCTACCGGATGCCTTTTGCCGCATGAAGTGCAGACCTCATATGTGTAGGCTGGAGGGACCGGAGGTGGTGTATACCTCGCTGCCTGAGGGGTAACTGGCCGTGGGGCCGGAAGAGCCTGAGGTCGAGGTGCCTGTGGCACGTACTGCCGGGGTGCTGGATGCGCATAAGTCGGCCTCATCTGTGGTGCTGGCCATGTATACTGATAAGGACCAGTCCGGGCCCGCCTCTCTAAAGGTACCGAACCACTAGATTGGCCTCTCGCCAATTCTCTCTTCTTAGACACCGCTTCGGAATTGGCCTCGACCAATAAGGCCTTGTCTACCACTTTAGGGTAGGTAGCATGCCTGAAAACGGAAACCTTCTCCATAATAACATCCTTGAGCCCTTGCTCAAATCTTCTCGCCTTCATTGCCTCAGTAGCAACCATATGAGGCACAAATCTCGACAATTCTGAGAACTTGGCCTTATAAGCGGCCACCGACATCGAACCTTGCTCAAGGTTGATGAATTCTCTCTCTTTCTTTTCCCGTGCACCGATCGGAAAATACTTCTTGTAGAATGTGTCCTTAAACTCCTCCCAAGTCCACGGTTGACCTTGCATGGTCAAGTCCCGTGTCCTCAATGCGGACAACCACCAATGGTGGGCTTCGCCCTCTAGCATAAAAACTGCCCATGCCACTTTCTCTTCCTCTGTAGGAGAGAGCACCGCAAATATCTTCTCAACCTGGAGGATCCAAGCCTCCGCTGTAAGAGGGTCCACACTCCCGTGGAAGGATGGAGGCCTCAATCTCCTGAATGCCTCAACTCCAGCTGTACGATGTACTGGAGCTGCGGGCGGTGGAGTAGGTGCCGCTGATGCCGGTATAGTTTGCCGAGCCGCCAGGATGGCGAGTGTCTCAGCAATAGAGCCTAAGACCTGAGAGAGGTCCGGCTGCTCATCCTCATCCCGTGAAGAAGAGGAAGCTCTGGTATGTGGTCCACGACCCCGTGTGTTCCGTCTCATGACTAAAGTCCTGAGAATAATAACACCACATGAGTCTAACTTGAAACCACAGTTTATTTCAATGTCACTTCACAATAATTCAATTTGTATTAGTTGTATAATACTAATATACATCACATCAAGTCATCAGAGTATTCATCACATTATACTTATACTTTAGTGTTCTAGCGTACCTAGGACCCATACTTGGTTAAAGCAACCATTTTAGACTAAGACTAAAGTTTAGTCTTACACTTGGAACCAGACTCGCTCCCGACTCACTTCCTTCCTAACTTGTTTCCTCTTAACTTGTTTCCTAACATATGCTCTTGTCAAGCCGTGGTATTAGATTCTAAGTGACCCTAGAGACCTAAAGCCTGGTATTAGATTCTAAGTGACCCTAGAGACCTAAAGCCTAAGCTCTGATACCACTTCTGTTGCGACCCAAAACCCACCCTAGGAGTTAGAGTGAATCTTGGACGACTTAATCATGAATTACATGACTTGCTTGACGAACCAACCTGCAAAACTCACAGAACATATACAATAGAGGATAATAGCGGAAACATACTATAAAACACAGCGGAAGTCTAACAAACCTCTAAGTATATACACATGGTCCAAGTTAATACAAAAGAAAACAAAACAAAGAAAGTGCGGACATGCCCGCCAAAATACATGGATATAATCACTCATGCTCACCCACAGCTAATCCACTCGGAATCTAACACCACCTACTGATAACCCTCTACGGGAGGTTCCTCCAAAAGTTCCTCGACGTACTCCTCCTCCACCCATGGACCAGGAGCACAAATATCAAATGGAGCAGCAGCTCCCTCAGAACCTGCCGACATAAGAAGTACGGCTGAGCATGGAATACTCAGCGGGTACTAAATACTAACCAACAGTCATAGTATACAGATAGCATACATAAAGTTGGAAACAAATTGCATATATAGAACAGGAACAATTTATATCATACAAGGAAGTAAAGCAGTTTGTAATCATGCTTGCATTCAGAAAAGCCGATAAAACCCTTGAAAACCTTGTGCACTTGACTTAATTGGAAAATACAATTTCCGTGCTTGAAACTTGTCATGTTTGTCTTATCTTGTCATATCATGCGTGTCATGCCATGTCATGCTTGCTTGGAAAGTAAACTACTTGTGAGGGAAGGGAGACCCTTCTTCCTAGAATGATTATGCTTGTCATGCCATGTCTTGTCATGCTTGCTTGGAAAGTAAACTACTTGTGAGGGAAGGGAGACCCTTCTTCCTAGAATGATTATGCTTGTCATGCCATGTCTTGTCATGCTTGCTTGGAAAGTAAACTACTTGTGAGGGAAGGGAGACCCTTCTTCCTAAATGCTTATGCATGATCGTCTTGTCCTTGCCAAAAGCGAAGTGAAACATATCTTAGGATATGCCCCACCTCTACGTCCCATACTTAAAACATCGGTAAATCACGTCATTTCATGCGTGCTCGTGAGATCGTGTGCATACTTGCATATGGAATTAAATATGGCAATTTGGGGTAATTCACAAAGCATAGCATATAACAATTTAAGTGAGTAATAATCTACGCATTTTAAGAAATGTAAGAAACACACTATCATGAACCCTAACAAATTTCATGAGCAATTAAGCATGGGTTCCCTTAATTTATCATTTCTTTTGTTCACCTTGGCATTTCATCAAACATGGGGTGTGTTCATTATTCACTTAAACTTAGATCATGCTTTTCTAGGTGGGTTATGCTCACGATCACACTTGTATGTTCATTATTGGTACAATGCCCTTTCCCATTCGTTCATCACATCATCCACATGGCCTCCATTCGCCAATATCCATCTCCATTCACCATTCATACCACCAATCTCATAACACATATATAAGTGAAGGAAAACAAGGAGAAATAAAGGAAAAGAGAAGCTATAACTAGGAGGGTAGCAAGAAGTACCGACCTTGATCAAGTGAGGAAGAAATCCCCCTTTCCAAAACGACCGTGAGTTGCTGCCCTAGCTTGAGAAGAGTGCCCCACACGAGCTTGAGCCGAGATCTTGAAGAAAATGGACTTGAGGTTGATCTAGGGTTTCAAAACCCTTTGATTTCTCTCCAAAATGGAAACCTAGGTTTTGGAAAACCTTCTCCTTTCTCTCTATCTCTCAAAAGACTCTAAGGGTTGTGTATGAACCCTCAAATGATCGGGCAAAGCCTTTAAGGTATGAGTGAAACGCCCAAAAGACGCAAACACCCTTACTAAATTTTCTGCAAAAACGCGAGTACCGAGCGATCGGTGTTAATGACCGATCGATCGGTTGCCTACCGATCGATCGGTTTCATAACCGAGCGATCGGTTGAAATTTCACTCTCTGGAAAATTTCCCCATAGAAAAATCTCGACCAGTCGATAGCCTCCGAGCGATCGGTTTTGGACCGATCGATCGCTCCATGGACCGAGCGATCGGTGGTCTGCAGGTCCAAAACTGTTTTGGCCATAACTTTTGACTCGTTCATCCGATTTCGACGATTCAACTTGCGTTGGGTTCGTACTTCGAAAACGAACATTTCTGACATTTCAGAATTTCCAATTTCTTCATTATTTATTATTTATACCTCTTTAAAGGCAAAATGGCAACGAAAGTGTCATGCATTAAATGTGAAAAGGTCCGGGGCTCTACATACTAAGTGTTTGATAAAATGCTTAAACGACGATGTGAATGAATGAACTTGAATTATGAAAGCATGGATTGAGTTATTATTGTTAAATACCTACCTTGATCAAATGCCCTACATGTTATTACATTCCCTTATGCTTATATTCGAAATGGAAATGCTATACTTATGTGATCCTCTTATCCAAGCATGTCATCATGATTGTCACTATTAGCACGCACACGAGCACACATGTTTGCATGAACCGAGTTTTCAAGAGTATATGCATATAATAAATCAACAAGAAAACATCGTGAAATTCCTTATTCCAATGCACTCTTTGACCTAGAGGGGGGGTGAATAGGTCTACTTTAACTTTATCTACCAATTTTAGTTTTAATCAATCACACACAACTAAACTCACTAGAATACACAAGATTTTTACGTGGAAAACCCTTCCGGGAAAAACCACGGGACCTAGTCCAGCACAGAATCCACTATGAGAAGATTTAAACAATACAAGACTCGAATCTTACCCAACCGGACAAGACACAACGTTCCTCGGTATCAATTCCATAGCTTGCAAACCACGAACACAGCACGTTCGATCTTTGCAATAGCAGCTCCAGTTCCTCACCGACCAATCTTACTCAAAGTGATCAACCACGGTCTCCGAAGACCGATCTCCGTCCTTGAAGGATTTAGCACAGGCTAACCAACACTCACAGTAGAGCAACAGTGGGTTTTTGGGTTTATGGAAGCCTTAGGGTGATCTCTTAATGTTTAAGGATCATCTATGCAAAGTATAGAAAATTTGCTTGCTTTAGAACCTTGCAAAACCTAGAGGCCAACTAAAGGAGATGAAGATCAATGAGACAAAGAGTTTTCATAAACTCCAAGCAAGCACAAAGTGCTCTAAAAAGTTTCCAATTGATATCCTTCACGGATTGGGAGAAGTCCTTTATATATAGGAAAGGTCCAAGGGATTAGAAGTTGCTAAAAAATGGTTTTAGAAAGTATTTTTCATATCAGGGTCGACCCTGGGGGTCCCTGGGTCGACCCATTATAGCAAAAACACATTTCAACCAACAATCCATATCAGGGTCGACCCATTAGGCACATTCGGTCGACCAAATGGTGCCTTTCGGTTGACCGGATGGTCCTCAGGGTCGATCCTCACTAATTTAACTCTCTGCCAAAAAACCTGGTACAAATCCTGGGCTATTCAGGGTCGACCCAAAACACTCAGGGTCGACCCTAGGGAGCATTTTCTTGGTTTTTCTTCTTTTTAAAACATTGAATGCAATCCCCTATCAACCCTATTGTTTTTTAACATATTTTTAGTGATGAATAGGTATTTCCATGAGGAATCATAGGGTCATCTAGGTTTCTCACTTAATCCCAACTTGTTAGCCACTGTGAGTGATGAGACTTCGAGATTCTTCATGGCTTCTTCTTCACTTCATCTTCGAACCGGATGAGACCTATTATGACCCAAATACACCATTTTAGACTCGAAATTTTGCCAACAATATTTTGACTTTACACATTGCATGTCAAGGAGGTTGGTAGCCCAGGGTGTGTGGGTACTAGCCTCTGGCTCACAACAAAACTAAACAAGTAAATGAAAACACTATATGTCAAGGAGGTTTGTAGCCCATGGATGTGTGGGTACTAGCCTCTGGCTCACAAGAAAATAATATGTCAAGGAGGTTGGCAGCCCAGGGAGGTTCGGGTGCTACCCTCTGGCTCACAAGTAAATGAAATATGTTAAGGAGGTTGGTAGCCCAAGTGAAGGGTACTAGCCTCTGGCTCACAAGAACAGGTTCACAAGAAAAGGCTCACAAGTATACAAGATGAGAGAAGACATGCATGCATGATTTTCACAAGCAATACTGAGACATGAAACGATTTTCCAAGCATGAGTTTTATCGGAGTTTTCGCATCATGCATGCATGTCAAGATAATGATATTGTTTCATGTTCAATACCGTTTATCTCATGATGCTACTGTTGCTTTGAATTGATACCTTGTACTGTGTTCACCCTTGTTGTGCTTTTATTATTGCTATGGTTGGCTAGTAGTTTGTACTCGCTGAGTATTCTATGCTCAGTCGTACCTTTATATCGGCAGGTACCGAGGAAGCCCTCGACCCTGAGCCTTGGGTCGAGAAAGAGTACGTAGAAGAGAGAGAGCCATCTATCCCGTTACAGTCTTAAGCGAATAGAGACCTCGACGTGTGGCCGTACCTCGACTACTGTTGAGGGGAGAGTACGAGAGGATTCTTTTGTGTATTTTGATATTTTGATAGGTGGGCATGTCCACCTTAGACTTGATTTATTATGTGTATATGTTAACTTAGAATACTATTTTGGAGTTTAGAAGAAAAGAAAAATTAGTTAACGTTTCCGCATCCATGTTTAGCTTCTGCGCTTTGATCATTATTCTTATTGTATCACATTAGCCTTGTTTGTTTAAGGATGGTTTGGCAGGTACGATTAGTCAATCCTAAAGTATCCCTTAACTCCTAGGGGATATTTTGGGGCGTGACACCTAGTGTGTGGGATCTAAAGGGATCTCCTATTTCCGGTTGTGAGACCAAGTACTCAACCTTTTGGTTAAAGCATTGTTACTAGGAAACACATTTCCTACAACTCCATTAGGATTATAGAATTTTATTTATAACCATGGACTTCCACCAATCACAATAATGTCCATTAACACAATGTGATTAACCTCCAGAAAATAGAGAATTCCTTGCAGGTATTTCTATCTCAAGATTTGTTTACAGATGTGTCCCTCAACTTCCAATATTGTTATAAGCTTACGGGACAATATCTAATATTGTCTTTAATCCCTGGCTTATATTTAGAACCCATTCTCTTTGATACTTTTAGTCAAACTTGGACTTTCAAAATATTTTAGAAATTCTTAAAAAGAAATAATAATTACATTTCTTTTATATAGAAAATAAACTCCTTGATAAAACCATTTCATCGATAAATACTAGCGCTGGGTTTTTCAAGTCCGGTTTTGACAAGTATCAACTCAATATTAATTACTCTGTAAGAGTAGTGAAATCCTTGTTGAGCGTACACACACTTCTTCTAATATCGCGTACATAACCCAATGAGCCCGTATTTAGTCCAGTGTGTTGGACATTGACGATTGGCTACATCAAAGCTATATAGGCAAATACTAGAAAAGATGTCGACCTCTCAGGTTAAGGACAATCTGTTAAATGGACTACCCTAAATATAAAGACAATATATTTCTAAGGGTATCCACTAAGCGATCCAGTTGCAATATAACTACTTCTTACTTATATCCACATCTTAGTCAAGAGACACTTCTCTCAGTGATTGAGATTCATCACTCCATCATATGGAACTAACAATGTGTAAGTTAGTAGGAATACATTGTCTAGATGTATCTTGAATAACTTAGAATAATATTAGGTCTACAAGGAACCAGAAAACCATATTTTCTTAGCAATTAGTTAATAACTAATCAGATGATTTTCCTACAAGGTTACCTAAGGAACAAAGTAGTCTCATCAAATGAGATACTTTTAATGTGTTACCCAATGCAGAAGACAATGTGTGAATGTACAATATGCATTTATTGATTAAGTAGATTAATACAATTCCAGAATGCCTTTCATGGGTATATATGTCTAACAGACTCAAACCCTGGGCGTCTTCACAAGGACCTTACGTCTATCCCCCCAAATTACCATCTTACCACAAGAAGCGACTTGTGGTGAAGGCACAACTTAAATCCCTTATAGCCCATTACAGGCCCCGGGCGGTTGGGCATCTAAATACCTATCGAGCTGGGGCTGACACTGTTTGACACCATCTCCCAATGGTAAACTGCTTGTAGAACCCCAAAACTTTGAGGCATAGCTTGTGAATAGTGTCTATAAATAGTGCCTCAAGGCTTGAATCCTTTTGTATGTTCAATACTTTGATTGATGAAAATGAGAAAATGAGGCTTCAACTATGTTGAGGTGTATGGAGTATGCTCTAAGGTCCAAAGGACTCTTGAAATGTTTAAAGAAAGAGAAAGGCTTAAGCTAATGAGAAAGAAAATGAGAAAATTAGGAGAAAACAGGGGTGACCATTCGAACAGTTCCCTGGCTGTTCAAACGATCCTAGGAAATGATGAATAAAACACCAATATTTGAGGATAGTAGCTTAAACCGTTCGAACGATCCTAGAAAATATAGAATCAGAATTTCAGAAATCAAAACAGTAAGCAAAATCGTTCGAACGATCTCATGATTGTTCAAACGATCAAAAGACCGTTCGAACGGTCTCACAGTGTAAAGTCGTAAATAGCCCAAAAATCGGGATTTTTAGGGTTTCTCCCCTCTTGGCTTATAAATAGGGACCCAATCCGTGGGTCTTAGGTTACCAACACCTAAGTAAGGGTGAGAGAGAGAAATGGGAGAAGATCTAAGGTTCTAAAGAGGGGTTTTGTTGGAGATCAAGGAGCAGCTCAAATCCTTACTTCTCAAGCTTCCACGAGCTTGGATCTTCTTCCTCGAGCGGGGATCTCCTATTCCAAGCTCATGTTCATGTCCAAGCATCCTTTCAGGCTAAGATTTAGTCTTAGCAAGGTTAGTACACCCTTCTAGTTTGTCTTAGTAATAACTTAGGTTTTCTTTAAGAAATGAATGTTGGATTTAAGATTGCATGTCCCTTTTCCTTAAACCTATGATATCTCCTAAATGCATAAATTAAAGTAAATAATTTTGGATGTGTGGGATGAATAGATAGTGAGGCAAATTTGGATGCCATGTAGAAGGTGGATGATTGTTGAATGATGGAAAATGGGGAAGGGCAATGTTCACATAATGAATACACTTAAGGTGTTCGATGAAATGCTTGACTACGAAAAATATGAATAAAATGCCTACAAGAATGTTGAATGCTAGGTGTTTGATAAAATGCGTGTGCAAGAGTTAAACCTAAGACTATGCAACATAATTTTGGGAGTTTTCCCAATTTGGTACTTTTGATAAAATGCTCTATATGTTTTCTTAAAATCTCACATGTCTATAGAAATTTGAATGCCATATGATGTTCTTTTAATTGTTTCATGTCATTATGATTGTCACAAATTGTTAAGCACAAGCATGCATGCATGCATGAATCGAGTTTTTATATAAGCATATGAAACACAACCATAAACAAGACAAGTGATTTACGACATGAATGATAAAGCCGAACCTTTGGTCAGTCAAGGATGGTGCATATCCAAGGATATGTCATATCTGGCTCAGAAGAAAACAAGACAAGCAAGAATGATAAAGCCAAACTTTGGGTCGGTCAAGGATTGGGCAAATGCAAGGATATGTCACATCTGGCTCACAGGAAAACAAGACAAGAAATCAAGGATGTTGTTATAACATCCCAAAATCCCCCCTAGGAGTTAGGTGGGACTTTAGACGTGACTAACATAACCTGGCTAACCATCCTATAAAATATACAAGGCATACTATATTGAAAATGAAATCAATGCGGAAGCGTGAACAAAATTTTTCTTTTCTATAAATTAAAAGTGTTCCAAGTTCATATACAAAACATAACCAAAGTAAAGGTGGACATGCCCACCTATCAAAATACAAAAATACAAAACTCTCTTTCTCTCTTAGTAGTGACCCTGATAAGGACAACTATCTAAATCTCATGCCTCCACCCGAGGCTCTACTACAGGCTCTATCAAAGGCTCCTCCTCACCATAGTCCTCCTCGAACCAAGGACCAGGAGGACAAATATCAAACGGTGTACCTGCCGACATTAAAATGAACGGCTGAGTATTGAAACACTCAGCGAGTACCAACTACTAGCTAACAATGACATAATACAATTCATAGCATACTATAATTTAATTAAATCATTCATGAGAATGCATGAAAACCAAATGCAAAATCTCATGTAAATCATCTGTACATAATTCGTAGCTTGTACTTGAAATTAGCTTTTCGTATTTTCCAAAACTTGCTTGTCGTGCTTAAAACCTATTCTTGTCTTGTTCTTGTCTAGTGAGAATCATGCTTATCTTATCTTATTCTTATTTGAATCATATTTGTCTTGTCTTCTCTTGTATTGTCATGTCATGCTTGTCTTGTTCTTCCTTGTCATGCTTGTCTTGTGAGCCAGATGTTAGTGCCCTTGTAATGACTTGTGAGCCGGGTATGTAAATATCTTTCAGCGAATTCTTGAAAGCAACTTTTGAGCCGAGTATGTAAATACCTTTCAGCGAAATAGAAAAGACACACCAACATCCTTGATTTCTTACCTTGTTTTCTTGTGAGCCAGATGTGACATATCCTTGGATATGCCCCATCCTTGACTGACCCAAAGTTTGGCTTTATCATTCTTGCTTGTCTTGTTTCTTGTGAGCCAGATGTGACATATCCTTGGATATGCCCCATCCATGACCGATCCAAAGTTCGGCTTTATCATTTATGTCGTAAATCACTTATCTTGTTCTAGATAATTTTTATTTACATATACTAGAAAAACTTGATTCATGCATGCATGCGTGTTTGTACTTAACCATTTGTGAACATCATGGAGACATGAAACAATTTAAAAGACACATATAGCAATTCATCATTTCTATAGACATGTGAGAATTTTAACTAATCATATAGAGCATGTTAGCAAAATAACCAAGTTGGGGAAAATCCCTAAATCATGTTTGCACTGTCTTAGATTTAAATCTTGTACATGCATTTTATCAAACACATAGCATTCAACATTTTTATAGGCATTTTATTCATATTTGCATAGCCAATCATTTCATCAAACACCTTGAGTGCGTGTTTTATGTGTGCAATGCCCTTCCTCATTTGCCATCACACAACAATCATCCACCTTCTTAATGGCATCCAAATTTGCCTAAACCATCCATGCATACCACACATCCATACTCATTTAATATAATCTATACATTTTAGGATATATGATAAAATCAAGAAAATAGAACATGAAAGCTTGAACCCCAATCATTCTTAAGGAAAAACCTAGGTTACTACTATGTTAACTAGAAGGGTGTACTAAACATATCTATTCCTAATCTTGCATTTCATTATTTGCATCATATCAAGGCTAGTTAGTAGGAGTACTTACCTCTTGGATTAGAGAAAAGATGGAGGAGCGTTGAGAAGATGAGATCCAAGCTTTGAAGAAAGGATCCAAGCTTCAGGAAGGATCACCCAAGCTCCCTCGGTCAAAAGCCCTAGCTTTTCCCTTTCTACCTTTCCAACTTTCTCAATTTCTGTCTTGAGGGTTTATGAAACCATCACCCACGAATTTGGGGGATTTATAGAGTTAGGGGAGGTCAAAGGATCTTCCTACCCTTAATGAATGGTGAAAATGGTCCAACTGGGCAAAATCTCGGGGTCCCGGTTGACTGGCTAGGAGCGGCGGTCGACCGGCTAGGCCAAACAACCTTCTGTTGAGCCATTTTTGGCATTTTTGGTGACAGTCGGTCAACCGGCCTTGAGGGGTGGTTGACCGGAATTCACTAGCACCTCCCTGTTTTTTCCCGTTTGATGTTTCAACCATAAATTTTGACTCACTTATCGGATTTAGGCGATTCAACTTGCATTGGACTCTTCATTTAAAGGGGAAACATTTTTTTTATTTAATGAATACATTCTAATTCTGAGTTAATAATTACATAAATAGGCTCTAAAGCTGACTGGTCTGAAATGGATTTCAGCGGCCTAGATTTTTTAACAGACCCGATTTCAGAAATCCAACGTTTAACCTATCTTCAACTAAAAATTTACAAAAATGATAAAAATGAACCTCGAATAGGGTTTCCATACCTTTCTAATGGTTTAGGAATCATTCAATTCCGATCAATGGTGACAAAACTAGAGCTTCTTAAAGTTGAGAGTAATGTTAAGAGATCACCCTTTTTGACACTTAGACTATTTTATACTCTTACTCCTTCATCCCAAACGCCCATAAACTTAATAAAATATTATTAAGACTTTAATACCTACCATAACATATCATACACCTGAAATATATCAAAACCATGTTCTCATTATCATTGATAACCATTCAAGTCATTACAATAGACTTTAAGCCTTAGACACTATTCACAACACTATTCACCAAATAGTGGTGAATTCTCAACACTCTAAATGCCTAGAGTATGAGTTCATGCTCTTCCTTTGATCACCTAAACACTACAGCCCTTAGAGAACTTCTACTCTTAGGTGCAACTTTTATGAACATTAAATGGATCCGTATAGACCTAAAACAAACCAAGACTTGGGGTATTTTCATACCCCTCGGGTTTAACAACTAGGGCATCATGATATTCTTGTTTGAGACCCAACACACATATATTGAACCATCATTTCACTAAGAAACACCAAAGAAGATACATAGAGGCCTTGACCTCTATATGCATTATTCACTTAACACTTAGAGTATGTTTTATACTCTTTGCTTGCTTTCCTAAAGACACATCACACCACTTGACTTATATACTAACTCACATTGTAGTAATGCCATGTGAAAACCCTCACTCTCATTAACCAAACCCAACTATAATGAAAGCCTTTGGTCCTTCCAATACTAGTGCCCTTGGCACTATTCACAGCACTATTCATAGTGCATGTGAACTTGGTTTTCACCCCTAAGGCTCACGACACACCCAATCGTCAACTCATACAACACATATCACATGGTTTACACAAAAATGTGTTTCCCTTAGCATTAACCAAATGCTAAGATCACATGGAAGACCTTGGCTTGAAGACACCTAGTGCAAAGCACTATTCATTCACATGATTGGTATTTGTAGAAAATCTGGGGCTTGATATGGTCCCCCTCTTATAGAAATTTCATCCTTGAAATTAGGACTTTCACACAGACAAACAGGGATACTATTCCCACACTTCATCTTACTCTACGGAGCATACAACTTGACAACCCTAGACATGATACAAGGATTTTTCAATCCAATTTAGACTAACACATGGACTAGGCACTCACTCACTCACTAGCAAGGTGCCTTTGATATTAAAACTAAATAATGTTTTAAGTTGCATCCAACATGTACAAATTCGTCCATCACGATATATTCACATATAGTTATATTGTAGCATGTTCGTTCATGTATAACAACCACATCAATTTCTATCACTAATTAGCTCAACAACTTTGACGGGAGCATAGGCTGCTCATTGCCAAATGGAGTATCACCTTCATTCCCTCTAGTCTAGTAAACTCTACCTCAGTTGCCACAGCTCATGATCAAGGCTTGAGAGCAATAACGTAACTTGAGAATAACTTGAAATCAAGCTCATAACAATTCAATGAGTATATATTGCCTATATAAGCGTATCATATACATCTAAGTACACACATAACAGTATAATCATACAACTGGTTTCCCTAGCAAAGCTAAGTTCTCATACTCGGTTAAGGTATTGACCGATTACATACTTAAGACATTAACCGACTTGTGACCAAGAATACTTATTAGTTCATACATTTGAGTTCTTTAAGCAAAATCCTTTGAAACTTTGAGATATGTATGATGCTTTTAAGATCTACATGATGCATATGAGATGTGTGTGATGTTTATGATATGTGCATGATGCTTATGCTATGTTTGATGCTTATGAGATGTATGTTACTTATGATATGTATGATACTTATGAGATGTATGATGCTTATGCTATGTATGATGCTTATGAGATATATGATGTTTTTGTACTTTGAGACTAAAACTATTATTGGAGTTTATAATATATTTATCACTTTGGACTGAGCACTGGGTCTAGAATGTGCTGCAGAATTAACGCGCATCTGTATCTAGAACTTTTGGATTGAGCACTGAGTCTAGAACGTGCTGTCAAATTTACGTGCATTTGTATCTAGAAACGTGCATCAAACATCCATGAGCTTGTTCAAAGTTATACATATATATTTATTTATTATTAGTTTTTCTTCCAGGGTTCCTACTAGTTATGGGGACGCATGAACTTATATAGACTTATCATCATACCATGATGTGCAACTTGTGCTTCTTTGTGATAAAAAATGCATTAACCATAATTTAACAGATGAAATTACACATGATACACATAATAACATATATATCGAAACCTAAGTCCTTAGTTTCGCAACGACTCTAAATCTACTAGACTTGTAAGACGAAAGAAAATCCTATAGTCTCGCTCAGAAGACAAATCCCTACAGAAACCTAATAACACAATGTATGACAAAGGACATACCAATACGTTGTCAACCAACACCTAGGCTAGACTCTAGCCTGATTACCACAACAACTCATAAGTCTAACTAGAAAACCATAATTATTTAAGCATTTGAAGTTCAACAACATCAAGTATTCATATAAGAATAGAGCATACATTAAGATATACACACCATAGTATAATAACATACTTAAGGTTAGCTTAGCTAGGGACCTCTTAAACCTAAGACACTAGATCAGTTGAGTTCCAACCGGTTATTGACTAGGACTAAATAATTAGTCTATACTGGGAATACAACTTTCTATTTGGCCCTAATTCATTGGTTCAAGTGTGACATCGTATTCTGATGACCTTAGAGAAACTAATACCTAGGCTCTGATACCAACTCTGTAACGCCCCAAAATCCCCCCTAAGAGTTAGGTGAGACTTTAGACGTGACTCACATAACCTGACAAATCATCCTGTAAAATATACAAGGCATATTATAGTGGAAATGAAATCAATGCGGAAGCATGAACAAAATTTTTCTTTTCTATACATTAAAAGTATTCCAAGTTCATATACAAAACATAACCAAAGTAAAGGTGGACATGCCCACCTACAAAATACCAAAATAAAAAATTCTCTCTCTTAGTAGTCGCCCTGATAAGGCCAACTATCGAAATCTCTTGCCTCCACCTGCTACTACAGGCTCTATCAAAGGCTCCTCCTCACCATAGTCCTCCTCGACCCAAGGACCAGGAGCACAAATATCAAACAGTGTACCTACCGACATTAAAATGAACGGCTGAGTATTGAAACACTCAGCGAGTACCAACTACTAGCTAACAATGATATAATACAATTCATGGCATACTGAAATTTAAATAAAGCATTCATGAGCAAGCGTGAAAACCAAATGCAAAATCTCATGCAAATCATGTGTACATAATTCGTAGCTTGTACTTGAAATTAGCTTTTCGTATTTTCCAAAACTTGCTTGTCGTGCTTAAAACCTATTCTTGTCTTGTTTTTTTCTAGTGAGAATCATGCTTATCTTATCTTATTCTTATTTGAATCATACTTGTCTTGTCTTCTCTTGTATTGTCATGTCATGCTTGTCTTGTTCTTACTTGTCATGCTTGCCTTGTGAGACAGATGTTAGTGTCCTTGTAACGACTTGTGCGCCGGGTATGTAAATACCCTTCAACGAATTCTTGAAAGCAACTTGTGAGCCGGGTATGTAAATACCCTTCAGCGAAATAGAAAAGGCACACCAACATCCTTGATTTCTTGCCTTGTTTTTTTGTGAGCCGGATGAAACATATCATCAGATATGCCCCATCCTTGACCGACCCAAAGTTCGGCTTTATCATTCTTGCTTGTCTTGTTTCTTGTGAGCCAGATGTGACATATCCTTGGATATGCCCCATCCATGACCGACCCAAAGTTTGACTTTATCATTCATGTCGTAAATCACTTGTCTTGTTCTAGATAATTTTCATTTACATATACTAGAAAATTTGATTCATGCATGCATGTGTGTTTGTACTTAACCATTTGTGAACATCATAGAGGCATGAAACAATTTAAAAGAAATCATATATCAATTCATCATTTCTATAGACATGGGAGAATTTTCAACTAAACATATAGAGGATGCTAGCAAAATTACCAAGTTAGGGAAAATCCCTAAATCGTGTTTGCATAGTCTTAGATTTAAATCTTGTAATGCGTTTTATCAAACACATAACATTCAACATTTTTATAGGCATTTCATTCATATTTGCATAGCCAATCATTTCATCAAACACCTTGAGTGCGTGTTTTATGTGTACATTGCCCTTCCCCATTTTCCATCACACAACAATCATCCACCTTCTTCATGGCATCCAAATTCGCCTAAACCATCCATGCATACCAAACATCCATACTCATTTAATATAATCTATACATTTTAGGATACATGATAGAATCAAGAAAATAGAACATGAAAGCTTGAACCCCAATCATTCTTAAGGAAAAACCTAGGTTATTACTATGTTAGCTAGAAGGGTGTACTAACCATATCTATTCCTAATCATGCATTTCATTATTTGTATCATATCAAGCTTAGTTAGTAGGAGTACTTACCTTTTGGATTGGATAAAAGATGGAGGAGGGTTGAGAAGATGAGATCCAAGCTTTGAAGAAAGGATCCAAGCTTCAAGAAGGATCACCCAAGCTTCCTTGGTCAAAAGCCCTAGCTTTTCCCTTTCTACCTTTCCAACTCTCTCAATTTCTATCTTGAGGGTTTATGAAACCCTCACCCACGAATTTGGGGGATTTATAGAGTTAGGGGTGGTCAAAGGACCTTCTTACCCTTAATGAAATGGTGAAAATTGTCCAACTAGGTAAAATCTCGGGGTGCCAGTCGACCGGCTAAGCCAAACAACCTTCAGTTGAGCCATTTTTGGCAACAATCGGCCGACCGGCCTTGAGGGGCGGTCGACATGAATTCACCAGCACCTCCCTGTTTTTTCCCGCTTGATGTTTTGACCATAACTTTTGACTCACTTATCAGATTTAGGCGATTCAACTTGAGTTGGAGTCTTCATTATAAAGGGAAACATTATGTCCCTAATGAATACATCCTAATTCTGAGTTCTTAATTAGATAAATTGGCTCTAAAGCTGACTGGTCTGAAATGGATTTTAGCAGCCCAGATTTTTTAGCAAACCCGATTTCAGAAATCCAACGTTTAACCTATCTTCAACTAAAAATCTGGAAATATGATAAACATGAACCTTGAATAAGGTTTCCATACCTTTCTAATGGTTCAAGAATCATTCGATTTTGATCAACGGTGACAAAACTAGAGCTTCTTAAAGTTGAGGATAATGTTAAGACATCGCCCTTTTCGAGACACTTAGAGTATTTTATACTCTTACTCCTTCATCCCAAATGCGCATAAACTTAAGAAAATATTATTAAGACTTTAATACCCACCATAACACATTATACACCTGAAATATATCAAAATCATGTTCTCATTATCGTTGATAACCATTCAAGTCATTACAATAGACTTTAAGCCTTAGACACTATTCACAACACTATTCACCGGATAGTGCAAGTGAATTCTCAACACTCTAAATGCCTAGAGTATGCGTTCATGCTCTTCCTTTGATCACCTAAACACTACAGCCCTTAGAGTACTTCTGCTCTTAGCTGCAACCATTTTGAACATTAAGCGGATCCGTATAGACCTAAAACAAACCAAGACTTAGGGTATTTTCCTACCCCTCGGGTTTAACACCTAGAGCATCATGATAGTCTTGTTTGAGACCCAACACACATATATCGAACCATCATTTCACTAAGAAACACCCAAGAAGATACATAGAGGCCTTGACCTCTATATGCACTATTCACTTAACACTTAGAGTATGTTTTATACTCTTTGCTTGCTTTCCCAAAGACACCTCACACCTCTTGACTTATACACTAACTCACATCATAGTAATGCCATTTTAAAACCCTCTCTCATTAACCAAACCCAACTATAATGAAGGCCTTTGGTCCTTCCAATACTAGTACCCTTAGCACTATTCAGAACACTATTTACAGTGCATGTGAACTTGGTTTTCAACCCTACGGCTCACGACATACCCAATCCTCAACTCATACAATACATATCACATGGTTTATAGAAAAATGTGTTCCCCTTAGCATTGAGCAAATGCTAAGATCACATGGAAGACCTTGGCTTGAACACACCTAGTGCAAAGCACTATTTACTCACATGATCAGTATTTGTAGAAAATCTGGGGCTTTATAGTTGGTGCACTTTTTCTATTTTCGTTGAAGGGTATTTACATACCCGTCTCATAAGTTGCTTTCAAGAATTCGCTGAAGAGTATTTACATACCCGACTCACAAGTCGTTACAAGGGCAATAACATCTAGCTCACAAGGCAAGCATGATAAGACAAGACAAGACAAGACAAGCATGATATGACAAGCAAGACAAGACACGCATGATTCTCACAAGACAAGAACAAGACAAGAATGAGTTTTAACACGATAAGCATGTTTTGAAAACACGAAAATGTATTTTCAAGAATAAGTTATGATTTATGAGCACGGGTTTTATGCAGAGTTTTTGCATATAGTCTCATGCATGTCATGGTTCTCCTGTTGATTTAAATTAAAATTGTGCATTGAATTACGTTATTACTATTGTTAGCTAGTAGCTTGTACTCGTTGAGTATTTCATACTTAGCCATACATATTGATGTCGGTAGCTACACGCTTCGACATATGTGCTCCGGGTCCTTGGATCGAGGAGGACTATGGTGAGGAGGAGCCTCACGTGGAGCCTATGGTAGAGCCTCAGGTGGAGGCAAGAGACCTAGATAGCTGGCCCTATCCTGAGGATTATTGAGAGAGAGAGAGAAAGTTTGTATGTTTTAGTATTTTGATAGGTGGGCATGTCCACCTTCACTTGTTATTTTATGTACCTAACTTGGAATAATTGTCAAGCATATAAAAAAGGAAAAATTTGGTTACGCTTCCGCATTGATGTAGCTTCCGCACTCTGTTTCATGTTTCAATTATTCTATGTTATGCCTTGTTCAGTTGCAGGATGGTTTGCCAGGTTATGTATAGTCACACCTAAAGTCTCACCTAACTCCTAGGGGAGATTTTGGGGCGCGACATAAGTGGTATCAGAGCCTAGGCATTAGAGTCCCTAGGGTCACTTGGAATTGATACCATGATTGAAACAAGGCATTAGACTTTAGAAAAAGAGTCGTATTCCAAGTATAGACTAACAAGTTAGTCTTAGTCGAAACCGGTTAGAAACCAACTGAACTTAGTGTCATAAGGTAGAAACACAAATTGTATGCTATACTATAGTTATGTATACGTCGATGTATTATTATTACATACTTAAGTAATTAAATGATTGTTAAATTGGTTATTGAATGTGTATCCAAGTTAGACTCATGTTGTGCTGTCGTTCTCAGGATTTAATCATGAGACGCGGTGTTCGGGGTCATGGATACAATACAAGGGGTAATGGAGGTGATGCTCCCTTGGGTGATGAACAACCCAACTTCACACAAGCTTTTGCATCTATAGCCGAGACTTTGGCTATGTTAGCAGCTAGGCAACCTACTACTCCTCCTCCTCCTGCCGCACTTATAGTTGCTCCTCCAAATAGAGCACAAGCAGGGATAGAGGATTTTCGGAGGATGAGGCCTCCTGTATTTTGTTGGAGCATTGATCTGTTAGTGGCCGAAGTATGGATCAGGTAGCTTGAGAAGTTGTTTTCAATATTATTTCCTACTGAGGTGGAGAAGGTCACCTGGGCCGCCTTTATACTAGAAGATGAGGCCGACCATTGGTGGAGGTCAGCGGTAAGGACTCGGGTTTGACCCGACTGGGTCAAGAGTGGACTTGGGGAGAATTTCTGGACGTCTTCTATAAGAAGTACTTCCCGGTAGGAATGAAAGAGAAGAAGGAAGTTGAGTTTATTACATTGGAGAAAGGTAACTTGTCGGTGGCCGCATACGAGGCCAAGTTCTTGGAATTGTCTAGATTTGCTCCTCATATGATAGCAACAGAGGCTATGAAGGTCCGGAAGTTCGAGAGAGGGTTGAAGGCCCATATCAAGGACATTGTCTCTATATTCAGGCATGAGACATATGCCGAGGTAGTGGACAAAGCCCAGCTAGCGAAGTCTAATTCTGAGAAATTCTTCAAGAGAAGGGGAATTGAGAGAGGTCAGTCAGTGGCTCAGCGGAGAAGAGGGCTAGGACTACTCCATACCAGCCTTCAGAGCCAGTACAGTCACAGAGGCTATATTCAGCACCATAGGCTCCTCGTTTGTTTGCTCCACAGGCTTCACGCTCGGCTACTACTTAGGCACCTCACCCCGCACTATCTCAAGCTAAGGGATATGCGCCCTCCATATACTCTTATGAGGTCTGCACTCTTTGTGGTTGGAGGCATTTGGCCGGTGAGTGTAGGAAGATTTCAGGTGGGTGCTTTCACTCTGGTGACTAGGGCCACATGATTAGAGATTGTCCCCGCCGTCAGTTGCTATCTCAGTCTCAAGGAAGTAGGCCCCTGGTTAGGCAGTCTTCTCAACAAGGCTCTTCACAAGCATCGAGGCCCTCACAGGCTACACGGTAGCCTCGCTAGGCAAATCAAGACCTAGTCTTTGCCTTGTCGAAGAGAGACACACGTGCATCTGACGATGTCATGCAAGGTATGCTAGAATGCTAAATTTTCAAGTTGTCAATGCGTGTTATTATATGATATGAGTGCTTAGGTGTATGAAATGTTACTTATACACTATATATATATAAATTCTTGTGAAATCCATTGATGTGTGTTGGCCAGGTAATGACCCTAAAGGAGGGGGGTGAATAGGGTCTATGACATATTTTGAAATTATAGCTATAAAATAATCAAAGTAATTCAGAGAATAAAAGAGAAGATCAAACACAGAAATTTGTTCACGAGGTTTAGCAATCCAGCCTACTCCCCGCCTCAAGCTATTCCAGCTAGAGGATTCACCATAATTTCTTAATCGCACAGACTCCTTCACTGGTGGAGCCTACACCTTTATAGCCTCTCTTTCAGGTTGAGACACAACCTTTACAGACCCTCCTTTAGGTCGGGTTGAAACCTGTAAGAGCACTTCCCTCTCTTGCTGAAATGAAGTAACATCTTCAATGCAAGAATCCAAGATTCTTAACTAACCTCAATAAATGAGTTGTGGATTAAAAATCCGAATTGAATGCTCCTGAAATGAGCTGAATAAGAGTGGATTACAAACTCTAATGAAATCTCAAAAATGATTGGAGTTGATTTGCTCAAACAAGATTTTGGGGATTTCTAAGTATAAGAGTGAGTGTGAAATCAATGTGAGTGTAAGAGTAATTGATAGGAGTTATTGCATTGATCAAGAGTTGTGTTTAGTTCATAAATTAACTTCTTTTATAGCACTGGATCAAATAGATCTGTTGGTGAAGCATTAAATGCATAATAGGCCTTTTAAATATAGCCGTTACAACTTTTTTTCCGTTTCAGGCTTCAATTCGTCAACGAAATTAGGTTGCCTCTTCAATTCGTCCCCGAATTATAAAGGGGTTTTTCCCAGATTGCCCCTCTAGTATGGGGTTCTTCCCCAAATAACCAGGTTTTGAAAACCCTTCTTTAAATGCCCTTATCATCTATTTTCCATAATTCAGTATTTATGAAAAGTCTTAAATACCCCAACATTGATTTTAAAAGAAAAAGAAGAAGAAGAAGAAGAGGGATTTAGGTTCGTGGATGAGAGATCTTCGTTCCCACCCCATTTCCGGCGAGAGTTCTTCGTTCCTACCCTATTTTCGGTGAGAGTTCGTTATTCCAAGAAGAAGAAGAAGACGAAGAAGAAGATATGTACATGGATGAGATGAATGAAGCTCACCCACTGCCCTCATCTTCCAAATACCCCTCCATTACCATTTATACTGATTTTGAAAGAAGAATAATAAAAAAGAAGAAGAAAAGATGAAAAAATCACAAAAATCTGAGTTTCTCGAAGTTTTTTACGCGCAGGGTCGATATAGCGCATCGACCTCGTGCATTTTATGCATTGACCCCGTGCAAAATGCATCGATCGCGTACAAAATGCACTAGGTCGATACAATGCATCGACCTCATGCATTTTATACATCGACCCCGTGCAAAATGCATCGACTGCGTACAAAATGCACTAGGTTGATGCAATGCATCAACCTCGTGCATTTTATGCATCGACCCCATGCAAAATGCATCGACCGTGTACAAAATGCACTAGGTCGATACAATCCATCAACCTCATGCATTTTATGCATCGAACCCGTATAAAATGCATTGAACTGCGTACAGAATGCACTAGGTTGATGCAATGCATCGATCTCGTGAATTTTATGCATCGACCCAGTGTATTTTATGCATCGACCCCGGGCAAAATGCATCGACTGCGTACAAAATGCACTAGGTTGATGCAATGCATCGACCTCGTATATTTTATGCATCGACCCCGTGCAAAATGCATCGACCATGTACAAAATGCACTAGGTTGATACAATGCATCGACCTCGTGCATTTTATGCATCGACCTCCTGCAAAATGCATTGATCGTGTACAAAATACACTAGGTTGATGCAATGCATTGACCTCGTGCATTTTATGCATCGACCTCGTGCATTTTATGCATTGACCCCGTGCAAAATGCATCGACCGCGTACAAAATGCACTAGGTCGATACAGTGCATTGACCTCGTGCATTTTATGCATCGACCCCGTGCAAAATTCATCGACTGTCATCTTCAAGCTTGGAAACATGACTGTAAATCGTAGAAAATGAAAAAAAACACATGTAAACACATATATAACATGAAATTTAAGGTTTTGAACCATAAATACAATGATTATAAATATTTTTCCATGAATTAATCATACATGCAATGATTTTTTTGAATTCATTTTTTTAAAACACAAGAAACCCGAAAATGAGGGTTGTTCGTCGGTTAATGACGTTTTTTCATGAAAAGAACATGGAAAGAATGCTCTTGGAACAAAGATCTCTCATCGGAAATTGGGTGGGAACGAAGTTCTCTCGTCAGAAATAGGGTGGGGACGAAGAACTCGTCGGAAATGAGGTAGGGATACCCAAAGTCTTTTTTTCAAATGATTTGGATAAAATGGGAAAAATTAGCATGTGCGAATAGTTGCACATGTGTGTGGGGGCATTTAGAGAATGGTTTTTAAAACCTGGTTATTTGGGGAAGAACCCCATACTAAAGGGGCAATCTGGGAAAAACCCCAATTATAAAACAGTGAGGACATGAAGTTTTCCTGTCTCCAATTCTTCATTGAATTCAATTCACTCTGTGAATTCGTTGATGAATTCAGAACAAAAATTCTGATTTCTGTTTTGGATCAAGCCAAGATGATGAGAATGACTTCTTAGGTCAATTGGCAATCCTTTAACATGATTTTTATGAAATTTTAGGGCCTTAGAGTGATTTTTAATTTGTGTCCTAGGCTCCTATGGTTAGTCTATATAATTTGAGCAATTCAACTTACCATGTTTTGAGGACTTCTTACATAAGTCCTAGACACTCTCAAAATAGCATAAAAATACATTTGTAAGCTTCTTGAGAGTTAATCTTGACTTGTCTTGAGTCTTGAGATTTAGCTTTGTCTTCAATGGACTCGACTTGGACTATGGGTAAAACTTGAAATCTTCAATTTTTGCTATTGAGTTGAACTTTCTCTTGGATAATTTCCATCCTTTTGCCATGATTAAAGTGCTAGCTTCATTATAATCTAAAATATTCAAGCTCTTAAATAGAATTATTAGTACCATGATTTTCATTTCATTATTGTGTTATTATCAAAATTAGTAGGGGTACCCAAGGTTGTAACCTTGAGACTAACAATGTGAACTATTTAATTACACAGGCACGTTATTAGTAAATGAATGTCTAACCCGAGTGTTGATCGACACAGGATCCACTCATTCTTTCGTCTTGCCTAGTATTGCTAAGGGATTTCCATCTGAGTCAAGTCCGTTGGAGTGTGAGTTTTCCATTGCAACTCCGGTTGGCAAGTCAGTGCTTATAGACCAGATATACAAGGGTTGTGTGGTTCAAGTGGGGCAGAATGAGTTGTTGGCCGACCTGATCATCCTAGAGTTTCAAGACTTAAGACTTCGATGTCATTCTTGGGATGGATTGGTTATCGACTCACCACGGACATGTGGCATGTTTTGAGAAGATGGTGAATTTCAGACCGGAAGGATTTAAGCCGTTTCACTTTCGAGGGTTACAAAGAAGAGATATTGGCCACTTCATAGCTCTAAGCTTAGCAAAACCGGAGGCACAAGACTCAGCCATTCCGGTTGTGAGTGAGTTCTTGGATGTATTTTCTGAGGATTTGCTTGGATTACCTCTGGATCGGGAGATCGAGTTCGCGATAGAGTTTGCTCTTGGCACAGCTCTGATTTCAAGGACGCCATATAGGATGACCCCAATATATCTTAAAGAGTTGAAGGAGCAAATCAAAGAGTTGCAACAACTTGGTTTCATCCGACTAAGTGTGACACCATGGGGAGCTTCGGTGCTCTTTGTGAAGAAGAAGGATGGGTCAATGAGGATGTACATCGACTATAGGCCGTTGAACAAGGTCACGATCAAGAATCGTTATCCCTTGCCTCGGATAGACGACTTATTTGACCAATTGAATGGAGTGAGATTTTTCTCCAAAATTGATCTTAGATCGGGTTATCATCAATTGAAGATCAAGGCCGAAGATGTTCCTAAGACTACCTTCAAGACTAGGTACGGGCACTACGAATTCCTTGTCATGCCTTTCAGTTTGACAAACGCATCGACGGCGTTCATGGACTTGATGAACCGGGTGTTTAAACGTTGTCTCAATCAATGTGTTGTGGTATTCATAGATGACATTTTGGTGTATTCCCAGACATGGGAGGATCATGATCGAGACTTTCGCCGTACTCTTGAAACTCTTCGAGAGCACCAACTATAAGCCAAGTTGAGTAAATGTGAATTTTGGTTGGAAAAAGTGACGTTTCTTAGCCACGTAGTCTCTGTGGAGGGTATTTCAGTTGATCTAGCAAAGACAGAGGTAGTGATGAATTGGGAGAGACCCAAGAGTGTTATAGAGATACGTAGTTTCCTCAGTTTGGCAGGCTACTATCAAAGATTCGTAGAGGGATTCTCTAGTTTAGCAGCACCGCTCAAGTATCTTACACAGATAAATGCTAAGTTTATTTGGAGCGACAAGTGCGAGAATAGCTTCATGGAGTTAAAGAAGCGGCTCACTACGGATCCCATCCTCACAATGCCATCTGAGAGTGGTGGTTTTGCGGTATATAGTGATGCCTCGCACGTTGGGCTAGGATGTGTTCTGATGCAGTGTAAGAATGTAATTGCCTATGTTTCAAGGCAATTGAAAGATCACAAAAAGAACTATCCTATGCACGACTTGGAGTTGGCCGCAGTGGTGTTTGTATTGAAGATATGGCGACACTATCTCTACGGGGAACAGTTTGATGTGTTCATAGATCAAAAAAGTCTGAAGTATCTGTTTTCCCAAAAATAATTGAACTTGAGGAAACAACGATGGATGAAGTTCTTAAAGGACTATGAATGCTCCATTCAATACCACCCGGGCAAGGCAAACGTGGTGGCAGATGCTCTTAGTAAAAAGCCTACTGGACTCGTGGCTCACATAATGGTGTAAGAGTGGAAGTTGTTGGTGGTTGCATCTAACCTCGACATTAATTTTAGCCTCCTACCTTTGGGCCGGTGATGGCTAATATCACTGTTAGACCTTACATCTTAGTCTAGATTCTAGAGTTACAAGGGTCGAATGCTGAGTTGCTTGCTTAGTGAGACAAGTCGATTAGCAGTGGTAGCAAGGATTTCGCCTTGCAGGATGATGAGACTATTACATTCAAGGGAAGGATATATGTCCCAGCCGATGAGGAACTTAGACGAGAAATCTTGGACGAAGCCCACCGATCCAAGTATACTATACACCCTGGGGGTACAAAGATGTATCAGAACCTCAAGGGGCATTTCTGGAGGCAGAACATGAAGAGGGAAGTGGTGGAGTATGTGTCTCGGTGCTTGGTGTGCCAGCAGGTCAAGGCCGAGCATATGAGGCCAGCAGGTCTATTGCAGCCCCTCCTTATTCCGGAGTGGAAATAGGAGAACATCTCCATCTTCATTATTGGGTTGCCACAGACAGCTAGGAACTCCAATGCTATTTGGGTCGTAGTTGACAGATTGACGAAGTCTGGTCACTTCCTTCCCTATTGGACTACGTTCAACTCGAACCAACTAGTTACATTATACATCAAGGAAGTGGTTCAGTTGCATGGGGTACCAGTGAGAATTGTTTCAGATCGGGATCCTAGATTCACTTCCAGGTTCTGGAAGAGCTTCCAGAGCGCTATGAGTTCCCGATTGGACTTTAGCATGACCTTTCATCTATAGACTGATGGGTAGACTGAAAGGGTAAACCAGGTGATAGAGGACATGCTCCGAGCCTGCATGCTAGACTTTAAAGGCAATTGGGCGGATCACTTGCCGTTGGTGGAGTTCGCCTACAACAACAGTTATCAGGCAAGCATCCAGAAGGCACATTTCGAGGCCTTGTATGGGAGAAGTTGCAGGTTTCTACTATACTGGGATGAAAGGAAAATTTTGGGTCCAGAGTTGATCGAGCAGACTACAGACAGGGTCAAGGTTATCAGGGAAAGGTTGAAGGCAGCACTGGATCGCTAAAAGAGCTATGAAGACAACAGTAGGAGAGATCTTGAATTCCTGGTTAACGATTTCGTGTTTGTCAAGATTTCTCCGACAAAGGGTGTTATGAGGTTCGGTAAAAAGGGCAAGCTCAACCCTAGATATGTGGGTCCATTTGAGATCATCACCAAAGTTGGTGAAGTCGGTTATCGGGTTTCTCTACCCACTCACATGGCGGTGGTTCATAACGTATTCCATGTTTCCATGCTTTGAAAATATATCCCGGATCCATCCCATGTCATCGTGCTTCATCCGTTACAGATTCGGGAGGATCTCACGGTAGTGGAGCAACCAATTCAGGTCTTGGATAGGCGATGTAACACCCCAAAATCCTACCTAGGAGAAATGAGACTTTGGCGATGTGACTTATACTTGAAACCATCCTGCAAAACGTGTACAAGGTATGAAAAATAGCGAACCTGAAAATTTCTTCTACATATGAGTTCTTCTAAGTGTCAACATAAATACAAGACTAAATAAAAACTACAATATATACCAAAGGTCTAACACTTAAGTTACTAACTCAAGCCTACATGAAAATCCCCAAAACAAAATCCCAAAATATATGCCACTCTCTCTCTCAAAATCAACCATAAGGCCACATGTCGAGGCCCCTATCATCTGCATGCTGATCCCCAACAAGCTCCTGCTGGACCCTAGGTTTTGTAGCACGATCATCCCACTTGAAACCTATCGAAATAACAGTTCGGCTGAGTATTGAATATTCAGCGTATACATACTACTAACTAACCATGTTACAATACATTAACATGCTATACATGATACAGTTCATCAAAATATACATGATCAGAGTGCGGAAGTTAAAACAAGATAACATTTGCATAATCTTAAAATCATACATGCAGTTCATGCTTAAACAATGCGTATTTCATATATCTTGTGAGTTCTTTCTGCATCTTTTGAAGTTCTTAACTTAAGAGATCATTCCTTTCACTTATCTTGTACTTGTTTTAAGACAGATGCTAGTACCCATACTTGGTCATAGTATACTAGCATCCTCTCATAGTCTTGTTAACTTGCTTGTGAGTTTTTTTTTATCTTGCTTGCATGGAAACAGATGACAGTGCCCGTACCTAGTCATAGTACACTAAACATCCTTCCATACTTATCTTGGAAACAGATACTAGTGCCCATACCTGGTCATAGTACACTAGGATCCTTTTATATTCTTTATTTTACTTGGAGACAGATACTAGTACCCGTACCTGGTCATAGTATACTAGTATCCTCTCGTACTTGGTGGAAACAGATGTTAATGTCCGTACTTGGTCATAGTGCATTAACATCCTTTCATACTTATCATGAAAACATATACTAGTGCTCGTACCTAGTCATAGTACAATAGGATCCTTTTATATTCTTTATTTTACTTGGAGACAGATACTAGTACCTGTACCTGGTCATAGTATACTAATATCCTCTCGTACTTGATGGAAATAGATGTTAATGTCCGTACCTGGTCATAGTACATTAACATCCTTTCATACTTATCATGGAAACATATACTAGTGCTGGTACCTGGTCATAGTACACCAACATACTTTCATATTTACTTGGGAACAAATGTTAGTACCCGTACCTGGTCATAGTACACTAACATCCTTCCATGCTTTACGTTTCTTAATTCTTTTCTTGTCTTGTTCTTGTCTCATGGAATCAATTTTGTCTTGTCCTTGGTTTCTTTCCATACACTTATACTTTTAGAAAACTCGGTCCATGTATGGCAATTTAAAAGACATCATATGGCAATTTAAAAGGCATCATACACTTATACTTTTAGAAAACTCGATCCATGTATGCATGAGTGCTTGTACTTGCAAATTTGTAAGCATAATAACAGGAAACAATTTAAAAGACATCATATGGCAATTCAACATTTCAATAGACATGTGAGAAGCTTAACTTAACATATAAAGCATGCTAGCCAAATTCACCAAGTTGGGGCGAACCCCTAAATCATTTTTGCATAGTCTTAGATTCTAAGGTCGATACATGTGTTTCATCAAACACCTTGCATACAACATTTTTCTAAGCTCTTAACTTATATTTTCTTAGGTTTGAGTTTAGTTTCCATTTGAGCATTTCATCAAACACGTGATATTCAACATTTTATTAGGCATTTATTTCATCTTTTCTTTGTCACACATTTCATCAAACATCATGGGTGCATATTTTATGCGTGCATTGCCCTTCCCCATTTTCCATCATATGTAACACATCACGTTCTCCATGGCATCAAATTTTGCCTCAACCATTCAACTATTCCCCAACATTCATAATTAATTAGTAGAATGTATCTACCTTACGGGACAAAATCCCTTTAATCTAAGGCTTGAGAAAGCTTGAGGAAGCTTGTAGAAGAGAACCCCAAGCTTGAGGATGAAGATCAAAGCTCCAATGGCACGTGAGAGTGTGATCCAAACTTGATTTGTGCTCTCCTTTTCCAAATCTAAACCCCCTCTTGAAAATCCTCAAATCTTTTCCCTTCTCTTCTAAGGTCTCTCTTTAGGTTTAGGGTAACCCAAAAACCCCCAAATCATCTCCTATTTATAGGCCAAGGGGTTGAAACCCTAAAAAAACTTGTACAAATATTCTGGTTCACGCCTACGATCGTTCGTAGGCTTCCTACGATCGATTGTAGGCTTCCTACGATCGATCGTAGGTTTTACGGTGAGTTTACCTAGTTTTCAGAACTCTACGATCGTTCGTAGCTACGATCGTTCGTAGGTCTTCTACAATCGTTCCTAGCTTTTATAGAAAGTTTCTAGATTTTTCACACTTTGGTCTTCTGGTCATAACGTTTGACTCGCTTATTGGATTTCGACGGTTAAACTTTCGTTGGACTCATAATTCGAAGAGTAGCAATTTTGTCTCTAATGGAAAAATTCTAATTTTGAGTTTTTAGTTACCTAAATGGGATCTAAGGACAACTGGTCTGGAAATGGATTTCAGTAGCCTAGATTTTCAGTATACCCAGTTTGGAATCCAACTTTTAACTCAACCCCGACTCAAAATCTGGAAAAATGATAAAAATGATCCTCAAAGAGCCTTTCCAAAAATTCAAGAATCACTTGATTCCGAGCAACGGTGATAAAACTAGAGTTTCTTAAAGTTGAAGGTATGTTAAGACATACCTTTTTAACACTTAGAACATTTTGAGTGCTTTTACACTCTTTTCCCTCAGGTCCAAAACCCTAATCACACCTCATGACTCGTTACCCCATTGGTTTGTAACCCAGCTAAGTGATCATTGAATTCAAACCAACATGCATGAGAGGCCCGGGTCTCTTTATGCTTCGCGCACTAGCACTATTCACCACACCATCCACTTACAACCCATTAAACACTTAGGATACTTTATACTCTTGCTTTTTCCCACCTTTAAAAAAAAAACCACTCAGAAGGAGTGGGGGGTTTGGCAGACCCCTACCGGTTTATTAATATAGAAAAAATATGGGGGGGACATAAAACCTTACCCCTACAAAGAAACCAAAGAGGGGTGGACATAAAACCAAACCCCTACAAATAACCTAGAGAGGGGGGGACATAAAACCTTACCCCTTCTAAAAATCAAAGAGGGGGGGGGGGGGGGGACATAAAACCTTACCCCTACACGGACACAAAATAAGGGGGACATAAAACCTTACCCCTAAAAAGAAACAACAAAACCATAATAACCTGGCTACTAGTGTTTTTTCCTAAGATTTCCTATCCCTATTTTATCAAGGTATATCAAAGTTTGGGCTTTCCTCATAATTCTATTTAGAGAAGTAAAATAATGATCCTCCATAGAATCACACCTAGAGTTAGCCAATAATCAGCCACAGCATTGGCTTCACGATAAATATGGTTGAGAGATATTCCTTCATGCAACAAAGCCCTGATTTTTTTATCCCAATACCAAATCTTCCAAGATGCTACATTTATCCCATTCCAAGAATCAACCAGACTTTTTGAATCAGATTCAATATCAATATCTTTAATATGAAGGACAAAACACATAGATAAACCATCTAAGAGAGCACGAGTTTGCAACATAATTACTGCAATTACCATAGTGAGAATGGAAGCAAGCTATAAAATTTCTAGTATAATCTCTGATAATTCCACCCCCTCTAGCAATACCAGGGTTACCTTTAGAGGTTCCATCAATGTTCAATTTATACCTACCCCGAGGAGGACACGGCCATTTCACATGAAACATCCTTCACCTATTACGAGAAAAGGGTCTTAAGGAAAAATAAGAGATAAGTCAAACCTTTTATTCTGACAAAAAGAGTCAATGTCGCAAATCTTACTTTAATATTCAGAATAAAGCCTTCCTCATGACGCAAAATAGAATCATATTTTCTTCGACATCTTTCCATCCAAATTTCCCATACTATTAAACTCGCCACAAGGATGAAAAGATTGTTATTTCTTGATAAGGCAACTCTAAACCAACGAGTTAAAGTGCACTGAATATTGTCATAATCATTGAATGGGATAAAGCACAGAGAAGAGAAGTAATGCCATATGTTAGAAGCAATCTCACTACTGACAAAAAGATGGTTCGTGCTTTCAATGGAAGATGAATTGCAGCAACAACATTTACTAGCTAGATGAATACCCAGATTTTGGATGGCTATATCAGTAGAAATAGCATGATGCATAATTTTCCAACACAAAACTCGGACTTTGGTAGGCACTATTGGGAGCCAAGTAGCTTTAGCCCAATCCAACTGATTTCTAGATGATCTCACATAATTCCAAGCAGATTGGACCGAAAAATCTCCAAAAGGAGATTTATTCCAAATATATTTATCTTCTTCATCTGAAATAGTAAAATTTCCAGCTTTAATATCATCAATAGTAGAGAGGGAAAAAAATTGGTCACCTGAGATAGGTCCGATTCACCATCCGTATGAAGAATATTAGCAATAGCAGGGCTATAAGCAAGATTTTCCAATGCTAAGTCAATAAGAGCATCATCCTTTAACCAGTGATCAAACCAAAAGTTCACTTTTAAACCATTCCCAATCAAAACTGATGTGTTAGAGAGCATATCCTGAAAAACACCACAAATAGCATTCCAAAGCTTCGAAGATCCCTGGGTAGGGATAGCATTCCAAAGCTTCGAAGATCCCCAGGTAGGGATAGCATTCCACACATGAGTTACACTGTATATAGCCTTGAAAAAGCAAACCCAAAGGCAATCCGAAGTGTAAATTTTCCAAGCTTGTTTGAACCGAAAGGCCTAAGAGAAATCTACCATCTTTCTAATACCAAGCCCTCCCTCCAAAGATGGAAGAGTACACATATTCCAGCTAACCCAGTGATGCCACTTATGAAAATCCCAGTTATTCCAAAAAAAATATGGCCATCATTTTGTCAATATTTAAAGTTATTGTAGAAGGAACATTGATACCTGAGATAATATGGAATGTGATAGAAGAGAAAACATGCTTGATCAACATTAGATGCCCACCAGCAGACAAAAATTTGCTAGTCCAACCGTCTATCCTCCTGTGGATTTTTTCTACAAGAGGGAGAAAGTGAGCAATTTTTTGCCTTCCTTTGATCAAAGGAGCTCCCAAATATGTAAAAGGGAAAATTTTAAATTGAAATCCCATATATCTTGAAATAAATCTTTTCCTAGTAGGAGCCAATTTCTCAAAGAAGTAGAGAGAGCTTTTATCTTTATTAATCTTTTGCCCAGAGAAATCTTCATACTTAGATAGGAAATCTAAGATTTTTTTAATACTTCTGTGACTACCATTGCAAAAAATGAGTGAATCATCTGCAAATAACAGGTGAGATACTACAAACCCATTTCTCCCAATATTATAACCAGATGTCTGAAGAGAAGAAATACTAGAAAGTCCTCTACTAAGAACCTCCTCAGCCAAAATAAAGAGAGCTGGAGTTAGAGAGCCACCTTGTCTTACGCCTCGCGTACTAGGGAAGAAACCATGTAATGAGCCATTTATAATCATTGAGAAATATTGGTTCTGTAAACACCCCTGAATAAGCCGAATAAAGAAGTCACGGAAGCCAAATTTCTTCAACACAGCAAAAATGAACTTCCACTCCATACGATCATACGCCTTAGCCATATCAAGCTTGATAATAATATTTCCTCCGAAGGATTTCTTATCAATATCATTCACCCTCTCTTGAGCAATGGATATATTATCAATGATGTTCCTACCTTTGATAAAACCAGACTGTTCTTCTAAAACTATTTTGGGCAGAAATTTAGCAAGACGAACTGTTAACACACGGGAGAAAATCTTGTAGAAGAAATTGCACAAGCTGATAGGTCTATAATCCGCAAATGATGAAGAATTATCTCTCTTAGCAATAAGAGCAATAGCAGTAGCATTAACCGACTTCGGAATAAACGGATTGTGAAAAAATTCTTGCACAACCATATATAAATCATTCTGAATAACATCCCAACACGAGTGATAAAAATAGCCGCCAAAACCATCCGGCCCCGGAGCACTATCTTCAGAAAGGCCAAAAACAACTTGTTTAAATTCCTCCAAAGAGGGCATAGAAATGAGTATCTCATTGTCTTCATCTGAAACCAGCCTCGGAATATACTCAAAAATATCATGATTCATGAAATTCGGAGATGACGATAACAGATGTTGGAAATAAGAAACAGCTTCATTTGCAATGTCTTGTTCATTCTCCACCCACTCACCCATATGATTCTTGATTCTATGGATAATGTTTTTATGTCTTCTATGATTAACGATCGAGTGAAAAAATATAGTATTGTTACCACCCTCTTTAATCCATTTGATTCTCAATTTTTGTTTCCAAAACATTTCTTCCTGAAGCAAAACCTGATTCAATCCTCCTTCTGAGAGTTTAAAGACTCATCAAGACTGGCATCCCAAGAATCTTGCAACTGAATCTCGGCTTCACAAATTTTTGCTTCTAAATCCTTGATTCTGATTAAGATATTTCCAAATGTATCTCTGTTCCAGGACTTAAGAGATTCTTTGAGTGTCATAAGTTTCAGAAAAAAAAAAGTAATAGGATGGGCATAGATAGGAATAGACCAGGAATCTCCAACTAACTGTTTGAAATCCGGGTGAGAAATCCACATCTTTTGAAATTTGAAAGAAGAAGGTCTTCGCACTGCACCATTGTCAACATTAAAAATGAGAGGCACATGGTCAGAATTCAATCTAGATAAATGAGATACCTTAGAATTCGGAAATTTATTGCTCCGCGCTGCATTATATAAAATCCGGTTGTGACCACCAAATTTTTCATGGACTAAATATTAGGATTGTGACCACCAAATTTTTCTTCAACATTAGAGATCACATTAAAATCACCAGCAAGTAAGAGAGGACTATTGAAGTTAGAAAGAAGTAAAGAAATATTATTCCATCAGCTCATTCTGTCTTCCCTCAATCAATTAGCATAAATAAAACCACATCTGAAATTATCCTGACTAGGCATGTGCACATCAACTATCAAGACTTGATCAAGAGAAGCAAAGCATGTAATATTCAGTCCATGTTTCCAAAGAGCCCAGATCTTCGGGTGAGATAAATAACCATGCATATTAAGCATCTTACTAAGGGATTCTATTTTCTTAGAAGCTTGCATAGGTTCCATAATAGCAATAATAGAAAGGTTGTGCAACTCCATTAACTTTTTCAATCTAGCTTTAGACGCTATATTCCCAACACCTCTAATATTCCATGAAAGAATATTAATCATGATAAACAGTAGGATTTTGAACCATAGAGATAGGAGCAAGAGCTCTAGATCGAGTGACTCTCGGAAGGAGGGATGATTTTCTTTGGCTTTTGAGTTGATTCACCTTCTAGACTTGACACAGTGCTATTCCGAAACTTAGGACAGGGAGCAAGGAACTCCTTAGCATTAGCAATAAAATTATTTTTCTTGTCAAAAGACAATATTTCAACATCATTATGAAATTCAGTAGTAGTTGAAGAAGACCATTTAATATCTTTGTAGGACCAGTTTCCCACTTAGAGTATATTTATACTCTCTTTTTGAGACTCAAAACATGTACCTAAAATCCTCACTTGACTCACCATAATACCAAGACACAATGGAAGGCTTTAGGCCTCTACACATACCATATAAGAACACTATTCACTAACACTATTCATAGCACAGTGAACTCAAATTCTAGGGTTCTACATCCTCCCACCTTATAGAAATTTCATCCTCGAAATTAGGACAATACGAAATCAAGCGGGGACACCTTTCCCACACTCAACCTTGCTCAACTGAGCACACTGATATTAGCAACACCAGTACTGCCAGGATGTGTCAATCCATATTCGATCAACACATGGGCTAGCCACCTACTTAGTGGCAAACACCCCAGTTTTTATACGCAACTAAACCCAAATCAAATGCAAGAAAATTTCCTAGCATACAAATAACATGTGAAAACATCTTGCATATTCGGCACAAAAATATCATATCATGCGAAAACCACTATTAAATGTACCTTGAACCACATCATCAAGTGCCTGAGCATCTCTTCTTGCTATGGCGAAGGCTCTGCCTTGGTTGGCCTGGCGAGGTAACTAGGTGGGCTACTGGGGCCTCGAAGCCTGAAAAGACTCCTGTTGTGTGGGCAATTGAACTAGGAGTCCACTCCCCTAGGTTTGGGACTCCGGTCGATGGCGTGGACAATCTCTAACTCAGTGTCCATGGTCACCGTACTGGTAACATGCACCTGCGAGTGCTTGATAATCCCCTGCTAAGTGCTTCCTCCTACAATAACTGTAGAACTTGGATGTAGATGTAGAAGATATGAGTTGCCCCTGTCAAGTGACTTGCGTAGTAGTAGGATGCGGAACCTGAGGTGCAATAGAATGGCTCTGCACCTGCGTAGGTCCAGCGGATTGGTATGGAGCCATTCTAGCCCTCTTCTATTATGGCTCGGAACCACAGGACTGGCAACCAACCTTGCCACTCTTTCTCATGCCACTGTCTCTCCTGCTGAAGAACTCCCTGGAATTCTTCTCGGTGATCCTTGCCTTGTTCACCACCTCTCCCCAAGTCTTCACCTGGAACAAAGAAACTCTATCTCGAATAGAGGCTCGTAACCCTCTCTCAAACTTCTTGACTCGCAAGTGCTTTGACGAGATTGGATGCTGGGCATATTTGGACAGTGTGACAAACTTGGCCTCACACTAGGCTATGCTCATCAACCCCTGCTCCAGAGTCAAAAGCTCGATTTCCTTCTGTTCCTTGACGAACTAGAGGAAGTACTGTAGATAGAACGCACCTACGAACTCTTCCCAAGTCCATGTTTCCCCTTCCTTACTGGCATCCCTCTGCCTCTTTGCAGATCTCCACCAATATTCGGCTTCACCTTCTAGCATGAAAGAAGCCCAATCCACCCTTTGTTCATCAGTGCAGTGAAGCACCTTTAATATCTTTTCCAGCTGCATGATCCAGGCCTCGACGACCATCAGATCAGTAGTCCCATGGAAGGTGGAAGGATGCAATTTCCTAAATGCCTCAAGTCCCGTAACATGGTTTACAAGAGGAGGTGTAGGAGCGGCAGTAGGCCTGGCTGCCAGCATAGCCAATGTCTCTGCTATGGAGCCCAGCACCTGAGTGAGGCCGGGCTGCTCATCCCCCGTAGGAGCATTACCTCCATTTCTCCTAGTATGGTCACCGTGACCCCGATTGCCACATCTCATGATTGAATCTTGAGAACAATAGCAAGGCATGAGTCTAACTTGGAAACCAACTTATTTCGACCCAAATTTCAACAATCACCTAATGCCCATAGGTACATAATAATACATCGAGGCATACAATCAAACAATATAAGCATACAAATAATGTTTTCTAGCGTACGACACCAAGTTTGGTTGAATTTCAACCGGTTTTGACTAACACTAGCTTGTTAATCTACACTTGAGAGCAAAACTAAGTCCTCACACTCGGGTAAGGCATTAACCAGTTACATGCTTAAGACATTAGCTGTCTTAATGCTAAGACTAGTGAGTAGTTTATACATTGGAGTTATTTAAGCAAAATCCCTTAAGTCTTTGTGACATGCATGATGCTTCTAAGATCTGCATGATGCATACGAGATGTGTATGTGATGCTTATGATATGTGCATGATGCTTATGCCATGTACGAAATGCATGCTATATATGAAAGTGCACGATGCTTATTCCATGTATGAAATGCATGCTATGTATGAAAGTGCATGATTATCCTTGGAGTTATAATGTATTTATCATTTTGGACTGAGCATTGGGTCTAGAACGTGCTGTAGAATTAACACGCATCTGTATCTAGAACTTTTGGACTGAACACTGAGTCTAGAACGCGCTATAAATAATGCGCATCTATGTCTAGAAACGTGCATCAAACATCCATGAGCTTGTCCAAAAAATATATATTTATTCCTATTATTCATGGGGATGCATGAACTTATATAGACTTATCGTCATACTATGATGTTCGACTTGTGCTTGTTTGTGATGCAATACACATTAAGCATACTTTAACGGATGGAATTTCATAAGATACACATAACAGCATATATATCAAAAATCTACTAGAATCGTAAGACAGAAGAGAATCCTATAGTCTCATTCGGAAGAAAAGTCCCTATAAAGACTTAATAACCCAATGTATGACAAAGGAACTACCCCTCCCTTGTCAACCAATACCTGGGCTAGACTCTAGCCGGAGTATCACACCACTCATGAGTCTAACTAGGAACCCGTTCCTAATTTATGGGTTTTCTCTTAGCATATAACATATAGTATACACACAACACATAGCATATAATACCTCATAACGATACAACACATGATAGTATAAGTATATAAAATATTCGGGTTCTTCTGACAAAAATAGATACTAACCTCGGTTGAAATCAACCTGTTCTAGACAAAGACTAAGTGATTAGTCTATATTTGGAATACGACTCCTAAGATGAACCTAATGCCTTGGTTTTACTCGTAGTATCGAACTCTAAACGACCCTAGAGAACCTAATACCTAGGCTCTGATACCACTTTGTGACGCCCTAAAATACCACCTAGGAGAAATGAGACTTTGGCGACATGACTTATACTTAAAACCATTCTGCAAAACGTGTACAAGGCATGAAAAATAGCAAACCTAAAAATTTCTTCTACATATAAGTTCTTCCAAGTGTTAACATAGATACAAGACTAAATAAAAACTAAAATATGTACAAAAGGTCCAACACTTGAGTTACTAACTCAAGCCTACATGAAAATCCCAAAAACAAAATCCCAAAATACATGTCACTCTCTCTCTCAAAATCAACCATAAGGCCACATGTCGAGGCCCCTATCATCTGTATGCTGATCGTCAGCAAACTCCTGCTAGACCCTTGGTTTTGTAGCACGATCATCCCACTTAGAACCTACCGAAATAACAATTCGGCTGAGTATTGAATATTCAGCGTATACATACTACTAACTAACCATGTTACAATACATTAACATGCCATACATGATATAGTTCATTAAAATATACATGATCAGAGTTCGGAAGTTAAAACAAGATAACATGTGCATAATCTTAAAATCATATTTTAAATCATATATTCAGTTCATGCTTTAACAATGCGTATTTCATATATCTTGTTAGTTCCTTATGCATCTTCTGAAGTTCTTAGCTTATGAGATCATTTTGTTCACTTATCTTCTACTTGCTTTGAGACAGTGCTAGTACTTGTACCTGGTCATAGTATACTAGCATCCTCTCATATTCTTATTAACTTGCTTGTGAGTTTCTTTTGATCTTGCTTGCATGGAAATAGATGATAGTGCCCGTACCTAGTCATAGTACACTAAACATCCTTTTATACTTATCTTGGAAACAGATACTAGTGCTTCTACCTGTTCATATTACACTAGGATCCTTTTATATTCTTTATTTTACTTGGAGACAGATACTAGTACCCGTACCTAGTCATAGTATACTAGTATCCTCTCATACTTGGTGGAAACAGATGTTAATGTCTGTACCTGGTCATAGTACATTAACATCGTTTCATACTTATCTTGGAAACATATACTAGTACCCGTATTTGGTCATAGTACACTAGCATACTTTTATATTTACTTGGGAACAAATGTTAGTGCCCGTACCTGGTCATAGTACACTAACATCCTTCCATGCTTTATGTTTCTTAATTCTTTTCTTGTATTGTTCTTGTCTCATGGAATCACTCTTGTCTTGTCCTTGGTCTCTTTCCATACACTTATACTTTTAGAAAACTCGGTTCATGTATGCATGAGTGCTTGCACTTGCAAATTTGTAAGCATAATAGTAGGAAACAATTTAAAAGACATCATCTAGCAATTCAACATTTCTATAGACATGTGAGAAGCTTAACTTAACATATAGAGCAAGCTAGCCAAATTCACCAAGTTGGGGCAAACCCCTAAATCATTTTCACAGTCTTAGATTCTAAGGTCGAAACATGCGTTTCATCAAACACCTTGCATACAACATCTTTCTAAGCTTTTAACTTATATTTTCTTAGGTTTGAGTTTAGTTTCCATTTGAGCGTTTCATCAAACACGTGATATTCAACATTTTATTAGACATTTATTTAATCTTTTCTTTGTCACACATTTTATCAAACATCATGGGTGCGTATTTTATGCGTACATTGCCCTTCCCCATTTTCCATCATACATAACACATCACGTTCTCCATGGCATCCAATTTCGCCTCAACCATTCAACTATTCCCCCACATTCATAATTAATTAGTAGAATGTATGTTCCTTATGGGACAAAATCCCTTTGATCTAAGGCTTGAGAAAACTTGAGGAAGCTTGTAGAAGAGAACCCCAAGCCTGAGGATGAAGATCCAAGCTCCAATGGTGCGTGAGAGTGAGATCCAAACTTGATTTGTGCTCTCCTTCTCCAAATCAAAACCCCCTCTTGAAAATCCTCAAATCTTTTCCCTTCTCTTCTAAGGTCTCTCTTTAGTTTTAGGGTAACCCAAAACCCCCCAAATCATCTCCTATTTATAGGCCAAGGGGTTGAAACCCCAAAAAAACTAGCACAAAAATTCTGGTTTGCATACCTACGATCGTTCATAGGCTTCCTACGATCGATTGTAGGTTTTACAGTGAGTTTACCCAGTTTTTAGAACTCTACGATCGTTCGTAGGTCTTCTACGATCGTTTGTAGCTTTTACAGAAAGTTTCTAGATTTTTCACATTTTGGTATTTTGGTCATAACATTTGACTCAATTATCGGATTTCGACAATTAGACTTGCGTTGAACTCATAATTCAATGAGGAACAATTTTGTCTCTAATGGACAAATTCTAATTTTGAGTTTTTAATTACCTAAATGGGCTCTAAATACAACTGGTTTGGAAATGGATTTCAGTAGCCTAGATTTTATGCATACCCGGTTTGGAAATCCAACTTTTAACTCAACCCTGACTAAAAATATAGAAAAATGGTAAACATGAAGCACAAAGAGGGTTCCAATACCTTTCCAAAAATTCAAGAATCACTTGATTCCAAGCAATGATGACAAAACTAGAGCTTCTTAAAGTTGAAGGTATGTTAAGACATACCTTTTAACACTTAGAACATTTCGAGTGCTTTCACACTCTTTTTCCTCGGGTCCAAAACCATAATCACACCTCATGACTCATTAACCCATAGGTTTGTAACCCACCTAGGTGATCATTGAATTCACACCAACATGCATGAGAGGCCCCGGCCTCTTTATGCTTCGTACACTAGCACTATTCACCACACCATCCACTTACAACCCATTAAACACTTAGGGTATTTTATACCCTTGCTTTTTCCCACTTAGAGTATATTTATACTCTATTTTTGAGACTCAAAACATGTACCTAAAATCCTCACTTGACTTACCATAGTACCAAAACACAATGGAAGGCTTAAGGCCTTTACACACACCATATAAGAACACTATTCATAGCACGGTGAACTCGAATTCCGGGGCTCTACAGGCGAGATCAAGTCTTGCGCAATAAGACGATCCCATTGGTCCTTGTAAATCACAACACCATTCTGCAGTAGAGGCTACATGGGAGCGTGTAGAGCCCCGGATTTTCTACAAGCACTGTTCATGTGAATGAATAGTGTCGAGGGCACTAGTATTGGAAGGGCCAAAGGCCTTTCCTATAAGTTGGGTTTGGTTAATGAGAGTGAGGGTTTCCTCATGGCTTGAGATTGATGGGAGTCGGTGTATGAATCAGGAGGTGTAAGGTGTTTTGAGAATACATGCAAGAGTATAAAAACACTCTAAGTGTCAATTTGAGCGATTTTGTAGCGGCCGGGGCCTCCCATGCATTTGGGTTGTGCCCAATGGGTTACCTTAGTTGGTTTAAGAACCTAGGGTAGGGAGTTATAAGAATGGAGTAGGGGTTAGATTCGAGGTGGATGGGTTATGAAAATACCCTTAGTATGTATGTAGAAACCCGGAACCGAGTTCCCTAGACCGAGAATAGTGCCATGAATAGTGTGTGGATAGTGCCTTGTGTGGTGTGTGTAAAGGCTTAAGGCCTTTACATTTTGTTCTTGGTAGGATGGTCCATTTTTTTCTAGTTAGTGTGTGGATTTAAGTGAGGATTGTAGGTGTGTGTTTTGAATCTTAAAAGAGAGTATAAAGATACTCTAAGTGTCTTAAAACAAGGGTATAAAGTACCCTAAGTGTTTAAATGGGTTGTAGGTGAATAGTGCTAGTGCATGAGGCATAAAGAGGCCGGAGCCTCTCATGCATGTCGGTGTGAATTTAATGATCATTGAGGTGGGTTAAAAACTTATGGAGAATGATTTATGAGATTTGAGTAGGGTGTTGGACTCAAGGGAAAAGAGTGTGAAAACACTCGAAGTGTTCTAGGTGTTGAAAATGTATGTTTCGGCATTTACCTCAACTTTAAATGGCTCTAGTTTAGTCATCGTTGCTTGGAATCGAGTGAGTATTGAATTTTTTGAAAGGTATTAGAACCCTCCTCGAGGTTCATGTTTACCAGTTTTCCAGATTCCCAGTTGGGGTTAAGTCAAACGCCCGATTTCCAAAATCGGATCTGCTACAATATGGGTTGACGAAACCTATTTGCAGATCGGTCAGCTTTAGATCCATTTTTGGAAACGTAAAACTCAAAATTAGGAGTTACATAAAACATGAAAGTTGTTCCTCTTTGAAAGAAGAATCTAACTCAAATTGAATCATCAAAATATGACCACCTAGTAAAAAGTTATGGCCAAAATACCGAAGGACGTTTTTGCAGATAAACTCGCTCGAGCAAGATCCAAACCCACTCAAACGAGATTGACCAAAATGTTGTTTTTAAGTACAGGGAGCAACCCACTCGAGCGAGATGGAGGCCCGCTCGAGCGAGATCACCCAAAAATGTTTTTTTTTAGGTTTTTGCATAAATCTAACACTATATATACCCCATTTTCGAGGGTCTATGGTTTCTAACACCTAGAGAAGGATTTTTTGAGAGAAAAATGAGGAAACTTAGGTTTCCAAAGGGGGTTTCTCTCAAGATCAAGGAAACCCCCAATTTCAATCTTCAAGCTTCTCAAGACCAAATAGGGCAGCAAGGATCGTGCAAAACTAAGGCCTTTCTAACGAGCTAAGCCACGAGGAAAGGATCACAAAGGGGATTTCTTGAGAAGAACAAGCGGATCTCGAATCCTCCATTCCAAGGCCATTCAAGCTTGGATCTTGGGTCCAAGGCATCCTCAAGTGGAGATTTGATCTCCTTAAGGTATAACACTCTACTAGATTTTCCTGTGGTGATTCTTCCTTGATTTCTAGTATGATAAGCCCTTGTTTGGATGATTGAAGGATAATAATATACCACCTAACTTAGTTATGATTCCTCTATGCAAATTAAGTTTTGATGCATGATTTTGTTTAAATAAGATGAAAGAGAAAGGTTTAGACAAAGAGAATGTGAATGCACTCTCTAAATGGCTAGTTAGAAATTCTTGATATTAAGGAGGAATGGATGGGTAATGATGAGAGAGTAGAACATTTTACTGACTCTCCATTTTGTACAAAGCTCACAAATAAAATCATGTTAGGTCTAGGGTGGATGAATGTTTTGGTTGATCTATGGCCTATGGCCTTGTATTTGTAAAATGAATGCTATGTATGATGTATTGATAAGATTTCCTTGTTTTCTCTAAATTGCATATGTATTTCGATGACTTATTAGTTTTCCCTAATTATGCATGAGGACTTGTATGATTCCTTATTTTCCTTAACTATACACCAAGCATATGCACACACCCACTACTATATGTTTGACATTTCCTCGTGTATAATGTCATTCAAACATGATTTCCCAAGATCAAACCAAGTATGAGTTACCACGAACAAGGACAAAAGCAATGTTTCAAGACCATGATCAAACATGATTCCCCAAGAACACGAATGAAACATGATTCTCCTAAGATCAAGAATAAATATGATTTCCCAAGAAGACGAAGAAGCATGATTTCTTACGACCAACACGAGTGTAATAAATCAAGGACAAACATGATCAAGAACAAGTACGACTCACAAGCAAGAATAAGGAAGTATGTTAGTGTACTATGACCAGGTACGGGCACTAGCATACATTTCCAAGACAAGACAAATGCACAAGAAATGAAAAGAAATTTCACAAGCAAGAATATGAAAGGATGCCAGTGTACTATGACCAGGTATGAGTACTATCATCTATTTCCAAGACAAGAATGAAAGGATGCCAGTGTACTATGACCAGGTACGGGCACTGTCATCTGTTTCCAAGACAAGTAATAAATGATGTTAATGTACTATGACCAGGTACAGACATTAACATCAGTGACAAGCATAAGAGGATACAAGTATACTATGACCAGGTACGGGTACTAGTGTCGCGACCCAAAACCCACCCTAGGAGTTAGAGTGAACTTTGGACGACTAATCATGGATTTTATGACTTGCTTGACAAACCAACCTGCAAAAACCCACAGAGCATATACAATAGAGGACATTAACAGCGGAAACATACTCTAACATAGCCCAGCGGAAGTCTAAACAAACCTCTATGTATATATACGAAACCAAGATTTACACAAAAGGAAACCAAAAGAAAGTGCGGACAGACCCGCCAAAATACATGAATGTAAACTCTCATCTCACCCACAGCTAATCCACTCAGAATCTACAACCACCTATTGGTAACCCTCTACTGGAGGTTCCTCCAAAGGCTCCTCGACGTACTCCTCTTCCACCCATGGACCAGGAGCACAAACATCAAATGGAGTAGCAGCTCCCTCAGAACCTGCCGACATAAGAAGTACGGCTGAGCATGGAATACTCAGCGGGTACTAAATACTAACCAACAATTATACCATAAAAATGGCACTACATAATCAGGAGCAATTCATATATGTCAAACAGAAACAATTCATATCATACAAGGAAGTAAAGCAGTTTATAATCATGCTTGTAATTCGTAGAAAACCGATAGATCCTCTTGAAAACATCGTGCACTTGACTTGACTTGAAATATCTTTTTGTACGTGAAAGCTTGTCTTGTCTATCTTGCTTGATTCTTGTATGTCGTGTCATGCCATGCATGTCATGCGTGCTTGCTTGTGATCATGTAACTTGCGAGATACTCTTGTGAGATGTACTTGTGAGATGCACTTGTGAGGGAAGGGAGACCCTTCATTATGCAATGCACTTGCGAGGGAAGGGAGACCCTTCTTTATGATATGTATGTACTTGCGAGGGAAGGGAGGCCCTTCTTCATGATATGCACTTGTGAGTGAGGGGAGACCCCTCGTGGAATGTTGGTTCTTGTCTTCTTGTGAAAAGCGAGGTAAAACATATCGTAGGATATGTCCCACCTCTAACCACGTTCTTGAAAACCTCGATAAATCATGCCATGCATGCCGTGCTCGTGGGAAACGTGTACATACTTGCATTCAAATTTAAAGATGACATTTGGGAAATTTCACAACACATATAGTATCAAGATTGAGCAATTCAATACTCATAGCATTTAGGGAAAGCAGGAAACACACTATCATGGGCCCTAGCAATATTCAGAATTTCTTAGGCATGCATTTCCTAATTCACATCTCACTTTATTCACCTTGACATTTCATCAAACATGGTGTGTTCATTATGGATTTACCCTACAACATGCTTTTCTAGATGGGTTTTACTCAAATCATACATGTATGTTCATTATTGGAACAATGCCCTTCCCCATTTGTTCATCACACACAACCATTGGCATCCAATCACCCATTCCATCTCCATTCACCATTCACCATTTACCATTCTCCATTCGCCATTCATCCATCTCATAGCACATATGTAAATGAAAGAAAATCAAAAGAAAAGAAGGGGAAAGAAGAACTATAACTAGGAGGGTAGTAAAAAGTACCGACCTTGAAGAGGTGAGGAAGAAACCCTCTTTCCAAATGACTGTGTAGCTGCTGCCCTAGCTTGGATCGCGAGCTCCACAATGCCTGAACCGAAATCTTGAAGAAAACGGGCTTGAGGTTGATCTAGGGTTTCAAAACCCCTTTGATTTCTCTCCAAAATGGAAACCCTAGGTTGGAATCGCCTTCTCCCCTTTCTCCTATTCTCTCAAACTCTCTAAGTGTCGAATGATGCCCTAAAGGCTCAGGTTAAACTCTTAAGGTAAGAGTGAACTGACCAAAAGACCGTAATACCCTTACTGGGATTTCTGCAATGACGCGAGGACCGTGAATAGTGCTGAACACATTGTGCCGTGAATAGTGCACACTCGTGGTACGGTGAACAGTGCCAACTCGTGGTGCTGTGAACAGTGCCAACTCGTGGTGCTGTGAACAGTGCCAACTCGTGGTGCTGTGAACAGTGCCAACTCGTGGTGCTGTGAACAGTGCCAACTCGTTGTGCTGTGAACAGTGCCAACTCATTGTGCTGTGAACAGTGCCAACTCGTTGTCCGTTGTGTTGTGCCTAGAGCTGAACACGTTGTCCGTTGTGAACAGTGCCGAGCCCGTTGTCACTTCGTGTTGTGCATAGTGCTGAGCCCGTAGTCCGTTGTCTTATGTACAACGTGCCCATTGTGAGCTGCACAACGTGCCCGTTGTGAACTGTACAACGGATGCACACAGTATACGTTATCAGAGTACGTTGTCTGTGCTACGTTGTCAGAGTACGACGTCAGAGCACGTCCTTAGTGCCTTCCGAGCTACGTCCTCAGTGCATAACCGAGCTACGATTTCCTACAGGTTCAGACTGTTTTGGCCAGATCTTTTGACTCGTTCATCCGATTTTGACGATTCAACTTGCGTTGTGTTCGTACTTCGAAGAGGAACAATTCTGACATTTCGAAACTTCCAAATTCTTCCTCATTTATTAATTATACCTCTTAAAAAGGCAAAATGACAACGAAAGTGTCATGTTTTAAGCATGAAAAAGTCTGGGGCTCTACAACTAGTGTCTGTCTCCAAATATGAAAGTATGCCAGTGTACTATGACCATATATGGGCACTGGTATAGGTTTCCAAGTCAAGAAATAAAGTATGCTAATGTACTATGACTAGGTACGGGCATTAGCATACGCCTCAAGATAAGTAAGAAAGATGTTAGTGTACTATGACCAGGTACAGGCTCTATCATCTGTTTCCAAGCAAGCAAGATCATAAGAAACTCACAAGCAAGTTAACGAGAATACAAGAGAGGATGCAAGTATGCTATGACCAGGTACGGGTACTGGCATCTGTCTCAAAGCAAGAACAACACAAGACAAGAAACACGATACAAGAAATATCAGGTAAACATAAAATGAACAAGACAAGCACGAACTAGACATGAAAACCATGATACACAGAGAATAAGAGGAGACAAGCATGAGATATGCAAGAATGAGATAAAACAAGCACGAACTAGACATGACAACCATGATACACGAAGACTAAGAGGAGACAAACATGATCTACACAAGAATGGGATAAAACAAGCATGAACTAGACATGACAACCATGATACACGGAGAATAAGAGGACACAAGCATGATCTACGCAAGAATGAGGTAAAACATGCACGAACTAGACACGCAATGTACACATGACAAGGAAAGATGAACAATGATGATCCTGACACGACAAGATCTAAGACAAGACTATTATGATCCTTTCAAGGGCAAGACAAGGTAAAATGAGTTCTACTAGTCAAAGATCCAGACAAGAATCAAGGCTTATAAAATTGTATTATGCTGACGTACTCTGATTATTGTTATTGATTATGCTATTTAGATTGTGAACTGCTTTAATGCATATGTAATGTGAAGTTCATAACATGGTTAGTTAGTATTTTGTACACACTGAGTATTCCATGCTCAGCCATACATTTTATGTCGGCAGGTTCATTCAACATTGTATCCCAGGGCATTAGATTGAGATGGATTATGGAGGGCAGGAGCCTTCTTGGGATGTTTTCTTGATGATGATAGGGGTCTTGACCTATGACCTTATGGTTGAGTGATGTAGAGGGAGAGACATTTATTTTGGGTTTTATTTATGGGGATATTTGTATCAGTTTGAGTTGGTAACTCATGTCAAGGATTTTATGTATATGTCTTAGTTTATATCCAGTAATTGTAAATGATTAAACATGGAATACAGTTAAGTTATTAAAGAAATTTTTAGTTCGCTATTTAGCATGCCTTGTATACTCTTTGCAGATGATTTTAAGTGTAAGTGACGTCTCCATAGCCTCATAACTCCTAAGGGGGAATTTGGGGCGTTACAAAGTGGTATCAGAGCTTAGGCATTAGAGTCCCTAGGGTCACTTAGAACTTATACCATGATTGAACAAGGCACTAGGGTCATCTCATAAAGTTGTATTCCAAATATAGACTAAGAAATTAGTCTAAGTCAAAACCGGTTGTAAACCGACCGAACTTAGTATCCTACGCTAGGAACACAGTTCTATGTTATACCATTGTTATGTATAACTTGAATGGATAGTTCGATGCTTAGTAAATATCAAGCAATTGTTAAATTGATTAGTGAATGGGTATCCAAGTTAGACTCATGTTGTGTTATCGTTCAACCAAGGCCATTCAAGCTTGGATCTTTGGTCCAAGGCATTCTCAAGTGGAGATTTGATCTCCTTAAGGTATAACACTCTACTAGCTTTTCATGTGGTGATTCTTCCATGATTTCTAGAATGATAGGCCCTTGTTTCGATGATTGAAGGATAATAATATACCACCAAACTTAGTTATGATTCCTCTACGCATATTAAGTTTTGATGCATGATTTTGTTTAAATAAGATGAAAGGGAAAGGTTTAGACAAAGAGAATGTGAATGCACTCTCTAAATGTCTAGTTAGAAATTCTTGATATTAAGGAGGAATGGATGGGTAATGATGAGAGAGTAGAACATTTTACTGACTCTCCATTTTGTGCCAAGCTCACAAATAAAATCATATTAGGTCTAGGGTGGACGAATGTTTTGGTCGATCTATGGCCTATGGCCTTGTATTTGTAAAATGAATGCTATGTATGGTGTATTGATAAGATTTCCTTGTTTTCTCTAAATTGCATATGTATTTCGATGACTTATTAGTTTTCCCTAATTATGCATGAGGACTTGTATGATTCCTTGTTTTCCTTAACTGTACACCAAGCATATGCACACACCCACTACTATGTGTTTGACATTTCCTCGCATATGATGTCACTCAAACATGATTTCCCAAGATCAAACCAAGTACGAGTTACCACGAACAAGGACAAAAAAAATGTTTCAAGACCATGATAAAACATGATTCTCCAAGAACACGAATGAAACATGATTCTCCTAAGATCAAGAATAAATATGATTTCCCAAGAACACGGACAGGCATAATTTCCTACGACCAACAGGAGTATAATAAATCAAGAACAAACATGATTCTAAGATCAAGAGCAAGTATGACTCACAAGCAAGAACAAGGAAGTATGTTAGTGTACTATGACCAGGTACGGGCACTATCATACGTTTCCAAGACAAGACAAATGCACAAGAAATAAAAAGAAATTTCACAAGCAAGAATATGAAAGGATGCCGGTGTACTATGACCAGGTACGGGCACTGTCATTTGTTTCCAAGACAAGTAATAAAGGATGTTAATGTACTATGACCAGGTACGGACATTAACATCAGTGACAAGCATGAGAGGATACTAGTATACTATGACCAGGTCCGGGTACTAGTGTTTGTCTCCAAATACGAAAGTATGCCAGTGTACTATAACCACGTTCGGGCACTGGTATAGGTTTCTAAGTCAAGAAATAAAGTATGCTAATGTACTATGACCAGGTATGGGCATTGGCATACGCCTCAAGATAAGTTAGAAAGATGTTAGTGTGCTACGACCAGGTACGAGCACAATCATCTGTTTCCAAGCAAGCAAGATCATAAGAAACTCACAAGCAAGTTAACGAGAATACAAGAGAAGATGCTAGTATACTATGACCAGGTACGGGTACTGGCATCTGTCTCAAAGCAAGAACAACACAAGACAAGAAACACGATACAGGAAATATCAGGTAAACATAAAATAAAAATGACAAGCACGAACTAGACATGACAAACATGTTACACGGAGAATAATAGGAGACAAGCATGATCTACGCAAGAATGAGATAAAACAAGCACGAACTAGACATGACAACCATGATACACGAAGACTAAGAGGAGACAAGCCTGATCTACGCAAGAATGGGATAAAACAAGCACGAACTAGACATGACAACCATGATACACGGAGAATAAGAGGAGACAAGCATGATCTACACAAGAATGAGATGAAACAAGCACGAACTAGACACGCAATGTACACATGACAAGGAAAGATGAACAATGAGGATCCTGACACGACAAGAACTAAGACAAGACTATTATGATCCGCTCAAGGGCAAGAAATGGTAAAATGAGTTCTACTAGTCAAAGATCCAGACAAGAATCAAGGCTTATAAAATTGTATTATGCTTACGTACTCTGATTATTAATATTGATTATGCTATTTAGAATGTGAACTACTTTAATACATATGTAATGTGAAGTTCATAACATGGTTAGTTAGTTGTTTGTAGACGCTGAGTATTCCATGCTCAGCCATACATTTTATGTCAGCAGTTTCATTCGACATTGTATCCCAGGGCATTAGATTGAGATGGATTATGGAGGGCGGGAGCCTTCTTAGGACTTTCTTGAGGATGATTGGGGTCTTGACCTATGACCTTATGGTTGAGTGATGTAGAGGGAGAGACATGTATTTTGGGTTTTATTTATGGTGATATTTGTATCAGTTTGAGTTGGTAACTCATGTTAAGGATTTTATGTATATGTCTTAGTTTATATCCAGTTATTGTAAATGATTAAACATGGAATACAGTCAAGTTATTAAAGAAATTTTCAGTTCACTATTTAGCATGCCTTGTATACTCTTTGCAGATGATTTTAAGTGTAAGTGACGTTGCCAAAGCCTCGTAACTCCTAAGGGGGATTTTGGGGCATTACAGAGTGGTATCAGAGCGTAGGCATTAGAGTCCCTAGGGTCTCTTAGAATTGATACCATGATTGAACAAGGCACTAGGGTCATCTCACAGAGTTGTATTCCAAAAAAAGACTATGAAATTAGTCAAAGTCAAAACCGGTTGTAAACTGACTGAACTTAGTATCCTACGCTAGGAACACAATTCTATGTTATACCATTGTTGTGTATAACTTGAATGGATGGTTCGATGCTTAATAAATATCAAGCGATTGTTAAATTGATTATAGAATGGGTATCCAAGTTAGACTCATGTTGTGTTATCGTTCTCAGGAGTAAATCATGGGATGCGGTGCACGGAGTCGTGGATACAATACCAGAGGTAGTGAAAGTGATGCTCCCTCCAGGAATGAGCAACCCGACTTTGCGCAAGCTTTCGCATCAATAGCCGAGACCTTGGCTATGTTAGTAGCAAGGCAACCTACCACTCCTCCTTCAGGTGCCGCTCTTATAGCTGCTCCTCCAAATAGAGCACAGGGAGGAATAGAGGCTTTTAGGGGGATGAGGTCTCCGGTCTTTTGTGGGAGTATTGATCCGTTAGCCGCCGAAGCATGGATCCGGCAACTTGAAAAGATATTCTCAGTGTTGTTGCCTACTGAGGCAGAGAGGGTCACCTTGGCCACCTTTATGCTTGAAGGTGAGGCCGACCATTGGTGGAGGTCTACTGTAAGGACCCGGGATTTGACCTGACAGGGTCAAGAGTGGACTTGGGGAGAGTTTTTGGACATTTTCTAGGAGAAATATTTCCCGATAGGAATGAAGGAGAAGAAAAAAGTAGAGTTTATTACCTTGGAGCAAGGTAACATGTCGGTGGCATCTTATGAAGCTAAGTTCTTGTAGCTATCTAGATTTGCTCCTCATATGATAACTACCGAGGCTATGAAGGCCTGAAAATTTGAAAGGGATTAAAGCCATACCTCAAGGATCGAGTCTCAATGTTTAGTCATGAAACATATGCGGAGGTAGTGGACAAGGCTCAGCTAGCCAAGTCTAATTCTGAAGAATTCTTCAAGAAAATGGGAATAGAGAAAGGCCAGTCCAGTGGCTCAACACAACCGGAGAAGAGGGCTAGAATGATTCCTTACCAGTCCTCTGGACCTACGCAGGCTCAAAGCCATTCTATTGCACCTCAAGCTTCTCGCCCTACTACTACGCAGGTCACTCGACATGAGAAGCCCACATCGACTGCATCTATGATTGAGTTCTGTAGCTACTGTAGGAGAAAACATTTAGCTGGGGATTGTCGAGTGCTCACAGGTGCATGTTACCGTTGCGGTGACCAGGGACACCAGATTAGGGATTGTCCACACCGACAAACACCTCCCCAGACCTTGGGAAATTGGCACCCAGTTAGCCTACCCAAGCAACAGAAGTCTTTTCAAGCTTCAAGGCCCCAGCAATCCACAAGGCCGCATCGCCAAGCTAGCCAGGGGCAAGCCTTTGTAATATCAGGGTAGGATGCTCAGGCACCAAATGATATAGCATAAAGATATGAGAGAGAGGAGAAAATTTTTTTTAGAAGGAAATGCATTTTGTGTTTTGTCATAGGCAATCAGTTGCCCTATGTATGTACTTATGCCACCTTATGTTATAAAGTTTTCTAGCTGTTGGATTGATGTTTCGTTTTATGAGAAAACCTAAGTGCCTTGCCGACAAGTGAGTGCCTAACCTTATATTGATCAATGAAGGATTAGCATATCATTCAGTAGGCATGGTTAAGCGTGGGAAAGTATCCTCGTTTGATTTAGTAGCGTCCTAATTTCGAGGACGAAATTCCTGTAAGGGGGGAAGGATGTAGAGCCCATGATTTTCTACAAGCACTGTTCATGTGAGTGAATAGTGTCGAGGGCACTAGTATTGGAAAGGCCAAATGCCTTTCCTATAAGTTGGGTTTGGTTAATGAAAGTGAGGGTTTCCTCATGGGTTGAGAGTGATGGGAGTTGGTGTATGAATCAAGAGGTGTAAGTTGTTTTGAGAATACATGCAAGAGTATAAAAACACTCTAAGTGTCAATTTGAGCGATTTTGTAGTGGCCGGGGCCTCGTATGCCTTTGGGTTGTGCCCCATGGGTTACCTTAGTTGGTTTAAGAACCTAGGGTAGGGAGTTATGAGAATGGAGTAGTGGTTGGATTCGAGGTGGATGGGTTATGAAAATACCCTTAGTATGTATGTAGAAACCCGGAACTGAGTTCCCTAGGCCGAGAATAGTGCCATGAATAGTGTGTGGATAGTGCCTTGTGTGGTGTGTGTAAAGGCTTAAGGCCTTTACATTTTGTTCTAGGTAGGATGGTCCATTTTGTTCTAGTTAGTGTGTGGAGTTAAGTGAGGATTGTAGGAGTGTGTTTTGAATCTCAAAAGAGAGTATAAAGATATACTAAGTTTCTTAAAACAAGGGTATAAAATACCCTAAGTGTTTAAATGGGTTGTAGGTGAATAGTGCTAGTGCATGAGGCATAAAGTGGCCGGAGCCTCTAATGCATGTCGGTGTGAATTTAATGATCACTGAGGTGGGTTAAAAACCTATGCAGAATGATATATTGGATGTGAGTAGGGTGTTAGACCCAAGGGAAAAGAGTGTGAAAACACTCGAAGTGTTATAGGTGTTGAAAAGGTATGTTTCGGCATTTACCTCAACTTAAAAGGGCTCTAGTTTAGTCATCGTTGCTCGGAATCGAGTGAGTATTGAATTTTTGGAAAGGTATTAGAACTCTATTCAAGGTTCATGTTTACCATTTCTCCAGATTCTGAGTCGGGGTTAAGTCAAACGCCCAATTTCCAAAATTGGATCTGTTGCAATATAGGTTGACGAAATCTATTTTCAAATGACTCGGTTTTGGATCCATTTTTGGAAAAGTAAAACTCAAAATTAGGAGTTATATAAAAGACAAAACCTGTTCCTCTTCAAAAGGCAAATCCAACGCAAGTTGAATCGTCAAAATCTGACCACCAAGTCAAAAGTTATGGCCGAAATACCAAATGACATTTTTGCAGACAAACTCGCTCGAGCGAGATCCAAACCCGCCCGAGCGAGATTGACCAAAATGTTGTTTTTGAGTACCGGGAGCAACCCGTTCAAGCGAGATGGAGGCCCGCTCGAGCAAGATCACCCAGAAATGTTTTTTTAGGTTATTTCATAAACCTAACACTATATATACCCCATTTTCGAGGGTCTAAGGTTTCAAACACCTAGAGAAAGATTTTTTGAGAGAAAAAGGAGGGAACTTAGGTTTCCAAAAGGGGGTTTCTCTCAAGATCAAGGAAATCCCCAATTTCAATCTTCAAGCTTCTCAAGACCAATTAGGGGAGCAAGGATCGTGCAAAACCAAGGTTTTTCTCACGAGCTAAGCCACGAGGAAAGGTTACAAAGGGGATTTCGTGAGAAGAACAAGCGGAGCTCGAATCCTCCATTCCAAGGCCATTCAAGCTTGGATCTTGGGTCCAAGGCATGCTGAAGTGGAGATTTGATCTCCTTACGGTATAACACTCTACTAGCTTTTCATGTGGTGATTCTTCCATGATTTCTAGTATGATAGGCCCTTGTTTGGATGATTGAAGGATAATAATATACCACCTAACTTAGTTATGATTCCTCTATGCATATTAAGTTTTGATGCATGATTTTGTTTAAATAAGATGAAAGGGAAAGGTTTAGACAAAGAGAATGTGAATGCACTCTCTAAATGGCTAGTTAGAAATTCTTGATATTAAGGAGGAATGGATGGGTAATGATGAGAGAGTAGAACATTTTACTGACTCTCCATTTTGTGCAAAGCTCACAAATAAAATCATGTTAGGTCTAAGGTGGATGAATGTTTTGGTTGATCAATGGCCTATGGCCTTGTATTTGTAAAATGAATGCTATGTATGGTGTACTGATAAGATTTCCTTGTTTTCCCTAAATTTCATATGTATTTCGATGATTTATTAGTTTTCCCTAATTATGCATGAGGACTTGTATGATTCCTTGTTTTCCTTAACTGTACACCAAGCATATGCACACACCCACTACTATGTGTTTGACATTTCCTCGCGTATGATGTCACTCAAACATGATTTCCCAAGATCAAACCAAGTATGAGTTGCCACGAATAAGGACAAAAACAATGTTTCAAGACCATGATCAAACATGATTCCCCAAGAACACGAATGAAACATGATTCTCCTAAGATCAAGAATAAATATGATTTCCCAAGAACACGAACAAGCATGATTTCCTACGACCAACACGAGTATAATAAATCAAGAACAAACATGATTCTGAGATCAAGAACAAGTACGACTCACAAGCAAGAATAAGGAAGTATGTTAGTGTACTATGACCAGGTATGGGCACTAACATATGTTTCCAAGACAAGACAAATGCACAAGAAATGAAAATGAATTTCACAAGCAAGAATATGAAAGGATGCCAGTGTACTATGACCAGGTACGAGCACTGTCATCTATTTCCAAGACAAGAATGAAAGGATGCCAGTGTACTATGACCAGGTACGGGCACTGTCATCTGTTTCCAAGACAAGTAATAAATGATGTTAATGTACTATGACCAGGTACGGACATTAACATTAGTGACAAGCATGAGAGGATACTAGTATACTATGACCAGGTACGGGTACTAGTGTCTGTCTCCAAATATGAAAGTATGCCAGTGTACTATGACTAGGTACGAGCACTGGTATAAGTTTCCAAGTCAAGAAATAAAGTATGCTAATGTACTATAACCAGGTACGGGCATTAGCATATGCGTCAAGATAAGTAAGAAATATGTTAGTGTACTATGACTAGGTACGGGCACTATCATCTATTTCCAAGCAAGCAAGATTATAAGAAACTCACAAGCAAGTTAACGAGAGTACAAGAGAGGATGCAAGTATACTATGACCAGGTACGGGTACTGGCATCTGTCTCAAAGCAAGAACAACACAAGACATGAAACACGATACAAGAAATATCTGGTAAACATAAAATGACCAAGACAAGCACGAACTAGACATGACAACCATGATACACGGAGAATAAGAGGAGACAAGCATGATCTACGCAAGAATGAGATAAAACAAGCACGAACTAGACATGAGAACCATGATACACGGAGAATAAGAGGAGACAAGCATGATCTACGCAAGAATGAGATAAAACAAGCACAAACTAGAACATAATGTACACATGACAAGGAAAGATGAACAATGATGATCCTGACAAAACAAGGACTAAGACAAGACTAATATGATCCGCTCAAGGGCGAGACAAGGTAAAATGAGTTCTACTAGTCAAAGATCAAGACAAGAATCAAGGCTTATAAATTAGTATTATGCTTATGTACTCTAATTATTTTTATTGATTATGCTATTTAGATTGTGAACTGTTTTAATACATATGTATTGTGAAGTTCATAACATGGTTAGTTAGTAGTTTGTAGACGCTGAGTATTCCAAGCTCAGCCGTACATTTTATGTGGGCAGGTTCATTCGACATTGTATCCCAGGGCATTAGATCGAGATGGATTATGGAGGGCAGGAGCCTTCTTGGGTGTTCTTGAGGATGATAGGGGTCTTGACCTATGACCTTAAATGATTAAACATGGAATACAGTCAAGTTATTAAAGAAATTTTCAGTTCACTATTTAGCATGCCTCGTATACTCTTTACAGATGATTTTAAGTGTAAGTGATGTCGCCCAAGCCTCGTAACTCCTAAGGGGGATTTTGGGGCGTTACAGAGCGTGAGGCCGAGGTTAAAGAAAAATACCCTCATCTGTTTGTTTAATTTCCTTGTTGGTTTGATGTCTTTTTGTTTTGTTGTAGCTCCTCGAATCGTCCTATTTCGGAGACGAAATTTCTGTAAGGGGGTGGGGAGGATGTAGAACCCCAAAACTTTAAGGTATAGCCTATGAATAGTGTCAATAAATAGTGTCTCAAGGCTTGAAGCATTTTGTATGTTCAATACTTTGATTCATGAAAATGAGAAAATGAGGCTTCAACTATGTTGAGGTGTATGGAGTATGTTCTAAGGTCCGAAGGACTCTTGAAATTTTTAAAGAAACAGAAAGACTTAAGCCAATGAGAAAGAAAATGAGAAAAGAAGAAAATTAGGAGAAAACAGGGGTGACCGTTCGAACGGTTCCCTGACCGTTCGAACGATCCCGGGAAATGATGAATAAAACATCAGTATTGGAGGACAGTAGCTTTAACCATTCGAACGGTTCTATGAACATTTGAACGATCCCAAAAAATATGGAATCAGAATTTTGGAAACCAAAACAGTAAGCAAAACCGTTTGAACGGTCTCACACAGTAAAGTCGTAAATAGCCCAAAAATCAGGATATTTAGGGTTTCTCCCCTCTTGGCTTATAAATAAGGACCCAATCCGTGGGTCTTAGGTTACAAACACGTAAGTAAGGGTTAGAGAGAGAAAGGGGAGAAGATGTCATGACCCAAAATACCCCTAAGAGTTAGGAGACTTTGGCAATGTGACCGCCGTGTCATGCCATCCTGTCATGACACATAAGGCGTACATAACATCCTGCAAGGGCATACAAGGCAAGTTAAAAGGGGAACTTGAAAATTTCTTCTTAACAGTGTATTCTTCCACGTGCTAATATAAACAAAATACTAAATGATAACTAAATCTGTATACAAGGTCTATTACTTGAGTTATCAACTCAATTTCAATACAAAAACTCCCAGTAGATCAACCCAAATACATGTCTCTCCCTCTCATCACTTACCCATCATTGATGACTGCCCATTAGCTTCTCGGCATACTCCTCCACGATCCTTGGTTCAAGAGCACAACCACCTAACCTGTGACCTGCTGAAGATAACAACTTCGACTGAGCATTGAATACTCAGCGTCTACCAACCACTAACTAGCAGGGCTATGACATCAAAATAGAATACATGTGCGTAGAATCTTAAACAATTCATATGTATACTTTAATCAGAGTGCGGAAACCATACTTTAAATCTTTACTTTCAAAACCTTACATCTTTGAGCAAAACCAATACTTAGAACCAAATCATACTTTGAGCGAACTGTACTTTTTCAAAAATGTACTTTGAGATCATTCTTTACAAAACATACTTAGAGTTCTTTCCTTAAAAACATTCTTTACAAGGGTTTATCACATAGCCTTGTCAAAATATCATTTCTTTCAAAACATACTTTACAAGGGAATATCACATATCCTTTTTCCAAAACTTACTTTACAAGGGGATATCACATATCCTTTTTCCAAAACTTACTTTACAAGGGGATATCATATATCCTTTTTCCAGAACATACTTTACAAGGGGATATCACATATCCTTTTTCCAAAACTTACTTTACAAGGGGATATCACATATCCTTTTTCTTATTCAGCTTTATCAGGGGGCATCACATACCCTTTGTCAGAATCACATACTTTACAAGGGAGCCTCACATACCCATTATTCTTATTCAGCTTTATCAGGGGGCATGTAAATACCCTTTGTTCGAATCCACTTTCTCAGGGGGTATGTAAAATACCCTTTTTCCGAACCACGCTTTACAAGGGGGTGTCAAATACCCATTTCATGAATCATACTTTCCAACTTTCTCAGGGGGTATGTAAATACCCTTGTTCGAATCCACTTTCTCAGGGGGTATGTAAAATACCCTTTTCCGAACCATGCTTTACAAGGGGCTGTGAAATACCAATTTCATGAATCATACTTTCCAACTTTCTCAGGGGGTATGTAACTACCCTTGTTCGAATCCACTTTCTCAAGGGGTATGTAAAATACCCTTTTCCGAACCATGCTTTACAAGGGGGTGTCAAATACCCATTCCATGAATCATACTTTCCAACTTTCTCAGGGGGTATGTAAAATACCCTTTTCCGAACCATGCTTTACAAGGGGGCATCAACATACCCTTCATTCTTTCCAGCTTTACAAGGGGGCATGCAAATACCCTTTTCAGAAACTTCACTTTACAAGGGGGTATCCATTACCCTTCATCAAAACCTTTCACTTTAATGGGGGTATGTAAATACCCTTTTCAAAACCTTACTTTACCAATCTTCTTTGAAAACCATACTTTAAAGGGGTATCAAATACCTTTTCAGAAATCTTACTTTAAAAGGGGGTCTCCAATACCCTTCATTTGAAAACATACATTATAATTCTTTACAATTCTTTATGAGGAGGGATTGATTACCCTTTTGTCGAAAATCATTCTTTACAAGCTTACAAGGAGGGAGTAATTACCCTTTGTTTCAAAAATCATCTTTGAGTACTTAACACTTATAGAAAAACTCCTTTTTCAATTTTCCTTTACTTATACCAAACTCATCACATGTTTAAAACCCCACAATTCCATACTTTTCATCAAAATCAAACCCTTTTTATCATTTGATGATAATAAACCAACTTTCATAAGAAAAACCATCTTTTATACCTCACTTTTACCAAAAACATGCTTTACATAATACTTTCAATACATAAATCACAACAAAGATAGTTAGTAGAGGGTATCTACTTATGAAATCAAAACAAGGCAATTTAGTAGAAGGTATGTACTTTTCAAAACCGAATCCCTACGGTTTATAGCTTGTGAATACTCCTTGGTAGCAAGATCCAAGCTTAGGAAGAAAGCTTGAAGTGAAAAATCAACTCCACTTAATCACTAGCACAAAGCCTAGAAGAACCCAAGCTCTTCTCCCTCTTTTCCTTCAACTTTCTCTCAAAAATCTACTCTCTAGGGTTCTTGTAACCCTACCCACGAAATTGTGGTTTATATAGGCCAAGGGGTGAGGCCAAAGACCATTACACCCCCTAAATATCTGAAGGAGTTGGTTCCAAGGCCAAATCATGCACCAAGGATCTATCCGTCATGAGCACGGACAGATCCTTTGAAAAACCCTTCTCTGGCCAAAAGAACCATACAAAATTGGGGTTGATAGATCGATCGATCATGAGGATGGATAGATCCATCAGTGTATGGGATTGAAGGATCTATCCTCCCCAAACTAGATAGATCCTTCACTGTTCATTCCTTCATTTTCCCGGCTGTGGTATTTTGACCATAACTTTTGACTCAATGATCTGATTTTGACGATTCAATTTGTGTTGAATTCTACATTCAAAGGAGAACAACTTTTATGTTTTACACAACTCCTAATTCTTCTTTCTTCATAGTCCAAAGTTGCTATAAAGCTGACTGGTCAGGAATTTCAGCAGAAAATTTCCTAAAACCCACTTTTCACCTTGCTTCGATTCACAATTGGAAAATGTGATAAACATGCACCTCGAAGAGGATCTTGATATCTTTCTAATGGCTCAAGAAGCACTCAATTCCGATTTCGGATGAGAAAACTAGAGTTCTCTCAAGTTGAGGGAATTTCTCGACATCCCTCTTTGCAACACTTAGAGTATTGTATACTCTTGTTTTATTTTCATCCCTACGCCCTAAAAACTTTCCACACATATTTTGTCTCATTTGAAACCCCTTTTCATTTTAAAAAACGAAGCCATCATCCCATTAAGGGTTTAGGCTTGGAAAAAGCACTATTCATAGCACTATTCACACACTATTCACCACACTATTCACAGCCTAGTGAACTCGGTTCCGGGAGAAGATCTAGGGTTCTAAAGAGGGGTTTTGTTGGAGATCAAGGAGGAGCTCAAATCCTCACTTCTCAAGCTTCCACGAGCTTGAATCTTCTTTCTCGAGCGGGGATCTCTTATTCTAAGCTCAAGTTTATGTCCAAACATCCTTTCAAGCTAAGATTTAGTCTTAGCAAGGTTATATACTCTTCTAGTTTGGCTACGTAATAACCTAGGTTTTCTTTAAGAAATGCATGTTCGATTTGAGATTGCATGTCCCTTTTTCTTAAACCTATGATATCTCCTAAATGCATAAATTAAAGTAAATGATTTTGGATGTGTGGGATGAATGGATAGTGAGGCGAATTTGGATGCCATGTAGAAGGTGGATGATTGTTCAATGATGGAAAATGGGGAAGGGTAATGTACACATAATGAATACACTCAAGGTGTTTGATGAAATGCTTGACTATGAAAAACATGAATAAAATGCCTACAAGAACGTTGAATGCTAGGTGTTTGATAAAATGCGTGTGCAAGACTTAAACCTAAGACTATGCAACATGATTTAGGGAGTTTTCCCAATTTGGTACTTTTGATAAAATGCTCTATATGTTTCCTTAAATTCTCACATGTCTATAGAAAGTTGAATGCCATATAATGTTCTTTTAATTGTTTCATGTCATTATGGTTGCCATAAATTGTTAAGCACAAGCACGCATGCATGCATGAACCGAGTTTTTATGTAACTATATGAAACACAACCACGAACAAGGCAAGTGATTTACGACACAAATGACAAAGCCGAACTTTGGGTCGGTCAAGGATGGGGCATATCCAAGGATATATGGCTCACAAGAAAACAAGACAAGCAAGAATGATAAAGTCGAGCTTTGGGTCAGTTAAGGATGGGGCATATCTAAGGATATGTCACATCTGGCTCACAAGAAAACAAGACAAGTAATCAAGGATGTTGGTGCACATTTTCTATTTTCGTTGAAGGGTATTTACATACGCCTCACAAGTTGCTTTCAAGAATTTACTAAAAGATATTTACATACCCGGCTCACAAGTTATTACAAGGGCACTAACATCTGGCTCACAAGGCAGGCATGATAAGACAAGACAAACATGACATGACAAGCAACACAAGACACGCATGATTCTCACAAGACAAGAACAAGAAAAGAATGAGTTTTAACACGATACGCAAGTTTTGAAAACACGAAAATGTATTTTCAAGAATAAGTTATGATTTATGAGCACGGGTTTTATGCGGAGTTTTTGCATGTAGTCTCATGCATATCATGGTTCTCCTATTGATTTAAATTGAAATTTGAATTACGTTATTACTATTGTTAGCTAGTAGCTTGTACTCGCTGAGTATTTCATACTCAGCCGTACATATTGATGTCGATAGGTACACGCTTTAACATATGTGCTCCGGGTCCTTCGATCGAGGAGGACTATGGTGAGGAGGAGCCTCACGTGGAGCCTATGGTAGAGCCTTAGGTGGAGGCAAGAGACCTAGATAGCTGGCCATATCTTGAGGATTATTGAGAGAGAGAGAATCTGTATGTTTTAGTATTTTGATAGGTGGGCATGTCCACCTTCACTTGTTTTGTTTTGTACCTAACTTGGAATACTTGTCAAGCATATAGAAAAGGAAAAAATTAGTTACGCTTCCGCATTGATGTAGCTTCCGCACTCTGTTTCATGTTCCCATTATTCTATGTTATGCCTTGTTCAGTTGTAGGATGGTTTGCCAGGTTATGTATGGTCACACCTAAAGTCTCACCTAACTCCTAGGGAGGATTTTGGGGCGCGACACTACTGGAACCTATAATTCCAACAATCCCCCCAGCAGCTATGCTGGGTATGCTCGAACCTGCGACCTCGCTCTGATACCACTTGTTACTTAAAGAGTTTATCACTACACCAAAAACCGGAACTTGCTGAGTGCCCAGATAGGCAGGCCTCAAACCACCGGCTCCTTATAAGGATTTAATCTTTCCCCTAGCATGCTCGCAAGCGCCTGGCAGGACTCGAACCCCGACCGTCCTTGCAAGGACTTTACGTCTATCCCCCAACATTACCATCTCACCACAAGCCGTGACTTATGGTGAAGGCACAACTTTAATCCCTTATAGCCCATTACGAGCCTCGGGCGGTTGCGCATACTAAGCACCTATCGAGTTGGGACTCACACTGTTTGACGCCATTTCCCAATGGTAGACTGCTGGAAACCATAATTCCAACACAACTCTCTAGCCTCCTCACAGAAAAGGGGTCACCTTCTTCCTCAGCTCTACAAACTTCGTCTACCCAAGGCTCAATTACGTACTCCTACTCTAGACCTGTCAAGACAAAAGTCTGGATGAGTACAAAAGCACTCAGTGTATATACAATCCAAGTAAACATCATAATAACCTGCATTTAGATAACACCATAATCTATAGCATAATGAGGGCTTAAGAATGCGGAAGAATAAGAATATGATAATCAATAGCATAAAACATAATCAGAGTGCGAATGAATATATGTGCATAACATCATATCATCACCTTGATTCATGCACTTAAGAAAGAATTAGACTTATATGGTGCTTAACCTGACTTGTGCATATGACATGCTTATGAGCATCCACACTTATGCAATACTTATTTTCCCTAATTAACAAGCGACATATCAGAGCCTCTCTTACGAAGTGTGTAAAGGATTCTTTTGCAGCATAACAGAGCCTCTTTTCTCAAATAGCGTATTGGGTTCTTTTGCAGCATAACAGAGCCTCTTTTGGAATAGTGTATATAAGGGTTCTAACATATTTATTTCCCAATGATACATGTATCTTATCAAGGTTCATTTGTATCTTATCAACTCATCATATCCCTTATTATCTTATCCATATCTTATATCTTATATTTTTTAACAGGCATATGCAATGTTTAACTCGAGATTAATGCAAACAGCTTGTGAGACTCTCAAGTTAACACACAAGTGAAAATTGGTGCAATAGTGTCGCATGCAATTGATATTCAAGTGAATCACCTCTTAGAGCCCAGTTCTCCACCAAGGAACTCCACAAGGTTCATTACATCTTGATTAGAGAATCCTTGACATGGAAAATCTTACTCTAAGCGTGACTTACCCAAATACCAACTACCATATGGAATAATTAGGGCATAATTTAGCACAATCAACAATAATATAATTCGTTGAACCAAAAAAAAAAAACAATAATATAATTCCACATGATGCATAATCATTCCTACCATAGGGTTTGAAACAATTACTAATCCCCCACAACTCTCTTCCCATGCATATGAACCCATTTCATTCATTTCATAGTAATAATATCATACAAGGTCTCCCAATTCAATTTCATGCAATCCATTACTCTAATTCCCCCTTCCAAGAGTTTGAAATCCCAATTCCTCTACAAGCAAACACACCAAATTCAATCCATACTCATACTATAATAGACACAATTTCCATATTCCATAAAATAATAGAAATATTACTATAGAAGACAATCTATGACTAGAGTAGCTTAAAAACACCAAGTTATTCATAATGAGGTTGAGTTGGATAGTATATTGACCTCTCAAGACTGAAATCCGATAGTATACAACTTGAGTGAGGGTTGAGAAGGCTTGGATCTCCAAGTTGGAGGGAGTGGAACCAAACTTCTTCTTGCTTTCCAAGGGGCTTTCCTTAGAAACCTAGGGTTTTCTCCTCTCTTTCCATATTAAGTAAAAAGGCATTAGAGTAGTCTAAACCCTCGAATTTTGTGGTCTATTTATAGTCCTAGGGTTGAAATCCCACAAAACCCGCATTTGCACAAGTTTTTTTAAAAAATAGAAATTTTAACTTCCATTCGAACGGATATAAATCCGTTCGGACAGATATGACCATTCTAAGCCAATAGGCCCTCTTTCAAACGGAAATGGTTGCGGGTCAGTTATACACAATAAAAATTGGCTTCGTTCGAATGGATTTTTCCTGAATTTGGTTTTCTTTATTTCTAATCCACTTGGTTTCATATCTACATGCTTCACAAACATCTCAACACAAGTTTCAAGATCAAAAACTTATCGAGGTGTTTTGAGAGTGTTGGCCTTGCCTACCAAATGACCAAAATACCCTTGGTTATCTCCGAGGCCAATTCTTCCTTGAGACATGGGATATTGCTACCCGGCTCTAGTCTAACACCATTGATGACTCCCAGACACACCCATACAACTTCCTAACATCATTTTTGATATGATGAAAGTCCTACAACCCGTACTTAACCTACATATTCAATTCCAGTCTTCTCTCAAACCTAGACATAGCACTATTCATAGTACTATTCACCGCATTGAGATTTTCGGGGCTCTACATCCCCCCCCCCCCCCCTTATAGAAATTTTGTCCTCGAAATTTGGGTGAATATACTAGAGAGATTTAAATGAAATAAAGAAATCATACATCATTCATAGAATTACACACAACCATAAGCATAAAATCTGATTTCATTGATTTCCCAAAACGTTACATAATAAAATCCTGATTTCAACCAAAAAGAGGGAATATAATCCCTTACAACTAACCCCACCATTAGACTTTCCCCTTTTGGTTACATACCATCCTTACAAAACATTGCAAATAAACAAAACAAGAACAACCAAACATCAAACAACACTCCCAAACTCTATAAACCTACTCCTCCCTACGACATCCCACTAGCAGAAAACACCACTATTCCACCACCACTAGTCGTCCTTGGGCTCATCAGCTCTTGAACCATCATCGGGAATGTCGACCTGAGGCCACATCTGCGTACAGAACTGGGCCAACTCAGCTCGGAGGTCCTGAAATGGTGTGGATAATATGGAAAAAGTTGGCATGTGCGAACTCCTTCACATGTGTGTGGAGGCCTTCAGAGAAGGATTTTAAAAGGTGGGCATTTTGAGAGCAATCCCAAACTAAAGGGGCAATCATTGAAAAACCTTATATCCAAATCCATTGGCATGCATAACAATTGAATTAGGAACTATTCCAAAATACAGTTTGTAGGCAAGTTATACGATGAGTATGTTACATCCATAAATGTACGCTCAACTTAAATCATATAATACATACCAACTGTGGTTTAAGATTCATTAACCCTTAGGGTTAAATAATCTAACCTTGATTTTTAGAAAAAATTAACGTGTCCCTTTGTAACTTCCTTAACTGTGGTTAAGATTCACTCACATTTAGGATTAAAACATCCAAATTTGGTTTTTTTTAAAAGAATAATAAAAAATTTAACATGTCTTTTAACTCCTTTTAACTGTGGTTAAGGTTCACTAACCCTTGGGATTAAGCATCAAATGTTGGTTTTAAAAACTAAAAAAGTAAGTTGTCCCCTTTTAACTCCCTTTAACTGTGGTTAAGATCAACTAATCCTCAGGGTTAAAGCATTTAACCTTGGTCCTTGGTATTTAAAAAAAATTAACATGTCCCCTTCCATAAGGTTTAGTAAACCCTAACCACAGTTAAAGGGAGTGAAAAGATAGGTTAATTTTTTTTCTAAAAACCAAGGTTGATGCTTTAACCCTAAGGGCTAATTGATCTTAACCACAGTTAAACGTAGTTAAAAGGGGACACCTTTTTTTTCTATAAAACAAAGTTAGATGTTTTAACCCTAAGGGTGAGTGAATCTTAACCATAGTTAACGGGATAAAAAGGGAGACGTTAATTTTTTCTAATTTTTTTCTTAAATCAAGGTTAGATGTTTTAACCCTAAGGGTTAAAGCATCTTAACCACAGTTAAAGAGAGTTCAAAGGGGACATGTTAATTTTTTTTCTTTTAAAACCAAGGTTAGATGCTTTAACTCTTAAGGGTTAGTGTATCTTAAACTATGTTAAAGGGAGTTAAAAAGTAACACGTTATTTTTTTTAAAAGTAGGGTCAGATGCTTTATCCCTAAGGATGCGAATCTTAATAACAAGGGTTAAAACTTATTAACCATAGATCAAGGGTACTTAAAGGCTTTGTGAGGTTATGAAATATGGGCATAATAGTCATTTTCCTAACAATAACAAACGGAAGCCTAACAAAGCTAGGGATTGAGGTTGTTTGTCTAATGGTTGCGAAACCATGAGTTAATTTGCAAAACTATTATTCATAATAGTGTATTTGCAAAGCTAGTAGAACACATTAGCTGATATGCAAAATAACCCCTTTGAAGAATAAAGGAGTCTTTCTATGTGGATTCACTACAAATTACAAATCTTTAGGCATTTTTCATAATGTTTTCTTTGTCCAATGGAAGGCACAAACTAAAAAGGGTTTGAGGCTGAGGTGTCCTGTATGTGGAATGGCAGATAGGAAACTACACATAGACTTACCACCATGTTTACTGGGGAGGGAATTGGATCAACCACCATGTTTGGAGCTGTTGATCTGTTGAATGGGCTATTAGTATTTCTCTATGCCGAGGATGTCGGGATACAATCTTGAACAGAGCTTCTACTTGTATCATTGAACCGCCACTCCGTCAAGTAAATTCTCTAAGTCTTAGTGTTCAATAATCTAACCTTAGTTATTTGAAAAAATTCAAAAAAAAAAATAGTTTACTCTAGTTAAGAATTTTTAAGGGTTACTCATATTATACATACTAGTGGGCAGCACAGTGCGATGCACGTGAGAGAGAGGAAGGGGAGAGAGACTGAGAAGAGGGACCCTAATGAGGGCATTTCAATAAAAATAATTAAGGAATATTTTAGGTATAGAAACTTGCCAAGCATTTTGGATAAAAAAAAAATTTGTGAGACACGTTGCTTATTAAAATATGATGCTGAAATATGATGCTGAGACATTCCAAAAACCATTAGAGACATGTTGGGTATAGCAAAGAAAGGGGTAGGCGGGACCTTGACGAGACGTTCTTCTTTCGGAACATTTTTCCAAGAGAGTGGGGGGTCTGGTTATACCACCGAGGTCACCATGTGTCCCTTTCAACACTACTTAACAGTGATTAAGATTGGTTCACCCACTTATCCTTAGTTTTTAGAAAAATATATGAAAAACAAAAATTAACCCTTCAAGTCAGTGAATTTTAATCAAGGTTTAAAATAAATTAATATTTTTTTTTTCTAAAAACAAAGAATAAGTGGTTGAACCCTAGGGGTCGGTGAATCTTAACCACAGTTGGAGTCCCATTACACCCATGGGGTTGCCATGTGTCTCTTTTGAAACCCCTTAACTGTGGTTAAGATTCATCTACACCTACAATTCACCCACCTATCCTTGGTTTTTAGAAAAATATTAATTTTTTTAAACCCTAGTTAAAATTCACTAATTCTTAAGGTTTAATTTTTTTTCTAAAATCCAATGATAAGTGGGTGAACCTTATGAGTGGGTGAATCTTAATCACAGTTAAAGAGTGCTAAAAGGGACACATGCCAACCTTAGTGGTATAACACCGTAGAGAATTTCAAAGCCTAATAGATAGATGAGTGAGGGGTAATATGAGAATTAAGCAAAAATATAATTAATGATAAAGATAGTTTGGAAATTTTGTAAAATCTTATCCACGTTTTGAATGACTCATTATGCAAATGGTAGTTTTGGAATTTTGCAAAATTTCATCGCATTTTAAAGTGCTCATTATACAAAGGATAGTTTTAGAATTACAAAAGATTCTATCAACGTTTTCGAACATTAAGAATCCTCTTCATATATAGTAAAGAAAAGACACTACAAAATTACGTACAAAACAGAATCATTCAAGATCCGTACAAAATAGTCTTTCTGTTTGGATACATTACAAAATTACAAATGTTTAGTCATGTTTCTCATTTTTTTTTCATTATAGTGTTTTGATTATCCATCGCTTGAGCAATTAGCAATTAGCAATTCTATTATTGAAACTATTATCTTTAATGAAAAGCAAGAAAATGGAAGAAATCATTTTCAAAATGGTTTTTATTAAGGCCAAGAAGGCTTATTCCAAGTTTAGAAATGCTACAGATAGGATGTAGAGATATTAATTGTCTAAACATGCATCAAATTCCCAGGTTTAAGAACATCTATAATACAATGGAAGGCTCTGCAAAAGCATCAAGTGAAAAAGAGATGGAAGAGGTGTCCTGTATGTGCAATGGCAGATAAGAAACTACATATAAATGTATCATACTTGACCACGAAATTCATCAGTCATCTTCCATCTCCAATAATTTCGTGGAGTGTAGATTGACTGATGATGATTGGGGAGGGAGTAGGATCAACCACCATGCTTAGAGCTGTTGATTCGGCGAGTAGGCTATTAGTATCTTTTGATGCCAAGGATGTCGGAATACCGTCATTCACAGAGCTGCTAGTTATATCATTGAACTGCCAGTCTGTTAAGTAACCAGGCCTTGTTGTAACTGTGCTCACTTCAATGTCTCCTGCCAGCATGGTCACAATGCGTGACATTGGTGGGCGCAGCGACGGTGATGACTGAGTGCACAAAAGAGCTACTCCTATCACTCGAATAGCTTCACTTTTGTCAAATATGGTTAATGTTGGGTCCACCAGCTCCAAAATGTGGTTATTTTCATGTAGAGTCCATGCCTAAAACATTATAAAGATATTAATATTTTCACAGAATCAGTACTTAGAATCCATATGGTATCTAGACGACAACCTAATTGAATCGTACTATACGTACCCATTCAAGAAGATATATCTTCTCGGCATCTAAGCTTGAGTCAGAATTCTGTCTTCCACTAAGGATCTCCAGAGCAACGACCCCAAATCCAAACACATCAGCCTTTTCTGTGAGATGCCCAAGCAGAGCATACTCCGGTGCAAGATAGCGACTTAAGAAATATCAAACAAGATTGCTCAGGGTTACTATTTGTACAGATAAATAAATGAAATAAACAATTCAAGATAGATAGGCACAAACAAATGGTTGGAGGACCTTACCTTACATTGTCCCTGCAACTCGGGTGCTGATATGGGTGTTCTTGTCATCGTATAGCTTGGCCAAACCAAAATCTGATATTTTGGGGCTCAAATCAGCGTCGAGCAGAATATTACTAGCCTTAACTTCTCTGTGTACGATCCTGGGCCTTGAGTCCTCGTGAAGATAAGCTAGACCTCTTGCTGTCTCTAGGCATATATTGTAGCGGGTAGGCCAATCAAGAAACAAACCACTTTTCCCTACAAGGAAGTGGCATAAGAAAAGGTTGTTAATTCACAATTTTTTTGCTTACTCCAAATTAAAAGGTTTATAGAGCTGCAATAAGGTGAAACTATATAGTCTTGCTAGAGGTTAGTACCGAAGAGTGCCTGGTCGAGGCTCTTGTTTTCAAGATACTCATAAACCAAGAGTTTCTTGTCTCTCTCCATGCAGCATCCATACAACTTCACAAGGTTGCGATGTTGCACTGTAGATATGGTAGCAATCTCTGCTATAAACTGATTCTTTCCTTGATGAGATGCAACTGAGAGTTTCTTCACAGCAACTACCCTTCCGTCAAGAAGTATGCCCTATAGAACACCACATTAAGTAAATGTTCACTCTTTACACAGGCCCACATACACTTATTTTCTGGTTGAGAAAAATTAAACAGTTGATAAAACCCAGAAGAAAAGAACTATGGGAATCATGGTAGTAAATCGCGTCAAAACCATTATGAAACAGCTGTTATGTAAAGGTTTCGGTAATACTCGAACCGATACGAGCCACGTTATGTTACCTAATGAACATTATAAATCGTTCTGGCACTATATCACATACCATAATTTTTAGAAACTTATTCTATCCCACTTCTTTCGAAATTTTCACTTACTTCCCCTCTCAAGCCAAATACAACCACTCTGTCTTATTTTTAAGGAACATAAATAGTATCTATGCTATGAATAAACAATTTGAATCTTCACAAAATCAAATGGGATTTTTGATTGGGTACAATTTCTCAAAAAAAAAAAGTCATTGTTTGTGACTAATGCATATTAGCAAGTTTAGATTACAGATTATTGGATTTTAAATGAAATCAATTAAATCTTTAACGAGTTTGGTTATGCATTTATATTTTTATCTACTAATGTATTAATAATGACACATTAGTATCTTTATGCACAATATGAATTTCATTTGTTTGTTTATTAAGTTCAAACTTTCGTCCTTAATTTTATTTATTTTTTATTTTTTCATCTACAAAACGGTGATGCCGATACGGTCCATTTGTATTAGCCAAAACCGTTAAGTAAAAGTTTTGGTCAGTCCCATTACACAAACCAAAGCTATTATTTAAAACCTCGTAGGAAATGAAAATTAAAAAAATTGCATTTATAATGAAGTGTATTCCTTTGGATGGTGGGAAGGAATAGACTACAACACATGAGTTGGTCAAAAAAATAAGTACTCCAATACAATCTCCTAGATAGAACTCATTCAGTGTTGGGTCCTTACCCACTACACGAGGCACGTGTCCAGAACCTATGTTGTATGCTGGTTACTTGGAAACAAAGAAGCTCCTATATGTAAACTTTGTTTGTGTAAACAGATGACATAATGTTATTTTTGTTACAAAATTAGAAACAACCTCTATGAATGAGGGTTGAATTAATTTTTTTAAGTTATTGGTGATGATAGTAATAATTCAATCTTCTCATCATGATGCTAAGTGATTGTACAGTGCAATATGAAATTTCCTACTTGAATTAATCAAACTTACCTTGTATACAGTTCCAAATCCCCCCTCTCCTAGCTTATTTTCAGGATTGAATTCTTCTGTAGCAGTTCTCAACTTGGCATAACTAAACGTGTTTGGCCTGAGACCTGTTCCTAGAAGCTCTGCAGATTCATGTACGAAAGTATGTTATACATTCTACATGGGATTTCTTGAAAAATATTTCACTACTCTTTCCATGTATTCGACTAATTTTAGAAATACAAAGCAGAATTTTATATAAATAACTCCATATAGTTTCTTGGATGCAAGGATCAGAATGGAGGCGACTCAGAATGCATTATCCATCAGCAGAGAGAAAAACTGAGTTATGACTTATGAGGGGCTATTTGATAACAGTCAGGAAGGCCTTAAAGGCTTAAGCCTTCCTTAAATGAGAAGATTAAACCTTAAATGAGATGATTCCAACCCAGTAGCAGAAAAAGTTCAAATACCAAAATTTCCATGAAAATAATTTTGGGATTTGTATATTGCACTTACCTTCATCTTCGTCAATACTTGACCTTTTCCTTCTTAAGTAAAAAACTGCAAAAATTGACATAATGCTCACAACCCCAACAGAAACAAAAATTCCAACAATCAGGCCAGTCTTGTTCTTCTTCCTTGGATCAGTTGTTGGTGGAAGGCCACTAACACTTGGTTGGAAGTCTGAGTAAGAAGTAAATAATCACTACTTAGCAGAGAAGCACATAAAGCTTGCTTATCAAGAAAGATAAAAGAGAAGCACATAAAGCTTGGTATTTTCTCATTAAAGAATATACGACCTACCATTTTGTGATTTATTACCTGAAATCACACTGATGGCGGAAATTGATGGTCCATAATAACCGTCCTCAGGTATGCAGCAAGTCCCCTTTCCAGCCCAAAAGAGATGAATTTCAAGGTAGTTCTCAGATACCTGAGCTGTTAAATTCTTCTTAACACCTCTATTGGACACCCCACCAGCCGCCTCTCTTATGTCAAAATTTTTCAATAGGAGATTCCCCTGGAGAATTAACAGACAGCTTCTCACAAACCGAATTGTTGTCACATTAATTTTTTATTGCCTGGATAATTATATTATTGATGAAGCTCCATAAACCATCTTTCAACTCAAGAATAAAAATTATTAATTTCAATCAGAATTGGTAATAAAAGTTGTTTTTCCTGTTAAACGCAAATCTATTTCTTAAGAAAGTAAATGCTAAAGGACATGAATTGAAATTTTAAAACTCTCAAGTGTCGTGGTCATTGTAATGAAGCAATGTATAGGTATATGATTAAAAATTTGATCTTAGAATATATTTTTGTTGCAATATACTTACCTGTACGTAAATATCAAAAACACGCCTTCCACGACTCTGCCAAGAAGGTGAGCTTCTATCATCAAAATTTGTTTCTGCAAAGTAAAGGTTTACATTGTAGAATCCGTTCTGAAGACCTAGGCCATAGTATCTCAGTGATCCCGGAGATAGCCTTGCTGTCTGGTAAAATTCTGACCCCAAATTATCATCAATTTGTGTGGTTTCTATAGTAGAATTAATACTCTGAGAAATCAGTCCGACATTGCTAACTGCCCATCTTTTTGTATCGATTACGTAATATGATGCTGGGCCAAGAGTTAAATTATCAGCCTCAAACACTACACCTCCAGGTGATCTCATCTCATTACCACCACACTTGATCGAAAAGTTGGCATCTGTAAACCAGTAAAGAAGTCGCATGAATTATGATTCAGTTTAGCTTCAACAAACTGCATCTAAATATGAACTTTGTGGGTAAAATGCTATATTTTACTGAAGAAATTATTGTTCTTCGATTAGCATAAAAGATTGACGTAATTTTCATGAGGAAAATCCCTTGTTGCTGCCTGATATGGATGTATAAACCACAGGGAATCTGGACATGCCTATAAATTAAGAAAATCCAACTCCAGCAGCATTGTTGGCATGTGATCGAAACAACGGAGTTCTTGTCTACCAATCATAGTAGGACATAAAATTAGCAGCATTTCTTAAGACTTTGTGTGTCCTTCCAACTATATTGTCTGTGAATGTTAATGGCCCTTTTCTTAGGTAATGCATTTTTTTATTTCTTTGACTGTATAGTTTGAAATTACGTATCATATATTTCTATGCATTACAAACATGATGACAACAATCAGCCCTAATTAGTTTGTATAGAAATCAGGATGATATAATGTTACCCACTGTAGAGACCTAAAACTTGGTTGTGTTGAAACTTGTGCAAACTAAATAGAAATCTGGAATTGTATTCAAAACATTGTATTTTATGCTTAACTATGTTTAAACTTGCATTAGGGTCAATGGTAAAGTGTTAGGAAGAAAAAAAAGGGCCAAGACAAGCAAAATCAGAGCCTACCGGTCAACCCCACCTCAAGCCCAGTCAAACCCTAAAAAAACTCAGTTGGAAAATATGTATGGGGTTTTCGGGTAGAAAGGGATCAAACCACTGGTCGATCGCCCGACCAAGCCGGTCGATTGCTAGGCTACCGGTCGACTGCCCCTTTACATTGGTGGACCGCCTGGATGTGATTTTGTCCGAAAACATCATAGTTTGAATAGGACTCCGAGAATGCTAGTTTCTAATTAACCCTTGGCCTATATAAAGACCTTAACTCGTGGGTTTTAAGGCTTTTATCATTCTATGACTATTAGAAATCCCAAAGAGACTTCAACCTAGGGTTTTAAAGAGAGTCTTGCAAGGGGAAGAAGGAATGGAGATCACATCCAAGACCTTTGTAGAGACCTGAATTTAGTTCTTCGCCATTCGTGCCATTTATATGAATTTCTTAGAATATGTGTCTGAATTTAAATGCATGTGTTCCTATGGGAATTAATGTGGGATGCCTAGATATAGTAATCCCTTATATAATAATAATAGTGATAACTTATTATTATTATTATTAAATTAAAAGTTTCCGGTTGATGTCACCTCATTGCCTAAAATTAGGTTAAGGTATCTATTTTCTAACTTGTAAGAGTCTAGGGTTCAAACCTTGGGTTCTCAGTATTAACCTAAATATTTAAGAACTTTCTTTCACCTTCATCCAACTTGATGAGATATTTTGACCTCCAAGGACTTGAAATTAGGACATCTCTATTGTACAAAAAATTATTACCTTTCGAATAACGATTCCAACACATCTTAAATTGTCCAATTCCGATAATCGAGTCAAAAGTTACGAGCAAATTATCAGAGCAAGGTTCGTGTATATATATATATGGGATCCGACCAATTGGCACAATTAACGCCGATCGATCGATGGCGGCTAGGATCGATCGGCAAAACTCGGCGATTGATCGGTGGGCGCTGAGATTTGCGTGAAAACACTGATTTTTGACTTTTTAAGACCCCTTTGAGTCTCAAACCTTATAAATACTCCTCTAACTCATAAATTAGGTTTCCTAGAGCCTCATAAACATAAAAGAGAGAGAAAAGAGAGTATTTTGAGAGATCCAAAGAGGGAAGACCTAGAGAACACAAAATTCAATTAGAGAACAGGGAAGGAGACTTAAAGATTTAGATCGAGACCCATTCGCAAGCGGAAGATTGTAGGGAAGCGATCAAGAGAGGTAAATAACGATCCCTAGTCCTCAATTTCTTAAATATAAATCCAAAGAAAGAGTAAAAAGGGATAGATCTAAGTAAGAGCATGAAAATAAGTAAGATCTATGAATTTTTATTATCATTGACGCATCTTTTCGTAAATGGTTAAAGTAAGATGTGAATAACATGATTAAGATGTGAATAACCATATTATATTTTGTTTATGCTTCAACAAGGGGATTAGGAATTTATGATGGATATATGTGGATATATGAGGCGGAAGTGATGGATTTATGAAGTTGAATGGAATGTATAAAAGAATTGAATAATGGATGTGGAGTCTTTGTGATATTAGGGTTACATGATAGTGTGATTTTGGATATGCTTGATGAGATTTATGATTGATAAATTAGGTATGTATTCATGATTTTAATCTTGATTAAAAATACGTTATTGATATTTAAATTAAATTATGAATTATGGTTATTGAAAAATAAACTGTGATTAAAGCATGTTAAATTGTTGGAACTATGAATGTCATGTTGTGTTATTCTATACTATTATACGTGATTTATTCTTGGGTAAAGGAGCCTTTGACAAGTGTCTTGCTTGCCTAGGTCTATTAACATAGTGGAATGGGACACTATGATGAGATTTCCTATGCCCCTTGACTAAAAGTCTTAGGTATAATTTAACCGAGCATGTATCACTACACACTCACTATTGAAAAACATGCACATGTATGAAGAGGAAATTACATGTGTTAGACATATATGCCTATGAAAGCCATTACAGAATTGTATTTATCTATTTTAATCAATAAATGCATATTTTACATTCACACATTGTCTTCTACATTTGGTAATATATCAAAAGTATCTCATTGGATGAGACTACTTTGTCCCTTAGGTAACATTGTAGGAAAACCATCCAATTAGTTGATAACTGATTGTTAAGGAGATATGGTTTTCCGGTTCCTTGTAGACCTAGTATTGTTCTAAGTTAATCAGGATACATCTAGACAATGTATTTCTAATAACTTACACATTGTTAGTTCCATATGATGGAGTGATGAATCTCAAACACTGAGAGAAGAGTCTCTTAACTAAGATGTGGATATAAATAAGTACTTATATTGCAATTGGATCGCTCAGTGGATACCATTAGAAATATGTCTTTATATTTAGGGTAATCCATTTGACAGATTGTCCTTAACCTTAGAGGTCGACATATTCTCTAGTATTTGCCTATGTAGCTTTGATGTAGCCAATCGTCAATGTCCAACAAACCGGACTAAATACGGGCTTGTTGGGTTATGTACGCTATATTAGAAGAAGTGTGTGTACGCTCAAAAACGATTCCACTACTCTAACAGAGTAATGCCCCCTAAGAACTGTTTTTCTAAAATTAAAAAGAGGCATACTTTCAATGGTATCAGAGCCTTGGCTATGCTTCTCTTTGATTTTAGGGTATAATCAATTTTTAATATATCATATTACCCTCCTTATGAATTTCGGCCACCCCTATTATTGAATCTTTTTTATTCTTGATTATGAGATAATCATTAATAGGGATAAGGGATTGTTATTGAGAAAATAATTTAGCCCTGAGAAATTTGTGTGATATTAATTTCAAGTTTGGATGATTCCAAAACCTCTCAAAATTTAATAGGGACAAATATTTAGTGATATCTAAATCTTGATTATAGCCCTTAAGGATTTAGAGATTCTTTTAGTATTAAATTAAATTGTTTAATTTATTCTGAGAGCCCCAGGCTAGCATAAATAATATAAATAATATTTATCATAATAAATAATTATTATTTTATGTGTTGGATGAGTTCCACAAATCATACCTCCTTCTCTTTCTCCTCCCCTCCCATTTTTTCTTATTTTTAGAATAGGATTGTTGATTTATGGTGGACTAAATTAACCGAAGGAGATGCCCGGAGAACCATTGGGAGATAGCAAATTGTAGTAGGGCTTTATTTAATTCCCCTGTTGTAATTAAATAAGGTCGTATGATTTTTATGAACCCATTGTGAGATTATAATATGATTATAATTATTATATTATTATTCATGTGATGATTAATAGTATTTCCTTTAGCCCGAAAGCTGTGATAATTGTAATTATCGCTTTTATGATAATTGGATTTTACTTCTATTAATGGATTGTGTTTAATTGAAAATTATTTATATTTAGCCACAATACGTTACTAGTACTCTTTTGGACGTGGATTTTGTGACCCATGCGTAAATGTTTACGTAAAACCTTTGCAAACTAGATTATTGGATAATCGTGTCTGAAAAGACATTAATCGTTATAAAAGGTAGATAGATCACTAAACTGACATCCAAATACCCTAAAGTTATAGGGATGAGTAATTTTTGATTATAAAGTGAAAACCCTAATGATCAAAACCCCCTGTGAGGGCTAGTGGGAATTTATCACTCCTTGATAATCCTATTATCGAAAATTTTCATAGTTCATGTATTGAATATTTGGATAATGATATGATCATGCCTGTTTATATTTGTTCCATTCAAGAAAAATATTAAGTGATAATAAATGAGATTATTAATCCTAAGGTCTTCCATTATCAATAAAGACTAGGAATTAATTAGCCTGAGTCTTGTCTCTCTGATAGGAGTTCAAGATAATTCAGTCTAAATTAAACTCCTAGTGTAGTATTTCTATTGTAGATAGGTCTGCATATGGCCTGATAGGGAGTGTCAACTAGCATGGGGGCACATCTCTACTTGATCATATGACAACCAAGAATAATGGGTTTCACTTAAACAAGGAGACATGGCGGCTGAAACAATGACAGTCATGTTGTCATTGGAGGTCGCAAGAAAATTAGGAATCACTGATTTACATAAGGAATTATGCATGAGATGCTCAGTAATGGATGGTTACTATCCACCTTGTAGTGCATGTGTGGTACTATCCTAGCATGAAAGATTACATGTGTATTATGAGGATCCTAATACTTATCTGGAATAAAAGGTTTATTCCCTAATTTCATATACTGAAGGGAATGATGAAGTTTGAAGAAATGTAATAATTTATGCTTATTTTATGGTGTAGATAAGCCATGAATCCCTTTTCCAAGATTCTAGAAGAGAATCGGTTGACTGATCCAAATTTTTTGGACTGGAAAAGAAACCTTGATATTGTTCTTATCTATCAGAAGATAGCTTATGTCCTCACATCCGACTATCCGGAATTTGATGAGGCAATTCAGACCCCTGAGGCAGTTGAGAAAGCCTCAAAGTGGCATGAGTCAAATAGTTTGGCCAAATGCTACATGCTTGCATCCATGTCGAATGTCCTTCAGCAACAGCATGAGAGTTTTGCTACAGCTAAGGACATATTGACTAATCTCAGGGAGATGTTTGGGGAACAAAACAGAACTACTAGGCAGTTGGCTATGAAAGGACTGATGGGGACCAAGATGTCTGATGGTAGGCCAGTCCGGGAGCATGTTGTCAAGATGATGGGGTTCATTAATGAACTCTTGACCCTTGGAGCAGATCTTGATCAACAGAATCAAACGGATGCGATCCTGAACTCTTTCCCGGAATCCTTTTATGCTTTTGTGTTGAATTTCAGCATGAACAAATTGGAGACTTCTCTGCCAGAGCTCCTAAACATGTTGCAAGGAGCTGAGGACCTTATGAAGCGTACTAAGTGAAAGTATGCCTCTTTTTAATTTTAGAAACACAGTTCTTGGGGGGCATACGTCGAATCCCAAGATCTGACTAAGATTCTAATTGATTTTTATTCAATGAAGGTTAGAATAACATTCACCTTTGCGACTTTGAAATTGTTAAGTCAAATCCACGTTAGAATAGTACTCGCAAAACTTCACAAGTGTCAAGTCTCCTGTCGATTCACATGAACCTTCTTTTTCCTTTAAAGTTTTCTCTAATGGAAGCTAATGGCCCTTCCAAATTTCCAGCTCTAGGAATCTTGAATAAAGATCCAATCTTTATTGATCAAGAACCTTTCTTGATGAACAAGATGAATTCTTGCTTTTCCTCAAGATCCAATCAAGAAGACAAAAGAAGAGAGAGATGGGTGTGACCATACACCTCAAGGAGAGAGAGGGGAGGGCGTGAGGTTTTAGGAGAGGGAGAGAAGAAAAATTCTGGAGAATTATGTATCTTAAAGGGCTGGGCATCCAATCCTTTATATAAGTTCCCTCTTGGTTGCTTGGATTGTAATCCAATTATAATTCATTAACCTTATCCTAATCCAATTAGGATTCCTCAATAGTTTCCTTTATTGATTATTCTCCTAATCCAATTAGGATTAATCTTAAAAGAAACCAACCTTATCCATTAGTAACTAATCTTATCCTTATCCAATAAGGAATCTTGAATTAGTAATAACTAATGGAATCCCTAACAATTATGGAATCTTTAATTAGTAACTAACTAACTAACCTTATCCAATAAGGTGTTAATTAATTAGAAACTAATTAAAATAAAACTTCCTCCATAAAGTGGGCGTTCCACCCTAGGTGGGTCCCACTCCACACGCCCAAAGGGTTTCCAAAACCCTCTTGGTCACTTGAATCATTCTTTTATAATAATTCCCAATGGGTCCTACCCATTTGGTTTTTCACATCTAATGTGATTCCACCTTTTAGAGCTTCACTATACCATATAGTGATTACTTAGAGAAATTAATTAATTTAATTATAAATTAAATTAAATACTTTAAGAAGGTCCTTGTGTGTGGGATCTAAAGGGATCTCCTATTTCCGGTTGTGGGACCAAGTACTTCACCTTTTTGGTTGAAGCATTGTTACTAGGAAACATCTTTCCTAAAACTCCATTAGGATCATAGAATGTTATCTAAGTCCCTGGACTTCCACCAATCACAATTAATGTCCATTAACACAATGTGATTAACCTCCAGAAATTAGAGAATTACTTGTAAGTACCATCTCACAATATATTTACAAATAAATCCTTCCACATTCCAATATCACTTGTAAGCTTCCGGGATTGGAACAATTCCACTGTCTTAGTCCCTAGCTTATGAATAGAACCCTTTCTCATGATTACTTTTTCATTGAACTGAACCTCCAAAACACTTTTGAAGAAACATTAGAAAAGAACTGACATATATATTTATATATATTTTTCCATATTAAAAATATCAACTTCGATAAAGACCATTTTACCGAAAAGCACGAGTACTGGATTTAACAGTTCAGTTCAACAAGTATCACCTTGATATCATTATCTCCAATTAAGGAGTTATGGATTCCTTATTGAGTGTTTACACACTTCTCCAAACATTGTGTACATGACCCAACGTACCCGGAGTTAGTCCTGTGTATTGGACATTGCCGATTGACACATCAAAGCCATATAGACAAATGTTTGAGAAGATGTTAACCTCTCAGGTCTAAGGACAATTTGTCAAATGGATAACCCTAATACAATCTGACAGTGTATTCCATAGGGTATCCACTAGTGACCCCGTTCAGTATTATGTACTTGCTACATATACTCACATGTTAGTCAAGAGTCACCACTCTCTGTGAATGAGATTCATCACACTATCTCATAGAACTACACATGTGCAAGCCATGATGAAGTACGGCGCCCAACCAATACTCTAGAGGCTTTGAACAATATTAGGTTTACAAGGAACCGGAAAATCATATCTCCTCGCAACCTTTGCATGATTTTCCTACAATGTTACCTATGGAACTTTATATCTTCATCATATGAGACAGTAATTAATATAAATACCCTTTATAGTTGGTTATGTGAATATGATGCTTGTCTAATCAACATAGAAAAGTCTCTTATTGGCTTTCGAGGGCATATATGTCCAACAATCTTTCATTTGCACTCTAAGCCAATTAGATGTAATACCCATCTTCTCAGTGATGTTTCTCAAACACCAATTGAGACATAACTTAATATGTATGGTTCTGTCATGTCTGCTTTACCACAACTATTGTAGTGATGCAATAACACTTGCAACTCTTGCAAATTTATTATCAATAACCATTAGTCTTAAAAGACTAAACAAAAATGATACTGTCCAACAGTCATTTTCAGAAGTTAACATGCTTGTGCTTTACCATTGTACAATGCTCCGGACTAATCTGATCAATATCTTATCACATCAATATGTGATAAATATCCGGTCTAGTACAAGTATACTTTCTCATGATATCATATATCTAAGAGAAATAGATTTCATCCCATAAAGGTAGAAACTCTTTTCTTGGAATCTTACTTGCACAAAAACATCATTGTTATTGGGAGAATAACAATATCATTTTTCTTTTGTCTTTAAACCATTTAGGACTAAGAAAACATGATGTCAAAGTTTTTGTCATTCATTGCAAAATTGCTAGATCAAATCTAAGAGAAGAATAATATTCATACTTCATTTGCAATGAAAAGAATATTATCTTTGCATAGAGGCAGGAAAGTAATTATGGTCCCACTAACCAATTTGCACACAAATGATACTTTTATTCTTAGATGAAAATCAAACAGTTTGATTACTTCATCAGAATAAAAGTTAGTCCATCTACAGATTCTGGGACCTGTGGGTTCTAGTGTACTATTTAGGTATAGTGAAAGTAGAGAGTTGATCTCTATCAATTCTCATAGTTATTGGTCTATTGGGCTTCCGCTTCTAGAACAATTCTAGATTTAGTTTCTCTACTAGGAAACTTGTATTCCTGTTTACAAATATCCTTTGTTATCTAGGAATAGAGACTAAATGTCTCTAATGCGAATCCCAAGCTCATCTTCTATCAAATCATATCCAATATAATTCGATTTAACAACACCATCATGCTATGGTTTGTTATGAGAATTATCTGAGACAGATGTAATGAGAGTAAATTATGAAATTTCTATTAAGAGGTACTCTTCTCAATCATGGAAGACTTACCTAGCTGTTTATTTATTTCAATGCGGAATTCCTTGAACTTTTCAAAGAATGTGAAATAAAGTTAGCTACCTCTTAATGGAAGATTCATATGGTTACGATCATCAAACTTTTGTCCCATTCCAAAGTAGAAGTTTTATCCACTCGGATTTCTCCTTCTTAACAAACATGCAACTATTGCACTTATGCAAGATCATACCAAGCATTAGGAGCTAGATGTTCCAACAATTAAGTTGGACTTTATGAGTATACAAGCTGGACAATCCTTCCAAAGGTTTGTCTTGTATCCAATGACCAATTGCTTCACTATGAAGCACAATCCTTATACTTTCCTTTCTTCTCAGAAGAGCCTTTGTCCATACTACTAGAATACCTTTCCAATGGAAAATCTTGTATTTCTTTCATTTGTATAAATGCTCGGGATTTTGAAAATCCAATTCTTTTGAACGTCTTTGCAAGTAGCATTGAACTCTTCAAAGGTTCTTAGCCATATGCAACATGTAGGATTTCAGACAATCTGATTTCCTACTTGTTCAACATAACCATATTAAAGGACTGCGGGAGTTTGTCGAAGATCATATCCTCTAATCCCATAAATTTATCTCAATTTATCTTAGCACCAAGAATTAGGATTTATGAATCCAATGATCTCTATCATATTCTTTGTGACTGGGTTTCCCTAGTCAACTTGGTGTCCACTTGTCCTTTTATATAGTAAGCTGCCTAGCAGCCCTATTGTATTCTGTAAACATCTCATATGAGATTTAACATCAGTAGTGAGAACTTGGGCAATTCTTTAGATAGTAAGCACAAACTTGAGATTCCTTTTCCATTCCAAACACTTTGAATTGGTCAAGAGATTCTCATTAAAGTCTTGGTAAGGTGGTTATAGAATGACATGAAAATAAAACATACATCATAATATTTCACACATTATAATATCATTAGATCAGGGCTTTCGATCTTTGATGATATTGTTCATCATTCAGTCAAATTTCATAGACCCCTCAATCTATAAAATTAGGAAATATGCTACTTCATATTTCTGATGAGCATTGGGTGTCTTATAATACACATGCAATCTTCCATGCTAGGATAGTACCACACATGCACTACAAGGTGGATAGTAACTATCCATCACTGAACATCTCATGCATAACTCCTTATGTTAATCAGTGATTCCCAATTTTCTTGTGACCTCCAAGGACAACATGACTGTCACTGTGTCAGCCGTCATGTTCCTTGGTTAAGTGAAACCCATTATTCTCGGTTGTTATATGATCAAGTAGGAATATGCCCCCATGCTAGTTGACACTCCCTATCAGACCATACACATTCCTATCTACTATAGAAATAAAACACTAGGAGTTTAATTTAGACTGAATTATGTTCGATTCCTGTCAGAGAGACAAGACTCAGGCTAATTAATTCATAGTCTTATTGATAATGGAAGGTCATAGGACAATATTATCCCGTAGGATAGATTACCCCATTTAATTCACTTAATATTTTTTTTGAGGGAAAACAGAATATCATGAATAAATTATACATCTAATGCATATATCAAAAGCATTCACAATATTTATCATTGTATCACATGTATAAAACAATATACAAATATCATCACATGATAATAAATCAAATTTCATTTAATTAGATCAAACTAATTCCAATGAACTCCCACTAGCCCCAGAAATCTTAATGGATCTAATCCAAGGGTACAAAGGTCATTTTTAACATCAGTGGGCTTTAAATGGTTCATTCATCCATATGATGGACCATTGGTCATACCAAGCACCATGGGCCCAGAATAACAATTATAAAGTGTCCATGTGCATCACTAAAGCCCATAAGTCAAAATGGACTATATTACCCTTTAATTCTCTACGAATTATTTTTAGTACATTAAGGTTCAACAACCATAAGTCTAAAAGATTATGGGAGTTTTTAAACAACTCTCTAAGACCTCTACTAGGGTCTATAAGTGTCACTCAAGCACTTCCCATAATCGTGAATATTGTTAGCTCACATCTATGCCAATTAAGACATAATTATCTCATAATTATGCAAGTAACATATTCCACGTAAAAATTTCAACATGGATTACATGAATCATGTCCAAAAGGGCTATAATAATGTGTTTTATTTAAACACAAACTTTTTATGTTTGAACAAAACACATATTGTGGGGTTTGATCCAATTATCCAAAATTTACATAAAAACGATAATCACATTATCACAAGGGTTATGGACTTTTCTAATCAACTAAAAGCTATAATAAATTATCGCATGAAATACATAATATAGCTGCCCAATTGGTCCACATGATCATGCTATCTTAGAAATCCTACAACTACTCTTGTAAAACGCCTTCCAAGATTTATTCTCCATGCGATCACCATCATCTTCGATCTTCAATTTGATTTCTCCATAGAAAAATCAGCAACTCCTAATACTAAGATTACATCATATTCAAAATAAGAAACCTTGAGAAACCACCCAAAATAGGGTGCCCAAGGGGAGTACAACTCATAAGAAGAAAGAGAAGAGAATAGAGAGAGAAGAAGAAAGCATGATCATGAAACCCATCCACCATTCAACAAGAATATTTATTAACAATTCATCAACTATGAATAATAACATGGCATGACAAATTACTTAGAAAGTCCATAACCTCAACAAGGGTTTTGCTAACCTTAGGGAAACTCTTTCTCATATGGTTAAGGTCTCTATTAACATTTAATAGAAAAACCCTAGAGCAAAGAAAGCAAGCATGACAAGAATGAATTCTTAGGGTTTTTAGATCATCATTAAAAGAAAACAATTTTCCTTTAATGCTTGGAAAATCATTAAGAGAAACAATTTCTCTAAAATTTAATCTAACCTTAAAATTCATCCTCACATTCCTCAATTGATAAACAAATAGAAAACACCATATTAAATTCGGCTAGGCTAGGGATCTAATCCCTTCTATATTATTTTGATCTAATAACTATTAAAAGACCAAAATAAAAATCAGCAAATTGCTAATTTTTAATATCACTTTATATTGATTCAAAATCAATAATAGGTGAATTCAAAATTTTCCATAATGGCCAACTGCTTTAGGGATTATTTGATTTAACAATTAAATAAAATAATACCCTAAACACTAGTATTAAATGTCCATAAAATAATTGATCTCTATCAATTAAAATTTACTTGAGATAAAACCCTGTATCTCAACCAATGGCATTTATGTAATTACTTGATTAACTATTAATCAAATAAAAACTTATAAATACTATGTAACCGAAAATTTTGAGCACATGTAATTGATCCAAATCAACTACAATAATTATGGTATTGTTCCCATAAACTTTTTAGGGAACCATAAAAGATATCATAATTAACATTTAATTAAATGATAGCCCGTGGACTCGAAGCAAATAATTAAACAATTTAATTAAATCTCAGCCCGTGCTCTCGAATCAAATAATTAAACTATTTAATTAATTGATAGCCCATTAAAAGATTTAATAGCATCCCATACTCTCAAATCAAATAATGGAATTTAGGAAAAATTTGAAAGCCTCTTGGAAAATTAATTTAGAAAACTCCTTTTCCCGCTTTAGATTTTTGACTCAAGTTTTGACCCTCAAAACGATTGACTCTGGAAAAACTTTCTTCATGAAAGTTGTAGATCTTTTCGACGGCTTCGAAACGATATACTGACAGACCTAAATCGGACTTACGGTCACAAAGTTATGGCCGAAATACCGAAACTGTATCGATTCTTCTAATCAAATACAAATCCGAAAATCCATGAATCAATTTTAATCAAAATAAGCTTTAATCTCCAAGAAAACTTAAGCAAGGGTGTCTAACACCATGAGATTTATTAATTAACATTTAATAAATAAAATCTCATCTATTTATGCTAGCCAAAATATCAATGGGTATCTAAGTGGTATATATCAAAGGGAAAACTTGTCCTGGGCTCTCTAAAATAAATTAAACAATTTAATTTAATATAAAAAGGATCTCTGAATCCTTAAAGGGCTTTAACCAAATTTATATCTCTATATACCTATCCCTAATAGAACTAAGAGAGGTTTTGAAATCATCCAAAACTGAAATTAGTATCACACTAATTTCTAAGGGCTTGATCACTCTCTCAATATGTCGCGACCCAAAACCCACCCTAGGAGTTAGAGTGAATCTTGGACGACTTAATCATGAATTACATGACTTGCTTAACGAACCAACCTGTAAAACTCATAGAACATATACAATAGAGGATAACAGCGGAAACATACTATAAAACACAGCGGAAGTCTAACAAACCTCTAAGTATATACACATGGTCCAAGTTAATACAAAAGAAAACAAAACAAAGAAAGTGCGGACATGCCCGCCAAAATACATGGATATAATCACTCATGCTCACCCACAGCTAATCCACTCGGAATCTAACACCACCTACTGATAACCCTCTACGGGAGGTTCCTCCAAAGGTTCCTCGACGTACTCCTCCTCCACCCATGGACCAGGAGCACAAATATCAAATGGAGCAGTAGCTCCCTCAGAACCTGCCGACATAAGAAGTACGGCTGAGCATGGAATACTCAGCGGGTACTAAATACTAACCAACAGTCATAGTATACAGATAGCATACATAAAGTAGGAAACAAATTGCATATATGGAACAGGAACAATTTATATCATACAAGGAAGTAAAGCAGTTTGTAATCATGCTTGCATTCAGAAAAGCCGATAAAACCTTGAAAACCTTGTGCACTTGACTTGATTGGAAATACCATTTCCGTGCTTGAAACTTGTCATGTTTGTCTTATCTCGTCATATCATGCGTGTCATGCCATGTCATGCTTGCTTGGAAAGTAAACTACTTGTGAGGGAAGGGAGACCCTTCTTCCTAAATGCCCATGCTTGTCATGCCGTGCCATGTCATGCTTGTATCATGCTTGGAAAAGTAAACTACTTGTGAGGGAAGGGAGACCCTTCTTCCTAAATGCTCATGTCATGTCCTTTCACTTGTGAGATGTCCTTGTGAGATGTACTTGCGAGGGAAGGGAGGCCCTTCTTATGTTATGTATGCACTTGCGAGGGAAGGGAGACCCTTCTTATGGAAATGCATGATTGTCTTGTTCTTGCCAAAAGCGAGGTAAAACATATCGTAGGATATGCCCCACCTCTAAATCCCATTCTGGAAAAACCTCGGTAAATCATGTCATGTATGCGTGCTCGTGAGGTCGTGTGCATACTTGCATTTGGAATTAAATATGGCATTTGAGTAATTCATAACGCACAACATCAATGATTTAGGCAATTAAATATTGATATCATTTAGGGAAAGCGAACCATCACACTATCATAACCCTAGCAATTTCCATAAACCTTAAATATGCATTTTCTTAATTTATCATTTATTTTATTCACCTTGGCATTTCATCAAACATGGTACATTCATTATTTATTAAACCTACAACATGCTTTTCTAGGTGGGTTTTACTCACATCACATATGTATGTTTATTATGGGTACAATGCCCTCCCCGTTCATTCATCACATCAATACATATGGCATCCAATCGCCCACATTCATCTCCATTCATCTCCATTCACCATTCACCACCCATCTCATAATACATGGATGTATAAAGGAACACAAAGAAAATAAGGGAAAGAAAAACTATAACTAGGAGGGTAGCAAGAAATACCGACCTTGATCAAGTGGGGAAGAAATCCCCTTTCCAAAATGACCGTGAGTTGCTGCCCTAGCTTGGAACACGAGCTCCACACGAGCTTGAGCCAAGATCTTGAAGGAAAACGTTCTTGAGGATGATCTAGGGTCTCAAACCCCTTTGATTCCTCTTCAAAATGGAAACCCTAGGTTTAGGAACCCTTTCTCCTCTCTTCTAATCTCCCAAATCCTCTAAGTGTTGAGAATGAGCCCTAAAGGCTCGGGCAATCCTATATAAGAAAGGGTATAACACCCGAATGCCGAAAATGCCCTTAGTGAAAATTCTGTAAAACGCGAGGACCGAGCGATCGGTGTCAATGACCGATCGATCGGTTGCCTACCGATCGATCGGTTTCCTAACCGAGCGATCGGCCACAAATCTACTCTCTGGAAAATTTTCCCATACAAAACTTTCGACCAGTCGATAGCCTCCGAGCGATCGGTTTTGGACTGATCGATCGCTCCATGGACCGAGCGATCGGTGGTCTGCAGGTCCAAACTGTTTTGGCCATAACTTTTGACTCGTTCGTCCGATTTTGACGATTCAACTTGCGTTGGGTTCGTACTTCGAAAACAAACATTTCTGACGTTTCAGAATTTCCAATTTCTTCCTTATTTATTAATTATACCTCTTTAAAGGCAAAATGGCAACGAAAGTGTCATGCATTAAATGTGAAAAGGTCCGGGGCTCTACACAATAACTAGAGGGGGATCCCTTAACCCGAATAAATGATTATCCAATAATCAAGAATCTAGAAGATTGATTCATTAGGGCTACCAAAATTCATAGGGGAGGCAATCTTGATATAAATCTTGATTAAACTCAAAAATCAAAGAGAAGCATAGCCCTGGCTCTGATACCAATGAAAGTATGCCTCTTTTTAATTTTAGAAACACAGTTCTTGGGGGGCATACATCGAATCCCAAGATCTGATTAAGATTCTAATTGATTTTTATTCAATGAAGGTTAGAATAACATTCACCTTTGCAACTTTGAAATTGTTAAGTCAAATCCACGTTAGAATAGTACTCGCAAAACTTCACAAGTGTCAAGTCTCCTGTCGATTCACACGAACCTTCTTTTTCCTTTAAAGTTTTCTCTAATGGAAGCTAATGGCCCTTCCAAATTTCCAGCTCTAGGAATCTTGATTAAAGATCCAATCTTTATTGATCAAGAACCTTTCTTGATGAACAAGATGAATTCTTGCTTTTCCTCAAGATCCAATCAAGAAGACAAAAGAAGAGAGAGATGGTGTGACCATACACCTCAAGGAGAGAGAGGGGAGGGCGTGAGGTTTTAGGAGAGGGAGAGAAGAAAAATTCTGGAGAATTATGTATCTTAAAGGGCTGGGCATCCAATCCTTTACATAAGTTCCCTCTTGGTTGCTTGAATTGTAATCCAATTATAATTCATTAACCTTATCCTAATCCAATTAGGATTCCTCAATAGTTTCCTTTATTGATTATTCTCCTAATCCAATTAGGATTAATCTTAAAAGAAACCAACCTTATCAATTAGTAACTAATCTTATCCTTATCCAATAAGGAATCTTGAATTAGTAACTAACTAATGGAATCCCTAACAATTAGGGAATCTTTAATTAGTAACTAACTAACTAACTAACTAACCTTATCCAATAAGGTGTTAATTAATTAGAAACTAATTAAAATAAAACTTCCTCCATAAAGTGGGCGTCCCACCCTAGGTGGGTCCCACTCCACACGCCCAAAGGGTTTCCAAAACCCTCTTGGTCACTTGAATTATTCTTTTATAATAATTCTCAATGGGTCCTACCCATTTGGTTTTTCACATCTAATGTGATTCCACCTTTTAGAGCTTCACTATACCATATAGTGATTACTTAGAGAAATTAATTAATTTAATTATAAATTAAATTAAATACTTTAAGAAGGTCCTTGTGTGTGGGATCTAAAGGGATCTCCTATTTCCGGTTGTGGGACCAAGTACTTCACCTTTTTGGTTGAAGCATTGTTACTAGGAAACACCTTTCCTAAAACTCCATTAGGATCATAGAATGTTATCTAAATCCCTGGACTTCCACCAATCACAATTAATGTCCATTAACACAATGTGATTAACCTCCAGAAATTAGAGAATTGCTTGTAAGTACCATCTCACAATATATTTACAAATAAATCCTTCCACATTCCGATATCACTTGTAAACTTCCGGGATTGGAACAATTCCACTGTCTTAGTCCCTAGCTTATGAATAGAACCCTTTCTCATGATTACTTTTTCATTGAACTGAACCTCCAAAACACTTTTGAAGAAACATTAGAAAAGAACTGACATATATATTTATATATACTTTTCCATATTAAAAATATCAACTTCGATAAAGACCATTTTACCGAAAAGCACGAGTACTGGATTTAACAGTTCAGTTCAACAAGTATCACCTTGATATCATTATCTCCAATTAAGGAGTTGTGGATTCCTTATTGAGTGTTTACACACTTCTCCAAACATTGTGTACATGACCCAACGTACCCGGAGTTAGTCCTGTGTATTGGACATTGCCGATTGGCACATCAAAGCCATATAGACAAATGTTTGAGAAGATGTTAACCTCTCAGGTCTAAGGACAATTTGTCAAATGGATAACCCTAATACAATCTGACAGTGTATTCCATAGGGTATCCACTAGTGACCCCATTCAGTATTATGTACTTGCTACATATACTCACATGTTAGTCAAGAGTCACCACTCTTTGTGAATGAGATTCATCACACTATCTCATAGAACTACACATGTGCAAGCCATGATGAAGTACGGTGCCCAACCAGTACTCTAGAGGCTTTGAACAATATTAGGTTTACAAGGAACCGGAAAATCATATCTCCTCGCAACCTTTGCATGATTTTCCTACAATGTTACCTATGGAAATTTATGTCTTCATCATATGAGACAGTAATTAATATAAATACCCTTTATAGTTGGTTGTGTGAATATGATGCTTGTCTAATCAACATAGAAAAGTCTCTTATTGGCTTTCGAGGGCATATATGTCCAACACTAAGCTCTATGCAAATGTGGCAGAGGGAGTTGGATCTTCAAGGCCCAAGCCTAAGGGCAAAGGCCAGAAAAAGAAGAAGTCCAATTTCTCCAGGTTCCTCAAAGGCAAGAAGAGTAAAAACAAGAAAGCTTCTGCGAAGAAAGACAAGGAAAAGAATCAGAATGTCTGCTTATATTGCAAGAAACCAGGTCACTGGAAGATGGATTGCAAAGTTTACTTAACATCCCTCAAGGACAGACCTTTGGAAGGTATGTCAGAATCATTCATCATTGAATCCAACTTTATTGTTAGTTCCTCTAACTCCTAGTGTGTAGATAGTGGATCTACCTCACATATTTGTAATATGTTAAAGGGGTTTCAGGAGAGTAGAAAGCTCAGTGATGGGAAAGTCAAGATAAGGATGGGAACCGAAGCAAGTGTTGCTACGATCGCCATCGGGACTTATGTTTTAGAATTTACTTTTAACAGGATCTTAGTTTTAAAAGACTGTTTATATGTGCTAGACATGCGCAGAAATTTTATTTCTATTTCTAGTTTAATTGTTAATGGTTATTAAGTGCATTTTGATACTAATATAGTTATCAAATACAATAATAGTTTTATTGTTTCCGGCACATTGTCTAATAGTCTTTATTATTTTGATCCCGTAAGCAATTTTGTAAATAACATTGAGGATAAAGAGTCCACCAGTGTGACACCTCAGAAAAGAGGTGGAGAGTCTGTGAATCCAACATACTTATGGCATCTCAGATTAGGCCATATCAATTTAGATAGGCTCAACAGATTGGTAAAGGATGGTCCTTTAAACCATTTACATGTTGAACCTTATCCAACTTGTGAACCTTGTTTGCAAGTTAAAATGACCAAAAGGTCATTTACAGGCAAACCTATAAGAGCCATAAGTATATTGGAATTAATTCACACGGATTTATATGGACCCATGAATCATTTAGCCAGAGGTGGCTTTGTCTACTTCATTACATTCACTGATGATTTTTCTAGATTTGGTTTCATATATCTAATGAAACACAAGTTGGAATCTTTTGAAAAGTTCAAAGAATTCCAGAATGAAGTAGAAAAGCAATCAGGTAAATGTATTAAAACTCTCAGATCCGACCGAGGAGGAGAGTACCTCTCGAATGAGTTCATGGATTATCTTAGAGATAATGGAATTTTATCCCAATGGACTCCCCCAGGAACACCCCAGCTTAATGGTGTTTCAGAAAGAAGAAATCGAACCCTATTGGATATGGTTCGTTCAATGATAACTAAAACTGATTTGCCAGTATCTTTTTGAGGATATGCCTTAGAGACTACAATTTATCTATTAAATAGGGTACCTTCTAAGTCTGTTTCCAAAACTCCATTTGAGCTATGGAATGAGTGAAAGCCTAGTCTGAAGCATGTTAGGATATGGGGTTGTCCAGTTCATGTGCGAAAGAAGAACTTCGACAAGTTGGAAAGTAGGACTGAGAAGTGCCTATTTATAGGATACCCAAAAGAAACTCTTGGATATTATTTCTATAATCCTAGTGAACAAAAGGTGTTTGTAAGTAGGAATGCCATTTTTCTAGAAGATGATATGATCCTCAATAGAAAAGATGGATTTAGAATTGATTTTGAGGAGCAAAGTCAGGATAAAGTGACCATGGTTAATCCCATCTTAACTAAATCTTTAAATACATAATAGCCCAGGAGAAGTGCAAGGATCAGTCGACCTCCAGATAGATTGTCTTATCAGCATGAGGTATATTCTATGGAATTAGATTCCTTAGAGGATGATCCTTACACTTATTAAGAAGCAATATGTGATATTGATTCTAATAATTTGAATAAGGCCATGGAATCTGAAAGAGACTCCATGTACTTGAATGGTGTCTGGATCCTAGTTGAAAAGCCTGAGGGAATTAAACCCATTGGGTGCAAATGGATCTACAAGAGGAAACGTGGATCCGATGGAAGGGTTGAGACCTTTAAAGCAAGGCTTATGGCAAAAGGGTATAGTCAAAGAGCTGGTATCGACTATGAGAAAACCTTTGTACCAGTAGCAATGCTAAAGTTCATCAGAATTCTGTTATCAATAGTAGCTTTCTATGATTATGAAATATGACAGATAGATGTCAAAACCGCTTTCTTGAATGAAAACATTCAAGAGGATATTTATATGGACCAACTCGAAGGTTTTGAACTCCATGACCAAAATAATAAAGTCTGCAAATTGATAAAATCCATTTATGGCCTTAAGCAAGCTTCTTAAAGTTGAAACATCCGTTTTGATGAATTCAATCAAATCATTTGGTTTTCACCAAAACATGGATGAGGCATGTGTGTACAAGAAGGTCAGTGGGAGTGCAATAACTTTCCTAGTTTTTTATGTAGATGATATTCTACTTATTGGGAATGATGTAGGAATGTTATCAACGGTTAAAATCTGGTTGTCATGTAACTTTGCAATGAAGGACCTTGGTGAAGCCCCCTATATTCTTGGTCTTAAATTGTTTAGAGATCGAACGAAAAGGATGTTGGGATTGCCCTAAGTCAATTACATTGACAAGATCTTGCGCAAATATAGCATGGAAAATTCCAAGAATGAGTTTTTACCCTGTAGACATGGAATTAGTCTCTCCAAATCAAAGTCTCTAAAGACTGATGATGAAAGAGAGCAGATGAGCCATATCCCATATGCATCAGCAGTGGGAAGTCTTATGTATGCCATGTTGTGTACAAGACTTGATATTTGTCACGCAGTGAGTATCGTGAGTAGATATCAATCAAACCCTGGTCCTAAGCATTGGGCAGCAGTTAAGCACATTTTTAAGTATTTGAGGAGGACTATGCACCACTGTTTGGTTTACAGTGGAGAAGATCTGACTGTTGTAGGGTACACAGATTCAGATTTTTAGGCAGATATTGATGATAGAATGTCCACCTCAGGATTTGTCTTTACTCTTGGGAAATGAACATTTAGTTGGAGGAGTTGCAAGCAATCAACAACTGCTGACTCAACAACTGAAGCTGAATACATTGCTGCATGTGATGTTGCAAAGGAAGCAGTGTGGATAAAGAAGTTCATTCTTGAACTTGGTGTTGTTTTCTCGATTGAATCTCCTATCACACTTTATTGTGATAATAGTGGTGTTGTAGCTCAAGCCATAGAGCCTAGAGCACATAAGAAGACAAAGCACATTGAAAGGAGATTCCATTTGATTCGAGATATTGTCAAGAGAGGAGACATAGTGTTATCCAAAATTACGTCAGCGGATAATGTGGCGGACCCATTTACTAAAGCACTACCTCAGAAGGTGTTTGAGAAACATCTAGAGTCGATGGGTATTAGATACATAGGAGATTGGCTTTGAGTGCAAGTGGGAGATTGTTAGACATATATGCCCATGAAAGCCATTATGAAATTGTATTTATCTATTTAAATCAATAAATGCATATTTTACATTCACACATTGTCTTCTACATTGGGTAATATATCAAAAGTATCTCATTGGATGAGACTACTTTGTCCCTTAGGTAACATTATAGGAAAATCATCCAATTAGTTGATAACCGATTACTAAGGAGATATGGTTTTCCGGTTTCTTGTAGACATAGTATTGTTCTAAGTTAATCAGGATACATCTGGACAATGTATTCCTAATAACTTACACATTGTTAGTTCTATATGATGGAGTGATGAATCTCAATCACTAAGAGAAGGGTCTCTTGACTAAGATGTGGATATAAGTAAGTACTTATATTGCAACTGGATCGCTCAGTAGATATCCTTAGAAATATACTGTCTTTATATTTATGGTCGTCCATTTGACAGATTGTCCTTAACTTGAGAGGTCGACATCTTCTCTAGTATTTGCCTATGTAGCTTTGATATAGCCAATCGTCAATGTCCAACACACCGGACTAAATACGGGCTCGTTGGGTTATGTATGCTCAAAAATGATTCCACTATTCTTACAAAGTAATTAATATTGAGTTGTTACTTGTCAAAATCGGACCTGAAAAACCCAGCACTGGTATTTATCGATGATATGGTTTTATCGAAGAGTTTATTTTCTGTATTAAAAAATGTAATTACTATTATTATTTCTTTTAAAGAATTTCTTAAAATATTTTGAAAGTCCAAGTTTGACTAAAAGTATCAAAGAGAATGAGTTCTCAATATAAGTCAATGATTAAAGACAGTATTAGATATTATCCCATAAGCTTATAACAATATTGGAAGTGGATGGACGCATCTGTAAACAAATCTTGAGATAGAAATACCTGCAAGTAATTCTCTATTTTCTGGAGGTTAATCACAATGTGTTAATGGACATTATTGTGATTGGTGGAAGTCCAGGGATATAGATAAAATTCTATAATCCTAATGGAGTGTAGGAAATGTGCTTCCTAGTAACAATGCTTTAACCAAAAGGTTGAGTACTTGTTCCCATAACCGGAAGTAGGAGATCCTTTTAGATCCCACACACAAAGACTTTCTTAAAGTATTTAATTTAATTGTTTATTAAATTAATTAATTTCTCTAAGTAATCACTATATGGTACAGTGAAGCTCTAAAAGGTGGAATCATATTAGATGTGAAAAACCAAATGGGTAGGACCCATTGGGAATTATTTTAAAAGAATAATTAAAGTGACCAAAAAGGGTTAGGAACCCTTAGGGGCGTGTGGAGTGGGGCCCACCTAGGGTAGGACGCCCACTTCATGGAGGTAATAATAATTGTTATTATTTAATTAGTTTCTAATAACTAATATCCTTATTGGATAAGGTTAGTTAGTTAGTTAGAGTTAGTTACTAATTAAAGATTCCTTGTTGGACAAGGATTCTATTAGTTTCTTGCTAATCAAGGAATCCTAATTGGATTAGGATAATGATTGGTTAGTTACTAATAGATAAGGTTTGTTTCTATTAATGATTAATCCTAATTAATTAGGAGAAATCAATAAAGGAAACTATAGAGGAATCCTAATTGGATTAGGAAATGGATTATTGGGTTGCAAGCAACCCGAACTCTATAAATAGAGAGGTGGACGTCCAAGCTTGGTGTACACATAAAAATTCCAGCAATCTCTCTCTCTCTCGTTCCTTAAATCTCATGCCCCTCCCCCCTCTTGCTCTTAGAGGTGTACGGTCATCCCTCTCCCCTTTTCTCTTCTCTTGTGTTCTTAGTTTTGAATATCAACAAGAAGAATATCAAGAAAAGTTCTTGATCAATAAAGATTGGATCTTTATTTCAAGATCCTAGAGCTGAAAATTTGGAAGAGCCATTAGCTTCAATTAAAGAAAGATTTAAAGAAAAAGAAGGTTCGTGTGGATTGCGAAGGAGACTTGACGCTTGTGAAGTTTTGCCGGTCTAGCATTCTATCGTGGAATTGACTTAACAATTTCAAAGTAACAAAGATGATTATGATTTTTACTCTTATTGAATAAAATCAATTAGAATCTTAGTCAGATCTTAGGATTCGATGTATGTCCCCTAAGAATTGTTTTTCTAAAATTAAAAAGAGGCATACTTTCAAAATGCACTAATAAGAATACAAGTTAAAGATAAAGTAAGTAAGTAAGACACACGAAAGCGATAATGCATGATTGAGTTTTGCACTGCCCGAGTACCAACAAGTCTAAGATCAAGGCAAGATAAGTCAAACAAATTAATTACAAGCAAGCCATATGCACCGGATAATATGCAAACCATGTTGTTCCTCGGTAAGTAGGGTATATGTTAGTCTCTACCCAATATATGGAGTAGAGTTATTTTAAGTTATTGTACAATGCATGTTGTTTGATTCATTCATAGACAAGAAAGACAAGCCTGAAAATAAGATAAGTAAGACAAGTAAGAAATACAAGACAAGTACAAGTAAGCATATGGAAGAATTAAAAAGAAAAGATGTTCCGCACTTTGATTTATGTATGTGAATTATAATTGAACTATCACATGTATGCATGTTAATGTTATGATATTGTTTACTATGAGTTGTTATATACGTGGAGTAACTTGTTACTCAGTCGATAACTTTTTTGTCGTTAGGTTCAGGATTTGATAGTTGTGCTCTGGAGCCTTGAGTTGAAGAGGAGTACGTAAGGAAGATCTTGTAGGTGATCATCCTGAAGAGGAACGGGAGTTCGATGGGTGATTTTACTATTGTTTTAGTTTATTAGAAATCGTTTAAATTATAGAGAGATTGTAATTGACTTATTATGGATTTATTTTTTGATTTATTGGATGGTTGAGAATCATGATGGATGGTACACATGATTACATGCACATGCACAAGTCTTACATGTCTAAACAAGTCACAAGTCTTAACCTGCAATGAATGAATGATACTATGTTTACATGCTTCCTCACATGAGCTGGAAGACATGTTTATTTATGATAAAGCATGACTATGATTATATGTTATGATATTGTTAGCTAGACTTTGTATACATGAGCTTTTATTTGCTCAGCTGTACTTTTGATGTCGGCAGGTTTGGGAGGATTCGATATTTGTGCTCTGGAACCTTGGATTAAGGAAGAGTACTCACAGTGGGGAATGTCCACTTTAGACTTTACATTTTGTATAAGCTATTGGTTTAGACTTAGAATACAAATTGCAGGTTTATGTATGAAGAAATTTTCAGGTTCGCCTTTTAGTATGCCTTATATGCTCTTGCAGGTTGGTATGTTCGCCTTATGTGTCATGACCGGATGGTAAGACATGGCGGTCTCGAGCCTAAAGTATCCCTAACTCCTAGGGGGTATTTTGGGTCGCGACAGAAGTGGTATCAGAGCCTAGGCATTAGAACCCGAGGGACTGAAGGGTGTTCTCTTGAGTTTGGAACTTAGATGAACTCATTGATAGATTTAGCTTCAAGATTCTTCACGGCTTCTTCTTCACTTTGTCTTCAAACCGGATGAGACCTACTATGACCTATATACAACATTTTAGGCTCGGAATTTTGCCAACAACACTTTGACTTTACAATCTCCCCCTTTGGCAATTCCGAGACAAAACAAACAATATAACTAATGGACATGACCTTACAGACTCTCTTAAACCCACAACAAATAAAGAGAATAAAAAGTACATGACACCGGACATTTTGACTTCTTCCATGGTGTAGTATGCCTTACGAGATCGTTGAGGCATCAATCAACCCTGAAACACTGAAACAACCAATACCTTTGTGAAGCATGGGGGAATTTCATAAAATAAAAACCATTGAAATAATGAACATCATGCAAGGTTGTTTGAGATCTCCCCCTCAAGCTGAGATCCCATCTGACAAAGGTTTCAGAATCATGAGCATGTGAGTCCATGAGTGAAGCAATGTGAATATAATATGCAACATGTGACACATAATTGCACATATGATGAGGTGATCTATCTAGCCAACTTCTCCCCCTTTTTGGCCTGAATTGCTACGGGGAAATCAATCCTGCAGAAATAGCAGCCCTAGCATGAAGAAGAATTAGCATCAAAGATCAACAACATAGAGAAACACAAAGAAGTAGAAGCATGAACTAAGCAGCAGAAACAAGCAAGTAACATCCCATATACAGGAACCAAGGGTGCACAGCACAAAGACCAACCACAGACTCATAACAAACAAAACAAACTAACTAAATCCAGCACAAACGACGAACAAAACAAGGCTAGAACCATCATCGCAAGAAGTGCTAATCATCCTGGTGCGAAGGAAAGTGACGAGCAACATCATCCTGATATCGAGAACAGAAATCTCGAAACTCCTGGCGAGACTCCTGCACCATATCGGAAAGTGCATCAATTTGGTGATTAGTTACTGATGCACAGCGATAGCTTGAAGGATTAGGTCAATAATGTGGGCACCAGTATCAATAGTGTCTCCAGTCATGACACTATACAGGAACCGAGCCCGATCAACACTCAGATTAGTAGAATGCACCTTGGGATGAATGTTGGAACACATAATAAAATGAAACAGACGACCCAAGTATGAAAGACAGGAGTGAGGTAGATGAGGATGAGTCCATTTTTGTGAGGGATCATCACACAGATTGCTGGCCACCTTGTCCAAATCATGCTTATCCTCATCGGTGGGATAGAAAAAAGGGTAATCGGCTCCCGGAACCCGAGGGGCACTAATGAAAAATGCAATGACATCTGGATTAATGAGAATTTTCTTACCCCTAACTAGAGTTTTGAAGGAAAAATTGCGAGGGTTGACAGAATAAATGTTCGCATAAAATTCTCGAACAAGGTCTAGACTGGCATAACCGGTCAATTTTAAAAGACCAAACCATTGGCGAGAGTCAATGATTTCCTTGAAACCAGGATGGGTGAAATCCGAAATGACAGTGGCCCTTTCAATTGTAATAGCCCTATTTTTAAGCCAAGTATTATGAAGCTGTTCATTCCCTGTGGTGCGAAATCGCACAATGTCAGGCTCAGGAGTGGGGACTTGAGATTTACCCTTTGATTTGGCCGAGGGCTTTGAACTGGAAGCACCAATCGCTTTCTTATGGGAAGTTGAGGTTGGAGGAACCCTAGAATGGACCACACGGCCCACATGGATGCCATGGCTAGCAGAATATGATGCATCCTCAAACTCAGGGACATCATCTTCATCCCGAGAAATGATGAGGTGGCGCTTAGGGCGACCCGTCATGCGAATGGAGGCAATGAGAAGAAGATACTCAAGAGCCATAGAACCAAATGCAAGTAACTGAAGAGAAGGTAGGGGTTTACCTTGAGGAGGACGTGGAGGAGAGGAGAGAAGGCTGGGGTGCCGAGAACAGTCCCTAGAACCAAACCAAGTAGTGGTGGAGGACCGTACGGCACTGTGGAAGGAGCAATACGGCTGGGCAAGGGAACTTCTAGTGGAGTGAGCAGCTCACTTGAGGCATGGAGGAACCGAGTACAGAGAGAAAACCTTGGAGCATGAAGGAGCTAAAGATCCAGGCAGCACTGAGGCGTTAAAGCACTCGTGAAGAAGGTGAGAAGGTATGTAATTTTCAAAAATAGAGCCAGCAAAACCTTGACACTGGAAACCAAGATGAAAGCCTGATATAACGCAAGTGAGGGCTAAAAACATGGTAACCCCAGCTGGTTTTTTGTAGAGGGAAAACTCCAAAATGGAAGGAATCTACGAATGACCCCATGGTTGTGTTCGGTCGACCGAATGACCACTCACGGTTGACCCTCTTTGCAAAAGCTCTGAACTTGTGTAAGAGATGAGTGAGATCCCATTTGGATTATTTTTGGCATGTTATGGGGCAGCTTTTGGAGAAGAATCTCTGAAAAATCTGAAAAGAATATCAATACCCTCCAAAATAACATGGCATGCTAGTGACCCGAGGATTTCAACATTTCAAATGGACACATGAACCAACCGTATAGAGCTTTTAGTGAATCAGTTTTGGAGATTGAAGAATGCACAATTAGAGATCTGTAGAATGGCAAAGTAAGATCTTCCCTGAAAACACTCAAAATCAACCAAAAGTATGCAATTTACTAGAAAAAGTTTTCAAAAAAAATCCTCCATTTTGAAAAAAATTTCAACATGATAGCTCCAATAAGCAAATCAAGTATGTGCAAATTTTTGCAAGAACAAATAATACAATGTCCAAGAATGTGTAGCATAAAATGATGAGTATACAAGGATATTTCCATCGACACTATGCACACGGGATGGCAAGACACAGTCACACAAGCTAAGGTACAGTGAGTAATAGGCTATACCATCAATGTGAAGTGTGTGAGGTGAAATTCTGACTGAACACCTTTAGAGGTAGGCACCCTTAGATAGATAAGGACATTAGTGCATTGCAGGAACACCAAGCTTCAAAAAATACTGAGAGATACATATAGGGTAATCCAAAAAGATGAAGAATTTTATGTGCTATTTTTACCCTTTTCATATGTTGCTCTCATAGTGTTTATGGAATTTTTGTTTGGTGAAGGTATTCTTGATCAGTCTTTTTCTTTTGAATTTTGGGATGCAATGGTGGCTTTCACACTTACTGGGTAGGTAGCCCTAACTATTGGCGGCAGGGGCTTTCACTCTAGGGAACCAGATAGATTCCTACTGTCCACCTAGGTAGCCATTACATACTGTTTGCATCCAATAGTGACTTTCACACTATCCCAGAGGTAGCCCTTTCCAATGCATAAGACCTTTAAACTGGGGCACATTTTGAGGGATGGTACCTTCATGATCAAATCAGATTTTATCACCTCGAAGAACCATCATGAATAATATCATTATCTGTTCATAGGGATATGTACCATCTGCAGGAGATAGACAGAGTGCAAGTGCAGGTGATAGTACAACAGTATTTGCCATATTTCTAACTGTATTTAGTAAGATAGTCTATGTGCACTTCCCAAAGATATTTTGGTAGGTATGATATCCTCATGAACTCAATACGATCAAATATGTATCTTGGACAAGCATTATGAGCACAAGAAAAATTCAACAATGCACACCAAAGCATAACAACCAAATCCAACAAAAACCCTTTTTTTTAAAAAAAATATGCCAAACTAAAGGAAAACAAAAGTCTTTTCGGAGTTTTTCTGAATTTTTTAATGTTTTTGGTTTTCTTTGAAATAAGATAACCAAACAAAGACAACCATATGCAAAAACTAATAATATACAACCGGAGGAATAGAGCTAGGAAGAGATATGGATATAAGATTACCTAGTCTATCAAAAAGCACTCAATCACTCAATACCACACACACTGATGGATTTCCTAAGAAACTCAAACCTAAGGGAGTCTAGAGGTTTGGTTAGGAGATTTGCAAGTTGAGTATCAGTTTGCACATATTCCAATGTGATGACACTTTGCTCAACAAGCTCTCGAATGAAGTGGTGTCTAATGTCTATGTGTTTGGTGCGAGAGTTATACACGGGATTTTTGGAGATGTTGATGGCACTTGTGTCACAATATACAGTCATGGTGCCCTGTTCTATCCCGTAGTCCTGCAACATCTGTTTCATCCACAGAAGTTCAGTGCAACAACTGCCGTCTGCAATGTACTCAGCCTCGGCAGTAGACAAAGAGTTGGAATTCTATTTTTTGCTAAGCCAAGCAACCAAACAGTTTCCCACATAAAAGCATCCTCCGGAGGTGCTTTTCCTATCATCAGCATTTTCGGCCCAGTCGGCATCGGAATATCCAACAACCACGACATTAGTATTAAAGGGATACCAGAGGCCAAAAGAGAGAGTTCCACTTACATATCGAATAATTCGTTTGACAGCAAGTAAGTGTGACTCTTTGGGGCTTGCTTGATAGCGAGCACAAGCTCCGACACTAAAGGCTATGTCAGGACGACTGGTAGTGAGGTAAAGCAGACTACCAATCATACTTCGGTATGTGGTTTGGTCGACACTTTTGCCTGAAGTATCTTTGCTAATTTTGGTGGTGGTGCTCATAGGAGTGCGAGCATGTTTAGCTGAGCTCATACCAAATTTCTTTATAAGGTCTTTGACATATTTGGTTTGGGACACAGAGATCCCATTGCTAATTTTTTTTACTTGTAGACCAAGAAAGAAATTCAGCTCACCAACCATGCTCATCTCAAATTCATTCTTCATTTGTTCAATAAAGGAGTGTGCATGTGAGTCTGATGTGGAACCAAAGACAATATCATCAACATATATCTGAGCAATAACCATATCATCTTTGATGTTTTTAATGAATAGGGTCCTGTCTACTCCCCCTCTCGAAAATCCCTTTTCTAAGAGGTATTTAGTCAGTCTCTCATACCAAGTTCTGGGAGCTTGTTTCAAACCATGGAGAGCCCTTTTTAATTGGTAAACTTGATCAGGATGATTAGGGTCCTCAAACCCTTTTGGTTGTTCCACATAAACTTCCTCCTGAAGAATGCCATTCAGAAAGGCACTCTTGACATCCATTTGAAAAAGTTTGAATTTGAGATGACATGCAACAGCAAGCAAGATTCTGATAGACTCTAGTCGGGCAACAGGAGCAAATGTTTCATTGGAAATCAATGCCCTCAATCTGAGTGTATCCCTGTACAACTAACCTAGCCTTGTTTCTTACAATGGTACCATGTCAATTTGTTCTTGAAAATCCATTTAGTACCAATAACATTTGTATTTTTAGGCCTAGGAACTAAAAACCATACATCATTCCTTGTAAACTGATTGAGCTCTTCTTGCATGGCATTTATCCAGTTTTCATCAGTGAGAGCTTCAGTTACATTTTTGGGTTCAAATGTAGAAGTGTAGCAAAAGTGACTAACTTCATTTTCAACTTGTTTTCGAGTTCTCACTCCACTTTCAAGGTTTCCAATAATTTTAGTTGAGGAGTGAGGCCTTATAACCCTAGGATGTATAGGTTTTTTAGGAGGTGACTTTGAAGGTGATTCATCTTCTGATTTAGATATTAGAATTTTCACACCTTCATCAACATTATCATCCTCTAGTTGCAAGGACTCGGATCTTGAGTCATCAACCACCACATTTATGGACTCCATAACAGTAGAGGTTCTCAAGTTGTACACTCGATAAGCCCTACTATTTGTGGAATATCCAAGAAAAATCCCTTCATCACTCCGAGAATCAAATTTACCCAATTGCTCTCTATCCCTAAGGATATAGCACTTACTTTCGAATACTCGAAAGTACTTGACATTGGGTTTCTTGCTGTACCACAGCTCATAGGGTGTCTTCCTAGTTCCGGGCCTAGTGTAGACTCTGTTAACAGTATAGCATGCAGTGCTAACTGCTTCAGCCCAGAAATGAGCAGCCAGGTTGTTGCTGTGAAGCACCACCCTAGCCATCTCTTGAAGCACCCTGTTATTTCTTTCCACCACACCATTTTGCTGAGGTGTTATTGGTGCTGAAAATTCATGCTTGATGCCCGCTTCATCACAAAACTCATTGTACTTGGAGTTTTCAAACTCCTTTCCATGATCACTTTGAATACGAGTGATAGGGCATCCTTTTTCATTTTGCACTCTTAAGTAGATGTTCTTGAAGTTCTCAAATGCATCCGACTTCTATCTTATGAATGCCACCCATGACATCCTTGAGAAATCATCAACCATCACTAGGATATATTGCTTTCCTCTTAGACTTTCAGTTCGAGTTGGACCCATGAGATCCATGTGTATTAGTTCTAGTGGGTGTTCGATAGCGATATTTGAAGCCTTTTTGTGTGGGCTTTTAATTTGTTTGCCAATTTGACATAGCCCACACACAGCAGTAGATGGCTTCCCTAGTTTTGGCACACCTCTCACACGCTCGTGTTTTGAGAGTTTGCTTAGGTCTTTGAAATTCATGTGACCTAGCCTCCTGTGCCACAGTTCAACTTCTTCAACTTTAGCCCTGTTGCACATTTGAGAAGAACCAACACTTGGAATTAAACCATAACAATTGTCAGTGGTTCTTGACCCTTCCAAAACACACACACCTTTGTCATCCATAACAGAGCACTTGTTGTTGGTAAAGTGGACAGCATGGTGATCATCGCACAATTGACTTATGCTAATTAGATTAGCTTTCAGTCCTTTTACAAACAAGACATCCTTCAGTTTAGGAATGCCTGGTGCTTGGATGACACATTTTCCTTTCATAAAAGATTTGCTTCCATCACCAAAAGTAACAGTTCCATCCGAGCATTCCTCAAGGTGAGTAAAGAGGGACTTGTTACCAGTCATGTGTCTGGAGCATCCACTATCGAAATACCACATGTCAGAATTTTGGGCTTTCAAAGCGGTGGGATGACAAGGCATTTTAGATCATCCTTTCTAACATAAATGAACTTAGACTTTTGGAGAACCCTATTGTCTTTGTTCACTTTAATTGTAGGCATGACTTTCTTTTTGTTAGATCTCCTGTTCTTCCTTCTTTTCCGGGTGGACTTTATATTTTGGTCCATCCTGTTACCTTCTTCATGATGAGCATAAGAACTGTCACGACTATATTGTGTACTAGAGAGTTGAGCAATTTTCATCACTTCTTCACTCAAACTCCTAGACTTTTCTGCTAAGGCTTGAATTTTCCTTTGGAGACTCCCTTGATGTTGTGTTTGATTCAAATAACCATTTCGGGGATTTCTCCTAAAGGCATTGCAGTTAGGTCGGATGTGACCCTTCACTCCACAATGGTGACAAGTGGGAATGAACCTGGAAGGAGGAGATCTGTTAGCCTGGGACTGAACTTTTGTTCTCTCAGTTTCAGTTGAATTTTTACTTTGTCCAGAAGTGACAAAAGTTTGGTACAACTGAGAGTTTGGCATCCTGGATGTTGATCCTGAGGAGTTAGAACTCACAAATCTTGGATTTTCATGTATTGGCTCAAATGTTGCAGTAGACATTGTTCCGACATTTAAAGGACCAGATGGTCTGTCTGGATGTCCTATGTCGGACATGTTTACTGTTGAGCGCTGCATGCTAGCCAGTTTATCAAATATTTGAGTGTTTCTAAGGAGTCTAGCTTCTTTTTCGAGTTCAGTTACTATCTTAGCTAGCCCATCCTTAACTTTCAGAATATCAAGAAATTCCTTTTCTAGAAATCTAACTTTTTCAATAAGGTTATTTCTTTCAGATTCCAATTCTGAAATTCGAGTATTTGACTCTTCAGATACACTCATAGAGTTATCTTCCTCAGTTTCTAGAACCTTGATCCATTTGGATAAAGAGACATTTTCTTCCTCTAGGTATTCTAGTTTCGACACTAGTTCAGCCTTTTCACTTTCAAGCTCAGATACTAGAGTATTCTTCCCTTCTGCTTCTAGTTTGCAAGAGTCTCTTTCTTATTGGGTAAATTTAAGTTGTTTGTTCAAAGAGATCTTAGCTTTTTTCAGCTTAAGGCTTCCAAAAAACAACCTTTCATAGGCTTTTTCCATATCTTCATCAGACTCAGAGACAGTGTGACTCTGATCATGATCTTCACTAGACTCACTCACTTGATCTTCATCACTCTTCTCTTCATGAGTAGTGGGAGGATGGTCTATCTTTTTTAGGGTGACAGTGAAAGCTATGTGATTTTTAGATTCCTCACTTGAGGTAGAGCTTTCAGATTGTTCTTCATCAGAATCACTATCATCCCATGTGGCATTCATCACCTTTCCCTTAGTCTTCTTCTTGTTAGGGCAATCAGGTGAAATATGACTGTAGCTTTTGCATTCATAGCATTGAATGCCACGAGATTTCTTGTCAATTCCTTTGGGGACTTTCTTGTTATCCCAAGGTTTTGACTTTGGCTTTTCAAGAGGTTTTCCTCCTGGTTTAGGCTTGAACCTTCAATTTGTTTTCAGATATTTTTGAATTTTTTTAACAAATAGAGCCAATTCCTTCTCTCCCAACTTAGCATCACTGTCATCCTCATCCAAGGTCTCCTTGATAGTTTTCAAGGCTACAAATTTGTTTTTCTTGGATGTTCGAAGATTGAGTTCGTAGGTTTGGAGTGATCCGACCAATTCCTCAATCTTGAGAGCATCAACATTCTTGCTCTCCTCGATGGCAGTGACCTTAGATTGAAACCTTTCCGGCAGAGATCTAAGGATTTTTCTGACAATTTTGGACTCATTGGTTTTCTCACCCAGGTTGAAACTGGAGTTGACAATATCACTTAGTTTAGTATAGAATTCATCAAATGTGCCATTGTCCTCCATTTTCAGATTTTCAAATTTTGTGGTGAAAATTTGAAGCTTAGAGATCTTGATAGTGGTTGTACCTTCATGAGTCATTTCCAAAATATCCTATGCCTCCTTTGCTGTTTCACATTAAGAGATTCGTCTAAATTCTTCAACAATGATTGCCGTAAAAATTGCATTGAGACCTTTCGTGTTCCAACCACTTGTCTCGAGCTCTTCTTTGCTCAAATCCTTGGTGCTTTTAGTGAGAATTACATCACCTAGAATATTCATCGGTTGAGTCCATCCATCCTGAATGGACATCCAGATTCTCTCATCTATGGATTTGAGAAATGCTCTTATTCGAGTTTTCCAATACGCATAATTGTTCCCATCAAACAATGGGGGACGAGAGATGGATCTACCCTCTCTTAAAGTAGTCATTGACTTAAGGATAGACACAAGATTACACTTAAGGGATTTAACCTTATGAGTGTACCTGCTCTGATACCAATTGAAATTCCTTATTTCAATGCACTCTTAGACCTAGAGGGGGGGTGAATAGGTCTACTTCAATTTTCTTTTCCAATTTTAATTTTAGACAATCACACACAAACAATCTCACTTGAACACACAAGGTTTTTACGTGGAAAACCCTTCCGGGAAAAACCACGGGACCTAGTCCAGCACAAAATTCACTATAAGAAGATTTAAACAATACAAGACTCGAATCTTACCCAACCGGACACGACACACCATTTCTCGGTATCGATTCCTTAGCTTGCAAACCACGAACACAGCACGTTCGATCCCCGCAACAGCAGCTTCGGTTCCTTACCGGCCAATCTTACTTAAAGTGAACAAACACGGTCTTCAAAGACTGATCTCCGTCCTTGACGGCTTTAGCTCAGGCTAACCAATGCTCACAATAGAGCATACAGTGGGTTTTAGGGTTTGTGGAAGCCCTAGGGTGATCTCTTAATGATTAAGGATCATCTAATGCAAGTTTGAAAAAATATGCTTGAAAAATTTGCACAACCTAGAGGCCAACTAATGGAGATGAAGATTAATGAATCCAAGAGTTTCCATAAACTCAAAATAGGCAGAAAGTGCTCTAAAAAGTCTCCAATCAATATCCCTCACGGATTGGGAGAGGTCCAATATATATAGGAAATGTTTAAGGGTTTAGAAGTTGCTAAAAAATATGTTTAGAAAGTTTTTCCATATCAGGGTCGAACTTGGAGGATCCCTGGGTCAACCCACTATAGCAAAACCACTTAACAACCGAAATCCCATATCAGGGTCAACCCCGGGGGATGTTTCGGTCGACCAAAGTGTACACTTCGGTCGACCCAACCATCCTTCAGGGTCGACCTCCAAAATTCTCGCTCTCTGCCTGAAAACACCATACAAAACCTGGGCTATTCAGGGTCAACCCAAAATGGTCAGGGTCGACCCTGGGGTGCAATTTTTTGATATTTTATCCTTTTACCTTTAAATGCAATCCCCTATACCTCTAGTGTTTCTTTAACTTAATTTTTATGATGAATGGATCAATTCCATGAGGTAACCTAAGGTCATCTAGGTCTCTCTTTCAAATCTTACTTTTTGAGCCAATATGAGTGATGTAACCTCAAGATTCTTTACGGCTTCTTCTTCACTTTGTCTTCAAACAGGATGAGACCTACTATGACCTATATACAATATTTTGGGCTCGAAATTTTGCCAACAACACTTTGACTTTACAAGGATAAACCTCACGGATCCACCCTAAGTGGCAGCTTCCAAAGAAGCTGCCATCTCCGTAAGGATAAAACCCCACGGATTCAATCTTTAGTGTTGGCCTCCATAAGGCTGACACGTGTTCAACCGTTAGGATAAAACCTTCACGATCCATATTTGGTGCCAGCCTTCATGAGACTGACACGTGTTCATCCGTGAGGACAAAACCTCACGGATCTAACTTTGAGTGTTGGCCTCCGAGAGGCTGATATGTGTTCATTTGTGAGGACAAAACCTCACGGATCCAACTTTGGGTGTCGGCCTCCGAGAGGCTGACACGTGTTTACCCGTGAGGACCAAAATCTCACTGATCCAATATTAAGTGTTGGTCTTCGAGAGGCTGACACATGTTCATCAGTGAGGACAAAACCTCATGGATCCAACTTTGAGTGTTGGCCTCTGAGAGGCTGACATGTGTTCATCCGTGAGGATAAAACCTTACGAATCCAATATTAAGTGTTGGCCTCCGAGAGGCTGACACATGTTCATCTGTGAGGACAAAACCTCACAGATCCAACTTTGAGTGTTGGCCTCCGAGAGGCTGACACGTGTTCATCCGTGAGGACAAAACCTCACGGATCCAACTTTGAGTGTTGGCCTCCGAGAGGCTGACACGTGTTTATCCATGAGGACCAAAACCTCACGTAAGTGTTGGCCTCCGAGAGGCTGACACGTGTTCATTCATGAGGACAAAACCTCACGGATCCAACTTTGAGTGTTGGCCTTCGAGAGGCTGACACGTGTTTATCCGTGAGGACCCAAACCTCACGGATCCAACATTTGGTGCCAACCTTCATGAGACTGAGACGTGTTTTATCCGTAAGGATAAAAACCTCACGGATCACATATCATGTGCTGGACATAAATGCAGACCACGGGCAAGACTGTGGTCAATAGGCGAGACCTATGGTCTTACCTTGTGATCCGTGGGCGAGACCTATGGTCTCACCCTTCAAATCCATAGACTGACCTAGGTCAATCTTTCCCCAACTGACAGTCAATATCTGACTGTCATGGGGCAGAGAATCCTTGATAAAAAGGATCCTCTATCAAGCTGTGGGGAGATCCCAAGATATGGATCCCTTCTTTTAAAATCCTATAGGATGCCACATGGCACCCCATAATCATGATAGGATTAGGACTATGTCCTATATCTTAGGAAATTGTGAGATTGAACATCCCATTTTCGAAAGGTACGAGGATTCCCTCCAAAAAGAGAAAACCTGATACAAGAGTCCTCAAAAGAAGAGGATTCTCTTGAGCTTGAGGACTCTCCCAGATAAGGGAGAGCCGTGAGCTGGCATCCTCTAAGAGGAGAGCCCTTTTGACTTTCCTAAAATAAGGGAGTCAAAAAGGGAGTCCCAAAAAGGACTCTCTTAAATCTATAAAAAAGGTGTTTCTCACAAGAAACACACGAAGAAAAACGTGAAGACACGAGAATAAGAGAAAGAACTCTCTTTCAAATAGCAGCAAGTAAAAAACAAGCAACTAAAGAAGAAGACTCCCTCGACATGGAGAATATAAGGTGAGCCCTCAAACATGGCAACCATTTTTTTTATTTATTTGAAAAGACCTCAATGAGACACTTGTAACGCCTACATAGGATCTGGGCAACCCCATTGAATAAATAAAAATAAGTTTATTCAAATATTTGTTCTTCTTTATTATTCATCTCATCAAATGTTCTTCCCCAATAAAGGGTAGGTAATTTAATAGTCTGAGTTTACTCACATTGGAAGGATAGTCCCCCACAATAAATAATAAACTCCATACAATAATGGAGGAAATTTGAAAGCAAAGAAGATGAATTTTGCGCTTACAAATTAAATGGCACGCCAGGCGGGACATTCTTCTCATCCCATCTTTGATGAAGAATTAAAAAAATTAAAATAAAAGAAGAACAAAAAAAAGAAAAAGGAAAGTGAGTAATCCTTTTCGTATCTCCTCCTCGGTTCTTGTGTAGGATAATCGAGACACTCTACGTCTGTCCCGCATACCTGCTCACGGTCAAGAGGAGGGTCTATGTCCCTCCGATGCCGATCCCAGCGACTCATCCCCTAACTTAGGCTGAGGTGGCAGTAGCCCCAATCATGAGGCCTCGGTCTACTGGCCGAACCCTCAATGAGGGTCTTGCTCCTCCTCCATGGAGGAGTTAACCCTGCCAGCTCCACGGAGTAGGTGTATCCCTAAGGATGCACCATGGAACAGATGCATCCCCTAGGATGCACCACGGAGCAGTGGCATCCCCAAGGATACTCTGTAGACAAGGGGCATCCCCTAGGATGTCCCACGGAGAGGCTGCACCCAAGAGGATGCGCCACAGAGCAGACACATCCCCCAGGATGCTCGGTGGACAAGGGGCATCCCCCAGGATGAGCCACGAATTGGAAGCATCCAACTGGATGCCTCACGGACAGAGTGCACCCCAATCAAAATGCACTGTGGAGAGTGTACCCAACTGGGTGCACACATTGCAGGGTGGTTCTACCACTCTGCGACAGGTCAGCCAAAAAGCAGACCTATGTCAAACACTGGGCCAAGCCTAACAAGCCATCCCAAATCCCAACAATCCATAGTGGAAAGGCCGCAATTGCTGGGGCCGACCATAGGACTAATTGGATATTAGCCCCCTTAGTCCAAGCCGACTGACGGAGCCCCCCTTTAAAAAAATTTTCAAGAGGGGGAGATGCTACCCAATTTTCACCAGGGCGAATGATCAAGACTAAGGGCCTTAAGGACTTAATGAATAATCCCTCCAATAACTTTAAAAAATACAAAGAAATTAGAGAAGATGCCTTAGGGCATTCATCCGTGAACAAGAAACATCCACGGACAGATCTCACGGACCAAGGTTCAGGATTGTCCACGAATAGAAAGGCCAAACTTTCCACGGATAGGCAATCAAGACCGTCCACGGATGGAGAATCAAGACCGTCCATGGATGGAAGACAAGTTCTGTCCACTGATAGATCATACAGACCATCCACGGACGGAGAATCAAGACCGTCCACGGACAGAAGATCCAAGATGTCCACGGACAGGAGATCAGCTCCGTCCACGGACAGAAGAGCAGCTCTGTCCACGGACAAAATTTTGGCACTGTCTACGGATAGAAATCCAAGACCATCCATGGACATGCCCAAGCCTGATCCACGGACCGAAGGCCAGACCACCCTGAACAGAGGCCTAAGCCAGTCCGAAGGTCAGAAATACGTCCCCTTCACAGGTGCAAGTTTAAAGCAATCTGTGGATATGGTCCACGGACAGAGGTCCCTCACAAGAGAGGGAGATCCACAGATAGGCATTCTGCCATCCAATGATAGTTTCCTTTCTAAGAAGGAGAAGAATTGGCATTATACAGCCAATAAGAGGAGGGTATTCTCAGAGTCAGATTCATCATTTGATGATGATGCAAGGGGCATTAACAGCCGTGATCAATATCGTCCAACTGTTAATGCAATAAACACTTCGAATCCAGAACAAGCATACAAAGACTTGCTGTACAAACTGGGTCCGAACGCTTTCCGAGGCGCTGGCCTTGCAACCTCCACATCAATGATGACATCAGTCCGTCATCAATACTAGCGGCCTCCATCCAGAGTAAGCCCATTTTGGGGCAAATTAAGTGCTGAACCAGAAAGAAGAACAGTAGCACCATATGACCCTAGGATTAAGGTGCTAAACATAAGCACTTCCGCTTTTGAGATGCCCAGGAAGAAGAATCTTGAGAAAATCCTCCAACTCAGAAACAGGAAGTACCCTTCGGCTCCGCTAAAGAAGGTGTTTAATTATCGGTCGAGGTCAAGAAGGTCCAGGAATCAGAAGTCAAAAAGGTCGACTAGCACCTCAGACAAAATCCGTTTTGTCCACCAGAGACGAAGGACTGATCCTTTTGCACCTGTTCACCCTACTTGGGAGAAACCAAATACTGGAGCATCATATGATGGTTATGAAAGAGTGTCCGTGAATGTGATTGGCACTAGACTCAACCCAGCTCCGGAAGAGTATACAACCCCAGTGTTCCAAGGAACTAGGGCAATGCTTGAGCAGAACTTATCAACCAGGCAGGATTCTCAGAGTTCAGCCGCCGCTATTTTAGTTGCTTTGGATGAGACAGAGTCCTTGCGAGCTGTCGGAATAGTTGCTCCTGGTCTAGTAATTTCAAGAAGAAAAATGAGTCGCAAGAATCAGGCCAGAGGCAAAGAAAGGGCCCAAGACCTACTTCAATCTACTCCAGAGCCCGATGTCAGCAGATACCAAGAAGGGTCAGAGCAAGAAGTGAGCCCAATAACCTTTCCGAGAGAAATGGAAGAAATTCCGCCAGTTGAAAACTATGTTTCTTACGAGCCAGCTCCTCAACCAATCAGGCCAGAAATTGTGTGGGAAATGCCTCAACAGGTTTTCAGTGCACCAAATCCTTTATACGGGATGCCTAGTGCCTATTTCGCAGAAGAAGAGTTTCCGAATTTGTTCCAATTACCGGAACCAATTTCAGAATGACCAGTGGCGGTCATGATGACGAACCTGGATGGGAATGCTAGTCAGGGGAATAACCCTTTAACTTTGGCACCCCCGCCATCAAATGATCAAACAGCAGCCTTACAGGCTCAACTTCGATACAAGGACGATCAGATCACAGCCATGATGTTTCAAATACAAGAGTTGGCCACTTAATTATCAGCTCTCAATTCTGTGTCGGCACCTGGACCTTGCTTCCCTTATCAAGAAGGTAGCAACAATCAAGGCACAGCCCATAAACCTCCAAATCATCCAAGGGTGCCCGAAACGGCTCCCATTCCAAATCAGACCGCCCTCATAGGAGGGGTGTCACCGTCTCTTTTGGCTGCAATTGAGGAGACTGTTCGCAATCAAATACAGCAGGCCAAAGAAAAAGAAGAGGATGTACGGATGATCGTGAAGCCTTATCCAGCTATCATGGATGCGGTTCTGTTCCCACCAGGCTTTGTCCAATCGACATTCAAGATTTTCGATGGCACTGGACATCCGAGGCAACACCTGTCTTATTTCCTCTCGAGATGCGGATTGACATCTAAGAACGGAGCTCTTTGCCTCTAATGCTTCGTACAATCCCTAGAGGGTGCCGCTTTCACATGGTATGCCAACCTCCCTGAGGCTTCGATTCCTGATTGGAGCACAATGGTGACCGAATTTAGCAAACAATTTTACAACATCCAAAGAAGAGTAGGTGTTCCAGAATTGATTGAAACCCGGCAGAGGAACAATGAAACAGTAACAGAGTTCATTGCCCGATGGAGAGCCTTAACCTTCTCCTGCCCTCAGAAATTCACTCAGTTGGAACTCATTCGGATATGCCTCAACAACTTCAACACGACCTTTCAACTGCCCTAATAGCCCAAACCTTTACGGGTTTTGAAGATCTGTGCACAAAAGCACACGACATGAGAGCCATATAGGAAAAAGAAGGCGAGGCAGGGGCACTGACCGCCTTGAATCCTCAACGGGTGCAATAGTTGAAGCCAAAAAGACTACGCCACCAGCATCGAATGCCGATAGATCAACTGATCGAATAAACAATGGGTAAAGGAACAATTAAGGTTGGTACCAAACCAGTTCAGGATGGATCTAAAAAGCCACAATGGCCAGGTAAAAAGGAGCCGCCAAAGAAGATCACCATGGAAGAGAGAATGAATAGAACATATTCATTTTCTGAAGACATTGTCGAAGATCTGTTTGAAGATCTCCTTGCCAAAGAAGTCATCACTCTCCCAGAAAGCCAGAGACTTCAAGAGATTGGGATAAAAATGATCACAAATACTGTCCTTATCATCGTATGATCAGTCACAAGATAGGTGACTGCTTTGTACTCAAGGACATCATCTAGTGGCTTTTGAACAATAAAGAGATTGTTATTGATGATCTCCCACAGGCAGTTACGTCCAATACGGTGGTGGCTTCAGAGCCAATTGATGAAAATGAAGTATCTTCAAGTAGCAAACTTCCGGACGACAAACCGTCAAATAAAGAAGACTGGACTCTCTTCGAAAGCAAAGGGACCAAGAAGAAAAAGCACTTGGCTCAAAATACCGATGCTAAGAAGGAAGCTCAGGCTACAAGGCAAGCTCAAGCCAAGATAAGAGAAGGGAAGCGCATAGCTGTAGCTGAAAAGAAGAAGAAAAGAGAAAAAGTGAGGAAAGCCAAGAAAAATGGCCCCACCCAAGATGCTCCTGTGGAACAAAAGTCATTGACAGTAATTACCTTGATGGATTTTATCCCACTAGGATTTTGCTTCGTCTGTGACTATGATAGCCTTCAGTAAACAGATTCGGGAGATGAATCCAACATCTTTTCATGTTATGTCATTGATGCGGTCTCGAATGAAAATCCTTCATGGTTGGATATGCCAAGTCCAATGGTAGCTTATAGTCCAGAAAGACACCGAGCATTTCAAGATTGGCTGGATCAATCCGAAGATGTTGAACTCCTAGAAAGGAGACCATTCACACTAGGATGGACCCCTACGGGACTTTTAGATCTCTCTAAAGGATTTTCATCCGGAGGAAAAAGAGAGGCAGAAAATGAGCAAGTATAGTCTGATTCCCCTCAAGAAAGGCTAGGTATGCCTGAAGTTCTAAACTCAAACCATCGTCAGATGTGACGACCAGTGCAGATCTCAACTCAGCTCGAGAATCAAGATTCACCTACTGTAGTCAGTTTGAACAAGGACCCTTCAACAGAAAAAGCAGTCCTGAACTCAGGGTCTACCGATAATTCACAGGCATCTGAATAAAGCTCAGTTCAGTCTGGAAGTCCAATAGAACAATCTGGAATGAGGGCTCAGTCGTCTTTCCAAAGCAAGAAAAGGAAGCTGGACTTTAGTTTTACAAATATGGTCCAACTCCTAGAAGGAGAATCATCTGGACTAATAGACCAGACAATTGCCAAAGTCTATCAACTCAACCTCCGGTCAGGAAGAAAATTATCACCGAGGTTTGTTTTGGTCTAATATGAAAATCAAACCAGAGCTCAACCGACCCAAGCCCAAACAGCTCTCGGTAATGAGAGGGTCAAGTACAATATTCTGGCTCACCTGAAGAAAATTCCTTCCCTGCTGAGCATCTATAATGCTCTCAAGATGTCTCTAGAATTAAGAAGGTCCCTTATATGCCCTCTCTAATTCGAAAGACTTCTCTAAAGAAGTTACAAGTCAGCCGACATAATCTCCTCAAATAGGAGCTTCATGCCTCTTCAAGATCACATTTCATGATGAAGATATGCGAGCTGAGACTCTACAGCATAACCGGTCACTGTTCATCTCAGGTCTGGTCAACGAGACTAGTATCTCTAGAGTAATGATAGATGGGGGTTCAACTATCAACATCCTTCCAAGAAGAATGCTGTCCAAGCTTGGTGTACAAATAGGCCGGCTTCATGAAAGCAGTCTGATCATCAAAGGCTTCAATCAAATTGAGTAGAAACCCATGGTCATGGTAAACCTCAAAATCAGATTTGGGGATATTGCTAAAACTATGACATAATCGATGTTGATACATCGTACTACGCCCTGTTGGGGTGGTAATGGATGCACAACCATCTAGTTGTGCCATCTACTTATCACCAATGCCTTAAATAACCTCAAGGGAATAGGCAAGCAAGGATCGATGCTGATGATCATCCTTTTAATGAGGCAAATACATATTACGCGAATACGCATTTCTATGTCAAAAGTGCCCAAAGAAACCTTCAACAGAAGCCTAAAGGGGAAAAGGTTAAGAGTGGCCCGAAAAGCAATGACGGACCTGCCCAAACAGAAGCTCTGAAAAGGGTGTTCAAACACACCCCAGAATCTCAAAGAAAGGAAGGATAACCAACCCTATCTTTGGTCTAGTCTTTCCGAAATCTAGAGAAAGGCATGTTAGTCGACCTTTTCCAGACTTGTGAGATTAAATAAATCGACCCCCTTCAAGCTCTGAAAGGTGATCATATAGTCCCTTTGAGGAGAATGGATTGTACAATGATCGAAACTACCTCTAGTTTCGTTGTCCCGATCAAGAAAAGAGGACAAAAATCGATGCTCTTTAATTCTCTAGGTACATATGATAGGATGAACTCCTCATGGACCAATGAAAAGGGCAAGATCATCAATCCTTAAAGGAAGAAGATAAGCTTTGGTGAAAAGACCACCAGACTCCTAAAAAATCAAGGGTTTGATCCCGAAGAAGGAGAGAAAATCGAAGGAACTATCCTACTGGCTTATGAAGACATGCTAAAAAAGGAGCAACATGAAGCCTTGGATACTGGGGACTATGTGGATACGGATACGCCAGGAATTTTGTATAATCCTTCAGTCTTTGTATTCGGAAAAAATCACAACCAAACTATAAATATGGTCATGGCTAGGGAAGATTCTATGTCAAAAGAAGTCTCCATGGAATGGCTTCCAGAAGAAACAGAGTCCCTGCAGGCATCCCCATGGGTTGAGGCAGCGCATCAAGATATGATTGATAGCCTAGCTAAAGTCAGTCTCAGTGCATGGTAAAAATGACCAACAATGGAAGTCATTCCTAGTGTCATTGTCCCATCTAGAAGAATAGGGGAAAACCCCATTGTTTGTCACTCTGTAGGTCAAGTAGGCAAAGCTACTCTCTAGAACAACAGAAGAGATAGAAGGATGAATCCTTATAAAATGAAGCATGTGTTTAATCAAGCAATCAAGAAAATGCTTGAGAAACAAGGGTTTAATACTGAAGCAGAAAAGCAAGTTGAGCATGAAATCATGCCAACACCCAGGACTTTGGCTACCTATAAGCAGGTTGATTCCAACTTGGGAAAGCCTGAAGCAGGAAACTCTGATTCCTCATCAGATGATGATCTAATTTTGACCTTAAATATTATTACGGTAAATGAAGACTCCTCCTCAGGAGAGGAAATGATCATGAAAGAACCACTGGAAGAAACAGAAGTCCGTCTGGCTCCTCCAGAATTTGAAGCAGGAGGTCAAGCAACTGTTGATGACCTTCTTGAGGTTAACCTCGGCTCAGAACAAGACTCAAGGCTAACCTTCATCAGTGTCTCTCTCTCCCAAACAGAAAGAGAGGAGTATCTTTGTCTCCTAAAAGAGTACAAGGATATCTTTTCCTGGAACTATACAGAGATGCCTGGCTTAGATCCAAAAATTACAGTCCATCATCTCACAACTCGAGAAGATGTCAGGTTGATCAAACAGGCATAAAGACGAGCTCGTCCAGAGCTGGTCGCTCAAATCGAAGTTGAGGTAGATAAACTCCTCAATGTCGGGTTTATAAGGGAGGTTCAATACCCAACTTGGCTTACCAACGTAGTTCCCGTGAAAAAGAAGAACGGACAGATCCGGGTTTGTATAGACTTCCGGGATTTGAATGAAGCATGCCCTAAGGATGAATTCCCTTTACCCATCACCGAAATGATGGTCGATGCCACAATCGGCTTCGAGGCTGTCCTTTATAGATGGATATTCCGGCTACAATTAAATCAAGATGGCCGTGGAAGATGAAGAGCTTACAGCCTTCTGCACTCCTAAGGGAGTGTTCTGCTACAAAGTCATGTCATTCGGCCTCAAAAATGTCGAAGCAACCTACCAGAGGGCCATGACTATCATATTTGGAGATATTCTCCATGACAAAGTCGAGTGCTATGTTGACGACTTAGTTGTCAAAACAAGGTAGCGAAGCAATCATTTGGATGATCTTCGGGAAATCTTCGACAAACTGCGACAGCATCAGCTTAAGATGAACCCGCTTAAATACGCGTTCGGAGTCGCATCAGGAAAATTCCTGGGCTTTGTGGTACGCCATAGAGGAATTGAGATTGACCCTACCAAAATAAGGGCCATTCGCGAAATGCCTCCTCAAAGAAATTTACGTGAGTTGAAAGGACTTCAAGGTCGACTCACTTATATTCAGAGATTCATCTCCAACTTGGCTGGAAGATGCCAATCGTTTTCCTAGTTGATGAAGAAGGGAATACCATTTTAATGAGATGAAACTTGCCAAAGTGCTCTGGATAGCATCAAGACTTATCTCACAAATCCACCGGTCCTTATGAGCCCCATCTGAGGAAAGCCACTTATCCTCTATATCACAGCGCTCGAGGGATCTCTTGGAGCTCTCCTTGCTTAGCATAATGACCAAGGAAAGGAAAATACCCTGTACTACCTAAGCAGGACTCTGGTTGGAGCAGAATGCAGATACGGCCCGATAGAGAAAGTCTGTTTAGCCCTCATCTTCGGTCTGAAGAAATTAAGGCATTATATGCTTGAGCATTCGGTGAAACTGATATCCAGAGCCTATCCTCTCAAATACATAATGTCCCGCCCCACTCTCTCTAGCAGAATGGCAAAATAGGTGGTACTCCTGTTTGAATTCAAAATTGAATTCGTACCCCAAAAGGAGATAAAAGGGTAAGCCCTTGCTGATTTCCTTGCAGCACATCCGATTCGTGCAGATTCGTCTCTGGTCACCGACCTCCCTGACGAAGAAGTCATGCAAGTTCAGGTCAAACTGGGTTGGAAGATGTATTTTGATGGAGCTTCAAAAAGCCTTGATGGAGTTAAACGCATCAACCCGAAGGAAAACAAATCAGGAATCGGTGTTATTTTTGTCACACCAGACAACGCAATACTACCCTATTCATTCGTCCTAACAGAAGAATGTTCAAACAATGAACCTGAGTATAAAGCCCTGATAGCAGCTCTTGAATTGGCTCTTGAGATCCCGGTGGATGAACTAACTATCTATGAGGATTCAAAACTCGTCATGAAACAAGTACAAGGCGAATATGCAGTGCAAAGAGTTAGTCTCCTTCCCTATCAGAAGAGAGTGGACTAGCTACTTGCTCAAATTCCAAGAAGCAGCCTCTTCCATGTCTATAGAGGATGTTAGACATATATGCCCACAAAGCCATTCCGGAATTGTATTTATCTATTTTTTTATCAATAAATGCATATTTTACATTCACACATTGTCTTCTACATTGGGTAATATATCAAAAGTATCTCATTGGATGAGAATACTTTGTCCCTTAGGTAACATTGTAGGAAAACCATCCAATTAGTTGATAACTGATTGCTAAGGAGATATGGTTTTTCCAGTTCCTTGTAGACCTAAAATTGTTCTAAGTTAATCAGGATGCATCTGGACAATGTATTCCTAATAACTTACACATTGTTAGTTCCATATGATGGAGTGATGAATCTCAATCACTGAGAGAAGGGTCTCTTGACTAAGATGTGCATATATAAGTAAGAAGTACTTATATTACAACAGGATCCCTCAGTGGCTACCCTTAGAAATATACTGTCCTTATATTTAGGGTCGTCCATTTGACAGATAGTCCTTAACCTAAGAGGTCGACATCTTCTCTAGTATTTGCCTTTGTAGCTTTGATGTAGTCAATCGTCAATGTCCAACACACCGGACTAAATACAGGCTCATTGGGTTATGTACGCTGTACTGGAAGAAGTGTGTGTACGATCGACAAGGATTCCACTACTCTTACAGAGTAAATAATATTGAGTTGATACTTGTCAAAACCGGACTTGAAAAACCCAACGCTGGTATTTATCGATGAAATGGTTTTATCGAGGAATTTATTTTCTGTATAAAAGAAATGTAATTATTATTATTATTTCTTTTAAAGAATTTCTAAAATGTTTTGCAAATCCAAGTTTGACTAAAAGTATCAAAGAGAATGAGTTCTCAATATAAGCCGGGGATTAAAGACAGTATTAGATATTGTCCCGTAAGCTTATAACAATATTGGAAGTGGAGGAAATGATCTGTAAACAAATCTTGAGATAGAAAGACCTCCAAGTAATTCTCTATTTTCAGGAGGTTAATCACATTGTGTTAATGGACATTAATTGTGATTGGTGGAAGTCCAGGGATATAGATAAAATTCTATAATCCTAATGGAGTGTAGGAAAGGTGTTTCCTAGTAACAATACTTTAACCAAAAGGTTGAGTACTTGGTCCATCAACCTGAAATAGGAGATCCCTTTAGATCCCACACACAAGGACTTTCTTAAAGTATTTAATTTAATAATTTATTAAATTAATTTATTTCTCTATGAAATCACTATATGGTATAGTGAAGCTCTAAAAGGTGGAATCACATTAAATGTGAAAAACCAAATGGGTAGGACCCATTGGGGAATAGTTTAAAAGAATATTAAAAATGACCAAAGGGTTAAGAACCCATGATGTGGCGTGTTGGGGTGGGACCCACCTAGGGTGGGACGCCCACTCCATAAGGGATAATGATTATTGTCATTATTAATTAGTTTCTAATTAATTAAAAATCCTTCTTAGATAAGGTTTGTTAGTTAGTTAGTTAGTTAGTTAGTTACTAATTAAAGATTCCCTATTTGTTAGAGATTCTATTAGTTTCTTGCTAGTCAAGGAATCCTAATTGGATTAGGATAAAGATAAGCTTAGTTGGACACTAATGGATAAGATTAGTTTCTATTTTGATTAATCCTAATTAATTAAAGGAGAAACCAAATAGGAAACTAATTGAGGACTTCTAATTGGATTAGAAAGAGGATTCTTGGGTTGCAAGCAACCCAAGCCTAGCCTATTTAAAGGCTTGGACGTCCTAGCATGTGACACAATTAATAATTTCCAGAATTTCAGATTTGGAAATAATATCCTCTCCCTCAATCTCACGCCCTCCCCTCTCTCCCTTTGTGGTGTACGGTCATCTCTCCCCTTCCCCTTTTGATTTTGTTCTCTTGTGTTTTAGTTTGAATATCAAGAAGAGATCAAGATCCCATCTTGAAGAATAAAGATTGGATCTTTTATTCAAGATTTATAGAGCTGGATATTTGGAAGGGCCATTAGCTTCTATTAGAGAAAGCTTTAAAGAAAAAGAAGGTCTGTGTGGATTGCGAAGGAGACTTGGCACTTGTGAAGTTTTGCCGGTATCGCTATTATCGTGGATTTGACTTAACAATTTCAAAGTCGCAAAGGTATTGTGATTTTTACTCTCATTGAATAAAATCAATTAGAATCTAAGTCAGATCTTGGGATTCGATGTATGCCCCCAAGAACTGTTTTTCTAAAATTAAAAAGAGGCATACTTTCAGTGGTATCAGAGCCATGGCTATGCTTCTCTTTGATTGTATTGCTTAATCAAGATTTATATATATAAATCATACTTCCACTTTATATTTCGGTTGCCCTAGTGATGATTCTTTTAGATTCTTGATCACTTCTTGATTATTAGATAATCATTAGTAGGGCTAAGGGGTTCCCCTGTTATTATTGTGGGAATAAAAATTAAGCCCCTAGAAATTAGTGAGAGACTAATTTCAAGTTTGGATGATTCCAAAGCCTCTCGAAATTTAGTAGGGACAAATATTTAGTGATATCTAAATCTTGATTATAGCCCTTAAGGATTTAGAGATCCTTTTTAGTAGTAAATTAAATTGTTTAATTTATTCTGAGAGCCCCGGGCTAGCATAAATAATATATAAAATATTTATCATGATAAATAAATATTATTTTATGTGTTGGATGGGTTCCACAAATCATATCTCCTTCTCTTTCCCCTCCCCTCCCCTTTTTCTTATTTTTTAGAATAGGGTTGCTGATTTATGGTGGACTAAATCAACCGAAGGAGATGCCCGGAGAACCATTGCAAGATTGCAAATTGTAGTAGGGCTTTATTTAATTCCCCGGTTGTAATTAAATAAGGTCGTATGATTTTTGTGAACCCATTGTGAGATTATAATATGATTATAATTATTATTTTATTATTCATGTGATGATTAATAATTTTTCCTTTAAGCCCGAAAGTTGTGATAATTGAGATTATTGCTTTTATGATAATTTAGGATAATTCGATTTTACTTCTATTAATGCATTGTTTTAATTATAAATTGTTTATATTTAGACACAATACATTACTAGTACTCTTTTGGACGTGGAGTTTGTGACCCATTCGAAGATTTTTACGTAAAATCTTTGCATACGAGATTATTGGATAATCGTGTCTGAAAAGACAATAATCGTAGATGGATCACTAAACTGACATCCAAATACCCTAAGGTAATAGGGATAAGTAGGTTTTGATTATAAGATTAAAATCCTAATGATCAAAACCCCCTGTAAGGGCTAGTGGGAGTTTATCACTCCTTTATAATCCTATTATCGAAAATTTTCATAATTCATATGATGAATACTTGGATAATGATATGATCATGCCTGTTTAATATTGTTCCCTTCAAGAAATATATTAAGTGATAATAAATGGGATTATTAATCCTAAGGCCTTCCATTATCAATAAAGACTAGGAATTAATTAGCCTGAGTCTTGTCTCTCTGATACGAGTGCGACATAATTCAGTCTAAATTAAACTTCTAGTGCATTATTTCTATTGTAGATAGGTCTATATATGGCCTGATAGGGAGTGTCAACTAGCATGGGGGCACATCTCTACTTGATCATATGACAACCGAGAATAATGGGTTTCACTTAAACAAGGAAACATGGCGGTTGACACAGTGACAGTCATGTTGTCCTTGTAGGTCGCAAGAAAATTGGGAATCACTGATTTACATAAGGAGTTATGCATGAGATGCTCAGTGATGGATGGTTACTATCCACCTTGATGTGCATGTGTGGTACTATCCTAGCATGGAAGATTACATGTGTGTTATGAGGATCCCAATACTCATCTGGAATAAAAGGTTTATTCCCTAATTTCATATACTGAAGGGAATGATGAAATTTGAAGAAAGATGAGAGGATCATCAGATTTTAAAATCCCAAAAATCCGATGAATATATGTGTGAAAATAAATGTAATAATTTATGCTTATTTTATTGTGTAGATAAGCCATGAATCCCCTTTCCAAGATTCTAGAAGAGAATCGGTTGACTGGTCCAAATTTTGTGGACTGGAAAAGAAACCTTGATATTGTACTTATCTCTCAGAAGATAGCTTATGTCCTCACATCCGACTATGCGGAATTTGATGAGGCAGTTGAGAAAACCTCAAAATAGCATGAGTCAAATAGTTTGGCCAAATGCTACATGCTTGCATCCATGTCGAATGTCCTTCAGCAACAGCACGAGGGTTTTGCTACAGCTAAGGACATATTGACTAATCTCAGGGAGATGTTTGGGGAACAGAACAGAACTGCTAGGCAGTTGGCAATGAAAGGACTGATGGAGACCAAGATGTCTGTTGGTAGCCCAGTCCGGGACCATGTTGTCAAGATGATGGGGTTCATTAATGAACTCTTGACCCTTGGAGCGGATCTTGATCAACAGAGTCAAACGGATGCGATCCTGAACTCTCTCCCGGAATCCTTTTCTGCGTTTGTGTTAAATTTCAGCATGAACAAATTGGAGACATCTCTGCCAGAGCTCCTAAACATGTTGCAAGGAGCTGAGGACCTTATGAAGCGTACTAAGCTCTATGCAAATGTGATAGAGGGAGTTGGATCTTCAAGGCCCAAGCCTAAGGGCAAAAGCCAGAAAAAGAAGAAGTCCAATTTCTCCAGGTTCCTCAAAGGCAAGAAGGGTAAGAATAAGCACAAGAAAGCTTCTGAGAAGATAGACAAGGAAAAGAATCAGAATGTCTGTTTCTATTGCAAGAAACCAGGTCACTGGAAGAGGAATTGCAAAGTTTACTTAGCATCCCTCAAGGACAAGCCTTTGGAAGGTATGTCAGATTCTTTCATCATTGAATCCAATTTTATTATTGGTTCCTCAAACTCTTGGTGTGTAGATAGTGGATCTACCTCACATATTTGTAATATGTTACAGGGGTTTCAGGAGAGCAGAAAGCTCAGTGATGGGGAAGTCAAAATAAGGTTAGAAACAGAAGCAAGTGTTGCTGCGATCGCCATCGGAACTTATATTTTAGAATTTGCTTTTAATAGGATCTTAGTTTTAAAAGACTGTTTATATGTGCCAGACATGCGCATAAATTTGATTTCTGTTTCTAGTTTAATCTTTAATGGTTATCCAGTACATTTCGATACTAATGTAGTTATCAAATACAATAATAGTTTTATTGTTTCCGGCACATTGTCTAATGGTCTTTATTATCTTGATCCAGTAAGTATTCTGTAAATAACATTGAGGATAAAGAGTCCACCAGTGTGACACCTCAGAAAAGAGGTAGAGATTCTATGAATCCAACATACTTATGGCATCTCAGATTAGGCCATATCAATTTTGATAGGCTCAATAGATTGGTAAAGGATGGTCCTTTAAACCATTTACATGTTGAACCTTATCCAACTTGTGAACCTTGTTTGCAAGGTAAAATGACCAAAAGGCCATTTACAGGCAAACCTAAGAGAGCCACTGTCGCGGCCCAAAACCCACCCTACGAGTTAGAGTGAACTTTGGACGACTAATCATGACTTGCTTGACAAACCATCCTGCAAAACCCACAGAGCATATACAAAGAAGACAACAGCGGAAGCATAACTATAAAACATAGCGGAAGTCTAACAAACCTCTAAGTATATACACATGGTCCAAGTTTAATACAAAAGAAAACAAAACAAAGAAAGTGCGGACATGCCCGCCAAAATACATGGATATAATCACTTATGCTCACCCACAGCTAATCCACTCAGAATCTAACACCACCTACTGATAACCCTCTACGGGAGGTTCCTCCAAAGGTTCCTCAACGTACTCCTCCTACACCCAAGGGCTAGGAGCACAGACATCAAATGGAGCAGCAGCTCCCTCAGAACCTGCCGACATAAGAAGCACGGTTGAGCATGGAATACTCAGCGGGTACTAAATACTAACCAATAGTCATAGCATGAGATAGCAATGCACACATATATATATAAAATAGGAATAGTTCATATCATACAAGGAAGTAAAGCAGTTTGTAATCATGCTTGCATTCAGAAAAGCCGATAAAACCCTTGAAAACCTTGTGCACTTGACTTGATTGGAAATACCATTTCCGTGCTTGAAACTTGTCATGTTTGTCTTATCTTGTCATATCATGCGTGTCATGCCATGTCATGCTTGCTTGGAAAATAAACTACTTGTGAGGGAAGGGAGACCCTTCTTCCTAGAATGCTTATGCTTGTCATTCCATGTCTTGTCATGCTTGCTTGGAAAAGTAAACTACTTGTGAGGGAAGGGAGACCATTCTTCCTAGAATGCTTATGCTTGTCATGCCATGTCTTGTCATGCTTGCTTGGAAAAGTAAACTACTTGTGAGGGAAGGGAGACCCTTCTTCCTAGAATGCTTATGCTTGTCATGCCATGACTTGACATGCTTGCTTGGAAGAGTAAACTACTTGTGAGGGAAGGGAGACCCTTCTTCCTAGAATGCTTATACTTGTCGTGCCATGAACGAGGTAAAACATATCGTAAGATATGCCCCACCTCTAAACCGTATTCTTGAAAACACCGATAAAACATGCCATGCGTTCGTGCTCGTGAAATCGTGTGCATACTTGCATTTGGAATTAAATATGGCAATTTGGGGTAATTCACAAAGCATAACGTATAACAATTTAAGTGAGTAATAATCTACACATTTTAAGAAATGTAAGAAACACACTATCATGAACCCTAATAAATTTCAAGAGTAATTAAGCATGAGTTCTCTTAATTAATCATTTATTTTGTTCACCTTGGCATTTCATCAAACATAGGGTGTGTTCATTATTCACTTAAACCTAGATCATGCTTTTCTAGGTGGGTTATAATCACATCACACTTGTATGTTCATTATTAGTACAATGCCCTTTCCCATTCATTCATCACATCATCCACACGACATCCATTCGCCAACTTCCACCTCCATTCACCATTCATACCACCAATCTCATAATACATATATAAGTGAAGGAAAACAAGAAGAAATAAAGGAAAAGAGAAGCTATAACTAGGAGGGTAGCAAGGAGTACCGACCTTGATCAAGTGAGGAAGAAATCCCCTTTCCAAAACGACCGTGTAGCTGCTGCCCTAGCTTGGAGAACGCTCTCCACGAGTGCTTGAGCCGAGATCTTGGGGAAGAGCCGAGCTTGAAGTGATCTAGGGTCTCAAACCCCTTTGATTTCTCTTCCAAAGACAAGCCCTAGGTTGGAATCGCCTTCTCCCCTTTCTCCTATTCTCTCAAACTCTCTAAGTGTTGAATGATGCCCTAAAGGCTCGGGCAAGACTCTTAAGGTAAGAGTGAACCGACCAAAAGACCATAATACCCTTACTGAAATTTCTGCAAAAACTCGAGTACCGAGCGATCGGTATTAATGACCGATCGATCGGTTTCATAACCGGGCGATCGGTTAAAATTTCACTCTCTGTAAAATTTCCCCATACAAAAATCTTGACCAGTCGATAGCCTCCGAGCGATTGGTTTTGGACCGATCGATCGCTCCATGGACCGAGCGATCGGTGGTCTGCAGGTCCAAACTGTTTTGGCCATAACTTTTGACTCGTTCGTCCGATTTAGACGATTCAACTTGTGTTGGGTTCGTACTTCGAAAACGAACATTTCTAATGTTTCAGAATTTCCAATTTCATCCTTATTTATTAATTATACCTCTTTAAGGCAAAATGGCAACGAAAGTGTCATGTATTAAATGTGAAAAAGTCCGGGGCTCTACAGCCACAAGTATATTGGAATTAATTCACACTGATGTATGTGGACCCATGAATCATTCAACTAGAGGTGGCTTTGTCTATTTCATTACATTCATAGATGATGTTTCTAGATTTGGTTTCATATATCTAATGAAACACAAGTCAAAATCTTTTGAAAAGTTCAAAGAATTCGGGAATGAAGTAGAAAAGCAATCAGGTAAATGTATTAAAACTCTCAGATCCGACAGAGGAGGAGAGTACCTCTCGAATGAGTTCATAGATTATCTTAGAGATAATGGAATTTTATCCCAATGGACTCCCCCAAGAACACCCCAGCTTAATGATGTTTCAGAAAGAAGAAATCGAACCTTATTGGATATGGTTCGTTCAACAATGAAAAATACTGATTTGCCAATATCTTTTTGGGGATATGCATTAGAGACTGCAATCTATCTATTGAATAGGGTACCTTCTAAGTCTGTTTCCAAAACTCCATTTGAACTATGGAATGGGCGAAAGCCTAGTCTAAAGCATGTCAGAGTATGGGGTTGTCCAGTTCATGTGCGAAAGTAGAACTTTGACAAGTTGGAAAGTAGGACTGAGAAGTGCCTATTTATAGGATACCCAAAAGAAACTCTCGGATATTATTTCTATAATCCTAGCGAACAAAAGGTGTTTGTGAGTAGGAATGCCATTTTTCTAGAAGAGGATATGATCCTCAATAGAAAAGATGGACTTAGAATTGATCTTGAGGAGCAAAGTCAGGATAAAGTGACCATGGTTAATCCCATCTTAACTGAACCTTTAAATACACAACAGCCGAGGAGAAGTACAAGGATCAGTCGACCTCCAAATAGATTGTCTTATCAGTATGAGGTATATTCTATGGAATCGGATTCCTTAGATGATGATCCTTACAGTTATCAAGAAGCAATATGTGATATTGATTCTGATAATTGGAAAAAGGCCATGGAATCTGAAATGGACTCCATGTACTCAAATGGTGTCTGGACCCTGGTTGAAAAGCCTGAGGGAATTAGACCTATTGGGTGCAAATGGATCTACAAGAGGAAACGTGGATCCGATGGAAAGGTAAAGACCTTTAAAGCAAGGCTTGCGGCGAAAGGGTATAGTCCAAGAGCTGGTATCGACTATGAGGAAACCTTTTTACCAGTAGCAATGCTAAAGTCCATCAGGATTCTGTTATCAATTGCAGCCTTTTATGATTATGAAATATGGTAAATGGATGACAAAACCTCATTCTTGAATGGAAACATTCAAGAGGATATTTATATGGACCAGCCCGAAGGTTTTGAACTCCATGGCCAAAATAATAAAGTCTGCAAATTGATAAAATCTATTTATGGCCTTAAGCAAGCTTCTCGGAGTTGGAATATCCGTTTTGATGAATCAATCAAATCGTTTGGTTTTCAACAAAACATAGATGAGGCATGTGTGTATAAGAAGGTCAGTGGGAGTGCAATAACTTTCCTAATTCGTTATGTAGATGATATTCTACTCATTGGGAATGATGTAGGAATGTTATCAATGGTTAAAATCTGGTTGTCATGTAACTTTGCAATGAAAGACCTCGGTGAAGCTTCCTATATTCTTGGTCTTAAATTGTTTAGAGATCGAAAGAAAAGGATGTTGGGATTGTCCCAAGTCAATTACATTGACAAGATCTTGCGCAAATATAGCATGGAAAATTCCAAGAAAGGGTTTTTACCCTGTAGACATGGAATTAGTCTCTCCAAATCAAAGTCTCCAAAGACTGATGATGAAAGAGAGCAGATGAGTCATATCCCTTATGCATCTGCAGTGGGAAGTCTCATGTTTGCTGTGTTGTGCACAAGACCTGATATTTGTCACGCAGTGAGTATCGTGAGTAGATATCAATCAAATCCGGGTCCTGAGCATTGGACAACAGTTAAGTATATTTTCAAGTATTTGAGGAGGACAATGCACCACTGTTTGGTTTATAGTGGAGAAGATCTGACTGTTGTAGGGTACACAGATTCAGATTTTCAGGCAGATGTTGATGATAGAAAGCCTACCTCAGGATTTGTCTTTACTCTTGGGAAAGGAGCATTTAGTTGGAGGAGTTGCAAGTAATCAACAACTGCTGACACAACAACTGAAGCTGAATATGTTGCTGCATGTGATGCTGCAAAGGAAGCCGTGTGGATAAAGAAGTTCATTCATGAACTTGGTATTGTCTCCTCAATTGGATCTCCTATCACACTTTATTGTGATAATAGTGGTCCTGTAGCTCAAGCCATAGAGCCTAGAGCACATCAGAAGACAAAGCACATTGAAAGGAGATTCCATCTGATTCGAGACATTGTCAAGAGAGGAGACATTGAGTTATCCAAGATTGCATCAGCGGACAACATGGCGGACCCATTTACTAAAGCACTACCTCAGAAGGTGTTTGAGAAACATCTAGAGTCAATGGGTATTAGATACATAGGAGATTGGCTTTGAGTGCAAGTGGGAGATTGTTAGACATATATGCCTACAAAGCCATTCTGGAATTGTATTTATCTATTTTTTTATCAATAAATGCATATTTTACATTCACACATTGTCTTCTCCATTGGGTAATATATAAAAAGTATCTCATTGGATAAGACTACTTTGTCCCTTAGGTAACATTGTAGGAAAACCATCCAATTAGTTGATAACTGATTGCTAAGGAGATATGGTTTTTCTAGTTCCTTGTAGACCTAAAATTGTTCTAAGTTAATCAGGATGCATCTGGACAATGTATTCCTAATAACTTACACATTGTTAGTTTCATATGATGGAGTGATGAATCTCAATCACTGAGAGAAGGGTCTCTTGACTAAGATGTGGATATAAGTAAGAAGTACTTATATTGCAACAGGATCCCTCAGTGGATACCCTTAGAAATATACTGTCTTTATATTTAGGGTAGTCCATTTGACAGATTGTCCTTAACCTGAGAGGTCGACATCTTCTCAAGTATTTGCCTATGTAGCTTTGATGTAGTCAATCGTCAATGTCCAACACACCGGACTAAATACGGGCTCGTTGGGTTATGTACGCTGTACTGGAAGAAGTGTGTGTACGCTCGACAAGGATTCCACTACTCTTACAGAGTAAATAATATTGAGTTGATACTTGTCAAAACCGGACTTGAAAAACCCAACGCTGGTATTTATCGATGAAATGGTTTTATCGAGGAATTTATTGTCTGTATAAAAGAAATGTAATTATTATTATTATTTCTTTTAAAGAATTTCTAAAATGTTTTGCAAGTCCAAGTTTGACTAAAAGTATCAAAGAGAATGAGTTCTCAATATAAGCCAGGGATTAAAGACAGTATTAGATATTGTCCCGTAAGCTTATAACAATATTGGAAGTGGAGGGAATGATCTGTAAACAAATCTTGAGATAGAAATACCTCCAAGTAATTCTCTATTTTCTGGAGGTTAATCACATTGTGTTAATGGACATTAATTGTGATTGGTGGAAGTCCAGGGATATAGATAAAATTCTATAATCCTAATGGAGTGTAGGAAATGTGTTTCCTAGTAACAATACTTTAACCAAAAAGTTGAGTACTTGGTCCAACAACCGGAAATTAGAGATCCCTTTAGATCCCACAGATAAGGACTTTCTTAAAGTATTTAATTTAATAATTTATTAAATTAATTTATTTCTCTATGAAATGACTATATGGTATAGTGAAGCTCTAAAAGGTGGAATCACATTAAATGTGAAAAACCAAATGGGTAGGACCCATTGGGGAATAGTTTAAAAGAATATTAAAAATGACCAAAGGGTTAAGAACCCATGATGTGGCGTGTTGGGGTGGGACCCACCTAGGGTGGGATGCCCACTCCATAAGGGATAATGATTATTGTCATTATTAATTAGTTTCTAATTAATTAAAAATCCTTATTAGATAAGGTTTGTTAGTTAGTTAGTTAGTTACTAATTAAAGATTCCCTATTTGTTAGAGATTCTATTAGTTTCTTGCTAATCAAGGAATCCTAATTGGATTAGGATAAGGATAAGCTTAGTTGGATACTAATGGATAAGATTAGTTTCTATTTTGATTAATCCTAATTAATTAAAGGAGAAACCAAATAGGAAACTAATTGAGGACTTCTAATTGGATTAGAAAGAGGATTCTTGGGTTGCAAGCAACCCAAGCCTAGCCTATTTAAAGGCTTGGACGTCCAAGCCATGTGACACAATTAATAATTTCCAGAATTTTAGATTTGGAAATAATATCCTCTCCCTCAATCTCACACCCTCCCCTCTCTCCCTTTGTGGTGTACGGTCATCTATCCCCTTCCCCTTTTGATTTTGTTCTCTTGTGTTCTAGTTTGAATATCAAGAAGAGATCAAGATCCCATCTTGAAGAATAAAGATTGAATCTTTTATTCAAGATTTATAGAGCTGGATATTTGGAAGGGCCATTAGCTTCCATTAGAGAAAGCTTTAAAGAAAAAGAAGGTCCGTGTGGATTGCGAAGGAGACTTGACACTTGTGAAGTTTTGCCGGTATCGCTATTATCGTGGATTTGACTTAACAATTTCAAAGTCGCAAAGGTATTGTGATTTTTACTCTCATTAAATAAAATCAATTAGAATCTTAGTCAGATCTTGGGATTCGATGTATGCCCCCCAAAAACTATTTTTCTAAAATTAAAAAGAGGTATACTTTCAGAGGACTCAACAATCAAGCCGATGCTTTGGCTGGCCTTGCAGCATCTCTAACCTTACCAACAGAGAGGATACTGATCATCATAGTGGGGGAAAAAGAACTCTCAAACCCTTTCCAAAGATAGACTTCCTGGAGATAATTTGTTCTGTGACAATCAAAGAAACAGATGAGGATTGGCGATAGCCCTTTATCGATTATCTCCAACATGGTCAATTGCCTGGATATCGTGCCAAACGCGCTGAAGTCCGCCGACGGGTCACAAAATTTTTGATGTTGGAAGAAATCTTATATAGAAGGTCCCTGGACGGCATCTTGGTGAGATGTATCTCAGGAAATGAAATAGATCAAGCCATGGAAGAAACTCATGCCGGGATTTGCGATACTCACCAAGCTGGGCCTAAACTATAAATGCAACTGAAAAGAATAGGCTACTACTGACCTACGATGATCGCTGATTGTCACAACTATGCAAGAAAATGCAAAGTTTGTCAGCTCCATGCTGATTTCATACATCGGGCTCCCGAGCCTCTCCACATGACCACATGTTCATGGCCCTTCGTGGCATGGGGAATGGACATCATAGGACCCTTCACCCCACTTTCATCTATTGGGCATCAATACATCCTAGCTGTGACAGACTACTTCTCAAAATGGGCTGAAGCCATCGCTCTCAAAGAAGTCAAACACCACTCGGTGGCAGACTTCATTCTGACCAACTTTATATATCGGTTTGGAATTTCAGAAAGCATCATCTCGGATAACGGGCAACCTTTTTAAAGCACTCCTATACACAAGTTGTATGCCAAATTTGATATCCGAGAGGACCATTCTACCCGATACTATGCAACCGCGAATGGTCTTACTGAAGCCTTCAACAAGACTTTGTGCAAATCCTCAAGAAAGTTATGGATAAAAGCAAACGGGACTGGTATAAACGCCTACCCGAAGCCCTCTGGGGATACAGAACTACTCATCGGAATCCGACATAGGCCACGCCATATTCCCTGGTCTTCGGCAGTGAAGCAGTTCTTCCTTTGAAATTCAAATTCCCTCCCTATGGGTGGTAATCCAGCAGTCTCTCACAAAAGAAGATTCAGCTAAAGTTCACCTTGCAGAGCTTGAAACTCTTGATGAACATCTTCTCCAAGCCCAACAGAGTTTAGAGATGTACCAACAAAGATTAACTAGCGCCTTCAATAAAAGGGTAAGACTAAGGTCTTTCAAAAAAGGAGATTTAGTCTTGATAGTCAGAACTTCGATCATCATCACTCGTCGAACCAAGGGGAAGCTCGAACCAAAATGGGAAGGGCGATATGTCGTCGAGAGGGTATACTCTAACGGATCGTACCTATTGATCTCAATGGATGGAGAGTGAATTATCCCTCCAACCAATGCAAGATTCCTCAAGCGATACTATTCTTAGGGATCAAAACGCTCGCTAGACCAAAACTCCAAGAGACGATCTAGGCAAACTTAGAGTACAAAGCGACTAGCTAAGTTGAAAACCCTAAGGGGCGGCTTAGGCAAAAATTAGAGTCATGCTCACTAAGTTGAAAACCCTGAGGGGTGGTGTCGCAACCCAAAACCCACCCTATGAGTTAGAGTGAATCTTGGATGACTTGTCATGACCTACATGACATGCTTGGCAAACCATCCTGCAAAAGACACTAAGCATATACAATAGAGGAACAAAAATAGCGGAAGCATACACTACATAGCACAACGGAAGTCTAACAAAACCTCTATGTATATATATACGATCTAAGTTTGTACAAAAGAAAGGAAATCAAAACAAAGAAGGTGCGGACAGGCCCACCAAAATACATGAATATCACTCTCACGCTCATCCACAATCCTTCACTTAGAATCTACCACCTAATAACCGTCTACATGAGGTTCCTCCACAGGTTCCTCAACATACTCCTCCTCCACCATTGGGCCAGGAGCACAGACATCAAAAGGAGTAGCTGCTCCGCTATCACCTACCAACATAAGAAGTATGGCTGAGCATGGAATACTCAGCGGGTACCAAACACTAACCAACAGCCATAGCATAGCAATAAAAATATAAAATAGGAAGTAATTTAAATCATAATAGGAAAGTAAAACAGTTTATATTCATGCTTGCATTACATAAAAGCCGATAAATCTCTTGAAAACATCGTGCACTTGACTTGACTCAAAATCCTCGTTTCGTGCTTTAAAACTCGCCTTGTCATGTGTCTTGTTTTGTCGTATCGTGTCGTGTCATGCGTGTCATGCTTGTGCCATGCTTGTCACGCATGTACCATGCTTGTCATGCGTGCTTGCTTGGAAATTTAACATGCTCATGTACTTGTGAGACGCGCTTGTGAGATGCCTTGAGAGGGAAGGGAGGTCCTTCTTTCGTGATATGCCTTGAGAGGGAAGGGAGACCATTCTTTAATGCAATGCACTTGTGAGTGAGGGGAGACCCCTCATGGAAGGGAGGGAAGTGTAAACTCTCTCCTAAGAAATGCTTGTTCTTGTCCTCTTGTCAAAAGCGAGGTAAAACATGTCATGCATGACTTGCTCGTGGAATCGTGTGCATACTTTCATTTGAAATTAAATATGACAATTGGGGATTTCGCAATATATAGAACATCAATAATTTGAGCAAATCAATATTCATACCAATTTTGAGAAAGCAACATAACACACTATCATAAACCCTAGCAATTTCCGTAAGCTTCTAGGCATGCATTTCTTGATTTACAACTCATCTCCTTCACATTGGCATTTCATCAAACACGTGGTGTGTACGTTATTGTTTACCTTAAATCTTGGATTTCTAAGTGGGTTAAGCTCATAGCATACATGTGTATTTGTTACTATCACAATGCCCTTCCCATTTTCGTTCATCACCACAACCACACATACATCCGGCATCCAATCGCCCATTCACATCCATACAACCATCCATTCATCCCATTTCCTTATCTTATTAGAAATTTAGGGAAAAACCTAAAAATGAAGAGACTATGAACTAGGAAGGTAGTGTAGGGTACCGACCTCAATAGAGCGAAGAAAACCCTCGACGTAGCTTGTGGAAGGCGTTGCCTAGCTTGGAGGAGAACTCCACGTGGTGCTTGAGCTTGGATTAGGAAGACCTTGAGATTTGGGGAAGAAATGTGGAGTTAATCCTTCACTCGAAATCCAAAATCCTCTTGGAAACCCCCTTTTTCCTCTCCCTTCTCTTCCTCTCCTCTAAGTTAGCAAAAGTCCCAAATGAAAACCCTTAAATAGATCAAGGGTTAAAACCCTCAATTTCGGAATCTGCTACCGCATGTGATCGATTGCACACTTATCTGCGATCGATCGCACCTGGATGCGATCTATCGCACATGAACCCAAACATATTGGTCTGATTTTCCTCTGTATGCGATCGATCGAACATACTTGCGATCGATCGCAGATCCCTGCGATCTATTGCGCCAGGGGAATCCATCTATTGCATCTGAACCCAAGAGTTTGGGAACCATTTCGCCTGCATGCGATCGATCACACCTGACTTGCGATCGACCGCACCCTCCAGATTTTGTTGTTTTCTCCTATTTTTCCACACTTTGGTAATTTGGCCATAACTTTCAACCCGTTTATCCGATTTGGACGATTCAACTTGCGTCGGATTCGTCTTTCAAAGAGAAACATTCTTGGTGGTTTCGAATTTCTAATTTCTTCCTTATTTATTGATCAAATTACCCCTAAAGTCGACTGATCCACAATTGGGATTCAACAACTTGGGTTTTCGATATATCCTACTGAGGAATACTACTTCTTAACACCTAGAGTTCTTTAAATTTTCTCATTTCATAGAAATAGGAAGGTTACAAAGGCAAAATGCTTTGGCACGGTTTTCAATACATGGCAAAAAGTTCCGGGGCTCTACATCCTCCCCCCTTATAAAAATTTCATCCTCGAAATTTGGACGACACATGCATTACAAGTCCCAAAACATCATTACATAACACAAACCAAATCTATTCAAATAACTCCAGGTATCTCGCTTTGACTTCGGCTTCACGCTCCCAGGTGGCCTCTTCCCGAGCATGATGTTGCCATTGAACGAGCACCAATGGGATAGTCTTGTTGCGAAGCACTTGATCTCTCCGATCCAATATATGAACCGGCTTCTCAACCAGAGTGAGATCCTCTCGGATTTCCAACGGTTCCAAGTCTATGACATGCGAAGGGTCCGCAATGTACTTTCGAAGCATAGACACGTGGAAAACGTTGTAGACCGCGGCCATATGAGGTGGAAGAGTTACTCGGTAAGCAACTTCACCAACTCGTGTAATAATCTCAAACGGCTCAACATATCGAGGACTCAGCTTGCCTCTTTTTCCAAATCTCATAATCCCCTTGCTAGGAGATACCTTCACAAAAACTTGATCCCCTACTTGGAATTCCAAGTCCCTACGGCGAGTGTCAGCATAGCTTTTCTGACGATCTTGAACAGCTTTCAATCGATCTCGGATGATCTTAACCTTGTTCACAGTTTGCTCGATCAATTCTGGGCCAAGCACCTTTCTCTCTCCTACCTCATCCCAGTAGAGAGGAGACCTACAGTTTCGCCCATATAAGGCCTCAAATGGTGCCATTTGGATGCTCGCCTGGTAAATATTATTGTAGGCAAACTCCACCAAAGGCAATTGCTCTTCCCAGTTGCCCTTAAAATCCAACATACACGCCCGAAGCATGTCTTCGATGACTTGGTTCACCCTCTCGGTCTGTCCATCCGTTTGCGGATGAAAGGCGGTGCTAAAATCAAGTCGGGAACCCATAGCTTCCTGAAAGCTTTTCCAGAATCTTGATGTGAATCTCAGATCCCGATCTGACACAATACTGACTAGCACCCCGTGCAACCTAACCACCTCCTTGATATAAAGTGCGGCCAACTGACTAGAGTTGAAAGAAGTCCGGTAGGGTAAGAAGTGCGCGGACTTTGTTAAATGATCCACTACAACTGAAATTGCATCTGAGCCCCTTGCCATCTTTGGCAAGCCAACTATGAAGTCCATGGAGATATTCTCCCATTTCCACTCGGGAATAGAAAGAGACTGTAATAGACCTACGGGCCGCATATGCTCTGCTTTCACCTGCTGGCACACCAAACATCGTGCCACATATTCCATAACATCCCTCTTCATATTCCGCCACCAAAAGTGACTCTTGAGATTCCGGTACATCTTCGTACCCCCAGGATGCACTATATACTTTGTCCGGTGTGCTTCGTCCATAATCTCTCGTCGAAGATCCGCATTGGCTGGAACACACAGCCTTCCCTTAAATGTAATAGCACCTCGGCTAGTGAGAGAAAAGTCTTCACTACCCTTGGCAACTTCCTTGTCCAGGTAAGCCAACAAGTCGGCGTCCATAGCTTGATACTCTTGGATCAAATCTATAATGTACGGCCGAACCGTGACATTTGCCAAAACAGGTCCGCGGACAGTATCATTCACACTGATGTCCAGATTTGCCAAGTCTTCCAACAACTTCCATTCTTGCACCAACATGTGTGCCAATAAACCCAAAGGTCTTCTACTCAAAGCGTCTGCTACCACGTTTGCTTTGCCTGGGTGGTATTGGATGGTGCACTCGTAGTCCTTCAGAAATTCGATTCAACGCCGTTGTCGTAAGTTTAGCTCTTTCTGGGAGAAGAGGTACTTGAGGCTCTTGTGATTCGTGAACACATAGAATTCTACCCCGTAAAGGTAATGCCGCCAAATCTTGAGTGCAAACACGACTGCGGCAAGTTCTAAGTCGTGCGTGGGGTAATTTTTTTCGTGCTCCTTCAATTGCCTTGATGCATAGGCAACGACTTTCTTGCTCTGCATAAGCACACACCCAAGTCCTATGTGTGAGGCATCACTATACACCTCATACCCACCATGTCCGGATGGCACTGTAAGGACAGGGTCCGTGGTAAGCCTCTTCTTCAGTTCTGTGAAACTGATCTCACACTTGTCACTCCATTCAAACTTGGCATTCTTCCTTGTTAGGTAAGTAAGTGGCGCCGCAAGGTTGGAGAAACCCTCTACAAATCTCCTGTAATAGCCTGCCAACCCAAGGAAGCTGCATATCTCTGTGACACTCTTGGGCCTCGCCCAACTCATGACTGCCTCTACCTTCTTCGGATCTACCGATATACCTTCCGCAGATACAACGTGGCCTAGGAATGCCACTTCTTCCAACCAAAACTCACACTTGCTAAGTTTGGCGTACAGCTTGTGCTCTCTCAGCATTTCCAAAGCAAAGCGAAGATCTCGCAGGTGATCTTCCCATGTCTGGGAATATACCAAGATGTCATCGACAAACACTATCGCGCATCGATCAAGGTATGGTCGGAACACCCGGTTCATTAAGTTCATAAAAGCTACTGGTGCATTCGTGAGACCAAAAGGCATCACTAAGAACTCGTAGTGTCCGTACAGAGTCTTGAAAGCAGTTTTGGGAACATCTTCCACTTTAATCTTCAATTGGTGGTAACCCGACCGAAGATTGATCTTCGAGAAAAATCTCGCTCCCTTCAACTGATCAAATAGGTCATCGATCCTAGGCAATGGATACCTATTCTTTATAGTGACCTTATTTAACTACCGGTAATCGACGCACATCCGCATCGAGCCATCCTTCTTCTTAACAAATAACACCGGGGCACCCCACGGTGAGACACTTGGTCGAATGAAACCAAGGCGTTGCAGTTCCTCCAACTGAGTCTTTAACTCCTTGAGTTCAATCGGGGCCATTCTATACAGACCCCGGAAGATAGGAGTCGTGCCTGGTGCAAGATCGATCATAAACTCAATCTCCCTGTCTGGAGGCAACCCTGGCAACTCCTCTGGAAATACATCCAGGAATTCACTCACGATCAGAATAGTCAAAGAGTCCTTTGTCTCGGGGTTCGCTAAGCTTAGTGCCACCAAGCGAGCAATATCTCTACTTCTCAACCCCCGAAAATGAAATGGTTTTCCTTCCTCTGAAGAGTACCATCTTCTCGAAGCAAGCTACATGCCCATGATGAGCTGCTAACCAATCCATCCCCAATATGACGTCGAAGTCTTGAAATCCGAGGATGATTAGATCAACCGCCAACTCGTGGCTCCCCACTTGAACCACACTATTTCTCTACGCTCTATCTGCCACTACTGTCTTGCTGAGAGTAGTCGAAATGGATAACTTTGGTTCCAACTGGCTAGGCTCGAAGGAAAAACCTTGAGAGAAACTCAGCGATACGAATGAATGAGTAGACCCGGTATCGATCAATACTCGAGCCAAGCATTCATTGACTAGTAAGGTTCCTAAAATTTTAGCTAGCTAAGTCAATCCATGCATCAATAGCGTATACATATAGGTATTTATATATAATATGCCATATACGTACACAAAGAATAATACATAACAATTTAATTTACAGGTAATTAAATAAATTACAACTGCGTACCTTGCACTACATCGTCAGATGCAAGTGCATCACCCTCTGTCAAGGCAAAAACTCACCTCTGGTTCACCTGGCGAGGCGAAGGTGCAGACTGTGCAGGCTAAGATGACGACTGGTAGGATCCCACTGGACGAGCTGGGGGCCTAATCCCCTGAGACTGGCCTAGCAATTGCCGACTCAGGCAATCCCTGATCACATGGCCATGGCGACCACAGTGAAAACATCCACCTGATGCTCGTCGGCAATCTCCTGCTGGGTGCCTCTTGCCACAAGAAGTGCAAGCCTCATATGTGTAAGTCGGAGCGGCCAGAGGTGGAGCATACCTCGCTACCTGAGGTGCAAGGGCCGTGGGGCTGGAAGAGCTTGAGGTCGTGGTGCCTGAGGCATGTATGACCATGAAACTGGAGGCACATAAGATGGCCTCATCGGTGGTGCTGGCCAAGAGTACTGATAAGGACCAGTCCGGGCCCGCCTCTCTAGAGGTGCGGAACTGCTAGATTGGCCTCTCGCCAACTCTCTCTTCTTAGACACTGCCTCAGAATTTGCCTCGACCAACAAGGCTTTGTCTACTACCTCAGGGTAGGTAGCATGTCTGAAAACTAAGACCTTCTCCATAATAACATCCTGGAGCCCTTCTCGCCTTCATTGCCTCGGTGGCAACCATGTGAGGCGCAAATCTAGAGAGCTTAGAGAACTTGGCCTCATAAGCAGCCACAGACATCGAACCTTGCTCAAGGTTGATAAACTCTCTCTCTTTCTTTTCCCGCGTTCCGACCGGGAAATACTTCTTATAAAAAGTGTCCTTGAACTCATCCCAAGTCCAAGGTTGACCTTGCATGGTCAAATCTTGCGTCCTCAAGGCGGACAACCACCAATGGTGTGCCTCACTCTCAAGCATGAAAACTGCCCATGCCACTTTATCTTCATCTGTGGGTGAAAAAACAGTAAATATCTTTTCCAATTGGAGGATCCAAGCCTCCGCGGCAAGAGGGTCAACACTCCAATGGAACAGTGGAGGCCTCAGTCTCCGAAATGCCTCAACCCCAGCTGTGCGATGTGCTGGTGCTGTAGGCGGTGAAGTAGGTGATGCAGATGATGGAGTAGCCTGCCTAGCCGCCAGTAAGGCTAAAGTCTCTGGAATAGAGCCTAGAACCTAAGAGAGGTCCGGCTGCTCACCCTCATCTCAAGAAGAAGATGAAGCTCTGGTATGTGGTCCACGACCCCGTGTGCCCCCTCTCATGACTAAAGTCCAGAGAACAACAGCACCACATGAGTCTAACTTGGAACCACAATTTATTGCAATTTCATCTCGCAAAATTTCAAGTAGTACTATTGATATAATATTTATATACGTTGCATCATACCCATCGGTGTATACATAATAGACTTAGTGTTCTAGCGTTTCTAGACACGCACTTGGTTGAGACAACCATGTTGGACTAAGACTAAGGTTTAGTCTTATACTAGGAATCATGACTCGCTTCTGACTTACTACCTTCCTAATTTGTTTCCTAACATATGCTCTTGTCAAGCCGTGGTATTAGATTCTAAGTGACCCTAAGACCTAAAGCTTAAGCTTTGATACCACCTCTGTCGCGACCCAAAACCCACCCTAAGAGTTAGAGTGAATCTTGGACGACTTGTCATGACCTACATGACATGCTTGGCAAACCATCCTGCAAAAGACACTAAGCATATACAATAGAGGAACAAAAATAGCAGAAGCATACACAACATAGCACAGCGGAAGTCTAACAAAACCTCTATGTATATATATACAATCCAAGTTTGTACAAAAGAAAGGAAATCAAAACAAAGAAGGTGCGGACAGGCCCGCCAAAATACATGAATATCACTCACACGCTCACCCACAATCCTTCACATAGAATCTACCACCTAATAACCATCTACATGAGATTCCTCCACAGGTTCCTCAACATACTCCTTCTCCACCCATGGGCCAAGAGCACAGACATCAAAAGGAGCAGCCACTCCACTATCACCTACCGACATAAGAAGTACGGCTGAGCATGGAATACTCAGCGGGTACTAAACACTAACCAACAGCCATAGCATAGCAATAACAATATAAAATAGGAAGCAATTTATATCATAACAGAAAAGTAAAACAATTTAAATTCATGCTTGCATTACATAAAAGCCGATAAATCTCTTGAAAACATCGTACAGTTGACTTGACTCAAAATCCTCGTTTCGTGCTTTAAAACTCGTCTAGTCATGTGTCTTGTTTTGTCGTATCATGTCGTGTCATGCATGTCATGCTTGTGCCATGCTTGTCATGAGTGTACCATGCTTCTTATGCGTGCTTGCTTGGGAATTTAACGTGCTCATGTACTTGTGAGACGCGCTTGTGAGATGCCTTGAGAGGGATGGGAGGCCCTTCTTTCGTGATATGCCTTAAGAGGGAAGGGAGACCCTTCTTTAATGCAATGCACTTGTGAGTGAGGGGAGACCCCTCATGGAAGGGAGGGAAGTGTAAACTCCCTCCTAAGAAATGCTTGTTCTTGTCCTCTTGTCAAAAGCGATGTAAAACATATCGTAAGATACGTCCCACCCCTAACATCCTTACTCTTGTAAAACCATCGGTAAAACATGTCATGCATGCCGTGCTCATGGAATCGTGTGCATACTTTCATTTGAAATTAAATATGATAATTAGGGATGTCGCAATACATAGAACATCAATAATTTGAGCAAATCAATATTCATATCAATTTAGGGAAAGCAACATGACACACTATCATAAACCCTAGCAATTTCCGTAAGCTTCTAGGCATGCATTTCTTGATTTACAACTCATCTCCTTCACATTGGTATTTCATCAAACACGTGGTGTGTACGTTATTGTTTACCTTAAATCTTGGATTTCTAAGTGGGTTAAGCTCATAGCATACATGTGTATTTGTTATTATCACAATGCCCTTCCCATTTTCGTTCATCACCACAGCCACACATACATCCGGCATCCAATCGCCCATTCACATCCATACAACCATCCATTCATCCCATTTCCTTATCTTGTTAGAAATTTAGGGAAAAGCCTAAAAATGAAGAGACTATGAACTCGGAGGGTAGTGTAGGGTACCGACCTCAATAGAGCGAAGAAAACCCTTGACGTAGCTCATGGAAGGTGTTGCCTTACTTGGAGGAGAACTCCACGTGGTGCTTGAGCTTGGATTAGGAAGACCTTGAGATTTGGGGAAGAAATGTGGAGTTAATCCTTCACTCCAAATCCAAAATCCTCTTGGAAACCCCCTTTTTCCTCTCCCTTCTCTTCCTCTCCACTAAGTTAGGAAAAGTCCCAAATGAAAACACTCAAATAGATCAAGGGTTAAAACCCTCAATTTTGGAATCTGCTACCGCATGCGATCAATCGCACACTTATCTACGATCGATCGCAGGTCCTTACGATTGATCGCACCTTGATGCGATCGATCGCACCTGGATACGATCTATCGCACATGAACCCGAACATATTGGTCTGATTTTCCTCTGTGTGCGATCGATCGCACATACTTGCGATCGATCGCAGATCCCTGCGATCTATCGCACTTGGGGAATCCATCTATCGCATCTAAACCCGAGAGTTTGGGAACCATTTCGCCTGCATGCGATCGAGATTGCACCCTCCAGATTTTGTTGTTTTCTCCCATTTTTCCACACTTTGGTAATTTGGCCATAACTTTCAACTCGTTTGTCCGATTTGGACAATTCAACTTGCATCGGATTCGTCTTTCAAAGGGAAACATTCCTAGTGTTTTAGAATTGCTAATTTATTCTTTATTTATTAACCAAATTACCCCTAAAGTCGACTGATCTGCAATTGGGATTCAGCAACTCGGGTTTTCGATATATCCTACTGAGGAATACTACTTCTTAACACCTAGAGTTCTTTAAATTTTCTCATTTCATGGAAATAGGAAGGTTACAAAGGCAAAATGCCTTGGCACGGTTTTCAATACATGGCGAAAAGTTCCAGGGCTGTACAGGCAGCTTAGGCAAAATTTAGAGCAACAATGACTCACTAAGTTGAAAATCCAAAAGGACGACTTAGACAAAATTTGAGTCAAAATAAAATGCTCGCTAGACCAAAACTCCAAGAGACGGTTCTAGGCAAAATTAGGGCAACAAATAGCTCGCTAGACCAAAACTCCAAGAGAAGGTCTAGGCAAAAATTAGAGCGATTTGACAGGCTCCTGAATACAAGCTAAAAAGGTTCACAAAGGCTCCAGAATATGAGCTAAAAAGGTTTATGATGCTTCAAAAGTCTCCAGAATACCAGACCAAAGTCCGAACCCTCCAGGCATGAACGGAAACTGCCTATTCGCTATCAAAATGCGAATCAAAGCTTCAAAAGCCCCCAAATACAAGGCCAAAGTCCAAACCTTCCTAAGTACGAACGGAAACTACCTATTCGCTCTCAAAATATGGATCCCCTTTCTGAACTACGTTTGACTTGATCTTATCATGGGTACGTAGGCAGCCTGAGGAATTAACTTGAGTTTAGTCAGTTCTTTTAAAAGAACATTATCCCCCTGGGATACAAAATCATTGTTATTGCCCCTCCATATGGCTGATACGAAGAAAAAATGCTTAAATGAAGCATATTTGTTACCTACAATGGACGGATAATGGAATATCTCCCCCGACCGATGTAGGTTCTCAAAGCCCGCTAGACTAAAATTCCAAGAGTTGGTCCAGGCAAAAATTAGGGCACCAAAATACCCGCTAAGTTGAAAATTCGAAAGGACGACTTAGGCAAAAGTTAGGGTGAAATGGCTCGCTAAGCTGAAAATCGGAAAGGAAGGCTTAGACAAAAAAAAAAAAAAAAAAGCTCGCTAAACCGACACTCCAAGATTTGGTTTAGGCAAAAATTAGAGCAATCAGATAGGCTCCTGAATACGAGCTAAAAAGATTCAGCATCTTTCGAAGACTTGTCCCAAAATTACAAGTCTAAACCTTCCTGGGTACTAACGAAAACTACCTACTTTTATCGAAATTACAAGTCTAAACCTTCCTAGATATGAATGGAAACTATCTACTCGTAAATCACGAGTCTAAAATCGCCCATTTCTGAACTACATTTGAATTGATCCTATCATGGGTACGTAGGCAACTTGAGAAAATTAACTTGGGTTTAGTCAGTTCTTCTAAAAAAAAAAAACAATCCCTCTATAAAAAGGGGAAAGAAGAAAGTTTTGTTGTTAAAATAAAAACAGCATACACTGAATGATAAGATGAAAAATTTTCATTCATTGGTGGGATTTACATCAGGAAGAGCTTCATTCACTAGATGAATATCAAGAGGATTCTCTTCAATCAGGGGAGTGGTATCTGAAAAAGATAACTTTTCTACCCTAGTGCGCTGTTGTTTGTGGAGACGTGCAACTTCCCGACAAGCGTCTGCCAAACCTTCTTTCAATCTGATAACTTGCCCCAGAGTCTTCTGACCTTGAAGCTTCATGAATTGTCCATTAGATAAGTCGGAATTAACGGTTTCCAGTTCTGTTTCCATCGATTCATGGACGCTCTTTATTTTTGAAACTCTGATTTTAGCTTCTTGCAGTTGTTGGCGAAGGCTCTCTACTTTGGCTTCCACAGCCCGCTGATGTTCTGCAGTCTGATAAATTTTCTTGTGCAGATCATTAGCAACTTCGGTCAACTCGGTTATCTTGAAAGAGGTGTCATTAACATGATCTCTGGCTTATACTGCAAGACCGCTAATCGGGTCTATGTTGTTCAATCGGTATACTTTCCGAGTTGAATCAATCAAGGCTTCAACCTCCTGCTGTACGATGGGGTCCCTGATACCCAGGTGATCAAGAATATTAAACGCTGAAATGCAATCTTTCTGCATCTATTCGAAGTCTTTAAAACTTCTGCTGAGTAATGAAGTCTTCAAGCCCTCGAGTACATGTTTTTCGCTCTCTATATAGGCATCAGCCAACAGCTTGGACAGAGGAGGAACCGGAGCGTGGTTGGGTACTCCGAAAGTAAACTTTGGAGCATTCATAATTTCCTTGATGATGCCTACAAAAGAAAAGTTGGGATTTAGTAGGTATAAAAATCATTTGGTTGAAATAAAAGTAAAAATCAAAGTCATATACTGGGAAGTCCAGAAATTCTCCTAAGAAGGGAATCATAGCTATTTTTTTCTGCCAACCATCTACCAAACGGTTCATGCGGAGGAGTAAACGGAGTATATTCTGGTGAAAGAGGCCTAGTGGGGGATGCCGGACTCGCAGGATGACTGAGCAGAGGAGTGGATGGCCTGTACTCAGGTGATGGAATCATGGCAAGAAAAGGTAAATCTTCAAGATCTAATCCTTCACCAGTAAATGGCACAGAATATAGAACTATTTCCATTCCAATCACTTCTCTTTCCTGGTCCTCTTCATGATGTGGAGCTTAGGAGTATTTAACTCAATCTCTTCAACGGCCTCAACAAAAACTCCAGCTTCAGCCTCTGGCCTTGCTTCGGTGATTGTTTCAGTCTCTGGCCCTGTTTCAGCCTGTAGCCCCGAGCTCATCTCTGCCTGAAGTCCAACTTTGACCATAGTCCCTGCATCGGACTCAGTAAGCTCAACACTAGCCTCGACATCCATCCCAACTTCTGACCCAGCTATAGAAATCACTTCGGCATCCAGCTCTATTTCAGCAGGCAGTTTTGAGCTCAAATTTATCTCAGTTCTTTCTTCAGGCCTTGTGTCAGCCCTGGTCTCAACTTCGGCAGTAATACCTACCGGCTCTTGTGTCACTTCATTTATTGCTAACCTTGCAGGTTCAGTTGATGTGGCCTATGTTGTATTAAGAATTTCATCGACAGGATTGACACTCGCAGTATTCACTTTCACCACTGTCCCCAGCTGGTGCAGCCTCAAAAATAACTCCTACAGGTTGGAAAAATTCTCCATCACTCTTCGAACCCAAGGACTACCCAGCCTTAAGAGCACGCTTCTTAGCTTTTCTAATGGCTCGCTGGGTTTGGATAGAAAGTAAAGTCGCCTCAGCTATTTGAGCGTCAAAAAGCAACTTTTCTTTCAATTCCCTTGCTCTACGAGCTTCTTCTAGGGCAGCCGCCAGGCGAGCTTTATGAGGACTTGGGTCCATGGGAGTGTCCTGACTATTCTCAAAAAGTTCATCTAAGGAGCGGTCAGGGATGGATTGAGGATCATTATATCCGAGTGAAATAGCCCTATCATCAACATCATCAATGGGATCAGCTACAATGGTCTCACCCAATCCCTCCAAAATACAAGGCCAGACAGCCATCCCAACAGTGGTCACAATTGAAGGATCTTCTAGACGGACAATAACTTTTGAAGCACCCCGAGGTCCTTCATACGTCACCTCAAAATGGTCGGTGTCAGCATAAATGGGTATGTTATGCTTAGCCGCGAGGGAAGCTATCTAAGCCATTTGAATTTGCTCCTTAGTTAACTCAATGACGAGAGATGGGCTTCTCTGAGCACGCTTGCCTTTCCCCTTGGGAGTTGGTCTGGTCCTCGGACGCTTGCGGATATCGGCAGTCTTCTGTCTTTTAGCAGGTGCTTTGGCCCTTGATGACTCTTTTCTTTTTCTAGCACTAGGTGCTTGGGCGGGAGCAGGTCCACTAGCCACAGCAGTAGCTGCGGCAATCCTTGCCAAATATTCCTTTATAACCACAACCGGAATATCGTGGCCACCATGCTTCAAATAAGCGAAAGTGCAATTCAACCACCAAGTGGTGAATCTCAGTGAAGGTCGGCTTTCCTATGCTTGAGAGGGAATAAAGAATCTTTGTAGAACCCCGAAACTTTTTGTAAATGTCTTGGAACGTATGCTAAGGCTTTATGCCTTTGTAATCTCCAAATTTCTATGAAATGATAAGTTTTAAAGAACTTCAGTGTTAAGTAGTGGGATTCCTAAGTCGGATATGTTAAAAATCCGGTTTGCTGAACTCCATTGGCGGATCAGTCAACTTTGAGGAAAATTTAGTCCATAAATAAAGCTGAAATTGGAAATTCTAAAACACTAGGAATGTTCCCCTTCGAAAGACGAATCTAACGCAAGTTGAATCGTCAAAATCCGACAAACGAGTCAAAAGTTATGGCCAAAACACCGAAGTAGGAAAAATGAGGAAAATCAGCAAAGTAGACAAAACACAAACCAACCGGTCGACCACTCCCAGGACCGATCGACCGGTAGCCTACCGGTCGACCGCTAAGATGATCGATCGACCGCTCGCCTACCGGTCGACCGCTCTACCCACCGGTCGACCGCTATCGCACTAATTTTGTATGGGGTTATTTTCCAAAGAGGGTTTTCTGGACCGATCGACCGCTCCCCATGACCGGTCGACCGCTCCTCTAAGAATTTGCCTGGTTTGGTCTTTTTAAGTAGATCATTAAGGGTATGATGGTTTTTGACCATCCCCTTTTCTATATAAACCTAAGTTCGTGGGTTGAGGGTTTCATAAACCCTCAAACGTGCATTTGAGAGAGAGTGAGAAGAGGAGAAGGTTTTCTAACCTAGGGTTTTAAACTTGAGAAGAAATCAAGGGTTTGGCTACCCAAGATCGTTCCAAAGGCTTGGATTCTTCAAATCCAAGGCAAAGCAAGTGAGGAACACGTCCTCTAAGCTCGGCAGCAACCTCACGCACCCACCAAGGGGAATTCTTCCCTTCTTCAAGGTCGGTACTGTAGAGACCCGAATCTTTTTCATGTTTTTATTACAAGTATTAGGGGTATTATAGTCCTTGTGATGTTTTAATGTTTATGTATTTATATCTAATTGGTATAGTGTGATTAAGGCTTAATCAAACTTGTAAACGGAGGGATGTCATATCACACCCTGAACTTTAGGAACCTCCAGTTTTAGCATCGTTTATTGGAATTTAGTGATTCTTAAACCATTAGAAAGGTATTAGAACCCTCTTCGAGGTTCATGTTTAATGTTTTTTCAAATTTCTAGTCTAAGCTAAGTCAAAAGTGGGTTTTCCGATGTTTTGTCTGATGGAATTGCAGATCAGTCAACTTTGGAGACATTTTGGTCCATAATTGAAAGGAGAAATTATAAATTCTAACACATCTAAAATGTTCCTTTTCGAAAGATGAATACAACGCAAGTTGAATCGTCGAAATCCGACGAACGAGTCAAAAGTTATGACCAAAACAGTAAAACTAGTCAAAATCTGCAAAGCAACGATCGCTAGGGATTGATCGGTACAAAACCGATCGCTCGGTCAGAAGTAGCAATCGATCGGTCCACAACCGATCGATCGGTAGCTATCGACTGGTTAACTTTTTTGTATGGGAAAAATTTTCAGAGAGTGTTTTTGACCGAGAGCTTGGTCAAGAGTACCGGTCGATCGGTAGGCGACCGATCGCTCGGTCTTTCGTGTTTTTGCAGAATTTTAGTAAGGGCTTTTTGGTCTTTTTGCTCTCAAACCTTGGGGTTATAAATAGGGATCCTATTTCGGGGTATTAGAATACTCTACCTATTTTTAACCTAATTTGGCAAAAAGGGAGAGAAAACTTAGGGTTTTGAGAGAAAGATTGCTTGGGAAAGAAGGAGATAGCTGGGATATTGCAAGGAGAGCTTGGAAAGCTTCCCCAAATCACCTCGGGAGCATTTTGAATCCAAGGGAAGGATTCCTAAGGTCGATATACTATCCTAATCAACTCTATTTTAATGTTTTGCGAATGTTAATATGATGGGAATGATAGAATACAGATTAGATGCATTTTCCCAAATTTTCTATGAAGTAAGCTAATTATGGATGGAAATGTGGATTAGAATGTGGATAGAATGTATGGAGGATGGGAAATGTATGGAGGATGGGATTAATATGTGGATGTGAATGGTGAATTGATTGTATGGATGGATTATGGTTTGATGAATGCTTGAAAATGCAGAAGGGAAATGGATTCATATTATGCGTACTCAAGGTGTTTGTGAAAATACTTGAGAGGATAAATGCTATTATACTCTTATGAAATAGTGGTAAATTGATTATGAGTTGTGCTATGAATTATGATAAGATATGTATATGTGATTGTTTGATAAGTATGTCTAATTACTTGCATGGGAATTGATAGTCGGGAAGGTAAGAACTTAGAGGAAAATCTCTCAAACCGGGAATTCTCTAACTATTTGGTATGGGATAGTATAGTGGAGTTTCCATGGTGGGAGATCGGAATCTAAGCAATTACCAACTCGAATGTTAATTTCGACACTTAAGCACATATGCACGTGTATGCTAAGATAAGAGTCTCACAAGTCACACATGTGGACCACAAGTATGAGCATGGCATACGTATGACATTCTGAATAAGCATAAGCATGACATGGTCTGTATCCGCCAAGAACGGCATGTCAACCATTTGATTCTAAAGCATGGTTCGTATCCGCCAAGAACGGTATGCCAACCATATGATTTCTTAGACATGGTCCGTATCCGTCAAGAACGGTATGTCACATCATTGTATGATATGAATAAGTGCATAAGCCTAAGCATCTCACAAGCTCGTGGTATCATAAGCATAAGTAGCTCATAAGTATATTGTCTTCTAAGTCTAAGATTCTCACAAGTACACGAGTTAAGGTGATGATATGATGATATGATGTATATGAGTACACGTTCTTCCGTACTCTGATTATGTTATCATGCTATTGGATATGTTTCTACCTAAGTGCAGGTATATTATTATTGTTGGTTGGATTTTATATACACCGAGTATTTTTGTACTCAGCCGGACTTTGTCTTGGCAAGTTTAGAGCAGGAGCACACGGCGGAGCCGTGGATTGAGGAGACTTACATCGAGGAAGGAGGAGAAGGTGAGCCCATCGAGGAAGGAGCAGGAGTCTTGGGTGGCTACACCTATTAGTTATGTTTTGTTTGGTTGAGAAATTTTCTAATAGACCTTTTTAGAGGATGTTGCTCATTAGACTTCTTTATAGTTGTGCATTCAGACCTTTTGGTTTAAAGTGAGTTGTATATGTTGACCGTAGACTTGTGCAGGTTGGTTATAGTTTATATATCGAAATTTTATTACTCTCATTTTTGGAGACTCATGTAGTAAGCCTTGTATGCATGGATTTTAAGCAGGTGAAGAGAATGTGACGATTCTACAGTCCTATTTAGCCTTGTAGGATTTTGGGGTCATTACAGGTACCTTATGCTACCCTCCTAGTTCATATCCTCCTTTTTCTTCCCTTCTTTATTATTTTCCCTAAAGTATGAATATAATGAGAGGTGAATTGTGGTGTGAGAATGGATGTTGGGCGATGGATGCCGTGTGAATGATGTGATGAATGAAATGGGAAGGGTATTGTACTAATAATAAACATACATGTATGTTGCGAATATAAACCCACCTAGAAAAGTATGCTGTAGGCTTTAACAAATAATGTACACACCACATGTTTGATGAAATACCAAGGTGAAGAAAATGAGTTGTAAATCAAGAAATGCATGCTTAAAAGCTTATGGAATTGCTAGGGTTTATGATAGTGTGATAAATTGCTTTCTCTAAATGGCATGATTATTTACTTGTTCAAATTGTGATATTCTATGTATTGTTGAAATCCCAAATGTCATATTTAATTTCAAGTGAAAGCATGTACATGATTTCACGAGCACGGCATACATGATATGGTTTACCGATGTTTTTCAAGAATGAGGATGTTAGAGGTGGGACATATCTTACGATATGTTTTACCTCGCTTTTGACAAGAGGATAAGAACAAGCATTGCATAGGAGGGGGTTTACACTTCCCTCCCTTCCATGAGGGGTCTCCCCTCACTCGCAAGTGCATCTCACAAGTGCATTTCACAAGCGCATCTCACAAGTACATGAACATGTTTAAATTCCAAGCAAGCATGCATGACACGCATGACATGACATGCTCGACAAGATCAAGCAAGACAGACAAGACAAGTTTTCAAGTACGAAACTAGTATTTTAAGTCAAGTCAAATGCACGATGATTTCAAGAGTGTTTAATCGGCTTTTATGTGATGCAAGCTTGAATATAAACTGCTTTACTTTCCTAGCGCTGTCTAAATTGCTTCCTGCTTTATATATTACTTTTGCTATGCTATGACTGTTGGTTAGCATTTGGTACCCGTTGAGTATTCTATGCTCAGCCATACGTTTATGTCTGCAGGTACCAAGGGATCTGCTGCTCCTTTCGACATCTGTGCTCCTGGCCCATGGGTAGAGGAGGAGTACGTTGAGGAACCTGTGGAGGAAACTCTGGTAGAGGGCTACTATTAGTGTGGTAGGTTCTAGGTGATTGTGGGTGAGCTTAAGAGAGTATATTCCTGTGTTTTGGCGGGCATGTCCGCACTTTCTTTTGTGATTTCATTTTGTACAACTTGGATCTTGTATATGTATTTAGAGGTTTGGTTAATCTTCCGCTGTGCATGTTAGTTATGTTTTCGCTATTATTGTCTTTTTTTATATATGCTCCAGGTATTTTGCAAGTTGGTTTGTCAAGCAAGTCATGTAAGTCATGATAAGTTGTCCAAGATTCACTCTAACTCCTAGGATGGGTTTTGGGTCGCGACAATCTTGAACGTGTATTGACACGAATCAGGTGATTCCACTCTCGTTTAATTTGATGAAAATCGGCTAAAGTACAATCAACGGCCTCCAGTGCAGGGGGTTTCGCTTGGTCATATCCGAATTGTTGGCCAAATTTGCTCGGGTAATAAGGTTCGACGAAGCATTCCTTGCCAAGACGCCATAGAAGCTTTGCTGGACGAAGACTCATCATCATCAAGAAGTCTCCCTTGAAAGGACAAGCTCTATAAAGACCAGGGGTGGCAAACATATGTCTAATTGCTTCCCAAGAGCGGTACTTGGCTGGTGTCTGACCGGCTATATAAACCAAGTACGGTAGAACCATCTCGGCTTCGGTGGTTATCCGCATCAAGTATGAAGAAGGAAAATAGTGACCGATCCAGCCAAACAGGTTTTGGAAGGGGGCTTGGGCTAGTTGATGACCTGGATATTTGCTCTGGGCAATGACTCCTATCTCTGTATACAATGATGCCATCATCGGGATAAGTAGAGAATGCCTTACACCAGTTGCCATCTTTCCGGCCACCACGAATGTCTCAGGATGAATTACCTCTCCTCTGCGGGAAGGCAAGAAAAAACTGTACAACAAGCAAGATAAGAAGGCAGCAAAATAACCTTCTCTGCTGACCCCATCACTGGTCTTGATCTTCGAATTTTTGATCTCTTCATTTGATTGAGTAATGTAAGTTGGCTTGGATTACACATACGGTTCTCCCTTGAAAAAATACCCCAGCCATTGCTTGAGGATGACCCTACTTACTTTGCGTGCCTCCTTGGCACCTTTACTCAGCATTGCTTCTTCAACTTCTTCATCAATAGCAGGGTCTTTGCCCTTATCGATAGGGGGTTTCGCTCTGTCTGCATTTGATCTCAAAAGGGCATCATAAACCTTGTACAACTCTCTAGTGTAGGTGGGAACGTTCTCTGAATACAGAACATTGTTGAACGGGTTAAACTCATCATAGAAGGCTCCGCTGACCAGAAGCCCTGAGATGCGGGTCATCGCATGAATAAAAAGTCCGATCTCTCCTCAGGCCATGTGGAAGGTGTTAGTCTTAGTACAACCACGGTTAAGCAGGCTACGAAATAGAAGAACATCCCGCTTATACTCATATCGGGCAAGTCCAACTGCTCCCCAGATGCAAAGAGTCGTCAGCTCGACACGGAAGCGGACATATACATCATGAACCCATGATGGCAATAAATTTCTACCATCAACTATAGAGCAACTCCTGATAACCATGGAGGCATCCCAACAAACGTCGTCTGTCCGGGCCATCAAGATTGGGAAAACTTCTTGCAGTACCCTTTCTAGTTCTTCGCTTGGCAAGTCTACTGCGGCACGGGAAGGTGTCAGACAGCTTCCATCAAGAACCGATCTGTTGCCTATCAAACCCTTTTCAGCATCATAAATGCACACGGATATTTTTCCGTGAAGAACCTACTCCCTGAGATCTGTGATGGGAATAGACTCAACATCCTCTACTCCAAACTCTCCCATGATCTCCAATTGGTGATTCAGACTCACCCCATTCTTGTCATTTTCGTCAGTGTCAACTTGACGAAGGTTTTCAGTCCCGTGAAAGTATCTCAGAGGTCTGGCCATTCTACAAAAGGAAAAGACAAGACATACGAACTGATTCAGTGCAGGGAAATCAAATTAAATTACAAAAAAAATTGAGATTAATCAATTCCGGACTGAGGTTAAAAATCCGAGTCTATGAAGTTTGGATGTCTTGCTTAAAGCATACATCTAAAGATAAAAATTCCTTAAAAGAAGCAATCACCCTAAAATTTTTTGCTAAGGCAAATGCCCATGGGTATTTATCATAGCAAATGTCTAAGGACAAATGCTAAGGATAAGATCCGTGGATAAGTCGACGGATAAAGTCTCCTAATTCATGGACCAAGGTACCTTGAATGGCCTATCCGTGGGAGATATCCACGGATACTCAACATTTTTTTAAGGATAAAAGTCAATGAAAGTAGATTGAATATGTGGATAAGTCCACGGATAAGCAGTTTTAATTCTGGAGTTACAAGTCTTTTGGATATCTCATCCATGGAAAATAACCACGGACACTCAAAATATTCATGGATAAAGTCCGTGAATATTAAAAGCGTCTGTAGATGAAATCCATGGAAAATTTTAGGCTCACGGACCAAAGTCCTATGGGTAATCAGTCCATGGAACATATCCACGGATACTCAAAATATCCACAGACAAAAGTCCAGGAAATTTGAGAGCATCCATGGACAAAATCTCACGGATTAATTTTGGGCTCATGGACAAAATTCATGTGGGCAAGCTGTCCGTGGCCATAAACCACGGGTAGTGAGTCTCTAGTTTGGTTTCCCATGACCGAAGAACTCAAGAATTTTGACAATGGAACTGAGATTCCTACCAGAAATTGCAGACATCCCAAGCTCTCCCTGATCTTAGAAAACCCAAGAAATGCAAAGAAACGTATTTTAAGGGATCCCACGACCAAAAAGATCCAAGGGATGCCCAAATGGGCACCCAATCCATTGGAATGAGGTCTGAAACCCTCATTATAGTCCTCAGTAAATAAAAAAAATCAGGGAAGAACACTAGTCCTTCTCCCTTTTAACCCTAATCAGGGTGAAAATCTCACCTCAAGATGAAGAGGGAAAAGTAAGGAAGAAAGAAAGGGTTTCTTGCTTTCTTGAAAGAGAAAGGAAGCTTTGAACATAGAGAGCTTTGGTTCAGAGGGTTGGGGAGGACAAAGTGTCTTCCCTAAGCCTAAGGCATCCTTATAAAGGTTGCCTTTTGGCTCATCCTAACCATCCATCTCGAAATGGACGGTTTAGATGGCAGGGATGTTCCCCACCGTTTTAGCCTTAATGGTAGAGGTGACCTCATCATGAGGCTGCCTCGATCAGGGAACCCATCGTGGGTTTCCCACTAACACCGTCAGTAGAGGCGGTTACGGCCCTCCACCATCACAGCCAAGTGTCAGGATCCAGATGAATGGATCATTTCCAACCATCCAGATCCTGAGGGGCATTTGTGGGCAGTGAAAATCTCACCATCCATTGCCCAGGTGTGTGGGCAATGACACGCACACCTGATCTTAGTCTCCCAGAGAGGCGGTTAGGTTCATGCGTGCCTGTGGCACGTACGATACCTTTAGCCTATCAGTAATAAATTTTGATGGCTGGCATCATGTCACCCAGCTAATCAGGGTCGGGTTTGATCCATGAGGATAAACCTCACGGATCCACCCTAAGTGACAGCTTCCACAGAAGCAGACATCTATCCCAGCCGTGAGGATAAAATCCCACGGATTCAATCTTTAGTGTTGGCCTCCATGAGACTGACACGTGTTCAATCATGAGGATAAAACCTTCACGGATCCATATTTGGTGCTAGCCTTCATGAGACTGACACGTGTTCATCCTTGAGGACAAAACCTCACGGATCCAACTTTGAGTGTTGGCCTCCGAGAGGCTGACACGTGTTCATCCGTGAGGTCAAAACCTCACGGATCCAACTTTGGGTGTTGGCCTCCGAGAGGCTGACACCTGTTTATCCGTGAGGACCAAAACCTCATGGATCCAATATTAAGTGTTGGTCTCCAAGAAGCTGACACGTGTTCATCTATGAGGACAAAACCTCACGGATCCAACTTTGAGTGTTGGCCTCCGAGAGGCTGACACGTGTTCATCCGTGAGGACAAAACCTCATGGATCCAATATTAAGTGTTGGCCTCCGAGAGGCTAACACGTGTTCATCCGTGAGGATAAAACCTCACGGATCCAACTTTGAGTGCCGCTTCAAAAGTCTTGTTCGAAACAAGGTTGAGGATAAAACCTCATGGATCCAATTTTGAGTGTTGGCCTCCGAGAGGCTAACACGTGTTTATTTGTGAGGACCAAAACCTCAGAGATCCAATATTAAGTGTTGGCCTCCGACAGACTGACACATGTTCATCCATGAGGACAAAACCTCACAGATCTAACTTTGAGTGTTGGCCTCCGAGAGGCTGACATAGTTTATCCCTCGAGGACCAAAACTTCACGGATCCAACATTTGGTGCCAGCCTTCATAAGACTGACACGTGTGTTTTCCGTGAGGATAAAAACCTCACAGATCACATATCATGTGCTGGACATAATCCCAGACCATAGGCAAGACTGTGGTCAATAGGCGAGAGCTATGGTCTCACCCTGTGATCCGTGGGCGAGACCTATGGTCTCAACCTTCAAATCCATGGACTAACCTAGGTCAGTTTGTCCCCAGCTGACAGTCAATATCTGATTGTCATGGGACAGAGAATCCTTGATAAAAAGGATCCTCTGTCAAGCTATGGAGAGATCCCAAGATATGGATCCCTTCTTTTAAAATCCTATAGGATGCCACATAGCACCCCATAATCATGATAGGATTAGGACTATGTCCTATATCCTAGGAAATGGTGAGATTAAACATCCCCTTTTCGAAAGGTACGAGGATTCCCTCCAAAAAGAAGAAACCTGGTACAAGAGTCCTCAAAAAAAGAGGATTCTCTTGAGCTTGATGACTCTCCTAGATAAGGGAGAGCTGTGAGCTGGCATCCTCTAAGAGGAGAGCCCTTTTGACTTTCCTAAAATAAGGGAGTCAAAAAGAGAGTCCCAAAAAATACTCTCTTAAATCTATAAAAAGGGTGTTTCTCACAAGAAACACACGAAGAAAAACGTAAAGACACGAGAACAAGAGAAAGAACTCTCTTTCAAACAGCAGTAAGCAAAAAGCAAGCAACTGAAGAAGAAGACTCCCTCGACATGGAGAATATGAGGTGAGCCCTCAAACATGGCCACCATTCTTTTTCTTTATTTGAAAAGACCTCAATGAGGCACTTGTAATGCCTACATGGGATCTGGGCAACCCCATTGAATAAATAAAAATAAGTTTATTCAAATATTTGTTCTTCTTTATTCTTCATCTCAATCAGAGGTTCTTCCCCAATAAAGGGAAGGTAATTTAACAGTTTGAGTTTACTCAGATTGGAAGGATAGTCCCCCACAATAAACAATAAACTCCATACAATAATAGAGGAAATTTGAAAGCAAAGAAGATGAATTTTGCGCTTACAGCTACATCAAAGCTATATAGGCAAATATCAGAGAAGATGTTGACCTCTCAGGTTAAAGACATTTTGTCAAATGGAATACCCTAAATTATATAGACAATATATTTATAAGGGTATCCTGTCGCGACCCAAAACCCACCCTAGGAGTTAGAGTGAATCTTGGACGACTCATCATGACTTACATGATTTGCTTGACAATCCAACCTGCAAATATACCTGGAGCATATACAATAGAGGACAATAACAGCGGAAACATAACTAACATAGCACAGCGGAAGTCTAACCAAACCTCTATGTGGATATATATACATGATCCAAGCTTATACAAAAGATACACAAAAGAAAGTGCGGACAGGCCCGCCAAGATATATCAATCTAATCTCTCAAGCTCACACCCACAGCTCACTCACTCATAATCTAACACCTAATAGTAGCGCTCTACCGGAGGTTCCTCCACAGTTTCCTCGACATACTCCTCCTCCACCCAAGGGCTCGGAGCAGAGATATCAAAAGGGGCAGCGGCTCCACTATCACCTGCCGACATAAGAAGTACGGTTGAGCATGGAATACTCAGCGGGTACCAAATACTAACCAACAGTCATAGCATAGCAATAACAATATATATGTCGTGCCCCAAAATACCCCCTAGGAGTTTAGGGATACTTTAGGCGTGACTAAACGTACCTGCCAAACCATCCTGTCAAGAACACGATAATTACAGTACTAAAACAATGATAATCAGAGTGCGGAAGCTAAACATAAATGCGGAAGCATAAACTAACTTTTTCATTTCTTCTATAGTTCTCAAATGGTATTCCAAGTTAACATATATACAAAAACATGTCTAAGTCTAAAGTGGACAGGCCCACCTATCAAAATGTCACAACTACTCAAAAATCCCCTCGTACTCTCCCCTCAACAGTAGTCAAGGTATGGCCACACGTCGAGGTCTCGATCCGCCTGAGACTGTAGTGGAATAGACGGCTCTCTCTCCTCTATGTACTCTTCCTCGACCCAAGGCTCCGGGTCGAGGGCTCCCTCAGTACCTACCGACATAAAAGTACAGTTGAGCATGGAATACTCAGCGAGTACAAGCTACTAGCTAACCATAACAATAATAAACACGCAAAGAGTAGTACAATACCAATCATCAATTCAAGGCAATAGCAAAATCATAGAATTAAACAATATTAACCATGGAGCAATATTATCATCTTGATGTACGTGCATGGATGCAAAAACGCCGATAAAACTCATGCTTGAAAACCCGTTTCCATATCTCGGTATGCCTTGTGGAAATCATGTATGCGTGCATGCATGAATGCCTTGTCATCATCTTGTAAACTTGCATCTTGTAACTTGTGAGCCAGAGGCTAGCACCCGAATCTCCCTGGGCTGCCAACCTCCTTGATATATGGTTTTCTTGTGAGCCAGAGGCTAGTACCCGAATGTCCCTGGGCTACCAACCTCCTTGACAATATGTGATTTTCATTACTTGTTTAGTTTTCTTGTGAGCCAGAGGCTAGTACCCGAATGTCCCTGGGCTACCAACCTCCTTGACAATATGTGTTTTAGGGGTTTTCTTGTGAACCAGAGGCTAGTACCTGTATCTCCCTGGGCTACCAACCTCCTTGACATGTAATATTTTCTTGTTGGTCATTATATGCACATGCTCTTGAAATCTCGGTTCATGCTATCATGCGTGCTCGTGTACGTGTCAATCGTGACAATGGTGGAATGAGGATAACAAGAGAGATATGGCATCACAATTCCATTCATAGTATATTCATGTGAGCATTTGAGTAATTAACATGGCATTTGAGTATTTTAAACATTTTCTTCCCTTAAGTCATGATTTTATAGATTCAGCATTTTTTCAAACACATAACATACATTGTTCCTTAGTAATTCATCTTCTTCCTTTTTATGCATATTTTCCATTCAATCACACAAGGGTAAGTTTATTATTTGTACAATGCCCATCCTCCATTTTCCAATTCACACCCCGCACATCATACATCATTCCTTCGGCATCCAATCGCTCATTCCATACCCATCCAAACATCCATACCATTCTTCCTTATCTTGTTTATGTTCATTAGAGATGTTTATTAGAGATAATACATTTCATAAAGAAGAAACCTAATAACAAGGATCACATTCCATATAGAAACCTAGATTATTGCTAGGGTAAGTTGGTAGGGTGTACTAACCTTAGATCAAGGCTTGATCTTGGTAGGAACCTTGATTTGAGCTCCAACTTGAAAGGAGGAACCTTTTCTTGAGGGAGACTTGGTTTGGGAAGAAAACGCTCTTGAAATACCTTGGAGAATGCTGCCCTAGCTTGAGAACGAGATCCCCCACGAGCTTGAGCCTTGAACTTGAAGCAATCCAAGTTTGAGGATGATCTAGGGTTGTCAAACCCTTTGATTTCCCTCTCCAATGGAAACCCTAGGTGAAACCCTCTTCTTCTCCCCCCTTTCTCTCTAAATGTTCTAAGTGTAGTGAATGAGGGTTCAAACAGTCGAGCAAGCCTTTATGGGTAAGGGTTTAACACCCAAAAGATGAAAAAGCCCTTACAGAAATTTTTGTAAAAACGCGAGGACCGAGCGATCGGTGGTTATGACCGATCGATCGGTTGCCTACCTAGCGATCGGTGAATTGAACGAGCCCTCGACCAAAAATCAACTCTCTGGAAAATTTCCCCATACAAATTTTTCCACCAGTCGATAGCTACCAATCGATGGGTTTTGGACCGATCGATCGCTCCATGGGCCGAGCGATCGGTGCTCTGTAGGTCCAAACTATTTTGGCCATATCTTTTGACTCGTTTGTCAAATTTCGACGATTCAACTTGCGTTGGGTTCGTACTTCAAAAAAGAAAATTTCTGATGTTTCAGAATTTCTAATTTCTTCCTTATTTATTAATTGTACTACTTTAAAGGTAAATTGGCTACGAAAGTGCCATGTATTAAGCATGAAAAAGTCCGGGGCTCTACAATATATAACACAGGAAGTAATTCATATAATAACAGGAAAGCAAAGCAGTTTATATTCATGCTTGCATCACGTAAAAGCCGATAAATCTCTTAAAAATCATTGTGCATTTGACTTTACTTAAAATACCCTCTTTCGTGGAAAACCTATCATGTCTGTCTTGCTTGATCTTATCATGCGTGTCATGTCATGCGTGCTTGCTTGGAATCTAAACGTGTTCATATACTTGTGAGATGCACTTGAGAGGGAAGAGAGACCTTTCTTTATGATATGCACTTGAGAGGGAAGGGAGACCCTTCTTTCATGATATGCACTTGATAGGGAAGGGAGACCCTTCTTTATGAATGGTTGTCTTGTTCTTATAAAAAGCGAGGCAAAACCTGTCGTAAGACATGTCCCACCTCTAAACCTTATTTTTGAAAATGCCGATAAACCATATCATGTATGCCATGCTCATGAGATCGTGTACATGCTTGCATTTGGAATTTAATATGACATTTGGGGATTTCAACAACACATAGCATATCAATAATTGAACGAGTAATAATTATGCAATTTAAGGAAAACTAGGAATCACACTATCATATTCTCTAGCAATTTCATAAGTGTTTAGGCATGCATTTCTTAATTCATAATTAATTTTATTCACCTTGGCATTTCATCAAACACATAGTGTGTACATTATTCGTTAGAGCCTACATCATACTTTTCTAGGTGGGTTTATATTCACAACACACAAGTATGTTTATTATTTGTACAATACCCTTCCCATTTCATTCATCACATCATTCACACGGCATCCATCGTCCAACATTCATTCTCACACCACTTCCATCACATCTCCTATTAGGTTCATACATTAGGGAAAATAACAAAGAAGAAAGGAAGAAAAGGTATGAACTAGGAGGGTAGGAAAAGTTACCGACCTTGAAGAAGCGAGGAAAATCCTCCAACACGTGCGTGGAGTTGCTACCCTAGCTTGGGGAAAGTGCTCCTCACGAGTTCGAGCCGTGAACTTGAAGAGATCCGGGCTTGTGATGATCTAGGGTCTTCAAACCCTTGATCCCTTCTCAAATGTAAACCCTAGGTTTGGAAACCCCTTTCTCCTCTCTCTTATCTCTCAAATATTCCAAGTGAGGTGAATGAGACTCTAAAGGCTTGGACAAGCCTTAAGAGGCAAGGGTTTAACACCCAAAAGATGAAAAAGCCCTTACTGAAATTTCTGCAAAACGCGATATACCGATTGATCAGTGGTAAATACTGAGTGATCGATCGCCTACCGAGCAATCGGTGTTCTTGACCAAGCTCTCGGTTAAAAACATGCTCTCTGGAAAATTTTGCCATACAAAAAAGTTAACCAGTCGATACCTACCGATCGATCGGTTGTGGACCGATCGATCGCTACAATGGACCGAGTGATCGGTTGTGGACCGATCAATCCTTCTCGTGACCGAGCAATCGGTTCTCAGCAGGTTTTGACCCATTTTACTATTTTGGCCATATCTTTTGACTCATTCATTGGATTTTGACTATTCAACTTGCGTTGGGTTCGTCTTTCAAAAATGAACATTTCTGACGTTTAAAATTTTTAATTTCTCCCTTATTTATTAATTGTACTATGCTAAAGGCCAATTGGCTACGAAAGTGCTATTCATTAAGTACGGAAAAATCTGGGGTTCTACATCCTCCCCCCTTACAAAAATTTCGTCCTCGAAATTTAGACGATACTTGAATTACAAAACAAAACAAAATTTCATGGTATACACAAAAGTCTATTCGTACAACTTGGGGTACTTTGCTTTGACTTCAGCCTCTCGCTCCCACGTAGGCTCTTCTCGAGCATGATGTTGCCATTGCACGAGAACCAATGGGATAGACTTGTTGCGAAGGACTTGATCTCTCTGATCCAAGATATGAACCGGTTTTTCAACCAACGTGAGATCATCTCAGATTTCCAACGGTTCCAACTCTAGGACATGCGAAGGGTCCGTAATGTACTTCCGAAGCATAGACACATGGAAAACGTTGTGAACCGCAGCCATGTGAGGTGGAAGAGCTACCCTGTAAGCAACTTCACCAACTCGCGTGATAATCTCAAACGGTCCAACATATCGAGGACTAAGCTTGCCTCTTTTGCCAAATCTCATAATCCCTTTGCTAGGTGATACTTTCACAAAGACTTGATCCCCAACCTGGAATTCCAAGTCCCTATGGCTCGTGTCTGCATAGCTCTTTTGACAATCTCGAGCGGCCTTTAACCGATCCCGGATGATCTTGACTATACACGCAGTTTGCTCAGTCAATTCTGGACCTAACATCTTTCTCTCTCCTACCTCATCCCAATAAAGAGGAGACCTGCACCTTCGCCCATACAAGGCCTCAAATGGAGCCATTTGGACGTTCGCCTGGTAGCTGTTATTGTAGGCGAATTCAACTAAAGGCAAGTGTTCTTCCCAACTGCCCTTAAAATCCAACATACACGCCCGAAGCATGTCTTCTATGACTTGGTTCACCCTCTCGGTTTTTCCATCCGTCTGTGGATGAAAAGCGGTGCTGAAATCAAGTCGGGAACCCATAGCTTCCTGCAAATTCTTCCAGAACCTGGACGTGAATCTCGGATCCCGATCCGACACAATGCTGACTGGCACCCCGTGCAACCTAACCACTTCCTTGATATATAGGGCGGCCAACTGACTAGAGTTGAAAGTAGTTCGGTAGGGCAGAAAATGCGCGGACTTTGTTAAACGAATCCACCACAACCCATATCGCATCTGAGTTTCTTGCCGTCTTTGGCGAACCAACAATGAAGTCCATGGAGATGTGCTCCCATTTCCACTCGGGAATAGGGAGAGACTGTAATAGACCTGCTGGTCTCAAGTGCTCTGCCTTCACCTATTGGTACACCAAGCACCGTGCCACATACTCCGTAGCATCCCTCATCATATTCTGTCACCAAAAGTGATTCTTGAGGTTCCGGTACATCTTTGTACCCCCAGGATGCACTGTGTACTTCAAACGGTGTGCTTCATCCATAATCTCCCTCCGAAGATCCGCGTTGGCTGGGACACAAAGTCTTCCCTTGAATATAATAGCACCTCGACTAGTGAGAGAGAAGTCCTAACTACCCTTGGCAACTTCTTTGTCCCGGAAAGCCAACAAGTCAGCATCTGTAATAGGACTCCAGACAGAATCATTCACACTGATGTCCAGATTTTCCAAATCTTCCAATAATCTCCATTCTCGCATTAACATATGAGCCAACAACCCTGGAGGTCTTCTATTCAAAGCGTCAGCCACTACATTCGCTTTGCCCGGGTGATATTGGATGGTGCACTCGTAGTCCTTTAAAAATTCCATCCACCGCCGTTGACGCAAATTTAGCTCCTTTTGGGAAAAGAGATACTTGAGGCTCTTGTGATCCGTGAGCACATAGAATTCTACCCCGTAAGGTAATGGCACCAAATCTTAAGTGCAAACACGACTACAGAAAGCTCCAAGTCGCGCGTGGGGTAATTCTTTTCATGCTCCTTTAATTGCCTTGAAACATAGGCAATGACCTTCTTGTATTGCATGAGCACACATCCGGATGGCACAGTAAGGACGGGGGTTGTGGTAAGCCTCTTCTTCAGTTCCGTGAAACTGATCTCACACTTATCGCTCCATACGAACTTCGCCTTTTTCCTTGTTAGGTAAGTAAGCGGTGCAGTAAGGCTAGAGAAACCCTCCACAAATCTCCGGTAATAGCCTGCCAACCCCAGGAAATTGCGTATCTTTGTGACACTCTTGGGCCTTGCCCAACTCATGATTGCCTCTATCTTCTTCGGATCTACGAAATGCCTTCCACGGATACAACGTGGCCTAGGAATGCCACCTCTTCCAACCAAAACTCACACTTGCTAAGTTTGGCGTACAGCTTGTGCTCTCTCAGCATTTCCAAAGCAAGGCGAAGGTCTCGCATGTGATCTTCCCATGTCTGGGAATATATCAAGATGTCATCAACAAACACTATCACGCATCAATCAAGACATGGCCGGAACACCCGGTTCATCAAGTCCATAAAGGCTGTCGGCGCGTTCGTGAGACCAAAAGACATCACCAAGAACTCGTAGTGTCCATACCAAGTCCTGAAAGCAGTTTTGGGAACATCTTCAGCCTTAATTTTCAACTGGTGGTAACCAGACCGAAGATCAATCTTAGAGAAAAATTTTGCTCCTTTCAACTGATCGAACAAGTCATCAATCTTAGGCAATGGGTACCTATTCTTTATAGTGACTTTGTTCAACTGTCTGTAATCGACACACATCTGCATCGAGCCATCCTTCTTCTTAGCAAATAACACCGGGGCACCCCACGGTGAAACACTTGGTCGAATGAAACCAAGGCCTTGCAATTCCTCCAACTGAGTCTTCAACTCCTTGAGTTCAATAGGGGCCATTCTATACAGAGCCCTGAAAATAAGAGCTATGCCTGGTGCAAGCTCGGTCACAAACTCAATCTCCCTGTCTAGAGTCAATCCTGGCAACTCCTCTGGAAATACATCCAGGAATTCACTCACGACTGGAATAGTCGAAGAGTCCTTTGCCTTGGGGTTCGCTAGGCTCAACGCCATAAAACGGGCAATATCTCTATTTCTCAACCCCCGAAAATGAAATGGTTTCCCTTCCACCAGTCTGAAGAGTACCATTTTCTTGAAGCAAGCTACATGCCCATGATGAGCTGCTAACCAATCCATCCCCAAGATGACGTCGAAGTCTTGAAATCCGAGGATGATTAGATCAGCCACCAACTCGTGGCTCCCCACTTAAACCACACTATTTCTATACACTTTGTCTGCCACTACTGTCTTGCTGAGAGGAGTCGAAATGGCTAACTCCGATTCCAATTGGCTAGGCTCCATAGAAAAGCCTTGGGAAAAACTTGGCGAGACAAATGAATGAGTAGACCCGATATCAATCAACACATGAGCCAAACACTCGTTGACTGGCAACGTTCCTGAAATTTTAACTAGCTAAGTCAATCCCTGCATCAACATCATATATATAGGTAGATAGATATATATAGCACGCCACATACGTACACAAGGAATAAGGCATAACAAGAAATCGCGGTTAAAAGAATAACTCTAAACGCGTACCTTGCACTACATCATCAGATGCAAGTGCATCGCCCTCCGTCAAGGCAAATACTCACCCCTGATTCACCTGGCGAGGCGGGGGTGCAGAACGTGTAGGCTGAGATGATGCCTGGTATGATCATGCTGGGTGTGCTGGGGGCCTAATCCCCTGAGACTGGCCTGGTAAATGCCGACTGGGGCAATCTTTGATCCCATGACCCTGGCGACCACAGTGAAAGCATCCACCCAATGCTCTTCGAAAATCTCCTGCCGGGTGCCTTCGGCTGCATGAAGTGCAGACCTCATATGTGTACGTCGGAGGGGTAGGAGTTGGAGCGTACCTCACCACTTGAGGTGCAATAGGCCGTGGGGCTGGAAGAGCCTGAGGTCGTGGCGCCTGAGGCACGTATGACCGAGGGAATGGAGGCACATAAGATGGCCTCATAGGTGGTGCTGGCCACGCATATTGAGGTGGTGCTGGCCATATGTATTGATAAGGGCCGGTACAAGCCCGCCTCTCTAGAGGTGCTGAACTGCTAGGTTGGCCTCTCGCCCACTCCCTCTTCTTGGACACGGCCTCAGAATTAGCCTCGATCAACAAAGCCTTATCCACTACCTCCGGATAAGTAGCATGCCTAAAAGCCAAGACTTTTTCCATAACAACATTCTTGAGCCCTTGCTCAAACCTCCTCACCTTCATTGCCTTAGTGACAACCATGTGAGGCGCAAATCTAGAGAGCTCCAAGAACTTAGCCTCATAAGCGGCCACAGTCATCGAACCTTGCTCTAGATTGATGAACTCTCTTTCTTTCTTTTCCCGTGGTTCAATCGGAAAGTAATTTTTGTAAAAAGTATCCTTGAACTTCTCCTAAGCCCAATGTTGACCCTGCTTGGTCAAATCTCTAGTCCTCAAGGCGGACAACCACCAGTGGTGTGCCTCACCCTCAAGCATGAAAACTACCCATGCTACTCTATCCTCCTCTGAAGGCGAGAGGACCACAAAGATCTTCTCCAACTGGAGGATCCAAGCCTCCACCGCCAGAGGGTTCACAATCCTATGGAATGATGGAGGTCTCAGTTTCCGGAATGCCTCAATCCCAGCTGTATGATGTACTGGAGCTGCGGGCGGTGGAGTAGGTACCGCTGATAAAGGTATAGTCTGCCGAGCCGCCAATATGGCGAGTGTCTCAGCAATAGAGCCTAAGACCTGAGAGAGGTCCGGCTGCTCATCCTCACCTTTAGAAGAAGATGAAGCTCTGGTATGTGGCTCACGACCCCATGTGCCCCGCCTCATGACTAAAGTCCTAAGGACAATAGCACCACATGAGTCTAACTTGAAACCACAATTTATCGCATTTCCATTTCACAATAATTCACGTGGCATTATTTGTATAGTATAATACTAATGTACATCGCATCAAGTCATCAAAGTATTTATAATTATCATACTTGGTGTTCTAGCCTCCCTAAGACCCGTACTTGGTTGAAACAACCATTTAGACTAAGACTAAAGTTTAGTCTCCCACTTGGAATCATGACTCGCTTCCTACTTACTTCCTTCCTAACTTATTTTCTAACATATGCTATTGTCAAGCTGTGGTACTAGATTCTAAGTGACCCTAAAGACCTAAAGCCTAAGCTTTGATACCACTTCTATCGCGACCCAAAACCCACCCTAGGAGTTAGAGTGAATCTTGGATGACTCATCATGACTTGCTTGACAATCCAACCTGCAAATATACCTGGAGCATATACAATAGAGGACAATAATAGCGGAAACATAACTAACATAGCACAGCGGAAGTCTAACCAAACCTCTATGTGGATATATATACATGATCCAAGCTTATACAAAAGATACACCAAAGAAAGTGCGGATAGGCCCGCCAAGATACATCAATCTAATCTCTCAAGCTCACACCCACAGCTCACTCACTCATAATCTACCACCTAATAGTAGCCCTCTACGGAGGTTCCTCCACAAGTTCCTCGACATACTCCTCCTCCACCCAAGGGCTCGGAGCACAGATATCAAAAGGGGCAACCGCTCCACTATCACCTGCCGACATAAGAAGTACGGCTGAGCATGGAATACTCAGTGGGTACCAAATACTAACCAACAGTCATAGCATAGCAATAACAATATATATAACGCAGGAAGCAATTCATATAATAACAGGAAAGCAAAGCGGTTTATATTCATGCTTACATCACGTAAAAGCCGATAAATCTTTTAAAATCTTTGTGCACTTGACTTGACTTGAAATACCCTCTTTCGTGGAAAATCTGTCATATCTGTCTTGCTTGATCTTGTCATGTGTGTCATGTCATGCGTGTCATGCGTGCTTGCTTGGAATCTGAACGTGTTCATATACTTGTGAGATGCACTTGAGAGGGAAGGGAGACCCTTCTTTATGATATGCACTTGAGAGGGAAGGGAGACCCTTCTTTCATGATATGCACTTGATAGGGAAGGGAGTCCCTTCTTTATGAATGCTTGTCTTGTTCTTGTCAAAAGCGAGGCAAAACCTGTCGTAAGACATGTCCCACTTCTAAACCTTATTTTTGAAAATGCCGATAAACCATATCATGCATGTCGTGCTCGTGAGATCGTATACATGCTTGCATTTGGAATTTAATATGACATTTAGGGATTTCAACAACACATAGCATTTCAATAATTGAACGAGTAATAATTATGTAATTTAAGGAAAACGAGGAATCACACTATCATATTCCCTAGCAATTTCATAAGTGTTTAGGCATGCATTTCTTAATTCATAATTCATTTTATTCGCCTTGGCATTTCATCAAACACGTAGTGTGTACATTATTTGCTAGAGCCTACATCATACTTTTCTAGGTGAGTTTATATTTACAACACACAAGTATGTTTATTATTTGTATAATACACTTCCCATTTCATTCATCACATCATTCACATGGCATCCATCGCCCAACATCCATTCTCACACCACTTCCATCACATCTCCTACTAGGTTCATACATTAGGGAAAATAACAAAGAAGAAAGGAAGAAAAGGTATGAACTAGGAGGGTAGCAGAAGGTACCGACCTTGAAGAAGCGAGAAAAATCCTCCAACACGTGCGTGGAGTTGCTGCCCTAGCTTGGGGAAAGTGCTCCTCACGAGTTTGAGCCGTGAACTTGAAGAGATCCGAGCTTGTGATGATCTAGGGTCTTCAAACCCTTGATCCCTTCTCAAATGCAAACCCTAGGTTTGGAAACCCCTTTCTCCTCTCTCTTATCTCTAAAATACTCCAAGTGAGGTGAATGAGACTCTAAAGGCTTGGGCAAGCCTTAAGAGGCAAGGATTTAACACCCAAAAGATGAAAAAACCCTTCTTGAAATTTCTGCAAAACGCGATATACCGATCGATAGGTGGTAAATACCGAGCGATCGGTCGCCTACCGAGCGATCGGTCGCCTACCGAGCGATCGGTGTTCTTGATCGAGCTCTCGGTCAAAAACATGCTCTCTGGAAAATTTCCCCATACAAAAAAGTTAACCAGTCGATAGCTACCGATCGGTTCTGGACCGATCGATCTTTCTCATGACCGAGCGATCGGTTCTCAGCAGGTTTTGACCCATTTTACTATTTTGGCCATATCTTTTGACTCGTTCGTCGGATTTTGACGATTCAACTTGCGTTACTTTCGTCTTTTGAAAATGAACATTTTTGACATTTCAAAGTTTTTAATTTCTCTTATTTATTAATTGTACTACGCTAAAGGCCAATTGGCTACGAAAGTGCTATTCATTAATTACGGAAAAGTCCAGGGTTCTACATAACCACTATGCGATACTGTTATAATATAATATATATACTTGTTACTTATATCCACATCTTAGTCAAGAGACCCTTCTCTCAGTGATTGAGATTCATCACTCCATCATATGGAACTAACCATATGTAAGTTAGTAGGAATACATTGTCTAGATGTATCCTGAATAGCTTAGAATAATTCTAGGTCTACAAGCAGCAGAAAAACCTTATGTCCTTAACATTTGGTTCAAAACCAACTGGCCTACAATGTTACCTAAGGGACAAAGTAGTCTTATGAGATACTTTATAATATTTTTACCCAATTTAGAAGACAATGTCTGAATGTAAAGATGTGACTTTAATAATGTAGATTAATACAAGTCTGGAATGACTTTTATGGGCACAAATGTCTAACATTTTCATCATCTACCTTGATTTCTAACTCTTCAACAAGATCTAAGCCAATATGGCCAGATTTGTTGATTTAGGTTAGCTTATATTGTAGATATCACCCTAATTTATGGTTTAATTCATTCAAATTCAAAAAAATTGAATTTCATAATAATATTTTGGCGTCTCTACTGGGGAGATCTTCAATTTTTTTTGAAAAAGAATGGTACAAAAAGGTGCAACCACTCATCCTCATTCATCATTGAAGGAATTACGAGAGGAGACTTCAGATCCTCGCATTCCAGACCATGTATATGATTTTGAGTCCTAGATGGCGTCCCCTGATGGCGTAATTTCAATAATCACAAGCTCAGATTCAAGATCATGTACAAGCTCAAATACAAGCCTCACAATTACAAATGCAAACTCATTTGTAGATGCAGATTCAAGACTCTCAGAATCAAATGATGGCTCTTCTTCAAGATTCTCAAAATCAACTGATAGAAATGATCAAAGGAGAAACAACTATGTCTAATCATTCATTTCCACCACCGAATGATGAAGAACGTGGAGTGGAGGATAAATCGTCGCCTGAAAATAATGAATGGGAAATTTCTCGCTCAGAGGAACATTCTCGGCAATAACAAAATTTTCTCACTTCTGAGGACTTCTCTGCCATGTTCGAAAGGGAGCAAACGCGTCGAGCCGATACTTCTGAATTTTTAAGAATAGCGTACTTGCAGGTCCATGTGGCCCCGAGTTTTCTGCTCTATAATGGACGATCTGGTAATGCCACAGAACATGTCATGCGTTTGTTGGTGCCTTGGGTAAGTTATCTTGTCTTGAAAATGTATGGCTTTGTGAATTTGCCAAATCTTTAACAGACAGGGCATACTCTTGGTACACGAATTTGGTGCCAAATTGGATACACATGTGGGTTGAAATTGCAGCCGCCTTCTCAAATAAATTCTTCCCTGTTTTAGAGAATTTTATAGTTGTTGAAGAGCTTACCGAATAGGTACAGTGTTTCTGACACCTTATTCTGGACTGTCACGATTCTATTGGCCAGGAAAATTTGGTACAGAACTATATCGATGGCACCTTCGAGAATACCATGCCTATCTTGAAGTATCTGATTAACCTACTTTCAACAAATTATACGAAACCACCCAGAAGTTGAATACGACCATTTTACACCCTATAACTTCACCTACTCACTAGGTTGAAAGGATGTCGGGCGAGATAGAAAGAACCAAATAATGATGGTTAGGGGATCTGAAAAAAGGATGAGAAGTTCGCCATATTTACCCCGACGAGAAGAAAACCTAAATATGATCCCATCGATGTTCCTCCTCCATTTCAGTGCAGCATGGAAGAGATATTAAAAATTTCAAAAAATGGGCCGTAGATGGCATCATCAATTCATGCCATACGTTTGCCTACGAAAGAGGAAAGGAAAGGAAACAAGTATTGCATTTTCCATCATTTTATCCGTCATTCAACCAAGGACTGTTGGACTCTCAAGAAAATCTTTCACGAATACATCGCCATGGATCAACTCATGGGTCAACTAAAAATATCCCCTGAAGGCTCTATGCACATTGATCCCTTGCCAAAACATAAAGGGAAAAGTATTGTTTCTATGGTCTGAAAGTATGCCTCTTTTTAATTTTAGAAAAACAGTTCTTGGGGGGGATACATCAAATCCCAAGATCTGACTAAGATTCTAATTGATTTTATTCAATGAGAGTAAAAATCACAATCACCTTTACGACTTTGAAATTGTTAAGTCAATTCCACGATAGAATGCTAGACTGGTAAAACTTCACAAATTTCAAGTCTCCTTCGCAATCCACATGGACCTTCTTTTTCTTTAAAGCTTTCTCTAATGGAAACTAATGGCCCTTCCAAATTTCCAGCTCTAGGATCTTGAAATAAAGATCCAATCTTGATCTTCAAGAACCATGATTTCCTTCTTCTTGATATTCACTACTTAGAACACAACAGAAGAAAGAGGGGAGAGGGAGTGACCGTACACCTTGAAGAGGGAGTGAGAGGGGCGTGAGGTTTTGAGGGAAGAGGGGAATAAATTCTTGAATTTTTCTTGTGTCCCAAAGACTTGGATGTCCATCCTTTATATAGGGAATCTTGGGTTGCTTGCAACTCAAGACTCCTAATCCTTATTCAATAAGGATTCCTTAATTGTTTCCTTTTTGATATTCCTTTAATTAATTAGGATTAATCAAAATAGAAACTAACCTTATCTATTAGTAACTAACCAATTATTATCCTAATCCAATTAGGATTCCTTGATTAGCACGAAACTAATAGAATCCCTAACAATTAGGGAATCTTTAATTAGTAATTAGCAAACTAACCTTATCCAATAAGGAGTTTTAGTTAATTAGAAACTAATTAAATAATAACAATTATTGTTACCTCCATGAAGTGGGCATCCCACCCCAGGTGGGCCCACTCCACATGCCCAAAGGGTTTCCAAACCCTTATGGCCACTTTCTTTGATCTTTAATCATATTCTCTAATGGGTCCTACCCATTTGGTTTTTCACATCTAATGTGATCCCACCTTTTAGAGCTTGACTATACCATATAGTGATTACTTAGAGAAATTAATTAATTTAATAAATAATTAAATTAAATACTTTATGAAAATCCTTGTGTGTGGGATCAAAAGGGATCTCCTATTTCTGGTTGTGGTACCAAGTACTCAACCTTTTGGTTAAAGCATTGTTACTAGGAAACACCTTTCCTACACTCCATTAGGATTATAGAATTTTATCTATATCACTGGACTTCCACCAATCACAATTAATGACCATTAACACAATGTGATTAACCTCCAGAAAATAGAGAATTACTTGCAGGTATTTCTTTCTCAAGATTTGCTTAGAGATGTGTCCCTCTACTTCCAATATTGTTATAAGCTTACGAGACAATATCTAACACTGTCTTTAATCCTTGGCTTATATTGAGAACCCATTCTCTTTGATACTTTTAGTCAAACTTGGACTTTCAAAATGTTTTAGAAATTCTTTAGAAGAAATAATAATTAATAATTACATTTCTTTTATACAGCAAAGAAACTTCTCGCTAAAACCATTTCATCGATAAATACCAGTGCTGGGTTTTTCGAGTCTGACAAATATCAACTCAATATTAATTACTCTTTAAGAGTAGTGGAATCCTTGTGGAACATACACACACTTCTTCTAATATAGCGTACATAACCCAACGTGCCCGTATTTAGTCCGGTGTGTTAGACATTGACGATTGGCTACATCAAAGCTATATAGGCAAATACTAGAGAAGATGTCGACCTCTCAGGTTAAGGACAATTTGTCAAATGGACTACCCTAAATATAAAGACAATATATTTCTAAGGCTATCCACTGAGCGATCCAGTTGCAACATAAGCACTTCTTACTTATATCCACATCTTAGTCAAGAGACCCTTTTCTCAGTGATTGAGATTCATCACTCCATCATATGGAACTAACAATGTGTAAGTTATTTTGAATACATTGTCCAGATGTATCCTAATTAACTTAGAACAATTTTATGTCTAGAAGGAACCAGAAAATCATATCTCCTTAACAATCAGTTATCAACTAATTAGATGGTTTTCCTACAATGACCTAAGGGACATAGTAGTCTCATCCAATGAGATACTTTTTATACGTTACCCAATGTAGAAGACAATGTGTGAATGTAAAATATGCATTTATTGATTAAATAGATAAATACAATTTCGGAATGGCTTTCGTGGGCATATATGTCTAACAATCTCCCACTTGCACTCTAAGCCAATCTCCTATGTATCTAATACCCATCGACTCTAGATGTTTCTCAAACACCTTCTGAGGTAGTCCTCTCATGACAATCTCATTCTACTTTCATTGTGCTTAGTCCTCTGATTTACTCTAGGCTTGAGCAATAGCACTACTATTATCACCATAAAGTATGATAGGAGATTTTATCTTGGAAACAACACCAAGTGCTTGGATAAACTATTTGTCCATATTGTGCTTGGATAAACACTTTTATCCATACTGTAAGCAAGACAATTTAATCCACCTTAAATACTTGAAAATGTACTTAACTGTTGTCCAATGCTCAAGACCAGGGTTAGATTGATACCTAATCACGAAACTCACTATGTGACATGTATCAATTCTTGTCAATCTAATTGACTTGGGACAATCCAAACATCCTTTTCTTTTGATCTCTAAACAATTTAAGACCAAGAATATAGGATGCATCACCGAGGTCTTTCATTGCAAAGTTACATGACAACCAGATTTTAACCGTTGATAACATTCCTACATCATTCCCAATGAGTAGAATATAAATATCCTCTAGAATGTTTCCATTCAAGAAAGCGGTTTTGACATCCATCTGCCATATTTCATAATCATAGAAAGCTACAATTGATAACAGAATTTTGATGGACTTTAGCATTACTACTGGTGAAAAGGTTTTCTCATAGTCGATACCAGCTCTTTGACTATACCCTTTCGCCACAAGCCTGGCTTTAAAGGTCTCTACCTTTCCATCGGATCCACGTTTCCTCTTGTAGATCCTTTTGCACCCAATGGGTCTAATTCCCTCGGACTTTTCAACCAAGGTCCAGACACTATTCGAGTACATGGAGCCCATTTCAGATTCCATGGCCTTATTCCAATTATCAAAATCAATATCACATATTGCTTCTTGATAAGTGTAAGGATCATCATCTAAGGAATCTGATTCCATAGAATATACCTCATGCTGATAAGACAATCTATCTGGAGGTCGGCTGATCCTTGTACTTCTCCTAGGCTATTGTGTATTTAAAGGTTCAGTTAAGATGGGATTAACCATGGTCACTTTATCCTGACTTTGCTCCTCAAGATCACTTCTAAGTCCATCTTCTCTATTGAGGATCATATCCTCTTCTAGAAAAATGGCATTCCTATTTAAAAACACCTTTTGTTCGCTAGGATTATAGAAATAATATCCATGAGTTTCTTTTGGGTATCCTATGAATAGGCACTTTTCAGTCCTACTTTCCAACTTGTCAAAGTTCTGCTTTCGCACATGAATAGGACAACCCCATACTCTGACATGCTTTAGACTAAGCTTTCGCCCCATCCATAGGTCAATTGGAGTTTTGGAAATAGACTTAGAAGGTACCCTATTCAATAGATAGATTGCGGTCTCTAATACATATCCCCAAAAAGATATTGGCAAATCAGTATTATTCATCATTGAATGAACCATATCCAATAGGATTCGATTTCTTATTTCTGAAACACCATTAAGTTGGGGTGTTCCTGGGGGAGTCCATTGGGATAAAGTTCCATTATCTCTAAGATAATCCATGAACTCATTCGAGAGGTACTCTCCTCCTCAGTCGGATCTGAGAGTTTTAATACATTTACCTGATTGCTTTTCTACTTCATTTCGGAATTATTTGAACTTTTCAAAAGATTCCGACTTGTGTTTCATTAGATATATGTAACCATATCTTGAAAAATTATCTGTGAATGTAATGAAGTAGACAAAGCCACCTCTGGCTGAATGATTCATGGGTCCACATACATCAGTGTGAATTAATTCCAATATACTTGTGGCTCTCATAGGTTTGCCTGTAAATGGCCTTTTGGTCATTTTACCTTGCAAATAAGGTTCACAAGTTGGATGAGGTTCAACATGTAAATGGTTTAAAGGACCATCCTTTACCAATCTGTTGAGCCTATCCAAATTGATATGACCTAATCTGATATGCCATAAGTATGTTGGATTCACAGACTCTCTTCCTCTTTTCTGAGGTGTCACACTGGTGGACTCTTTATCCTCAATGTTATTTACAAAATTTCTTATAGGATCAAGATAAAATAGACCATTAGACAATGTGCCGGAAACAATAAAACTATTATTGTATTTGATAACTACATTAGTATCAAAATTCACTGAATAACCATTAAAGATTAAACTAGAAATAGAAATCAAATTTCTGCGCATCTCTGGCACTTATAAACAGTCTTTTAAAACCAAAATCCTATCTAAAGAAAATTCTAAAACATAAGTTCCGATGGCGATCGCAGCAACACTTGCTTCCGTTCCCATCCTTATCTTGACTTCCCCATCACTGAGCTTTCTGCTCTCCTGAAACTCCTGTAACATATTACAAATATGTGAGGTAGATCCACTATCTACATACCAAGAGTTTGAGGAACCAATAATGAAATTTGATTCAATGATCAAAGATTCTGACATACCTTCCAAAGGTCTCTCCTTGAGGGATGCTAAGTAAACTTTGCAATTCCTCTTCTAGTGACCTGGTTTCTTGCAATAGAAGCAGACATTCTGATTCTTTTCTTTGTCTTTCTTCTCCGAAGCTTTCTTGTTCTTACCCTTCTTGCCTTTGAGGAACCTGGAGAAATTGAACTTCTTTTTCTGGCCTTTGCCCTTAGGCATAGGCCTTGAAGGTACCTTAGATAGTCACAGCTGTGGGTGAAGCTGGGCACTTCACTTATATGGCTGCCATAATGCTAAGATGTTCTCAATAGTTAAGATGTAGTTCTATCTCGAACTATTGTAGTGGAGACTACATATCAGCATATGGGTGCTTAAATGTACACTAACTGATTGCATTCAATGAGAGACCTCTTACATAAACATACTATCAGATAGTTGGTCTCTCATTCACATTGAACAATTTCAATGATCCTTAGATCTGATGAGTTCATCTATGACTGAGCAGTGATCTGACTGTTTTGATTCCACCAACGTATTTTCTAACTTAGGGAATACAATACAGTGACAGTTGGATAGTCAGAAAGCTGTTCGAGTCATGATGAATTTCAAACAAGAAATTCATGCTCATTAATTTGAGAGATTATCCAAGTTCCGAGTAAGACAGTTGATTAAGTTCAAATCCTGCGCAGGTGATTTTGAAAACAAAATAAGTTTTGAAATATACTTTTATTAAAAGGCATTATACTTATAAAATGATTTTCTCAAAATGTTTTTCATGAGAAATTGTTTCTCATGGCTTAATCATAAGTCTTGGAAACCCGGATGATGTACATTAGGCTATGGGGTCAGATAGTATGTCAATCTCAAAGGCCCATTAGGGATAATGTGTTTGGAAGGATAAATCGAATTAAAAAGTTCATGTGGTGGGATCCGTAATGGTTAATGTTCATACACTGGGATTCAATTGCAACATAGATATCTCACGTCACTTGCGATTCCGATGTAATTCCTATTTAGGGTCAATGGGATAACATTGGGTAAGCCAGGGTAAGAATGTCCCAGAGCAATCTGTGGAGATGCTCACATAAGAAATACAAGCTCAATAATTGATTAAAAGTTAATCAATTATTTAAGTGATTAAAAGTTAATCATTTAATTAAATAGATTAAAAGTTAATCTATGGTTTAAATTAATTGTTAATTTAAATCTAGGGATTATTTTAGTAAAATTTAATTAACATAATTAAAGGAGAAATGGGTTTGACCCATATCCATAAACCCATTTAATATGGACCTTTAATATGGGCTAAAGCCCATGGGTTTAAGCCGTAGGGTTGGGCGCCACCTTGGAAATCCTAATTGGATTAGGATTATGTTAATTGAATAATTGTTGAAATATAATTCCTTTAATTATGGAATTTAAATCCAATGGTTGGATTGCATTAAGGATTAAGATTTGTTGTAATTAGATTACAACTTGGAGTTTTAAACTCCCCAAATCTCATGCCCCACAATAGCTCCCCCCCCCCCCCCCCCCTTGGTTTGATCTCCTAGTTTGACTAGGTTTCCTCCTATGTGTTGGATGTTGACTTATCCCTATTAATTAAGGAATCCTCATTTAAAAGGGACTCTTTAATTAGTAGGATTACTATAGCTAAAATAGTTATAGATAAAGTAGGAGTTTAATTAATTAATAGTAAGAGTTATTATTAATTAATAATTCCTACAAGATAAGTTGTAGTTGGATTAAGATTAGGATTAGATCCAATCTATAAATATACCAACACCCAAACCGTGTGGAGAGAATTAATAATTCTCCAGAAATTTTTCTCTCCCTCTCCTCTCTCTCCAAACCGTGAGCCCTAGGGAATACCCCTAGGGATTTTTGTGAGCTATATTGGTGGTCCAAGTTGGGTTTTGCAAATCTAGGGTTTTGAACCTTAGTGTTTTTGGTGATAGAAGGTCTACACCATTGATCCATCTTCTTCCTCTTGCTTCAACAATTCCAAAGGAGATTCTAAAGTTTCATGGGGATAGCGAAGAACAAGGATCGAGCTTCTAGTATTTTTTGGAGAAATCTCTACAAAGAGTTCTAACGGTTCAAGTGGATTAAGCTTCACCGGTGAACATCATTCACCGAGGTGATATGACTAAAACTCTTAGATAATTTTGATGCTTTTTATGGTGTTAAGATCTAGGGGATCCAGTTTCGGCATAATTTTTTATCCGGATTCCCCTACACAGGCATCTTGGTCCCATCAATCCTTTCAGAGCCAACTGCTTAGCAGTTCTATTCTGTTCCCCAAACATCCCCTGAGATTAGTCAATATGTCCTTAGCTGTAGCAAAACCCTCGTGTTGTTGGTGAAGGATATTCGACATGGATGCAAGCATGTAGCATTTGGCCAAACTATTTTACTCATGCCACTTTAAGACTTTCTCAACCGCCTCAGGGGTCTGAACTGCCTCATTATAGCACCCTAGAAATTTTGACATGTATTAAATCTTTAAAGTCATTTTATTGAGTTAGAAGTTGGATTTCCAAAGTCGGATCTATTGAAAATCTGGGCTGCTGAAACCAATTTCAGACCAGTTAGCTTTAGGGGCATTTGGTCTATGAATAAAGAAGAATTGGAAGATTCTAAAATGCCAGAATTGTTCCTCTTCAAAAGACGAATCCAACGCAAGTTGAATCGTCAAAATCCGATGAACGAGTAATAAGTTATGGCCGAAATACCAAATGAATGGGTTTTTATTCCAGAGAGGTCATTTTTGACCGGTCGACCGAAGGTCACTACCGGTCGACCGGTCATGCAAAATTTTGCCCAATTTCATCTTTTTAAGTTGTTCATTAAGGGTAAATGAGTCTTTTGACCTCCCCGTGTTTCTATATAAGCCCAAATTCGTGGGTGAGGGTTTCATAAACCCTCAAAGCACAAATTGGAAGAAATTGGAGAAGGAGGAGAGGAAGAAACTAGGGTTTGATTCCAAGTGAGCTTGGGTGATCAAGGTAGAGTCAAGCTTGCTTCCACAACCTTCTTCAAGCAAGGATCTTCCTCCCTCAAGCTTGAAGGTTTCAAATCAAGGGTTTTCTACAAGATTGGGAGTTAATCCTGAGGTTAGTACACCCTCCTAACTAATTCGGTAATAACCTAGATATTCCTTAAATAATGCTTATGGATTGATCTTAGATACTTCATTTTCTTGAAATGCTTTAATTTCTCAAAATAAACTAGATAAAATAATGGTTGTGGATGTATGAATGGATGGTGGTTGAGGCGATTGGATGCTATGTGAATGTGGATGTGTTGGGTGATGGAAAATGGTGAAAGGGCAATGTACACATAATGAACACACACTATGTGCTTGATGGAATGTTGAACTTAAGAACCATGAATGAAAAGCTATAAGGATGTGCAAGCCAAGTGTTTGATGAAATGCTTGTATGAAATTAGAACTAAGACTATGCCATATGAATTAGGGACTTTTTCCCAACTAATTGGTAATCATGCTAATATGCTTTACATGTTCCTCAACTCTCACACGTTTATGGAGATCTTGGAAATGCTATATGATGCTTAATTTCATGTCACATGATGTCACTTATTGATTATACACGAGTCTTAAGAATCGAAATAACAAGTGAAACTCATCAGGAATAATACACAAGAACTCATAAGAACTTATAAGAAATGCTCACAAGAAATGGAAATGTCAAGGAGGTTGGTAGCCCCGGTTAAGGGTGCTAACCTCTTGCTCACAAGAAAGGCTCACAAGTACATAGTCAAGGAGGTTGGTAGCCCAGGGATGTGCGGGGTGCTAATCTCTTCCTCACAAGAAAAGATCTCACAAGTTGGCTGTAAGAAAGGCTCACAAGTACATGGTCAAGGAGGTTGGTAGCCCAGGGATGTGCGGGTGCTAACCTATGGCTCCCAAGATGATATATGGTCAAGGAGATTGGTAGCCTAGGTTGTACAGGTACTAATCTCTTGCTCACAAGAATAACGAAAGGACTCATAAGAATCTCACAAGACTCATAAGAACTCATACTATAGAGCCCTGAAACTTTTTTCCATGTATTGAAAACTGTGCCAAGGCATTCTACCTTTGTAACCTTCCTATTTCTATGAAATGAGAAAATTTAAAGAACTCTAGGTGTTAAGAAGTAGTATTCCTCAGTAGGATATATCGAAAACCCGAGTTACTGATTCTCATTTGTGGATCAGTCAACTTTAGGGGTAATTTGGTCAATAAATAAAGAATAAATTAGAAATTCTAAAACACCAAAAATGTTCCCCTTTGAAAGACGAATCCGACGCAAGTTGAATCGTCCAAATCAGACAACCGAGTCAAAAGTTATAGCCGAATTACCAAAGTGGGGAAAAATTGGAGAAAAACAACAAAACCTGGAGGGTGCGATCGATCGCATGCAGGCGAAATGGTTCCCAAACTCTCGGGTTCAGATGCGATAGATGGATTCCCCAGGCGCGATAGATCGTAGGGATCTGTGATCGATCGCAAGTATGTACGATCGATCGCATACAGAGGAAAATCAGACCAATATGTTCGGGTTCATATGCGATAGATCGCATCCAGGTGCGATCGATCGCAAGGACTTGCGATCGATCGCAGATAAGTGTGCGATCGATCGCATACGATAGTAGATTCTGAAATTGAGGGTTTTAACCCTTGATCTATTTGAGGGTTTTCATTTGGGGCTTTTGCTAAATTAGAGGAGAGGAAGAGAAGGGAGAGGAAAAAGGGGGTTTCCAAGAGGATTTTGGATTTAGAGTGAAGGATTAACTCCACATTTCTTCCCCAAATCTCAAGGTCTTCCTAATCCAAGCTCAAGCACCACGTGGAGTTCTCCTCCAAGCTAGGCAACGCCTTCCACTAGCTACTTTGAGGGTTTTCTTCGCTCTATTGAGGTCGGTACCCTATACTAACCTTCTAGTTCACCTATCCTCCTTGTTTTTCTTTCATTTGATGATTTTCCCTAAATTTCTAAACAAGATAAGGAGAATGGATGGATGGATGGATGTTGGATGTGAATGGGCGATTGGATGCCGTGTGTTTGTTGAAATGAATGAAATGGGAAGGGCATTGGACCAATAACAAACGTACATGTATGCTATGAGCTTAACCCACCTAGAAATCCAAGATTTAGGCATTAACCATAATGCGCATACCAAGTGTTTGATGAAATGCCTCAATGAAGAAGATGATGCTTTATTTTAGAAAAATGTATGTGTGAACTTCTTGATAGATTAAATACTTATTGGTTTGATTTAATTATTGATCAATTGAAATGTTCTCGATACAATTGTCATACTTAATTGTACACGGTCCCACGAGCACGACATGCATGATAGGTTTTATTGATATTTTTAAGAACGAGACTTAGAGATGGGACATATCTTATGATATGTTTTACCTCGCTTTTGACAAGAGGATAAGAACAAGCATTTCTTAGGAGGGAGTTTACACTTCCCTCCCTTCTATGAGGGGTCTCCCCTCACTCACAAGTGCATTCCATTAAAGAAGGGTCTCCCTTCTCTCTCAAGGCATATCACGAAAGAAGGTCCTCCCTTCCCTCTCAAGGCATCTCACAAGTGCATCTCACAAGTACATGAGCATGTTAAACTCCCAAGCAAGCACGCATGACAAGCATGGTACACGCATGACAAGCATGGCACAAGCATGACACGCATGACACGATACGACAAAACAAGACATATGACAAGACGAGTTTTAAAGCACGAAACGAGGATTTTTAGTCAAGTCAAGTGCACGATGTTTTCCAGAGATTTATCGGCTTTTATGTAATGCAAGCATGAATATAAACTGTTTTACTTTCCTGTTATGATATAAATTGCTTCCTGTTTTATATTGTTATTGTTATGCTATGGCTGTTGGTTAGTGTTTGGTACCTGCTAAGTATTCCATGCTCAACCGTACTTCTTATGTCGGCAGGTGATAGCGGAGCGGCTGCTTCTTTTGATGTCTGTTCTCCTGGCCCATGGGTGGAGGAGGAGTATGTTGAGGAACCTATGGAGGAACCTCATGTAGATGATTATTAGGTGGTAGATTCTAAGTGAAGGATTGTGGGTGAGCGTGAGAGTGATATTCATGTATTTTGACGGGCTTGTCCGCACCTTCTTTGTCTTGATTTCCTTTTGTATCAAATTTGGATCGTATATATATACATAGAGGTTTTGTTAGACTTCCGCTGTGCTATGTAGTGTATGCTTCCGCTATTTTTGTTCCTCTATTGTATATGCTTAGTGTCTTTTGCAGGATGGTTTGCCAAGCATGTCATGTAGGTCATGACAAGTATTCCAAGATTCACTCTAACTCCTAGGGTGGGTTTTGGGTCGCGACACACACGAACTCATAAGGACTCATAAGAACTCACACGAACTCATAAGGACTCACAAGAACTCATAAGAACTCACACGAACTCATAAGGACTCATAAGAACTCACACGAACTCATAAGGACCCATTAGAATTCACACGAACTCACGAGAACTCACAAGGCTTATAAGGACTCATAAGAATCTCATAAACTTACAAGGACTCATTAGAAACCTCACAAGACTCATAAGCTCACAAGAACTCATATGATTTGTATGTTGCTTTAAGAATGAATCAAGAATTGTATTCTTTAATTAACTGTTATGATAACATGTATACTTGTTATTACTGTTGTTAGCTAGGAGCTTGTACTCACTGAGTATTCCATACTCAGTTGTACATATTGATGTCGGTAGATACACGCTTCGACATTTGTGCCCTGGGTCCTTGGGTTGAGGAGGACTACGATGAGGAGGAGCCACATATAAGACTGTAGTAGAACCTCAGGTGGAGGAAAGGGACTTGGACCATTGGCCCCATGGGGATGACTATTGAGAGAGAGAGTTATATTACTTTTGTATTTTGATAGGTGGGCATGTTCACCTTTACTTGACATGTTTGTATATAAACTTGGAATACTTGTCAGGTATATAGAAAAGAAAAAGTTGATTTTCATTTCCGTAATATTTTAGCTTCCGCACTCTGTATTACATCTCTATTAGATCATGTTATGCCTTGTTCATTACAGGATGGTTTAACAGGTTAAGTACAGTCACACATAAAGTGCCCCTTAACTCCTAGGGGGTATTTTGGGGCGCGACACTCATCAAATTCCGAATAGTCTGAAATGAGGACATAAGCTATCTTCTGAGAGATAAGCACAATGTCAAGGTTTCTTTTCCAGTCCACAAAATTTGGACTAGTCAACTGATTTTCTTCGAAAATCTTGGAAAGGGGATTCATGACTTATCTACACAATAAAATAAGCATAAATTATTACATTAATTTTCACACATATATTCATCGGATTTTTGGGATTTTAAAATCTGATGATCTTCTCATCTTTCTTCAAATTTCATCATTCCTTTCAGTATATGAAATTAAGGAATAAACCTTTTATTTCAGATGAGTATTGGGATCCTCATAATACATATGTAATCTTCCATTTTAGGATGGTACCACACATGCACTACAAGGTGGATAGTAACCATCCATCACTGAGTATCTCATGCATAACTCCTTATGTAAATCAGTGATTCCCAATTTTTTTCTTGCGACCTCCAAGGACAACATGCTTGTCACTATTTCAGTCGCCATGTCTCCTTGTTTAAGTGAAACCCATTATTCTCATTCGTTATATGATCAAGTAAGGCTGTGCCCCCATTTCAGTTGACACTCCTTATCAAGCCATACACAAACTTATCTACAATAGAAATAAGTCTCTAGGAGTTTAATTTAGACTGAATTATATCGATACCTTTTGGCAAGACAAGGCTCAGGCTAATTAATTCCTAGTCTTACTGATAATGGAAAGTCTTAGGATTAATAATTCCATTTATTATCACTTACTATTTTTCTTGAAGGGAACAATATTAAACAGGCATGATCGTATAAATATTGAAATATTCATCATATGGATTATGAAATTTTTTAATAATAGGATTATCAAGGAGTGATAAACTCCCACTAGCCCTCACAGGGGGTTTTGATCATTAGGGTTTTCACCTTATAATCAAAACTACTCATCCCTATAACTTTAGGGTATTTGGATGTCAGTTTAGTGATCCATCTATGATTAATGTCTTTTCAAACCCGATTATCCAATAATCTCGTATGCAAAGGTTTTACGTAAAAATCTCAGCATGGGTCACAAACTCCACGTCCAAAAGAGTACTAGTAATGTATTGTGTCTAAATACAAACAATTTACAATTAAACACAATCCATTAATAGAAGTAAAATCCAATTATCCTAAATTATCATAAAAGCAATAATCACAATTATCTCAGCTTCTAGGCTAAAGGAAATACTATTAATCATCACATGAAGAATAATATAATAATTATAATCATATTATAATCTCACAATGGGTTCACAAAAATTATACGACCTTATTTAATAATAATAGGGGAATTAAATAAAGCCATAATACAATTTGCTATCTTGCAATGGTTCTCCGGGCATCTACTTCGGTTGATTTAGTCCACCATAAATTAGCAACCCTATTCTAAAAAATAGAAAAAGAAGAGGGGAGGGGAAAGAGAAGGAGGTATGATTTGTGGAACCCATCCAATATATAAAATAATAATTATTTATAATGATAAATATTATATACATTATTTATACTAGCCCGGGGCTCTCAAAATAAATTAAACAATTTAATTTAATATTAATAAGGATCTCTAAATCCTTAAGGGCTATAATCAAGATTTAGATCACTAAATACTGCCCCTATTAAATTTCGAAAGGTTTTGGAATCATCCAAAGTTGAAATTAGTGTCACACTAATTTCTAGGGGCTTAATTTTTATTCCCTCAATAACAACAGGGGAACCCCTTAACCCTATTAGTGATTATCTTATAATCAAGAATAAAAAAGATTCAATAATAGGGGTGGCCGAAATTCATAGGGAGGGTAATATGATATATTAAAAAATGATTATACCCTAAAATCAAAGAGAAGCATAGCCAAGGCTCTGATACCACTGAAAGTATGTCTCTTTTTAATTTTAGAAAAACAGTTCTTGGGGGGCATACATCGAATCCCAAGATCTGACTAAGATTTTAATTGATTTTATTCAATGAGAGTAAAAATCATAATCACCTTTGCAACTTTGTAATTGTTAAGTCAATTCCACGATAGAATGCTAGACCGGTAAAAGTTCACAAGTGTCAAGTCTCCTTCGCAATCCATACAGACCTTCTTTTTCTTTAAAGCTTTCTCTAATTGAAGCTAATGGCCCTTCCAAATTTCCAGCTCTAGGATCTTGAAATAAAGATCCAATCTTGATCTTCAAGAACCTTGATTTCCTTCTTCTTGATATTCACTACTTAGAACACAAGAGAAGAAAGAGGGGAGAGGGAGTGACTGTACACCTTGAAGAGGGAGTGAGAGGGGCGTGAGGTATTGAGGGAAGAGGGGAATGAATTCTAGAATTTTTCTTGTGTCCCAAAGCCTTGGACATCCACCCTTTATATAGGGAATCTTAGGTTGCTTACAACTCAAGACTCTTAATCCTTATCCAATAAGGATTCCTCAATTGTTTCCTTTTTTTATTTTCCTTTAATTAATTAGGATTAATCAAAATAGAAATTAATCTTATCTATTAGTAACTAACCAATCATTATCCTAATCCAATTAGGATTCCTTGATTAGCAATAAACTAATAGAATCCCTAACAATTTGGGAATCTTTAATTAGTAACTAACTAACTAACTAACCTTATCCAATAAGGAGTTTTACTTAATTAGAAATTAATTAAATAATAAAAATTATTGTTACCTCTATGAAGTGGGCTTCCCACCCTAGGTGGGCCCCACTCCACACGCCCAAAGGGTTTCCAAAACCCTTATGGTCACTTTCCTTGATCTTTAATCACATTCCCCAATGGGTCCTACCCATTTGTTTTTCCACATCTAATGTGAACCCACCTTTTAGAGCTTCACTATACCATATAGTGATTACTCAGAGAAATTAATTAATTTAATAAATAATTAAATTAAATACTTTATGAAAATCCTTGTGTGTGGGATCCAAAGGGATCTCTTATTTCCGGTTGTGGGACCAAGTACTCAACCTTTTGGTTAAAGCATTGTTACTAGGAAACACCTTCCCTACACTCCATTAGGATTATAGAATTTTATCTATATCCATGGACTTCCACCAATCACAATTAATGTCCATTAACACAATGTGATTAACCTCCAGAAAATAGAGAATTACTTGGTATTTCTATCTTAAGATTTGTTTACAGATGTGTCCCTCCACTTCCAATATTGTTATAAGCTTACGGGATAATATCTAATACTGTCTTTAATCCCTGGCTTATATTGAGAACCCATTCTCTTTGATACTTTTAGTCAAACTTGGATTTTCAAAACATTTTAGAAATTCTTTAAAAGAAATTATAATTAATAATTACATTTCTTTTATACAGAAAATAAACTTCTCGATAAAACCATTTCATCGATAAATACCAGCGCTGAGTTTTTCAAGTCCGGTTTTGACAAGTATCAACTCAATATTAATTACTCTTTAAGAGTAGTGGAATCCTTGTTGAGTGCACACACACTTCTTCTAATATAGCGTACATAACCCAACGAGCCCGTATTTAGTCCAGTGTGTTGGACATTGACGATTGGCTACATCAATGCTATATAGGCAAATACTAGAGAAGATGTCAAACGCTCAGGTTCTGTCAAATGGACTACCCTAAATATAAAGACAGTATATTTCTAAGGGTATCCACTGAGCGATCCAGTTGTAATATAAGTACTTCTTACTTATATCCACATCTTAGTCAAGAGACCCTTTTCTCAGTGATTGAGACTCATCAATCTATCGTATGGAACTAAAAATGTGTAAGTTATTAGGAATACATTGTCCAGATGTATCCTGATTAACTTAGAACAATTTTAGGTGTACAAAGAATCGGAAAAACCATATCTCCTTAGCAATCAGTTATCAACAAATTGGATGATTTTCCTACAATGTTACCTAAGGGACAAAGTAGTCTCATCCAATGAGATACTCGATCGCAGCTGATGTGCAATCGATCGCAGGGTGGCGATTGATCACAACGATCGATCAGTGTGCTTTGGAAGCCTATGTTGGCTCCCTTACGTTTATGGGGTCCTCCTAGGAAGCCCCAAAAGTCACGGTTGACATTCTTAAGGCAATGGAGGATGTCCATTAGCCTGGGTGCACTCCTTATCGGAGTGGTATACTTGTAGACTTGGTATATGGGCGTGATGCCCATGTGTGTTAGTTATCCAAGCGGAGTTTGGGATAATCGGGGTTATTTGTGGTTAGAAAACTTAACTCGTGGTTATGTGGGGCCGTGGTTCCTCATTTTCTAGGTCCAGGATGGTGGCATTGGATGTCGTGGGTTCCCTGGGATTGATAGACAGGAGATGTCGGTCTGTTTGTCTAGGTCGTCTGTGGTTCCTCTTAGACTAGGTCAGGAGTGGTGGCATTGGATGTCGTGGTTCCTCTGGGACTGGTAGTCAAGAGATATTAGAGTCCTAGGGAGTTAGTGACTGAGCATCTGATGGTGTATAGTCCGGGGTTTCCTCTCTGGATAGGTTAGAAGAGGGCGGCAGCCGGGTCTATCGGGGTTACCTTCGTGGTGGGACGTCTTGGAGTGATGGCATTGGATGTCATGGTTCCTCCGTAAGACTAGCCAGAAGAGGCCGGTAGGCTGGTTGGCCATTGTTTCCTTCTGGACTGATATCCAGCTGAGATGGCAGCGAATACACGAGATGTGGTCGGCCAGTGGATTTGAGGAGTTTGTTCTTGTAAGGCAAGTGCCCATATGGTATGGATTCTTAGTTAGTATTTGGGTCGGAGTACCCAAAGTTCGGTCTTGATCGGGTATATAACCCGGGATTGTGTAAGTGAGTTTAAAGGACTCAAGTGATGATTGGACAAGAGTCCAAGTATGTATAGTGCAAATAAAATTGTGCATGGGCCTACGGCCAGTTAATAGAGTCGAAGGGCTTGAAAAATAACATGATTGTTGTGTGGAAAAGTTATAATGTGACCGTGTGTCACATTATAACTTGGATATATTATTATACGGTATCATAACACTGGATCTGTACTATTATGTTTTTATTGATGCATGTTAATTCATGGAAAATAGTATAGATGGACTGTGGTTTTTATTGGGCTTCATAGCTCACTGAAGTTTTATGTCAATAGATACAAGAGCTGCTGAGCAGTAGATGTAGATCCTGCACCTTGGACCTTTTTGGATTTTGGATAGAGACTACCCGGCGCGTTAGTGGCGCCTATGTTTTGTAAACAGACATAAATTTAATTAATACAGGTATTTGTTTTGTGATGATGGTTATTGTGATGACCAGTGATGATTTGCCTCATTGGGGGTAAAGTCTTCCGCTGCATTGGAATGAACGACCATGCACGCGACTCGAAATACGATTCCCTAAGGCGCGGGTTCGGGGCATCACACCTTTCCACATGGGTGACCATGTTAGACATATATGCCCACGAAAGCCATTCCGGGTTGATGAGCTTGGAAATGAAAATCTACACATGCTCTTGTTAATACATGCTTTGATGAGTTGGAAAATGAAAAATTTGTACATACGTTGTTAATCCGTTCTATTGATGAGCTTGGAAATGAAAATCTGCACATGCTCTTGTTAATACATGCTTTGATGAGTTGGAAAATGAAAAATCTGTACATACCTTGTTAATATATGCTATTGATGAGCATGGAAATGAAAATCTGCACATGCTCTTGTTAATACATGCCTTGATGAGTTAGAAAAGAAAAATCTGTACATCCCTTTCCAAGCTAGGGCAGCATTTTCCACGGCATTTTTCAATGGTTTTCTTTCCCAAATCAAGCATCCTTCAAGCAAGGGTTCTTCTCTACCATTTGGGGTTCTAATCCAAAGTTTTTCTTCAAGATCAAGCCTTGATCTCAAGGTTAGTACACCCTACTAACTACTTTGGTAATAACCTAGGATTTTTTAAGTGAATGTGTATTGAATCTCCCCCATTTCTCCTTTGTGTTGAAATATGTTATTTGCCCTAAAATAGAAACAAGATAAATGGAATAATGGATGTGGATGTGTGGGGTGAATGTTGAGGCGATGGATGCCGTATGGATGTGGTGTGATGTGTGTATGGAAAATGGTGGAAGGGTACTCTACAAATAATAAACACAGCTCGATGTTTTGATGAAATGTACACACCTAATAACTTAAAAACATGGCCTATGAAGATGTGCACGCTAAGTGTTTGATAAAATGCTTGAATGACAATTTAAATGAATCAATGAAAATTATGAAGCATGAATTGAAGGATTTCCCCTAAATGATTTTATTGATCAATGCTCTACATGTTATCTACATTCCCATATGCTTATATTAAAAATCGAGATGCTCTACTCATGTAATCCTTTCATTCAAGCATGTCATCATGATTACCACAAGTGCTACACACACCCACGCATGCATGCATGAACCGATGTTTTTAAAGTACTAGTATTTGAAAGAAATAAACAAGAATAAGAATTGTGATTCACGAAACGAATGATAAAGCTGGAAATCGGGCCGGTCAAGGGTAGAGCATATCCCTAGGATATGTCATACCTGGCTCACAATGAAAACAAGCATGATTGATAAAGCCAGACATCGTGCCGATCAAGGGTAGGGCATATCGTAAGATATGTCATACTTGGCTCACAAGAAAACAAGACAAGGAGGTTGGTGTACCTTTTCTATAATATATATATATTTCGTTGAAGGGAATTTACATTCTCAGCTCGCAAGTCGCGTCAAGGGCACTAATCTCTTGCTCACAAGTATACAAGCAAGTCAAGTCAAGAACATGACAAGAACAAGCAAGACAAGTGATTCCACGCAAGAACAAGACAAGCATGCATGATTCTCACGAACAAGACCAAGAGAAGAACAAGTTTTCAAATACTGACAAGCAAGTTTTTCAAGAAACACGAAAAGCTATTTTCAAGAATAAGACATGATTTTAAAGTACGAGTTTTACCGGGGTTTTCGCATTCATTCAAGCATGTCAAGATCATTACATTGCTTTACTTCAATGCTATTTGTCACTTGCAGTTATTATTGCTTTAAATTGAAATGATGAATTATATCTCGTTGCCCTTGTGTGATTTTTATTGCTATGATTAGCTAGTAGCTTGTACTTGCTAAGTATTCCATGCTCAACCGTACTTTTATGTCGACAGGTACCGAGGAAGCCCTCAACCCTGAGCCTTGGGTTGAGGAAGAGTACGTAGAGGAGAGAGAGCCGCTTATCCCGATGCAGTCGCAAAAGGATAGAGATCTAGATGTATGGCTGTATCTATATTAGTATTGAGAAGAGTGATAGCGAGATTTTACCTTTTTGTATTTTGATAGGTGGGCATGTCCACCTTTACTTAGTATGTTTTGTACAATAAACTTGGAATACTAATATGGGTTATAGAAAAGAAAAAGTTAGTTCATGCTTCCACACTCATGTTTTAGTTTCCGCACTCTGATTATTGTTGTTATAGTATTATGGTTATTGATCGGTGCTAAATGTTATACATAAAAGCACCTCAAACTTAACTTGTTAAATCCTTTAGAGTAATTATTTGTATTATTTTATGCACTTGGTTGTTTATTCTTGTTTTAGGTTCATGCGAGGAAAAGAAGATAAAATGGAAGATTTACAAGCTTCAAAGACTCCAAAAATCTGAGAAAAGAGAAAATCAAAAGAAAGAAGAAGAAAAGAGAGCGAAATTGCGGAAATCTACCCTGATGGATCGATTTGCCAAAATCGCATTTCTAGCAATAGAGGGGTATTTTGGTAATTTTTCTTCATCCAAAATTTATGAAACTTTTTGGGTAGATTCTAGATGACCTAAAGGAGCTATGTTTCAAATTTTGAGTCAATCCGATTAGAATTGAGCTCTCTAGAATTATTTGAAGTTCAGTGACAAAACTGTAAATAGGGTGAAATAATATTCCATGAATAGTGTTTCGTGAATAGTATTTTAGTACTTCTAAACACTTTCCAACTCTATTATTGTCTTCCTAAATGAGGGTTTGATCCTCATTCAACCCCAAAAGAGTATAGAGAGAGGAAAAGAAGATTTAAACCTCAATTAGAACTCCTTATTATATAAGAACTCTTTCTCTCTTTCTCTATAAAAAGGAGAATTCCTAGCCATTATCAGTATCATCATCAGAGAATTTTGTAGTGATTTTGGATCTAAAGAAGAGAAGCTTTGGAGATCAAGGAAGCCATGAAGAGAAGTGCTGCGGCTTTGTCTATGAAGATGTTGCATTCCTCCCTCGCGATGAACTAATTTCCACTCTAGGGTTTCGATGAAACCCTAGCCCAGTAACTGTGTCATTTTATTTTGTTTTATATTTGATTTCTTAGTTGTAAGACATTGATTGCATAATGAGAGGGTTGTTTTCAAACAACCGGATTTATTTTATTTATATTTGATTTCAATGGAATTCTCAACCTTGTCTTAGGTTTTATGAAATTGAAATTGAAATCACTTGTGTTAATTTTCGTTAGAATTTAGACATAAGTTTTATGCAATAGTTTTAATATATCGAGAGATTAAATTCGAAGATATTTTATGCTAAGGGAAGACGAGTGATTACACAACCGTAGATTAGTGTGTATCATTCGTGCTAACCGAAGATACGATATGCTTAGAATATAATCCCTTAAACTTTTCTAGATTAGTTGAGAGGGGACGTACTGTCACTCTAACTAGAATGTTTACAATTTTAAGAGGTTAGGATAAATTCAAAATATGGGCTGATTATTGGGTTAGTGGTGGATTTGAAAACCCTAGATTTTCTCTTCCAAAGGATTTAAAACCATTAGTTGATAGTTTAATTTAGAAATCTCTTTTAATTAGTTTAATTAATTGTTTTAGTTAATCAAAGCAAAATTCAAATTACCCATTTTATTAGTTTAAAATTAATCTGAATAAAAGGCAACGAAACCAATGCAGTGCTCAGAGGAACGATACCCTTGCTAGTACTATTCTACGAAATTATTACTAAGAAGGAATAATTTAAGATTAACTGACGATCAATTTTTGGCGCTGTTGCCGGGGACCAAACCCGGGTCAACCGCGTGACAGGCAGGAATACTTACCACTATACTACAACGACAACGGGTGTATATTATTCCTTCATAGTAATAATTCCGTAGAATAGTACTAGTAAGGGTATTGTTCCTCTGAGGACTGCGCTGGTTTCGTTGCCTTTTATTCAGATTAATTTTAAACTAATAAAATGGGTAATTTGAATTTTGCTTTGATTAACTAAAACAATTAATTAAACTAATTAAAAGAGATTTCTAAATTAAACTATCAACTAATGGTTTTAAATCCTTTGGAAGAGAAAATCTAGGGTTTTCAAATCCACCACTAACCCAATAATCAGCCCATATTTTGAATTTATCCTAACCTCTTAAAATTGTAAACATTCTAGTTAGAGTGACAGTACGTCCCCTCTCAACTAATCTAGAAAAGTTTAAGGGATTATATTCTAAGCATATCGTATCTTCGGTTAGCACGAATGATACACACCAATCTACGGTTGTGTAATCACTCGTCTTCCCTTAGCATAAAATATCTTCGAATTTAATCTCTCGATATATTAAAACCATTGCATAAAACTTATGTCTAAATTCTAACGAAAATTAACACAAGTGATTTCAATTTCAATTTCATAAAACCCAAGACAAGGTTGAGAATTCCATTGAAATCAAATATAAATAAAATAAATCCGGTTGTTTGAAAACAACTCTCTCATTATGCAATCATTGTCTTACAACTAAGAAATCAAAAATAAAACGACACAGTTACTTGGCTAGGGTTTCATCGAAACCCTAGAATGGAAATTAGTTCATCGCGAGGGAGGAATGCAACATCTTCATAGACAAAGCTGCAACACTTTTCTTCATGACTTCCTTGATCTCCAAAGCTTCTCTTCTTCAGATCCAAAATCTCTACAAAATTCTCTGATGTTGATATGATAATGCCTAGGAATTCTCATTTTTATAGAGAAAGAGAGAAAGATAGAGTTCTTGTAGAATAAGGAATTCTAATTGAGGTTTAACTCCTCTTTTCCTCTCTCTATACTCTTTTAGGGTTGAATAAGGTTCAAACCCTCTTTTAGGAAGACAATAATAGAGTTGGAAAGTGTTTAGAAGTACTAAAACACTATTCACGGAATACTATTTCACCCTATTTACAGTTTTGCCACTGAACTTCAAATAATTCTAGAAACCTCAATTCTAATCGGATTAACCCGAAATTTGAATCATAGCTCCTTTGGGTCATCTAGAATCTACCCAAAATTTTTTATAAATTTTGGATGAAGAAAACTTACCAAACTACCCCTCTATTGATAGAAATGCGATTTTGGCAAATCAATCTATTAGGGTAGATTTTCGCGATTTCGCTCTTTTTTCTTCTTCTTTCTTTTGCTTTTCTCTTTTTTGAAATTTTTGGAGTCTTTAAAGCTTGTAAATCTTCAATTTTATCTTCTTTTCCTCGCATGAACCTGAAACAAGAATAAACAACCAAGTAGCATAAAATAATACAAATAGTTACTCTAATCTTATGTTTGGTTGCCAAGAAAATAAGTAAAAACATGGAAAAGAAAAGAAAAATGGACAAAACACAACTAAAAATTGTATTAGAAATCCAAAATTTTCTTTTCTTTTCCATGTTTTCACCTATTTTCTTGGCAACCAAACATAGCATAAAGGATTTAACAAGTTAAGTTTGAGGTGCTTTTATGTATAACATTTAGCACCGATCACAACCCCAAACTTAGACATTGCTAGTCCTTGAGCAATGAAAAATAAAGTAAAATTAAACTAAACTAAACCTACATCCCCTTTCGTGGGATGCCCGGTTGCATTTTGTATATGCAACAAGCCTTTTAAACCCCTAGGTGGCCCTAGAGGACGAGTGAAGTCTCGTGAAGGTTTACAGTGATAACACCTACAAACATCTGTACTACCCTGTCATTGTGTAATATATTCAAGTAAAACATGCAAATCTCAAAAGTGATTGAATTATATTCCAAATTTTTCAGACTCACAATACATACAAGATAATTAACAAATTATTAACAAGATTGAATTTTCAACTCTCCACATTCTCAATTTCACACCATTCTTAACTATTTTTGAAAATTTAGCTTCTAAAAGATTTGTCAGAATTTTTTTTAATGTGTAATGTGACAAACAATTGAATATGTGATATCAACAGTTTTTTTCTGTCCTCTCATTTATCATTGAATTTTCTTTCAATTTAAACTACCAACTCAAAGGCTTTCATTCAATAAATTTTTTTTTTTATATAAGTGTGACTGTACAAAATCTAAGTCCATTAAGCACTCTAGACAACCCATGTAGCAAGTGTTAGGCCGGTGACTCTCAAACCAGATGGCTTTAAGGCACCAGGTGTCAAGACACCTCTAAGGGCTTAGTAACTCGAGTTAACTAGGTCACGAACTTAAACTAGTCACACTAGGTTATTTTATCAATTCCAAAAATCACACGGTTTGACGCGAACACTCTATGCTTAGTGAGGCAAGAGGCCCGGTTACTAAGTGTAAAACCTGGTTTAGGTAACCAATTCTTCTATCAATTTTTCTTTTTAGCCAAAGTTGATGTTCAATTTCTAGATTATCCAATTCTTATGAGTTAACAAAATCATTATCAATTAGTTTGATTTTAAACCCCACTAGACAATATGTTAGTATGCTCGTGCAAATTTCAAAGTCTATTCATGACTAAAAAAATTCAGCTTTTGTAAGGTTAAAAACAGTGTGTATTTGAGATTATGTGTTCTCAAATTCAACCCTATCAATAAAATTTGGATTATCCGATATACATTACAATCTTTCAAATTTTAGAATAAAACAATCGAAAAAATTTTAGTGTTTTTGCATGTCTTATCCTAGTCATGGTTGCACAATCATCAAAAATAAAATAATAGTGTAGCCTATTATTTCCTAACCCCAAACTTAAACTTTACATTGTCCTCAATGTAAAAATAAAAATAAAGTAAAGAAGGGATTAGAACAATAATATCTGAATCGTGAAATGCAAACCATGATGAAAATAAATCAAGAATGAAGAGAAACCACCCCAAACTTCGTCCAAACAATACCTACAGGGTTAGTACAAACTAAGAAATATCCACACAATAAAATAATTGTCATGCCCTAAAATACCCCCTAGGAGTTAAGGGATACTTTAGGTGTGACTATACGTACCTGCCAAACCATCCTGTAATGAATAAGGTGAATATAATACTAACATAATGATAATCAGAGTGCGGAAGCTAAACATAGGTTGCGGAAGCGTAAACAAATTTTTTTCTTTTCTTTACAAGTTTGTATCCCAAGTGAAAATATAAATAAAACATATCCAAGTCTAAGGTGGGTAGGCCCACCTATCAAAATATCAAAACACACAAAACCCTCTCGTACTCTCCCCTCAACAGTAGTCGAGGTACGGCCACACGTCGAGGTCTCGATCCACTTGAGATTGTAGTGGAATAGACAGCTCTCTCCCCTCTATGTACCCTTCCTCGACCCAAGGCTCCGGGTCGAGGGCCCCCTCAGTACCTGCCGACATGAAAGTACGGCTGAGCATGGAATACTCAGCGAGTACAAGCTACTAGCCAACCATAACAATAATAAAACGCAACAACAGTAATACAATACAGAGCAGTAAGAGGAACATCACATAAGAAACAATATTAAACATGGTACGATACAATCATCTTGATGTACGTGCATGAATGCGAAAACTCCGATAAAACTCATGCTTGGAAATCCGTTTCATGTCTCGGCATGGCTTGAGAAAATCATGTATGCGTGCATGCATGAATGCCTTGTCATCATCTTGTAAACTTTCATCTTGTGAGCCAGAGGCTAGCACCCGAATCTCCCTGGGCTACCAACCTCCTTGAGATATGGTTTTCTTGTGAGCCAGTGACTAGTACCCAAATGTCCCTGGGCTACCAACCTCCTTGACAATACGTGAATTTTAATTAGTTGTTTAGTTTTCTTGTGAGCCAGAGGCTAGTACCCGAATACCCCTGGGCTACCAACCTCCTTGACATGTAATAATTTCAGTTTTCTTGTGAGCCATAGGTTAGTACCCGAATCTTCCTGGGCTACCAACCTCCTTGACATGCAATGTTTTCTTGTTGATTATTATATGCACGTGCTCTTGAAATCTCGATTCATGCAAACATGTGTGCTCGTGTACGTGACAATGGTGACAATCATGGGAATGCAGATAACAAGAGAGATATGGCATCACAATTCAATTCATAGTATAAGCATAGGTAATTTGAGTAATCTACATGGCATTTGATCAATTCATCATTCATAAGAACACATGCATAAGACCTACTTCCATTTCTTCATTTAAGTCCCTTATTCATGGTTTAGGCATCTCATCAATCACAAAATGCAATGTTCCATAATAGCTCATATTCTTCTTTTTAGCGCATATTTTTCATTCAATCATAAAAGTAAGTTTGTTATTTATGAGATGCCCATCCTCCATTTTCCCTTTCACACACCACACACATCCATGCATTTCGGCATCCAATCGCCTCAATCAACACCCCATACACATCCATACCCTTGTCTTATCTTGTTTATATTTATTGGAGATGATACATTGCACAAGGAAGAAGAAAAACATACCCACAAGAATCACATTTCACAATAGAAAACCTAGATTATTGCTAGGGGAAGTTAGTAGGGTGTACTAACCTTGAATCAAGGCTTGATTTTGGTAGAAACCTTGATTTAAGCTCCACTTGCTAGAAGGAAGACCGTTGCTTGAAGAAGGCTTGGTGTGGGGAAGAAAACCCTTGCAAAAATGTCGTAGGATCGTTGCCCTAGTTTGGAGAAACGAGCTCCACGAGTACTTGAGCCTTGAACTTGAAGAAAACGAACTTGAGATGATCTAGGGTCTTCACCCCTTTGATTTCTTCTCAAAAACAAAACCCTAGGTTAGGAATCTCCTTCTCCTCTCTCTCTATCTCCCAAAATCTTCTAAGTATAGTGAATGAAGCCCTAAGGCTCAGGCAAAGCCTTATAGGAAAGGGTTTAACCCCCAAAAGACGAAATAGCCCTTACTGAATTTTTTGCAAAAACGCGAAGACCAAGCGATCGGTGGTTATGACCGATCGATCGGTTGCCCACCGAGCGATCGATGTTCTTGACCGAGCGACAAGTCAAAAACATGCTCTCTGGAAAATTTCCCCATACAAAAAATTTAACCAGTCGATAGCCTTCGATCGATCGGTCTTGGACCGATCGATCGCTACTCAAGACCGAGCGATCGATTGGTCTGCAAATCTTCTGCTGAGTTCACTTTTCACCCATTCTTACTACTTGAACCTTTTCCTCTTCTATTCTAATCTCTCCTAAACTTGCCTAGGACATTTTCGAGACTTATAGACATTCTTAAATAATTAATTTAATTAATAATGGCATTCTTAGCAAAATTCCTCAAAGCTTCAAATTCTCATTTCATGAATTCTTTTGAGATTACATATGTCTCATGCCTTGACACACATCCCAAGGCATATACAAAAAATTCTGGGTTCTACAATAATAGATGCAAATAAATAGAAAATAAAATAATAAGCATCTGAAGTTATAACAGTAGATAAAACTAGGGACATACAGACTAAAAAATATCGAAAAAATAGAGCGAAGCTCTGTACAACTGACTCAAGAAAATATTAAAAAAAAAATCCTAACTATAGACTGGAAGACCAACCTACTGAGGAGGAGGAGGATAGTGTTTTTCCTCTTTCTAGGGGCCATTTTATTCCCAAAAATTCTTTGAGGATTTTTAATAAACACGTGGTGTGTCCAAAATAAATCTCCCAAATTTCTCCCACAAAACACTTCACAAACAAAGAACTTAGCCTCCCACAACCACAATTTTCTTCAATCAAACCAATTTTTGCATACAATCAGCCCACTCGGCCTCACGCATTCACAAAATATACCAAATCCAACTCAAATCATCCACTAAAAGTAAAGTAAATTGAAAGTGATGAGTTCTAGAGGTGTTACCTTTGGAAGAGCTATGAAAGAGAATCCATAAACTCCCTTGAAGATGACACCCACAAGGACTAACGGTTGAGAAAGATGTAGAAAGGATTTGAAAGGGATAAGTGGGAGAAAGTGAGAGGGAATTGGAGAGGATGAAGAAGAATGGGGAAATAAGTGTTGGACATATATGCCCTTGAAAGCCAATAAGAGACTTTTCTATGTTGATTAGATAAACATCATATTCACACAACCAACTATAAAGGGTATTTATATTAATTACTGTCTCATATGATGACGACATAAAGTTCCATAGGTAACATTGTAGGAAAATCATGCAAAGGTTGCGAGGAGATATGATTTTCCGGTTCCTTGTAAACCTAATATTTTTCGAAGCCTCTAGAGTACTGGTTGGGCGCCGTACTTCATCATGGCTTGCACATGTGTAGTTCTATGAGATAGTGTGATGAATCTCATTCACAGAATGTGGTGACTCTTGACTAACATGTGAGTATATGTAGCAAGTACATAATACTGAACGGGGTCACTAGTGGATACCCTATGGAATACACTGTCAGATTGTATTAGGGTTATCCATTTGACAAATTGTCCTTAGACCTGAGAGGTTAACATTTTCTCAGACATTTGTCTATATGGCTTTGATGTGCCAATCGGCAATGTCCAATACACAGGACTAACTTCGGGTACGTTGGGTCATGTACACTATGTTTGGAGAAGTGTGTAAACACTCAATAAGGAATCCACAACTCCTTAATTGGGGATAATGATATCAAGGTGATACTTGTTGAACTGAACTGTTAAATCCAGTACTGGTGCTTTTCGGTAAAATGGTCTTTATCGAAGTTGATATTTTTAATATGGAAAAGTATATATAAATATATATGTCAGTTCTTTTCTAATGGTTTCTTCAAAAGTGTTTTGGAGGTTCAGTTCAATGAAAAGTAATCATGAGAAAGAGTTCTATTCATAAGCTAGGGACTAAGACAGTGGAATTGTTCCAATCCCGGAAGCTTACATGTGATATCGGAATGTGGAAGGATTTATTTGTAAATATATTGTGAGATGGTACTTACAAGCAATTCTCTAATTTCTGGAAGTTAATCACATTGTGTTAATGGACATTAATTGTGATTGGTGGAAGTCCAGGGACTTAGATAACATTCTATGATCCTAATGGAGTTTTAGGAAAGGTGTTTCCTAGTAACAATGCTTCAACCAAAAAGGTGAAGTACTTGGTCCCACAACCGGAAATAGGAGATCCCTTTAGATCCCACACACAAGGACCTTCTTAAAGTATTTAATTTAATTTATAATTAAATTAATTAATTTCTCTAAGTAATCACTATATGGTATAGTGAAGCTCTAAAAGGTGGAATCACATTAGATGTGAAAAACCAAATGGGTAGGACCCATTGGAAATTATTATAAAAGAATAATTCAAGTGACCAAGAGGGTTTTGGAAACCCTTTAGGCGTGTAGGGTGGGACCCACCTAGGGTGGGACGCCCACTTCAAGGAGGAATAATAATTGTTATTATTTATATTAGTTTCTAATTAATTAACACCTTATTGGATAAGGTTAGTTAGTTAGTTAGTTAGTTAGTTAGTTACTAATTAAAGATTCCCTAATTGTTAGGGATTCCATTAGTTAGTTACTAATTCAAGATTCCTTATTGGATAAGGATAAGATTAGTTACTAATGGATAAGGTTGGTTTCTTTTAAGATTAATCCTAATTGGATTAGGAGAATAATCAATAAAGGAAACTATTGAGGAATCCTAATTGGATTAGGATAAGGTTAATGAATTATAATTGGATTACAATTCAAGCAACCAAGAGAGAACTTATATAAAGGATTGGATGCCCAGCCCTTTAAGATACATAATTCTCCAGAATTTTTTCTTCTCTCCCTCTCCTAAAACCTCACGCCCTCCCCTCTCTCTCCTTGAGGTGTATGGTCACACCCATCTCTCTCTTCTTTTGTCTTCTTGATTGGATCTTGAGGAAAAGCAAGAATTTATCTTGTTCATCAAGAAAGGTTCTTGATCAATAAAGATTGGATCTTTATTCAAGATTCCTAGAGCTGGAAATTTGGAAGGGCCATTAGCTTCCATTAGAGAAAGCTTTAAAGGAAAAAGAAGGTTCGTGTGAATCGACAGGAGACTTGACACTTGTGAAGTTTTGCGAGTACTATTCTAACGTGGATTTGACTTAACAATTTCAAAGTCGCAAAGGTGAATGTTATTCTAACCTTCATTGAATAAAATCAATTAGAATCTTAGTCAGATCTTGGGATTCGATGTATGCCCCCCAAGAACTGTGTTTCTAAAATTAAAAAGAGGCATACTTTCAATAAGGCTCTCACGGGTCTTGTAAACTAGTGAGAGAATTTCATGGGTCCCACTGGTTGTAAAAAAAATAGGAAGTTTAAGCTTTTAAAAACAAAAGACTATGTAGACTCGTCCTCAAGTGGGTGATCGATCCCCCTAGGGGCGATTGGTCGCCCGAAACGCCGGCCCATCCCTTTAACTTTTTTTTTTTTTTAAAGTCCGTAAAATGGGCGATTGATCTCCCCTTGGGGCGATCGATCACCAAAAACACCGAGAGGTCCCGAGAATTTTATTTTTTTTCTCTTTTTACGAATTTGATACCGATCGCCAAAAATGCCGAGAGGTCCCGAATTTTATTTTATTTTATTATTATTTTTTTTAAGTCCGTAAAATGGGCGATCGATTGCCAAAAACGCCGAGAGGTCCCAAGAATTATTTTTTTTTTGTAAAAGACTCAAAAAAAGTAGCGACGTGAAATTTACCCTAAAAAGACTCAAAAAAGGTAGGGGAATATGAAATTCTCCCTAAAATGACTCTCTAAAAGAGTAAGGGGATGTAAAATCCACCCTACTGACTCTAAAAAATTTGGTGGATACTCTCTAAATGAGTAGGGGGATATAAAATCAACCCTACTGACTCTAAAAAAATAGGGGACTAATTCTCTAAATGAGTAGGGGGATATAAAATCCACCCTACTGACTCTAAAAAAAATTTGGTGGATACTAATCCACCCCAAACTTAGAATCTAACTCTAAGAAAAATAAAATACATCACAAAATCAATGGGTTGCCTCCCACAAGCGCTAAATTTTACGTCTTTAGCCAGACATCCTCAAATTAATCAACCGTCTTGGTAGACGGAATATTGGGCCTTAGCCTTGAGCACACGTTCATCAGGGTCAGAAAAGAGGGATTTCTCCCTAAAATGACTCTCTAAAAGAGGAAGAGGGATTTCCTATGCCTTTGCAAATTTACAATTTTATGCTTGACCCTCATTTTATGTTTTTGCAATGGAAAACTTTTTAGATGAGTGAGATTAAGCAAAGAAGGTTCATTCCCTATGGATTTTTCTATGATGGGATCCGGGGGTTTAAGAGGAGCGACTGATGCCTCCAAAGGATTATCAATTAAAACATAGGGAGGGGCATCCTCAACTATCTTATCAAGGTTATCAATTAGGAAGCAATCTTCCCCTTTCGATTGTTGTTCGAGGGTAGTGAAGACATTCAACCGAACTTTCATATTACCAAATGACACCTTCATCACTCCAGTCCTACAGTTTATGCAAGCATTGGCAGTAGCCAGGAAGGGACGACCGAGGATGACTGGAATTTGGCTTTTTAAATTGTGCACAAGTTCCATGTCAAGGACAAGAAAGTCGACATGAAAGAAAAATTTGTCAACTTTAATCAAGACATCTTCAACTACCCCACGAGGCTTTTTCGTGGATCTATCCGCTAATTGTAATACAACGGATGTGGGGCGAAGCTCTCCTAAGCCAAGTTTCTCATATACCGAGAAAGGTAATATATTAACACTATTTCCTAAATCAAGGAGGGCCTGGTCAATGGAGTGATTTCCAATGATCTACGAAATAGTAGGAGCACCGGGGTCCTTAAATTTTGGAGGAGTGTTGTGTTGGATAATGGAGCTCACTTGCTAAGTGAGAAGGACTTTCTTGGACACATGAGTCCTTGATTTTCACTTTTGAGTGCACATGTCTTTGAGAAATTTGGCATACACCGTGATTTGCTTTATGACATCTATGAGAGGAAGGTTGATTTTGACTTGTTTAAATACCTCCATCATCTCATCAATTTTAGTTTCATGTTTCCCAAAAGGGGAGGAATCTTTTAAGCACTGAGGGTAAGGAGCTTTGGGTACATAGGATTCCGGGGGAGTCAGATTAGATAAAGATGGGGATGAACCTTGGTCCTTCTCAGAGACACTCACTCTTTCTCCTTCGAGATTTGTTTGGCCTACATTGGGCTCTTTTTCCTCGCTTTTCTTTTCTCTAACCTCATTTTCAATTACCTTCCCACTCCTTAGGGTGGTAATGGAAAGAACATGCTCACAATTAATTTCATTGTTTTGAGCATTGTCAACCATATTTGCACCCTTAGGGTTGCTCACCGGTTGACTTGGGAGCTTCCCTTCTTCTCTCTTGTATACGACACTAGCTAACTGCCCCAATTGAAACTCAATCCTTTGGATTGATTGAGAATGAGAGTGTAGAAGTTGGGTATTAGCCTCTAAGCCTTTGAGATCTTGCAACACTTTCTCCTCGAAAGATGGATTCCTTTGAGGAGGAGGAGGGTGTTGAAATTCCTGTTGTTGGGGAGGATAGTTGGATTGACCTTGAAAAGGCCTACTAAATGGTCTTTGAGGTGGAGGAAAATTATTCCCTTGAGTTTGTGGCTGCCATGAAAATTTTGGATGGTTCCTCCATCCCGGGTTATAAGTATTTGAATATGGATCATTACCCGGATGGATATAGGCAGCATTGGCATACTCTTGGACAAGATCCGGGAATTGGGCAGCTGATGGACACTCATGCACATAATGTGCAGGGCTAGAACAAATAAGACACACATCCTGCTGATTAGGATTTGGTTGAGGAGGTGTGTAGGAAGGTGACCCTGAAGCCATTAGTTTATCCAATTTTCGAGACAATTCATCTCCTTTAGATGAAACATCTATTGAATTGTCAACTTCATAGATGCCTTTCTTAGGATTTGATAAAGATGAAGGTCTCTAAAACGACTGTTCGAAGCATGGTGGAGAGAGCTTTTACTCAGATTTTCAAAAAGCTTCCATGCTTGATTCTCATTTTTCATCATAAATGTTCCTCCACAAGAAACATCAACCAACTGACTGTTGAGTGTAGGCAATCCATCATAGAAAGATTGGACTAACTGCCACTTTGGAATTTGGTGGTTGGGACACTTATGGAGAAGATCTTTGAATTTCTCCCAAGTTTCATGAAATAACTCACCATCAACAGGAGCAAAGCTTGTGATGGTTCGCCTCATTAAATTTGTTTTTCCTATGAGAAAGAATTTCATAAGAAATTCTTGCTACATTTGTGCCCAAGTGATAATAGAATTTGGCTCTAAAGAATTAACCCAATATTTGGCTTTGTCTTTCAAAGAAAATGGGAAGAGCCGCAATCTAAGGGCATCATCAGAAAATCCCTGCAACTTGAAAGTTGTGCAAATCTCGTGAAATTCATCAAGATGTTTGTAGGGATCTTCATTATTAAGTCCATGAAAAGATGGTATCATCTGAATAATACTGGACTTAATTTCATAAGGGGCTATCGTAGTGTCCGGCAACCGGATGCATGAAGGGGATGAATATGTAGAAGGAATAAAATACTCCTTCAAGGATTTCATTGGGTCATGTTCTTCCACCATGATAGGAAAAGGAATAGCTTCTAGGCTTGCTTTAGGGATGGTAGAAGCTTTCGCTTCAGAATTAGATTCGAATAAGGCTTCTGCCTGGAGAAACCTAGCAGTACACTCTAACTCAGAATCAAGGGGGAATAAATCTGGATTACAAGACCTTCTACCGTGCATACACCCTAAAGGAAAAACTCTATGTTTGACAAACACCAAATTGAAATAAAATATCTACTTAAAAAGTAAATACTTACAGAACTCTCCTGCTTTCCACGATGTTGAATAAGCTTTTTCAATCCCTACAGTTTGAGGGATTTGGTACCTGAAAACACAAATATTTATTATTAAATAAAAAGAAAAATATTTTTGGATTTTTTTTATGATTAATTTAAATTTAATCTTTCAAATTAACAACTATACCGTTCCAGCAATCCCTGGCAACGGTGCCAAAAATTTAGTAGGCCTTTTCAAGGTCAATCTAACTATCCTCCCCAACAACAGGAATTTCAACACCCTCCTTCTCCTCAAAAGAAATCCCTCTTTTCTGACCCTGATGAACGTGTGCTCAAGGCTAAGGCCCAATATTTCGTCTACCAAGACGGTTGATTAATTTGAGGATGTCTGGCTGAAGACGTAAAACTTAGCGCTTGTGGGAGGCAACCCATTGATTTTGTGATGTATTTTATTTTTCTTAGAGTTAGATTCTAAGTTTGGGGTGGATTAGTATCCACCAAATTTTTTTTAGAGTCAGTAGGGTAGATTTTATATCCCCCTACTCATTTACAGAGTATTCACCAAATTTTTTAGAGTCAGTAGGGTGGATTTTACATCTCCCTACTCTTTTAGAGAGTCATTTTAGGGAGAATTTCATATTCCCCTACATTTTTTGAGTCTTTTTAGGGTAAATTTCCCGTCCCTACTTTTTTTGAGTCTTTTACAAAAAAAAATAATAATTTGGGACCTCTCAGCGTTTTTGGCAATCGGTATCAAATTCATCAAAAAAAAAAAAATATATTTTAAAATTAAACTAATTAAAAGAGATTTCTAAATTAAACTATCAACTAATGGTTTTATATCCTTTAGAAGAGAAAATCTAGGGTTTTCAAATCCACCACTAACCTAATAACCAGCCCATTTTTGAATTTATCCTAACCTCTTCAAATTGTAAACATTCTAGTTAGAGTGACAGCACGTCCCCTCTCAACTAATTTAAAAAATTTCAAGGGATTATATTCTAAGCATATTGTATCTTCGGTTAGCACAAATGATACGCACTAATTTACGGTTGTGTAATCACTCGTCTTCGCTTAGCATAAAATATCTCAAATTTAATCTCTCGATATATTAAAATCATTGCATAAAACTTATGTCTAAATTCTAACGAAAATTAACATAAGTGATTTCAATTTCAATTTCATAAAACCTAAGACAAGGTTGAGAATTCCATTGAAATCAAATATAAATAAAATAAATCCGGTTGTTTGAAAACAACCCTCTCATTATGCAATCAATGTCTTACAACTAAGAAATCAAAAATAAAACAAAATAAAACGACACAGTTACTTGGTTAGGGTTTCATCGAAACCCTAGAGTGGAAATTAGTTCATCGCGAGGGAGGAATGCAACATTTTCATAGACAAAGCTGTAGCACTTTTCTTCATGGCTTCCTTGATCTCCAAAGCTTCTCTTCTTCAGATCCAAAATCTTTACAAAATTCTCTGATGATGATAATGATAATGCTTAAGGATTCTCCTTTTTATAGAGAAAGAGAGAAAGATAGAGTTCTTGTAGAATAAGGAGTTCTAATTGAGGTTTAACTCTTCTTTTCCTCTCTCTATACTCTTTTAGGGTTGAATGAGGATCAAACCCTCATTTAGGAAGACAATAATAGAGTTGGAAAGTGTTTAGAAGTACTAAAACACTATTCATGAAACACTATTCAGGGAATACTATTTCACCATATTCACAGTTTTGCTACTAAACTTCAAATAATTCTTGGGAGCTCAATTCTAATCAGATTGACCCAAAATGTGAAACATAGCTCCTTTAGGTCATCTAGAATCTACCCAAAAAGTTTCATAAATTTTGGATAAATACAAATTACCAAACTACCCCTCTATTGATAGAAATGTGATTTTGGCAAATCGATCCATCAGGGTAAATTTCCGCGATTTCGCTCTCTTTTCTTCTTCTTTCTTTTGCTTTTCTCTTTTTTGAGATTTTTGGAGTCTTTGAAGCTTGTAAATCTTCCATTTTATCTTCTTTTCCTCGCATGAACCTGAAACAAGAATAAACAACCAAGTAGTATAAAATAATACAAATAATTACTCTAAAGGATTTAACAAGTTAAGTTTGAGGTGCTTTTATGTATAACATTTAGCACCGATCAATTATCTTGTTCATTGCAGGATGTCAAGTATGCCTTATGTGTCATACAAGATGTTTGACATGGCGGTCACAAACTAATGTATCCCTAACTCCTAGGGTGTATTTTGGGGCGCGACAGAAGTGGTATCAGAGCTTTAGGCATTAGAGTCCTTAGGGTCACTTAGAACTGATACCATGATTGAACAAGGCAATAGGCATTATGAAAGAGTTGTATTCCAAGTATAGGCTAAGAAGTTAGTCTTAGTTAAAACCGGTTGAACTTCAACCAAACTTAGAGTCCTATGCTAAGAACACGTGGGGTTGGGATGTGTACTCATGCAGCACGGAAAGGTCATTGCCTATGCCTCAAGGTAATTGAAAGAGCATGAAAGAAATTATCCAACTGACGACTTGGAGCTCGCCGCGGTTGTTTTTGCATTGAAGATTTGGCGGCATTATCTCTACGGGGAACAGTTTGAGCTGTTCACAGATCACAAAAGCTTGAAGTACCTGTTCTCCCAGAAGGAGTTGAATTTAAGGCAACGAGGATGGATGGAATTCTTGAAAGACTATGAGTGCTCCATCCAATACCACCCGAGTAAAGCAAATGTGGTGGTAGATCCATTGAGTAGGAAGTCACATGGGCTTGTTGCATACATGATGGTTCGAGAATGGAAGTTGTTGGAGGATGCCTCCAACCTCGACATTAGCTTCGGTCATCCTACTCATGGGCCATTGATGGAAAATTTCATGGTGAAACCGTGCATCATTGATCAGATACGAGAGTTGCAAGTAGCAGATGCCGAATTAATTGCTTTCCGTGAGCATTGTCTCAGACTGGGATCCAAGGTTCATATCCAGGTTTTGGAAGAGCTTTCAGAGTGTCATGGGTTCCCGACTAGACTTTAGCATCGCTTTTCATCCACAGACGGATTGACAAACAGAACGAGTGAACCAAATCATTGAGGACATGCTCTGGGCATGTATGCTAGACTTCAAGGGAAGTTGGGAAGACCACTTGCCCTTATTGGAGTTCACTTATAATAACAGTTACCAAACGAGCATTCAAATGACGTCTTTTGAGGCTTTGTACGGGAGAAGTTGTAGATCCACTTTGTATTGGGATGAAGTCGGGGAGAGAAAAGTGTTGGGCCCCAAATTGATTAAGCAGACCACAGACAGGGTCAAACTTATCTGGGAAAGGCCGAAGGCCGCACAGGATCGACAGAAGAGCTACGCCGACAACCGAAGGAGAGATCTTGAATTCTGGGTTGGCGACATGGTATTCGTGAAGGTTTCGCCAACTAAGGGTGTTATGAGATTCAGGAAGAGAGGCAAGCTCAGTTCGAGATACGTGGGTCCATTCGAGATTATCACTAGAGTCGGTGAGGTGGCTTACCGTGTTGCCTTACCCGCTCATATGGCGGCGGTCCACAATGTATTCCATGTTTCTATGCTTCAAAAGTATATCCCGGACCCTTCCCATGTCATCGAGCTTGATCCGGTAGAAATTTGGGAGGATCTCACACTAGTTGAGCAGCCAGTGCAGATCTTGAATAGGCGAGATCAAGTCTTGCGCAACAAGACCATTCCCTTAGTGCTTGTTAGATGGCACACCATTCAGTAGAAGAAGCTACATAGGAGCGTGAGGCAGAAGTGAGAGAAAAGTATCCTCAATTAATTATTTAGCACTTTGATATTTTTGTATTTTGTTGCGTCTTGTACATGTATGTATTGTCCAAATTTCGAGGATGAAATTTTTATAAGGGGGGAGAATGTAGCACCTCAGAACTTTTCGTACATAATGAACAATGTTCTAGTAGCCGATTGGCCTTTCACGTAGTCTAACTAATAAATAAAGAATAATTTGAAGATTCTAAAATGTTGGAAATGTTCCTCTTTGAATGACGAATCTAATGCAAGTTGAATCGTCAAAATCCGATGAACGAGTGAAAAGTTATGGCCAAAATACCCAGATGAGGAAATCAGCAAAATAGGGCAAAACATAGACCAACCGGTCGACCGCTCCAGCCACTGGTCGACCCGTCGCCTACCGGTCGACCGGTCTCACACTAAATGTTGTATGGGGGATTTTTCTAGAGGGGGGATTTTGACCGGTCGACCGCTAGCCTACCGATCGACTGCTCCTCGTGCAATTTTCCTATTTGGTCTATTTTGGCCAAAATTTTAAGGGTAGGATGGTCATTTGACCACCCATTTTTCTATATAAAGCCCCAACTCGTGGGTGAGGGTTTTATAAACCCTCAAAGCTCATATTTAGAGATTTTGGGAGATTGGAGAAGGAAGAGAAGGGAAGCTAGGGTTTTGGCCAAAGGTTGGTGTTTGTGATCAAGGGAAAGCTTGGATTTCTCAAATCCACCCTCAAGCACGTGTGGAGTTCCTTCTCCAAGCTAGGGCAGCATTTTCCATGGCGTTTTTCTAGGGTATTCTTCCCTAAATCAAGCGTCCTTCAAGCAAGGGTTCTCCTCTACCATTTGGGGTTCTAATCCAAGGTTTTTCTTCAAGGTGAAGCCTTGATCTCAAGGTTAGTACACCCTACTAATTACTTTGGTCATAACCTAGGATTTCTTAAGTAAATGTATATTGAATCTCCCCCATTTCTCCTTTGTGTTGAAATATGTTATTTCCCCTAAAATATAAGCAAGATAAATGGAATCATGGATGTGGATGTGTGGCGTGAATGTTGAGGCGATGGATGTCGTATGGATGTGATGTGATGTGTAAATAGAAAATGGTGGAAGGGTACTCTACAAATAATGAACACACCTCGATGTTTTGATGAAATGTACGTACCTAATAACTTAAAAATATGGCCTATGAAGATGTGCATGCTAAGTGTTTGATAAAATGCATGAATTACAATTTAAATGAATCAATGAAAATTATGAAGCATGAATTGAAGGATTTCCCCTAAATGATTTTATTGATCAATGCTCTAGATGTTATCTACATTCCCATGTGCTTATATTAAAAATCAAGATGCTCTACTCATATAATCCTTTCATTCAAGCAGGTCATCATGATTACCACAAGTGCTACACACATCCACGCATGTATACATGAACCGATGTTTGTAAAGTACTAGTATTTTAAAGAAACAAACAAGAACAAGAATTGTGATTCACGAAACGAATGATAAAGCCAGACATCGGGCCGGTCAAGGGTAGGGCATATCCCTAGGATATGTTATGCCTGGCTCACAAGGAAAACAAGCATGATTGATAAAGCCGGATATCGGGCCAGTCAAGGGTAGGGCATATCGCAAGATATGTCATACCTAACTCACAAGAAAACAAGACAAAGAGGTTGGTGTACCTTTTCTATATATATATATATTTCGTTGAAGGGAATTTACATTCCCGGCTCACAAGTCGCTTCGAGAGCACTAACCTCTGGTTCACAAGTATACAAGCAAGTCAAGTTAAGAACATGACAAGAACAAGCAAGACAAGTGATTCCACGCAAGAACAAGACAAGCATGCATGATTCTCACGAACAAGACCAAGACAAGAAAAAGTTTTCAAACACTGACAAGTAAGTTTTTCAAGAAACACGAAAAGCTATTTTCAAGAATAAGACATGATTTTAAAGTACGAGTTTTACTGGGGCTTTCGCATTCATTCAAGCATGTCAAGATCATTACATTGCTTTACTTTAATGCTATTTGTCACCTGCTGTTATTATTGCTTAAAATTGAAATGATGAATTATATCTCGTTGCCCTTGTGTGATTGTTATTACTATGGTTAGCTAGTAGCTTGTACTCGCTGAGTATTCCATGCTCAGCCGTACTTTTATGTCGGCAGGTACCGAGGAAGCCCTCAACCCTAAGCCTTGGGTTGAGAAAGAGTACGTAGAGGAGAGAGAGCCGCCTATCCCGATGCAGTCATAAGAGGATAGAGATCTAGATGTATGGCCGTATCTTGATTACCGTTGAGAAGAGTGATAGCGAGATTTTATCTTTTTGTATTTTGATAGGTGGGCATGTCCACCTTTACTTAGTATGTTTTGTACATTAAACTTGGAATACTAATATGGGTTATAGAAAAGAAAAAGTTAGTTAACGCTTCCGCACTCATGTTTTAGTTTCCGCACTCTGATTATTGTTGTTATAGTATTATGGTTACCTTGTTTATTGCAGGATGTCAAGTATGCCTTATGTGTCATACAAGATGTTTGACACAGCGGTCACAAATTAAAGTATCCCTAACTCCTAGGAGTATTTTGGGGTGCGACATCTAGGGGGTCCCTTATTTCCATTTTCTTCTTGTTGTGCTGCTTACACATCCAAGGACAGTGCCCTCTTTGCCTATTCATAGGCATAGGGGACCCCTAGAGGGTTTGATAATCGGGTATAAAGCCCACACCTAGCATGGAACCTCCCTTTAGTCTTCTGGGGGTCCCTTAAACCATGAGGGATCCCCTGGAACATCCTGGTGTAGCCCCAAGGGGGGAGAAATTCATTTCTGGAAAATTTCAGGAATGACGGTAGAATAATTACTGTCATTACTGGCTTTCTAGTTTGCATCCTCTATAGCACCTATATGGATGAGCCCTGGTCCATTTCAGGGCTATGGATGAACTCCCCAGACCCTTATCTATCCACCCTGGTCCTTCCAAGGTCACCAGTACTGCTTAATCGTGGTTAAAACATCCTTAACTAGAGATGTCTAGAATGGCGGTAATGCATCTACCGCTATTCTGTAACACTATGCATAGTGTGTTCGGGCCCATTCCAGAACACCCGTAGGGCCCACTAAAGACCCAAGACCTTCCCTGAACTTCCCTATTCAACCTTATGGGTCCAGCACCCCTTGGGTTCATCCCTAACTGAAACCCCAGACCTGAAAACCACCCCCATAAGTGCTTTTTTAATGACGGTAATCATATTACCGCCATTATTGTTTTTCTGTGATTGTAGGCTTTGCACAGGGCCCAGACTAGGTAGGAGATCATTCTAGGCCCTCCCAAGCTCTCTGGATTCACCCTGACCTGCTTGGACCTTTAACCAGGGTTAACCCAATCTTGGTTAACCTTTAACCATGGTTAAGCACTCCTTAACCCTTGAAAACAATCTGAAAAAGGCTAAAAATATTCTAAAAATTGCTAAGTGACCAAAATGTATCTGCTTTACCCTCTTTACCATGGTTAGCGTCGTAACCATGGTTGACTTTTCATTTAACTCTGGTTAGAAACCCTAACCTAGGTTAAACCATTTTTTGGTCTACCGGGCCTAATCTTGCAGCCTACCGAGCTTACCCTTGGCTTACCGGGCCCAACATTGTTACCATCAACAGTGGTTAGCAACTCTAATCATTATTAATTTGACCCTCAATCCCGATTAGCAACCCTAACCTTGGTTAAATCAACTCTTGACCTATCGGATCTAAATCAAGTCTATCGGATTTACCCCTTGGCCTACTAGGCCTAATCTTAGTCTACCGGACTAATCCTTAGTCTACTTGACTAACCCTAAGCCTACCGAACTTAAACCATGCACTTGACCAACCCGGTCAACCAAACTCTAACCTCTGAGTTAGACCCTTAGTCACCCTTGGTACACACACACACACCCCTTAGCCCCGGCACGGACTCATGTGCTAGAACTATGCTCGGTCTGATCTCATCCTTGTGAGTACATAGGCAACCCAACCCGAGTTCTACCCTAGTTAGCTTTTCTTTCTTAGATTAGTATTACCTTAAGCACTTAAAACATTTGAACAATAACTTGATTTTAATTGGCTTACACCTAGAAAGTAGGGAACCATTGAAAAATAGAACTCGGAGTACCTAACACCTTCCTCGAACTTAACCGAACCTCTTACCTAGACCTCTATCGTAGACTAAAACCTTATCCACATCTCGAGGACTTATCACTTTTGAATTAATAGGTGGTGACTCTCAACAACACCCTTGTGAGGAAGGGAGTGAAATCCCATGCTCACAGCTAAGATTCATTAACCCTTAGGGTTCAACAATCTTACCATGAATTTTAGAAAATAAGTATTAAAAAAATATTAACATTAAGGTTAACAAATAGTAACCAGAGTTAAATATTTTTTAAAAAAAACCAAGGTTAGATTATTCAACCCTAAGAGTTAGAAAATCTTAACCACGGTTAATATGGGTTAAAAGGAAAACATGTTAACCTATGTGTAGCGCCCTGGAACTTTTCGTACCTAATGAATAGGGTTCTCGTAGACAATTGGCCTTTCATGTACTCCAATTAATAAATAAAGAAGAATTTGGAAATTCTAAAATGCCAAAAATGTTCCCCTTTGAATGAGGAACCCAACGCAAGTTGAATCTTCAAAATCCAATGAACGAGTCAAAAGTTATGGCCGACATACCAAAATAGGGTAAAACAGTAAAATCTGCAGTGCACTGATCGCTAGAGATCGATCGGTCCACAACCGATCAATCGGTAGCTATCGACTGGTCTAAATTTTTGTATGGGAAAAAATTCCAAAGTGGGTGTTTTCAACCGATCGCTCAGTCAAAAACACCGATCGCTCGGTTGGGCACGATCGCTCAATCATAAGCACCGATCGATCAGTCTTTCACGTTTTGCAAAAATTTCATTAATGGCTTTTTCATCTTTTGGGCATTCTACCCTTGCCTATAAAGGCTTGCTCGAGCCATAAGGGTTCATAAACCCTAAGGCATAATATTTTGAGAGAGAGTGAGAGAGGAGAAAGGGGTTTTCTCCTAGGGTTTCAACTAGAGAGAATCAAGGGTTTGAAAACCCTAGATCTTCATAAAGCTTGGATTTCTTTAAGCCCAAGCCTCAAGCTCGTGTGGAGTTTTTCTCCAAGCTCGGAAACGTTTCCTACGACATTATCAAGGGTTTCTTTCCCTTTTTCAAGGTTAGTACACCCTACTAACTCCCTTAGCAATAACCTAAGTTTTTCTCTTGATAATGATGATTTCTATCATGTGTTCTTTCTCTTTTCTTTGAAATATTTTATTTTCCCCTAAATATAAACAAGAGAAATAATAGGTGTGTGATGTGTGGATGGATGTGGATATTTTGGGGCGCGACAAAAGTGGTATCAGAGCTCTAGGCATTAGAGTTCCTAGGGTCCCTTAGAACTGATACCATGATTTAACAAGGCAATAAGTGTTATGAAAGAGTTGTATTCCAAGTATAGACTAACAGGGTAGTCTTAGTCAAAACAGGTTGAACTTCAACCGAACTTAGAGTCCTACGCTAGGAACACAGATTGTATGTTATGACATCGTTATGTAAACCATGTGTGCATTATTCTACGCTTAGTGAATATGTATTGAGCAAATGGTGAAATTGTTACTAAATGCATATCCAAGTTAACTCATGTGTATTGTCGTTCTCAGGATCTAGTCATGTGACGCAATGTGCGGGGTCGCGGATACAACACAAGGGGCAATGGAAGTGATGCTCTATCGGGTGATGATCAACCCGACTTTGCCCAAGCTTTTGCTTCAATAGCTGAGACCTTGCTCTAAGGGGGTTAAAGGCCTACCTCAAGGATCGAGTCTCAATGTTCAGACATGAGACATATTCAAAAGTTGTAGATAAAGCCCTCTTAGCAGAGTCGAATTCTGAGGAATTCTTCAAGAGAAGAGGAATGGAGAAAGGCCCGTCCAGTAGTTTAGGGGAGAAAAGAGCAAGGACTAGTTCTTATCAGTCTTCAGGGCTAGCACCGTCACAGAGATTATACTCTACACCTCAGCCTCTTTGCCCTTTTTCTCCACCGGCTTTTCGTCCGGCTACTACTCAGGGCCCTCGCCCCGCAGTGACTCAGGCGATTGGATATACACCCTCCACCTATTCATATGATATCTGCACCCTTTGTGGAAGGAGGCATCCAGCAGGGGAATGCCAAAAAATTACGGGAAGCTATTTTCATTGTGGCGACCAAGGCCACATAATTTGAGATTATCCCCGTCGTCACATGCCGGCTCAGTCTCAGGGGAGTAGGCCACCTATTAGGCAATCTTCGTTGCAAATCTCTTCACCGACATCGAGGCCCACACAGTCTACTTGGCCTCCTCGCCAAGCCACCCAGAGCAGAGTTTTCGCCCTGTCAGAGAGAGACGCACATACATCAGATGATGTCGTGCAAGGTACATGAAAATGCTAAAGTTTTACATTGAAAATGATTACTATGATATGATGTTTGTTAGTATCCAATAGGTTACCCATGTATGATGTATGTATTCTTGAAATCTATTTATATTAGTTATTTAATCGCTCAGGCGCTTTATTGATAAACGAATGCCTAGCTCGAGTGTTGATCGACACGAGGTCCACTCACTCCTTCATCTCACCTAGTTTTACGAAGGGCTTTGCGTCCGAGGCTAGTCCTTTAGAGCGGGAGTTAACCATTGCGACTCCTCTTAGCAAGTCAGTCAATACGGACAGGATATTTAAGGACTGTGTGGTTCAAGTGGGGCAGAATGAATTACTAGCTGATCTTATCATCCTAGATTTCTAAGACTTGGATTTCGACGTCATCCTAGGGATGGATTGGTTGTCAAACCATCACAGCCATGTTGCATGCTTTGAAAAGATGGTGAACTTCAGGCCGAAAGGAGTTAAGCCGTTTCACTTTTGAGGATTGAGAGAAAGGGATATTGCTTGCCTTGCAGCTTTGAGCTTAGCAAACCCAGAAGCACCAAACTCCTCAGCCATTTCAGTTGTGGGTGAGTTTTTGGATGTGTTTCCAGAGGAACTTCCCGGATTGCCTCATGATAGAGTGATCAAGTTCGCTATAGAGCTTACTCCGAGCACAGCTCCAATTTCAAGGGCTCTATATAGAATGGCCCCGATTGAACTCAAGGAGTTAAAGGTTCATTTAGAAGAACTACAAAGCTTGGGTTTCGTTAGACCGAATGTCTCACCATGGGGTGCCCCAGTGCTATTTGTGAAGAAGGACGGCTCAATGCGTATGTGTATTGATTATCAACAGTTAAACAAAGTCACTATCAAGACTCGTTATCCCTTACCATGGATAGACAACTTGTTTGACCAATTGAAGGGAGCGAGATTCTTCTCCAAGATTGATCTTAGATCGGGGTATCATCAATTAAAGATCAAGGCAGAAGATATTCCCAAGACAGCTTTCAAAACTCAGTACAGGCACTACGAGTTTCTTGTCATGCCTTTCGGTCTCACGAATGCACCGGCGGCATTCATGGATTTGATGAACCAATCGTACTTGGATTGATGCGTGATTGTGTTCATTGACGACATTTTGGTATATTCCCAGACACGGGAAGATCACGCATGAGACCTCTGCCTTGCTCTGGAGATGTTGAGAGAGCATAGGCTATACGCTAAGTTAAGCAAGTGCGAATTCTGGTTTAAGAAGGTGGCGTTCTTAGGCCACGTGGTGTCAGCCAAAGGCATCTCAGTTGATTCGGTAAAGATAAAGGCAATTATGAGCTAGGAGAGACCTAAGAGCATCACTAAGATTCAGGTTCCTCGATTTGGTAGGCTACTACCGGAGATTTGTACAGGGATTCTCCAGTTTAGCTGCACCTCTCACTTGACGAGAAAAAATGCCAAGTTTAGTTGAAGCGATAAATGTGAAGTTAGCTTCCAGGAATTGAAGAAACGCCTTACTATGGCTCCCGTACTCACAGTGCCATCCAGAAGTGGTTGTTTTGTCGTCTATAGCAGCGCCTCCCACATGGGGTTGGGATGTGTGCTCATGCAGCACGGTAAGGTCATTGCCTATGCCTCGAGACAATTGAAGGAGCATGAGAAGAATTATCCCATTCACGACTTAGAGCTAGTCGGGGTTGTGTTTGCATTGAAGATATGACGGCACTATCTCTACGGGGAATAGTTTGATGTGTTCACAGATCACAAATGCCTTAAGTATCTATTTTCCCAGAAGGAGTTGAACTTGAGGCAACGACGATGGATGGTGTTCTTGAAGGATTATGAATGCTCTATTCAATACCATCCAAGCAAGGCGAATGTGGTGGCCGATGCACTTAGTAGGAAGCTTCATGGACTTTTTACTCATATGATGGTGCATGAGTGGAGGTTGTTAGAGGATGCATCCAAGCTCGACATCAGTTTTAGTCTTCCTACTTTTGGACCGATAATGGCTAACATCACCGTTAGGCCTTACATCTTGGATCGGATCCGAGATTGCAAGAATCGGATACTGAGTTACTTGCTTACCGAGACAAGATGATTAGTAGGGGTAGCAAGGATTTCTCCATAAGAGGAGATGGAACTATCACCTTCAAAGGAAGAGCATGTGTTCCTATGGATGAAAAGCTTAGAAGGGAGATATTGGATGAAGCTCACCGGTCCAAGTATACAGTTCACCCTGGGGGTACCAATATGTATAGAAACTTAAAAGGGCATTTTTAGTTGCGGAACATGAAGAGGGAAGTAGCGCAGTATGTATCTAGGTGCTTAGTGTGCCAAAAAGTCAAGGCCAAGCACAAGAGACCGGCTGGAATTTTATAGTCCCTCCCTATTCCCGAGTGGAAATGGGAACACATCTCCATGGATTTTATTGTAGGGTTGACAAAGATGGTTAGAAACACCGATGCTATATGGGTTGTAGTTGACAGACTCACAAAGTCCGCCCATTTCTTGCCGTATCGGACTACATTTAATTCAAATCGGTTGGCTACATTGTATATCAAAGAGATAGTCCGGTAGTACGAGGTGCCAGTGAGCATTGTCTCAGACTGGGATCCAAGGTTCACATCCAGGTTTTGGAAGAGATTTCAGAGCGCTATGGATTCCTGACTGGACTTTAGCATCGCTTTTCATCCACTTACGGATGGGCAAACAGAACGGGTGAACCAAATCATCGAGGACATGCTCCGGGCATGTATGCTAGACTTCAAGGGAAGTTGGGAAGAACACTTGCCCCCTTAGTGGAGTTCGCTTATAATAACAGTTACCAAGTGAGCATTCAAATGGCGCCTCTTGAGACTTTGTACGGGAGAAGTTGTAGATTCCCTTTGTATTGTAATGAAGTTGGAGAAAGGAAGGTATTAGGCCCAGAATTGATTAAGCAGACTGTTGATAGGGTCAAGATAATCAGGAAAAGACTGAAGGCCACACTGGATTGACAGAAAAGCTACGCCAACAATCGAATGAGAGATCTTGAATTTCGAGTTGGCGACATGGTTTTTGTCAAGATTTCACCGACCAAGGGTGTTATGAGATTCAGGAAGAGAGGCAAGCTCAGTCCAAGATACATGGGTCCATTTGAGACCATCTCTAGAGTCGGTGAGGTGGCTTACCGTGTTGCCTTACCCGCTCATATGGCGGCAGTCCACAATGTGTTCCACGTTTCAATGCTTCGGAAATATATCCCGGACCCATCCCATGTCATTGAACTTGATCCAGTAGAAATCCGAGAGGACCTCAAACTAATTGAGTAAGCAGTGCAGATCTTGGACAGGCGAGATCAAGTCTTGCGTAACAAGACCATTACCTTAGTCCTTGTAAGATGGCAACATCATGCTCGTGAAGAAGCTACATGGGAACGAGAGGCCGAAGTGAGAGAAAAATATCCTCAATTGTTTGTTTAGGACTTTGACATTCTTTTATATTTTGTTATGGTTTTGTACATGTATGTATAGTCCAAATTTCGAGGATGAAATTTTTGTAAGGGGGGGAGAATGTAGCGCCCCGGAACTTTTTGTACATAATGAATAGTGTTCTCGTAGCCAATAGGCCTTTCACGTAGTCCAATTAATAAATAAAGAAGAATTTAGAAATTCTAAATGCCAGAAATGTTCCCCTTTGAATGAAGAACCCAACGCAATTTGAATCGTCAAAATCCAACGAACGAGTCAAAAGTTATGGCAGAAATACGAAAATAGGGTAAAACAGCAAAAATCTGTAAAGCACTGATTGCTAGAGATCAATCGGTCCACAACCGATCGCTCGGTCCAAATTAGAGATCGATCGGTCCAAAACCGATCGATCAGTAGCTATCGGCTGGTCTAAATTTTTGTATGGGAAAAAATTCCAGAGAGGGTGTTTTCAACCGATATCTCGGTCAAAAACACCGATCGCTCGGTCATAAGCACCGATCGATCGGTCTTAAGCACCGATCGATCGGTCTTTCACGTTTTGCAGAAATTTCATTAAGGGCTTTTTCATCTTTTGGGCATTCTACCCTTGACTATAATGGCTTGCTCGAGCCATCAGGGTTTATAAATCCTAATGCATCATATTTTGAGACAGAGTGAGAGAGGAGAAAGGGGTTTTCTCCTAGGGTTTCAACTTGAGAGAATCAAGGGTTTGAAAACCCTAGATCATCACAAAGCTTGAATTTCTTCAAGCCCAAGCCTCAAGCTCGTGTAAAGTTTTTCTCCAAGCTCGGAAACGTTTCCTATGACATTATCAAGGGTTTCTTCCCCTTTTGCAAGGTTAGTACACCATACTAACTCCCTTAGCAATAACCTAGGTTTTTCTTTTGATAATGATGATTTCTATCATGTGTTCTTTCCCTTTTCTTTGAAAAATGTTATTTTCCCCTAAATATAAACAAGAGAAATAATAGGTGTGAGATGTGTGGATGGATGTGGATGAGGCGATTAGATGCCATGATGTGTGATGTATTGTGTGTAATGGAAAATGGTGAAAGGGCATGGTGTACATAATAAACACACATTTGATGTTTGGTGAAATGTTAATGATGAAAATGAAAGAGAAAGATTAAATAAAAGCGTTGTATACCAAGTGTTTGAGTAAATGCATAAATGAGAAATTCCCAAATTAATGAAGATTAGGCAAATATGAATATGTGTAGTTTCCTCCAATTATGTAACCTTGATCAAATGCCATATAGGTTATCTAAATTCTCATATGTTGATATTATGAATTGAAATGCTACACTCATGTGATCCTTCTATTCAAGCATATCATCATGTTTACTACAAAAGTTACACACATGCCCCCATGCATGCTTTAATCGGTTTTTCTAAAGTATATATATACTCAAGAAACAACAAGAACAAGAGTGTGATTCACGATACGATTGATAAAGCCGGACATCGGGCCGGTCAAGGGTAGGGCATATCCCTAGGATATGTCATACCTGGCTCACAAGGAAAACAAGCAAGTTGATAAAGCCCGACATCGGGCCGGTCAAAGGTAGGGCATATCGCAAGATATGTCATACCAGGCTTATAAGAAAACAAGACAAGGAGGTTGGTGTACCCTTTTCTATATATATATATATATATATTTCGCTGAAGGTAATTTACATTCCCGGCTCAGAAGTCGCTTCAAGGGCACTAACTTCTGGCTCACAAGTATACAAGCAAGTCAAGTCAAGAATATGACAAGAACTGTCTCGCCCCAAAATACCCCCTAGGAGTTAGGATACTTTGGTGACATGACTTGTACTAAAACTAACCTGCAAAGAGTATACAAGGCTTGCAAAAATAGTGAACAAAATTTCTTTAATGAATAAATGTAATTCCAACTATTACATAAATTAACGACTTAATAAAAATACAATAAGAACAAAAGAGTCCAATGCCTGAATTACGAAATCAAGCCTACATGAAAATCCCCAAGGAAAAAGACCCAAAATACATTTCTCTCTCTCTCTCACTCATCCCGACCATTGGCCATATGCCAAGGTTCCTAATATATAGGTGAGAAGCCTCCGAATAACCTCCTACTCACCCTGAGCTACCTCGATCCAAGAGACAAGAGTCCATATACCACATAATGTACCTGCCGATATAAAAGTACGACTGAGCATGGAATACTCAGTGAGTACAAGCTACGAACTAACAATAGTAATAACGATAAAATAACATACATCATACAGTTGGAAACAGGTGTTAATGCCCGTACCTGGTCTTAGTACATTAACACCCTTCCATACTTGTCTTGGAAACATATACTAGTGCCCGTACCTGGTCTTAGTACACTAGTATACTTTCATGCTTGTCATTTTACTTGGAGACAGATGCTAGTACCCGCGTCTGGTCTTAGTATACCAACATCCTCTCATACTGGTTTGGGAACAGATGTTAGTGCCCGTACCTGGTCTTAGTACACTAACATCCTTCTATACTTCGTGATTCTTGCTTGTCATGTTTTCTTATGAGCCAGGTATGACATATCCTAGGGATATGCCCTACCCTTGACATCCATATTTGTCTAATCTTGTGAGCCAGAGGCTAACACCCGAACATCCCTAGGCTACCAACCTTCTTCATGTTTCATTTTCTTATTCTTTTTGTTTCATCTACTCATGTCGCGACCCAGAACCCACCCTGGGAGTTAGAGTGAATCTTGGACGACTTTTCATGACCTACATGACATACTTGGCAAACCATCCTGCAAAAGACACTAAGCATATACAATAGATGACTAGAATAGTGGAAGCATACTCTAACGTGGCACAGCGGAAGTCTAATAAAACCTCTATGTATATATATACGATCCAAGTTTGTACAAAAGAAAGGAAATCAAAACAAAGAAGGTGCGGACAGGCCCGCCAAAATACATGAATATCACTCTCACGCTCACCCACAATCCTTCACTTAGAATCTACCACCTAATAACCGTCTACATGAGGTTCCTCCACAGGTTCCTCAACATACTCCTTCTCCACCCATGGGTCAGAAGCATAGACATCAAAAGGAGCAGCCACTCCGCTATCACCTGCCGACATAAGAAGTACGGCTGAGCATGAAATACTCAGCGGGTACCAAACACTAACCAACAGCCATAGCATAGCAATAACAATATAAAATAGGAAGAAATTTATATCATAACAGGAAAGTAAAACAGTTTATATTCATGCTTGCATTATATAAAAGCCGATAAATCTCTTGAAAACATCGTGCACTTGACTTGACTAAAAATCCTCGTTTCGTGCTTTAAAACTCGTCTTGTCATGTGTCTTGTTTTTTCGTATCGTGTCATGTCATGCGTGTCATGCTTGTGCCATGCTTGTCATGCGTGCACCATGCTTGTCATGCGTGCTTGCTTGGGAATTTAACATACTCATGTACTTGTGAGACGTGCTTGTGAGATGCCTTGAGAGGGAAGGGAGGCCCTTCTTTCGTGATATGCCTTGAGAGGGAAGGGAGACCCTTCTTTAATGCAATACACTTGTGAGTAAGGGGAGACCCCTCATTGAAGGGAGGGAAGTGTAAACTCCCTCCTAAGAAATGCTTGTTCTTGTCCTCTTGTCAAAAGCGAGGTAAAACATATCGTAAGATATGTCCCACCCCTAACATCCTTACTCTTGCAAAACCGTCGGTAAAACATGTCATGCATGCCGTGCTTGTGGAATCGTGTGCATACTTTCATTTGAAATTAAATATGCCAATTGGGGATTTCACAATACATAGAACATCAATAATTTGAGCAAATCAATATTCATACCAATTTAGGGAAAGCAACATAACACACTATCATAAACCCTAGCAATTTCCGTAAGCTTCTAGGCATGCATTTCTTGATTTTCAACTCATCTCCTTTACATTGGCATTTCATCAAACATGTGGTGTGTACGTTATTGTTTACCTTAAATCTTAAGCGGGTTAAGCTCATAGCATACATGTGTATTTGTTATTATCACAATGCCCTTCCCATTTTCGTTCATCACCACAACCACACATACATCCGGCATCCAATCGCCCATTCACATCCATACAACCATCCATTCATCCCATTTCCTTATCTTGTTAGAAATTTAGGGAAAAACCTAAAAATGAAGAGACTATGAACTAGGAGGGTAGTGTAGGGTACCGACCTCAATAAAGCGAAGAAAACCCTCGACGTAGCTCGTGGAAGGCGTTGCCTAGCTTGGAGGAGAACTCCACGTGGTGCTTGAGCTTGGATTAGGAAGACCTTGAGATTTGGGGAAGAAATGTGGTGTTAATCCTTCACTCCAAATCCAAAATCCTCTTGGAAACCCCCTTTTTCCTCTTCCTTCTCTTCCTCTCCTCTAAGTTAGCAAAAGCCCCAAATGAAAACCCTCAAATAGATCAAGGGTTAAAACTCTCAATTTTGGAATCTGCTACCGCATGCGATTGATCGCACACTTATCTGCGATCAATCGCAGGTTCTTGCGATCGATTGCACCTGGATGCGATCTATCGCACATGAACCCGAACATATTGGTCTGATTTTCCTCTGTATGCGATCGATCGCACATACTTGCGATCTATCACAGATCCCTGCGATCTATCGTGCCTGGGGAATCCATCTATTGTATCTGAACCCGAGAGTTTGGGAACCATTTTGCCTGCATGCGATCGATCGCTCCTGACTTGCGATCGATCGCACCCTCCAGATTTTATTGTTTTCTTCCATTTTTCCACACTTTTGTAATTTGGCCATAACTTTCAACTCATTTGTCCGATTTGGACGATTCAACTTGCGTCGGATTTTTCTTTCAAAGGGGACATTCCTGTGTTTTAGAATTTATAATTTCTTCTTTATTTATTGACCAAATTACCCCTAAATTCGACTGATCCGCAATTGGGATTCAGCAACTCGGGTTTTCGATATATCCTACTGAGGAATACTACTTCTTAACACCTAGAGTTCTTTAAATTTTCTCATTTTATAGAAATAGGAAGGTTACAAAGGCAGAATTCCTTGGCACGGTTTTCAATACATGGAAAAAATTCCGGGGCTCTACAACTCATATAGGGAAAACCTCGGTATATACGTACGTGCTTGGTGTGTGTGGCATTCGTGAGGATCATACTATCATAAATAAATCAAGGGATACACATTGCATTTTAATTATGAGGTTAACATGAACAATAAAGCCTGATGTGACATTTCTTGCAATTGCATAGGCATGGGGAATTAAATGAAAACATATAGAGCATTTGTTTTGAAATCACCCTTTAAGGAAAGCTACACAAGTCATATTTCCAAATCCTCCATTTACTCTTGACATTCTCATTTATGCATTTTGTCGAACACCTAATGTGCAACACATTCATAGCCACATTATTTCAAGTTCTTTAAGTTCATAAGTTTCATCATACACATGGTGTGCGTTTATTATGCATACAATGCCCATCCACCATTTTCCATCACACACATCCCACAATATGGCATCCAATCACCTCCACATCCAACATTCCTCATCTCATTCACAACATAATTATCTTGTATAATTAGGGCATTATTACTTTCAATGTAGAACCTTGGGTTTACACAAACTCAAACCATTCTTAATTCAAGAAAACTAGGTTATTACTAGGGAAGTTAGTAGGGTGTACTAACCTTGAAGAAGAGGAGAAAACCCTTGAAAAATGCTGTGGAGAACGCTGCCCTAGCTTGGGGTGGGACTCCTCACGTGCTTGAGGGTGGATTTGAGAAATCCAAGCTTTTGGGATGATCTTGGGTTCCAAAACCCTTGATTTCTCTCAAGATGCAACCCTAGGAGAAAACCCCTCTTCCTCTCCTCTACTCTCTCTCAAAATGCTGCCCTAAGGGTTTATGAAACCCTTAGGCTCGAGCAAGCCTTTATAGGCAAGGTGGAAATGCCCAAAAGACGAAAAAGCCCTTAATGAAATTTCTGCAAAACACGATAGACCAGCGATCGGTGGTTATGACCGATCGACCGGTCGTCCTACCCAGCGATTGGTGTTCATGACTGAGCGACCGGTCAAAAACATGCTCTCTGGAAAATTTTCCCATACAAACAAGTTAACCAGTCGATAGCCTTCGATCGATCAGTTTTAGACCGATCGATCGCTATATTGGACCGATCGATCGGTGCTCTGCAGGTCCCTAAGGTTTTGACCATATCTTTTGACTCGTTCTTCGGATTTTGACGATTCAACTTGCGTTGGATTCGTCTTTCGAAAAGGAACTTTTCTGGTATTTCAGAATTTTCAATTTCTCACCTATTTATTAATTTGACTACGTGGAAGGTTAATTGGCTACGAAAATGCTATTCATTAAGTATAGAAAAGTCCGGGGTGCTACAAGAACAAGCAAGACAAGTGATTCCAAGCAAGACAAAGACAAACATGTGTGATTCTCACGAACAAGACCAAGACAAGAAACAAGTTTTTTCAAACATGACAAGCAAGTTTTGAAAGAAACATGAAAGACTATTTCAAGAATAAGACATGATTTTTAAAGTAAGAGTTTTATCAGAGTTTTCGCATTCAAGCATGTCAAGATTATCACATTGCTTTACCTTCAATGCTATTTGTCTTATGCTGCTAGTATTGCTTCAATTCGATATTGCATATTGTGTTCATTGTTGTTGTGTTTTGTTATTGCTATGGTTAGCTAGTAGCTTGTACTCGCTGAGTATTCCATACTCAGCCGTACTTTTATGTCGGGAGGTACCGAGGATGCCCTCAACCCTGAACCTTGGGTTGAGGAAGAGTATGTAGAGGAGAGAAAGCCTCCTATCCCGATGCAGTCGCAAGAGGATAGAGATCGAGATGTCTGGCCGTATCTAGACTACTGCTAGAGAGAGAGAGAGTCTATGAGAGTTTCTTTCATATTTGATAGGTGGTCATGTCCACCTTTACTCTGATTATGTTATGTATATTTTCACTTGGAATACAGACCGTATATAGTAAGGAAAAAGTTAGTTCACGCTTCCGCACTCATGTTTTTAGCTTCTGCACTCTGATCATTGTTGTTATAGCATTATGGTTACCTTGTTCATTGCAGGATGTCAAGTATGCCTTATGTGTTATACAGGATGATTGACACGGCGGTCACGAACTAAAGTATCCCTAACTCCTAGGGGGTATTTTGGGGCGCGACACTATGGGTACAATTGAACTAGAGGAGAGTTCAATCCCAATTGGCTGTGATCCAATCTCCAATTGTACATGACTTCATTTAAAAGGGCCCTATGCAGTTCGTGTGTACAAAGGCGGCTCTGTGTAGGACCATAAACGGAGCGAATTTGGAGCGGATACCTCAATATTTAAATTCGATTTGTTTACAAATAACCACTATCCAAATTCGCTCTACTATATAGTTAAATCACAAATTTAAATTATAATTTGACTAAATAATCAAATTTTCAGATATTATTCAAATTCATCCTATTACAATAGTCGAACTCAAATAATACCCTATTAATAATTTCAAATATTATCGGATTTACCGGACATGTTAGATCATCACTGAAATCAATAAAAAGTAAGGAATTAGTTGATGATAAACTAAAGAAAAAATTAGAATAATGAAATTACAATTTAGGAAACCTATAGAAACCGAAAAAAATGAATCACACATTTCATTCATTCAAGTACAAATCAATAGCATACAATGTGTAGCGCCTCGGAACTTTCCGTACTTAATGAACAGTGTTTTAGCCAATTGGTCTTTCACGTAGTCCAATTAATAAATAAAGAAGAATTTGGAAATTCTAAACCATCGGAAATGTTCCTTTTTGAATGACGAATCCAATGTAAGTTGAATCATCAAAATCCGACGAATGAGTCAAAAGATATGGCCGAAACAACAAAAAACCTACAGAGCACCAATCGCTAGAGATCGATCGGTCCACAACCGATCACTCAATCTAAACTAGCGATCGATCGGTCCAAAACCGATTGATCGGTATTTGTCGACCGGTCCAAAATTTGGTATGGGAAAAATTCCAAAGAGGGTGGTTTCAACCGATCGCTTGGTAGAGAACACCGGTCGATCGGTAGGCCACCATTGCTCGGTCATAAGTACCTATCGCTCGGTTTTTCACGTTTTTGCAGAATTTCACTAAGGGCTTGTTCATCTTTTGGGGCATTTTACCCTTGCTTATAAGGCTTGCTCGAGCCTTGGGTCCCAACTCACAACATTTAGAGCATTTTGAGCGATAGGGTTAGAGAACCTAGGGTTTCTAAAGGTCTCTTCCCATTTGAGAGATAATCAAGGGTTTAAGAACCCTAGAATCATCCCAAAGGCTTGGATTTCTCAAATCCACCCTCAAGCACATGTGGAGTTCCTCCTCCAAGCTCGGGCAACGCTTCCACGACATTCTCAAGGGTTTTCCTCTTTTTGTTTTCAAGGTTAGTACACCCTACTAACTCCCTTAGCAATAATCAAGGTTTTCCTTTCAACAATGATGATCTTGATAATGTGTTAACCATTCTTCTTGAGTTATGCTATTCTCCCTAAAATAAACAAGATAAGTGGAATGAATGTGTTGTGATGTGTGGGGTGTGTGCTGGAGGCGATGGATGCCATGTGGATGTGATGAATGTTATGTGATGGAAATGGTGGAAGGGCATCTTACAAATAATGAACAAACTTGTTGTTGATGAAATGTATCCATTAAGAAATTGAAATGAAATGACTATAAATGCGATGCACACCATGTATTTGGTAAAAGTCCTAAATAAGAATTAAATGGAATTAAGGAAGAACACTAAAGTATGATCTATGTGGTTTTCTTAAAGTAGTAAATTATCCAATGTTATACATGCCAATCTAAATTCTCACATGTTATACTATAAATTGAAATGCTATGCACTATCCTCCATGTCATATATGTCATCATGATTATTACTACAAGTGCTACACACACCCTCGCATGCATGCATGAACCGATGTTTTTAAAGTACAAGTAGTTGGAAGTAACAAACAAGAACGAGAATTGTGATTCACAAAACGAATGATAAAGCTAGAAATCGGGCCGGTCAAGGGTAGAGCATATCCCTAGGATATGTCATACCTGGCTCACAAGGAAAACAAGCATGATTGATAAAGCCAGACATCGGGCCGGTCAAGGCTAGGGCATATCGCAAGATATGTCATACCTGGCTCACAAGAAAATAAGATAAGGAGGTTGGTGTACCCTTTTCTATATATGTATATTTCGTTCAAGGGAATTTACATTCCCGGCTCACAAGTCGCCTCAAGGGCACTAACCTTTGGCTCACAAGTATACAAGCAAGTCAAAAACATGACAAGAACAAGCATGACAAGTGTGATTCTCACGATACAAGAACAATTTTTAACACGACAAGCAAGTTTGTAAAACAAGAAAAGCTATTTTCAAGAACAAGTCATGATTTCTAAATATGGGTTTTACCAGAGTTTTGGCATTCATTCAAGCATGTCAAGGTTTGCATTCATTCAAGCATGCCAGGATTATTACCTTGACTTACTTTAAATGTTATGCATGCCATATGTTGCTAGTATCGCTTAAAGTTGATGTTGTGTAATGTGGTTATTATTGTTGTGCCTTGTTATTGCTATTGTTAGTTAGTGGCTTGTACTCGCTGAATATTCCATACTCAGTCGTACTTTTATGTCGGTAGGTACACGGGTCCCTTTTGATATTTGTACTCTGGGTCCTTGGGTTGAGGAGGACTACGTCGAGGAAGAACCATACGAAGAGTCGGTAGTTGAGCCTCAGGTTAAGGCGAGGGACTTAGACCATTGGCCCCATAGGGGTGATATTTCTCATTTTGTATTTTGATAGGTGGGCATGTCCACCTTTGACTTGATGTATTATGTATATGTTTACTTCGAATACTGTTTTGAGCTATAGAAGAAAAGAAAAAGTTACTTCACGCTTCCGCATTCATGAAATAGCTTATGCGCTCTGTTTAATGTTATTATTATGTTCTGTTTACCTTGTTCATTACAGGATGGTTTAACAGGTACGAATAGTTACCCCTAAAGTATCCCTTAACCCCTAGGGGGTATTTTGGGCCATGACACAATGCTTTCATCTTTTTGAAGTGATCATTGAATAGCCAATTGCAATTGAACTCGGGGAGAGTTCAATCACATAGGCCAACACATGTCTCTTTTAACCCTTATTAACCGTGGTTAAGATTCACTAAGCCTTGAGGTTCAACAATATAACTTTAGTTTCTAAAATAAAATATTAAAATAATATTAATCCTAAGAGTTAAAAATTCTTAACCAGAGTTAATTCTAAAAATCAAGGTTCTATGTTGAACCACAAGCGTTAATAAATATTAACCATAATTAATAGGCGTTAAAAGAGACATGTGTTGGCATGTGAGTGCGATTAAACTCTCTCTGACTTCGATCACAATTGGTTGTGATTCGATCTCCTTTTTGAAAGGGGAAGTGATGTAAGCTCTGGTGCAGGTTGTTCGTTCAAGAAATCAACAGTGTGACATGCATTAATTATGGTGGGGCCTACACCAGCTACATAGCTATTGGATTCAGGAACAGATGGTCTTGTCCCAAGTGCACATGTGCTCGGGATTTTTAATCACCTTCCTTTTGAAAGTAGCATTGGTGGTGAAATTCAGTAATTCCCTTTGATGAAATTCCTTAGGGGTAAAGAATTCACTAAGACGTAGAGGGGTAACTAAGTGTAGAGACCCAAAACTTGTTTTTCTTGAAACTAGTACACATTAAATGAAAATATGGAGATTTTGCTTCAACCATTACAATTAATGTTAATTGATGTTTAAGAATGTTTAATTGATGATTAACTATGTCTAAATATGTCAATGTAAAGTTTTAACTAGGGTTATAAGTATTGCATGATCAATGGGTAAGGTTTAAGGTAAAGAAAATGATCAAAATACGCAAAATTAGCTCTATTATAAGTGGGGTATTTTGATCATTTTTCATCATCCAAAATTTATGAAAATTTTAAGGTTGATTCTATATGACCTAAGGTAACTATGGTTCAAATTTTAGGTTAATCCGATAAGAATTGAGCTCTATAGAACTATTCAAAGTTCAGTGGCAAACTATAAATAAGATGAATAGTAACCACGTGAATAGTGTTTCATGAGTAGTGTTTTTAATAATTCTAATTACTTTCTAACTCTCATATTGCTTATATAAGGACCTTAACTCATGAATTTTAGGTATTCTATCATTCTAAAACTTATTAGAGAGAAAAATGGAAAAAAAATCTAGGATTTCTCAAGGAGTTCTCATTAGAGAAGAAAAGAGAGAAAAATAATTTTTGAGAGAGCTAAGAGGGAAAATCAAAGGTTTTGCAAGGAAAGAGCGTGAGGCTTAGATCGAGCCCATTTGCAAGCGTATGGTCGTAGGGAAGCAATCAAGAGAGGTAAATAACGATCCCTAGTTTTCAATATCTGAAATGTTAATGTAAAGAAAGAGTTGAAAGAGATAGATCTAAGTAAGAATGAAAATATAAGCAAGATCTATGAATTTCTATTATCCTTGATGTATCATGACTAGTTGTTTTTTTTTTGTCAAGGTAACAATACCACAAGGCAAAGCTACAGGTAATAGAAGGGAAACACACACCACTCACGCACACACACACAAAGCCACATACAACCACTAAGCCCATGAAGAATCAACCCATAAGAACCTCAAAACGGGTACCAACCGTTTGAGGGCCATGGAACTTTATGAGCTATAGTGGGTGGTAGTAAACTACTGAGGTGGGACTAAACACTATTGGTTTTTTTGGTCAAGGTAACAATACCACAAAGCAAAGCTATAGGTAATAGAAGTGAAACACACACTTCTCAATGAATAGTTAAAGTAAGATGTGAATAATATGATAAGGATGTGAATAAAGTAATAATTTTCCATAGTTCTCAATTTTATAACTATTAATCTAAAGTATGAATCTAATGATAACATCCATGTAAAGAACATGATTAAGATGTGAATAATGTAAATAATAATCCCTAATTCTCAATTTCATGAATATTAATCTAAAGTAAGATTTAAAAGGATAGATCCAAGTAAGAACTTGAATACAAATGAGATCTATGAATTTCTATTATCCCTTATGTATTATTTCTTAATAATTGTTAAAGTATGACATGAATAACCTAAGTAGGATGTAAATAACCCTATTGATTTTATATTATATACAAGAATAAATGTAAAGAAAATTATGGAGATATGTGAATGTATGTAGTAGAAGAAATGTATGCCGGAGATTGGTTTGAATGATGGTAAGTTGAAATGATGATTTCTATATTTTTATATAAGTGAGGATTTTATGATTACTACTTTATGTATGAATTACTTGAAACCAATGTATGATGAATGGTCCATTATGAGTTTTAACGACCAAAGAACCATAATGATGTATGATCTATGGAAGTAAGATTCATGAACTTATGTTATTATTGTTATTCTAAGAACCCTGATTTATTTATATGCACGATGATCGATAATGGATGTAAGGTATGAATTGCTGCATGGGTAATATGCATTCAGGGTAAATAATCTTTGGTTAGGGTTTTGGTGGTTTTAGGATTTTATCATAGTGATGTGAATTACTATGATAGATTCCCGATGCCCTCGACCTATGATCAAGAGTGAAATTTAATCGAGGGTTTATTACCATTTTCAATCACAACAATGTTATATACATACGGATGATGTGATAATAAATACAAGAAAGTAAGAGTCACATAAATAAAATTGCATGAACGAGTTTTCTCATAAATAATGGATACCAACAAAGTAAGTAACCATTAGTACATCATACCCTACTTCAAGTATAAATCAACCAAGGGTATAACGTACCCAGTTTCAAGTCTAAGCTCATTGATGGTACATCATGCTCAGTTTCAAGTACAAGTTATGCAAGGGTATGTTATATCTAGCTTCAAGTTTAAGTAACAAAGATGCTAGTACCTGGCTTCAAGATAAGTTTCCAAGGATACTAGTTATCTGGCTTCAAGAAAGATATCAAAGAAAGATCTCAAAAGATGCTAATGCCTGGGGTCAAGATAAGTTTCCAAGGGTATTAGTTATCTTGCTTCAAGAAAGATCTCAAGGAAAAGTAAGAAAAGAAAGAAAAAGTAAGAAAAGAAAAGGATGCTAGGGCCTGGCTTCAAGATAAGTTTCCAAAGGTACTAGTTATCTGGCTTCATGGAAGATATTAAAGAAAAATAAGAAAAAAAGGGATGCTAGTGCTGGTTTCAAGATAAGTTTCTAAGGGTACTACTTATCTTGTTTAAAGAAAGATTTCAAAGAAAAGTATGAGAAGAAGAAAAGTAAGAATGGAAGAAAAGTAATAAAAGAAAAAGAGTAAAAAATGAAGAAAAAGCAAGAAAAGTAAGAAAGATAAGTACAAGTGAGCACATAAAAGAATTGAAAAGAAAATATGTTTCCACACTCTGATTTATGTATGTGAATTGTAATTGAACTATTACTTGTATGCATGTTATTGTTATAATATTGTTTACTATGCATTGTTATATACGCGGAGTAACTTGTTACTCAGCCGATGACTTTTGTTGTCGGCGGGTTCAAGATTTGATATTTGTGTACCTGGATCGTGGAAAGATGAAGAGTATTGAAAAAAATCCGGTGAATCCCAAATCGATGTTTGAGTCAAGAACTCACAAATCCAAGAAGGGATGGTTAGGTCTCCCTACAAGTCTATCAACCCTTTTTGATATTTTAACAATTAAGTTATTAATTAAGGGATGATGTACTTTAAAATGCAGAATAGAGAAAACAAGCAAACCATAACACAAGGGTTTTTACGTGGAAACCCTTCGAGAAAAAACCACGGGACCTAGTCCAGCCAAGAGATATCACAAAGACAAAGTCAACAAAAACTTACACGACTCGAACTTGACTCCTTCGGACTCAACACAACGATCCTTCAGTTCTTAGTCCTCCACATCTCGAAAAGCCATCACGTATTCACAAGTCCCGTGATCAACTGGAGCCGCTCGTACTTCTCTTAGATCTCTAAAACAACAACGATCTTCTGATTGATCTCCGTCAATGACGGCTTCGGATTCTACCGACCAAATCACACATCCACAATCCTTCTCAGATTGATCTCCTTCGTAAAGGCTCTGGAACACTCCATCGAAGTTGTTCTATCCAGAACGGGTTGATGGTTTATTAAAATCAAATCCTAGATGGACTCCTTTAATGGAAAAGTCCAAGCAAGCTATAATGGAACTTTTGGCTTGCAAACTCTAGGATGGAAGAAACTAATAAGGGGAGGAGAGAAAAATAAATCCCAAAGTTTCTATGAACTCTAGAGATACTCCAAAGTACTTTCAACACACTCCCCAAGTCACAATTTTCGGACAAGAAGGGTTCTAGTTATATAGAGAAGTTAAAACCATATTTAGAAGTTGCTAAAACCCAAAATAGGTAAGAAAAATGAAATAAGAAGAAATCCCATATCAGGGTCGACCCTAGGAGTCACTTGGGTCGACCCAAGAGCACACTTGGGTCGACCCAAGTGTCTTCCAGGGTCGACCTTGGGTTTTACCACTCTCTGCCTCTTTTTCCCATAGTAAAATTTGCGAACTCAGGGTCGACCCAAAGTGCTCAGGGTCAACCTTGAGGTGCATACCTGATTTTTCAACTTCATTTTTAGCTCTTGCATTCTTCATGAAAGTTGTAGATATTTTTGACATGGTCGATTTGATATATTATAGAGCAAAATCTGAGCTACGGTTTGAGAGATATGCAACCTACAAGCAACCTTAGTTTTTTAAGAATTTTTGGAATTTTTAACTTGTTTTGGACTACATATCATCACCTAGGCTCCAAATGATTAGTCTAAGACCATTTCCACCTAAGGTATCATTTTATAATTATTCTAAGTCAATTCTCACCTAAGGTAACATGGTATCTAGATCACTTACCATCCTATGAGTGAAACAAAGGAAATGATCAACCGAGTCTTCAACCATTCTTCTTCGGTCTTCAACTTCATTTGTCGTGGATGCTTGACGGTAATGACACAAGATACACATCTAATCACCTAGACTCACTTGTTTTGACACCGGAATAATGCAACACTAAAATATGGACTTTAAAATCTCCCCCTTTGGTAATTCTATGGCAAAACCAATCTGAAGTACATGACTTGACACAAACTCACCCCAAACACATCAAAACGGTGAATTAGGACATTACATGACTCCAACACTATTACATGACCCCTATTGACAAATCATCTAAAATGAAGACACTGAAGCTCTTGTCAAGAAAAATCTGTCTGCTGCAACCCTGCACCTGCACATTGTAGAACCCCAGAACTTTTTGTAAATGTCGTCGAATGTATGCCAAGGCTTTATACCTAGGTAACCTCCTATATCTATGAAATGAGATTCCTAAGTCAGATATGTTAAAAAAATCCAGTTTTTTGCTTAACTCTATTTTCGGATCAATCAACTTTGAAGATAATTTGGTCCATCAATAAAGCTGAAATTAGAAATTCTAACACACTAGAAATGTTTCTTTTCGAAAGACGAATCCAACGCAAGTTGAATCATCAAAATCTAACAAACGAGTCAAAAGTTATGGCCAAAACACCGAAGTAGGAAAAATGAAGAAAATCAGCAAAATAGGCAGAACACAGATCAACCGGTCGACCGCTCCAAGGACCGATCGACCGGTAGCCTACCGCTCGACCACTGAGATGACCGATCGACCTCTCGCCTACCGGTCGACCCCTGTAACCACCGGTCGACTGCTATCGCACTAACTTTGTATGGGGTTATTGTAGAGCCCCGGACCTTTTAACAGTTAATTCATGACACTTTCGTTGTCATTTTGCCTTTAAAGAGGTATAATTAATAAATAAGGAATAAATTGGAAATTTCAAAACGTCAGAAATGTTCCTTTTCGAAGTACGAGCCCAACGCAAGTTGAATCGTCAAAATCGGACGAACGAGTCAAAAGATATGGCCAAAACAGTCTGGACCTGTAGGCAATCGTAGCTCAGTTGTCACTAAGGACGTAGCTCAGTTATGCACTAAGGACGTAGCTCGGAAGGCACTAAGGACGTAGCTCTAGCTCTGATAACGTATACGTTGTGCACCCGTTGTGCAACAGACAACGGGTACGTTGTGCTGCAGACAACGTGTACGTTGTACAGCACAACGGGCACGTTGTACATAAGACAACGGACTACGGGTTCAGCACTATGCACGACACGACGTGACAACGGGCTCGGCACCCTTCACAACGGACAACATGTTTGGTACTGTTCACAGCACAACGTGTTCAGCACTGTTCACAGCACAACGAGTTGGAGCTATTCACAGCACAACGAGTTGGCACTATTCATAGCACAACGAGTTGGCGCTATTCACAGCGCAACGAGTTGGCACTATTCACAGCGCAACGAGTTGGCACTATTCACAGCGCAACGAGTTGGCGCTATTCACAGCACAACGAGTTGGCACTATTCACAGCACAACGAGTTGGGTACCATTCACAGCTCAACGTGTTCGGCACTCGTGTTTTTGCAGAAATTCCAGTAAGGGTATTATGGTCTTTTGGTCGGTTCACTCTTACCTTAAGAGTTTAACCCGAGCCTTTAGGGCATCATTCGACACTTAGAGAGTTTGAGAGAATAGGAGAAAGGGGAGAAGGCGATTCCAACTTAGGGTTTCCATTTTGGAGAGAAATCAAAGGGTTTTGAAACCCTAGATCAACCTCAAGCCCGTTTTCTTCAAGATTTCGGTTCAAGTATTCGTGGAGCTCGCGATCCAAGCTAGGGCAGCACCTCACGGTCGTTTTTGGAAGGGGTTTCTTCCTCATTTCCTCAAGGTCGGTACTTATTACTACCCTCCTAGTTATAGTTCCTCTTCTCCCTTCATTCCTCTTTATTTTCCTTTATTTACACATGTGCTATGAGATGGATGGTTGTGAATGGTGAATGGAGATGGAATGGGCGATTGGATGCCAATGGTTGTGTGTGATGAACAAATGGGGAAGGCTATTGTTCCAAATAATGAACATACATGTATGATTTGAGTAAAACCCACCTAGAAAAGCATGTTGTAGGGTAAATCCATAATGAACGCACCATGTTTGATGAAATGCCAAAGTGAATAAAGTGAGTTGTAAATTCGGAGATGCATGCCTAATAAATTATGAATATTGCTAGGGACTATGATAGTGTGTTTCTTGCTTTCCCTAAATGATTTAAATATTACATTGCTAAATCATTGATGTTATATGTGTTGTGAAATTACCCGAATGTCATATTTAAATTTAAATGCAAGTATGTACACGGTTCCCACGAGCACGGCATGCATGACATGATTTATCGAGGTTTTCAAGAACATGGTTAGAGGTGGGACATATCCTACGATATGTTTTACCTCGCTTTTCACAAGAAAACAAGAACCAACATTCCACGAGGGGTCTCCCCTCACTCACAAGTGCATATCATGAAGAAGGGCCTCCCTTCCCTCGCAAGTACATTCATATCATGAAGAAGGGTCTCCCTTCCCTCGCAAGTGCATTGCATAAAGAAGGGCCTCCCTTCCCTCTCAAGGCATCTCTCAAGCGCATCTCACAAGGATATCTCACAAGTGTATCTCACAAGTTACATGATCACAAGCAAGCACGCATGACATGCATGACATGACACGTCTGACACGCTCGACAAGATCAAGCAAGACAAACATGACAAGCTTTCAAGTACGAAAAGATATTTCAAGTCAAGTCAAGTGCACAAGATTTCAAGGGTTTTACTGGCTTTTATGAATGCAACGTGATGAATTATATTGCTTTACTTTATTGTCATGATATGAATCATTCCTGCTTTATATGCGTGAATTGCTCCTGATTTATGTATTGCCATTTTTATGCTATGACTATTGGTTAGTATTTAGTACCCGCTGAGTATTCCATGCTCAGCCGTACTTCTTATGTCAGCAGGTTCTGAGGGAGCTACTGCTCCATTTGATGTTTGTGCTCCTGGTCCTTGGGTGGAAGAGGAGTACGTCGAGGAACCTTTGGAGGAACCTCCAGTAGAGGGTTACCATTAGGTGGTTGTAGATTCTGAGTGAATAGCTGTGGGTGAGATGAGAGATATACCTTCATGTATTTTGGCGGGTCTGTCCGCACTTTCTTTTGGATTCCTTTTGTGTAAACTTGGATTCGTATATACATAGAGGTTTGTTTAGACTTCCGCTGTGCTATGTTAGAGTATGTTTCCGCTGTTTATGTCCTCTATTGTATATGCTCTGTGGGTTTTTGCAGGTTGGTTTGTCAAGCAAGTCATGAAATCCATGATTAGTCGTCCAAAGTTCACTCTAACTCCTAGGGTGGGTCTTGGGTCGCGACAGAAGTGGTATCAGAGCTTAGGCTTTAGGTCTCTAGGGTCACTTAGAATCTTATACCACGGCTTGACAAGAGCATATGTTAGGAAACAAGTTAGGAGGAAAGTAAGTCGGAAGAGAGTCTTGATTTAAGTGTAAGACTAAACTTTAGTATTAGTCTAAAATGGTTGCTTTAACCAAGTACGGGTCCTAGGTACGCTAGAACACTAAAGTATAAGTATGATGTGATGAATACTCTGATGAGTTGATGTGATGTATATTAGTATTATATAACTAATACAAATTGAATTATTGTGAAATGGAAATGCGATAAATTGTGGTTTCAAGTGAGACTCATGTGGTGCTATTGTTCTCAGGACTTTAGTCATGAGGCGAGGCACACGGGGTCGTGGACCACACACCCGAGCTTCATCTTCTTCCAGAGATGAGGATGAGCAGCCAGACCTCTCTCAGGTCTTAGGCTCTATTGCTGAGACACTCGCCATACTGGCGGCTTGGCAAGCTATACCATCGTCGGCGGCACCCACTCCACCGCCCGCAGCTCCAGTACATCGTACAGCTGGAGTTGAGGCATTCAGGAGATTGAGGCCTCCACTATTCCATGGGAGTGTGGACCCTCTTGCTGTGGAGGCATGGATCCTCCAGATGGAGAAGATCTTTGCGGTCCTCTCGCCTACAGAGGAGGATAGAGTAGCATGGGCAGTTTTCATGCTAGAGAGCGAAGCCCACCATTGGTGGTTGTCCGCATTGAGGATGCGAGATTTGACCATGCAGGGTCAACCTTGGACTTGGGAGGAGTTCAAGGATACTTTTTACAAGAAGTATTTTCCGATTGGAGCACGGGAAAAGAAAGAGAGAGAATTCATCAACCTCGAGCAAGGTTTGATGTCGGTGGCACAATACGAGGCCAAGTTCTCGGAGCTATCACGCTTCACGACACATATGATTGCCACCGAGACAATGAAGGCAAGAAGGTTTGAGCAAGGGCTCAAAGATGTTATCATGGAGAAGGTTTCGGTTTTCAGACATGCTACCTACCCTGAGGTAGTAGACAAGGCATTATTGGTCGAGGCCAATTCAGAGACAGTGTCCAAGAAGAGGGAGTTGGCAAGAGGCCAAGCTAGTAGTTCAGCACCTCCAGAGAGGCGGACTCGTACCGGCCCTTATCAGCATGCGTGGCCAACACCACTGATGAGGCCATCTTATACGCCTCCAGCTCCCCAGCAGTATGTGCCGCAGGCACCGCGACCTCAGGCTCTTCCAGCCCCTCCGACTTATACACACGAGGTCTGCACTACATGCGGCCGAAGGCACCCGGTAGGAGATTGCCGAAGGGCATCGGGTGGATGCTTTCATTGTGGTCGCCAGGGCCATATGATCAGGGATTGCCCCAGTCGGCATTTACCAGGCCAGTCTCAGGGGATTAGGCCACCAGCACGCCCAGCAAGATCATATCAGGCGTCATCTCAGACTACCCAGTCTACACCTCAGTCTCGCCAAGCAAATGATGTGGTGCAAGGTACGCGTTTGGAGTTATTTTCGTTATTCGTGATTGTCATGTTGTGTTTTATTCCTTGTGTACATACTTGGTATGCTATATATATATACCTATGTGTATACTCTGTTGATGCTTGAATTGACGTAACTAGTTAAAATTTCAGGAACCCTACTAGTCAATGAGTATTCGGCTCGAGTATTGATTGATACCGGGTCTACTCATTCGTTTGTCTCGCCGAGTTTTTCAGAAGGCTTTTCCGTAGAGCCAAGTCAGCTAGAACCGGAGTTAGCCATTTCGACTCCTCTCGGCAAAACAGTATTGGCAGATAAAGTGTATAGAAATAGTGTGGTCCAAGTTGGAAGCCACGAGTTGGTGGTTGATCTCATCGTCCTTGGATTCCAAGACTTTGATGTTATATTGGGAATAGATTGGTTAGCAGCACATCATGGGCATGTAGCTTGCTTTGAGAAAATGGTACTCTTCAAGCCAGTAGAAGGAAAACCATTCCACTTTCGCGGGTTGAAAAGTAGATATATTGCTCATTTTGCGGCGTTGAGCTTAGCTAACCCCGAGGCAAATGACTCATCGACTATTCCGGTTGTGAGTGAGTTCCTGGATGTATTTCCAGAGGAGTTGTCAGGATTGCCTCCAGATAGGGAGATTGAGTTTGTGATCGAGCTTGCACCAGGCACAGCTCCTGTTTTCAGGGCTCCGTATAGAATGGCCCCTATTGAACTCAAAGAGTTAAAGACTCAGTTGGAAGAATTACAAGGTCTTGGTTTCATTCGACCAAGTGTCTCACCGTAGGGTGCCCCGGTGTTGTTTGTTAAGAAGAAAGATGGATCGATGCGGATGTGCGTCGATTACCGGCAATTGAACAAAGTCACTATAAAGAATAGGTATCCCTTGCCTAGGATTGATGACTTGTTCGATCAGTTGAAGGGAGCGAGATTTTTCTCGAAGATAGACCTTTGTTCGGGTTATCACCAGTTGAAGATTAAGGCAGAAGATGTTCCCAAAACTGCTTTCAGGACTCGGTATGGACACTACGAGTTCTTGGTGATGCCTTTTGGACTCACGAACGCGCCGGCAGCCTTTATGGATTTCAATGAACCGGGTGTTCCGGCCATATCTTGATAGGTGCGTGATTGTATTTGTTGATGACATTTTGGTCTATTCCCAGACACGGGAAGATCACGCACGCGACCTATGCCTTGCTTTGGAAATGCTAAGAGAGCACAAGCTATACGCCAAACTTAGCAAGTGTGAGTTTTGGTTGGAAGAGGTGGCATTCCTAGGCCACGTTGTTTCTGCAGAAGGTATCTCGGTAGATCCGAAGAAGATCGAAGCAGTTATGAGTTGGGCGAGGCCCAAGAGTGTTACTGAGATACGTAGTTTTCTTGGATTGGCAGGCTACTACAGGAGATTCGTAGAGGGTTTCTCTAGCCTTGCAGCACCGCTCACTTACCTGACAAGGAAGAACGCCAAGTTTGTATGGAGTGATAAGTGTGAGATCAGTTTCACGGAACTGAAGAAGAGGCTTACTATAGCCCCTGTCCTTAATGTGCCTCTAGCCTTGGGTGCGTACTCATGCAGCACAAGAAAGTCATTGCTTATGCATCAAGGCAGTTGAAGGAGCATGAGAAGAATTATCCCATGCACGACTTGGAGCTTACGGCGGTCGTGTTTGCACTTAAGATTTGGCGTCATTACCTTTATGGGGTGGAGTTCTATGTGTTCACTGATCACAAGAGTCTCAAGTATCTCTTTTCCCAAAAGGAGCTGAATCTAAGGCAACGGCGTTGGATGGAATTTTTGAAAGACTATGATTGTACCATTCAATACCACCCGGGTAAAGCAAATGTAGTGGCTGATGCTTTGAGTAGAAGACCTCAAGGGTTGTTAGCACACATGTTGGTTCAAGAATGAAAGCTACTAGAAGATTTGGCAAATCTGGACATCAGTGTGAATAACTCTGTCCGTGGTCCTACCTTGGCAAATGTTACGGTTCGGCCGTACATTATAGATTTAATCCAAGAATATCAAGCCATGGATGCGGAATTGTTGGCTTATCGGGACAAGGAAGTTGCTAAGGGTAGTGAGGAATTCTCTCTCACTAGTCGGGGTGCTATCACATTCAAGGGAAGGTTGTGCGTCCCAGCCAATGCAGATCTTCGAAGAGTGATTTTGGATGAAGCACACCGTTCGAAGTACACAGTGCATCCAGGGGGTACAAAGATGTACCGGAACCTCAAGAGTCACTTTTGGTGGCGGAATATGAAGAGGGAGGTTGCGGAATATGTAGCACGGTGCTTGGTGTGTCAACAGGTAAAAGCAGAACACATGCGGCCCGCAGGTCTATTGCAGTCCCTTCCGATTCCCGAGTGGAAATGGGAGAACATATCCATGGATTTCATAGTTGGCTTGCCAAAGACGGCAAGGGGCTCAGATGCGATATGGGTAGTAGTGGATCGTTTGACGAAGTCCGCTCACTTCTTACCTTACCGAACTACTTTCAACTCTAGTCAGTTAGCCGCTTTGTACGTCAAGGAAGTGGTGAGGTTGCACGGAGTGCCCGTTAGTGTTGTGTCAGATTGGGATCCAAGATTCACATCACGATTCTGGAAAAGCTTCCAGGAGGCTATGGGTTCCCGACTTGATTTCAGCACCACTTTTCATCCACAGACGGATGGACAAACCGAGAGAGTGAACCAAGTCATTGAAGACATGCTTCAGGCTTGTATGTTGGATTTCAGAGGCAGTTGGGAAGAGCACTTGCCTTTGGTTGAATTTGCCTATAATAACAGCTATCAGACAAGTATCCAAATGGCACCATTTGAGGCCTTGTATGGGCGAAGTTGTAGGTCTCCTCTCTATTGGGATGAGGTAGGAGAAAGGAAAATACTTGGTCCGGAGTTGATTGAGCAAACTGCAAACACAGTTAAGATCATTCGGGATCGATTGAAAGCCGCTCAAGATCGCCAGAAAAGTTATGCGGACACACACCGTAGGGACTTGGAATTTCAAGTAGGGGATCAAGTTTTTGTGAAAGTATCTCCTAGCAAAGGGATCATGAGATTTGGCAAGCGAGGCATGCTCAGTCCTCGGTATGTTGGGCCTTTTGAGATTATCACACGAGTTGGTGAGGTTGCTTACAGGGTAGCTCTCCCACCTCACAAGGCCGCAGTCCACAACGTCTTCCATGTGTCTATGCTTCGGAAGTACATTGCGGATCCTTCACATATCATAGACATAGAACCGTTGGAGATTCGAGAGGACCTCACCTTGATTGAAAAGCCGGTTCAGATTTTGGATCGAAGAGATCAGGTGCTTCGCAACAAGACAATCCCTTTGGTTCTTGTGCAATGGCAACACCATGTTCGGGAAGAAGCTACATGGGAGCGTGAAGCCGAAGTCAAGGCAAACTACCCAGAATTAATTGAATGAGTTTTTGTATAAGTTGTATATGACTGGTAATTTTCTTTTCGGTTTGTAATGCAAGTAGAGTCTGAATTTCGAGGATGAAATTTTTGTAAGGGGGGAGGATGTAGAGCCCCGGACCTTTTCACAGTTAATGCATGACACTTTCGTTGTCATTTTGCCTTTAAAGAGGTATAATTAATAAATAAGGAAGAAATTGGAAATTTTAAAACGTCAAAAAGGTTTCTTTCCGAAGTACGAGCCCAACGCAAGTTGAATCGTCAAAATCGGACGAACGAGTCAAAAGAAATGGCCAAAACAGTCTGGACCTGCAGGCAATCGTAGCTTGGTTGTCACTAAGGACGTAGCTCAGTTATGCACTAAGGACGTAGCTCGGAAGGCACTAAGGACGTAGCTCTAGCTCTGATAACGTATACGTTGTGCACCCGTTGTGCAACAGACAACGGGTACGTTGTGCTGCAGACAACGTGTACGTTGTACAGCACAACGGGCACATTGTACATAAGACAACGGACTACGGGTTCAGCACTATGCACGACACGACGTGACAACGGGCTCGGCACCCTTCACAACGGACAACGTGTTTGGTACTGTTCACAGCACAACGTGTTCAGCACTGTTCACAGCACAACGAGTTGGAGCTATTCACAGCACAACGAGTTGGCACTATTCATAGCACAACGAGTTGGCGCTATTCACAGCGCAACGAGTTGGCACTATTCACAGCACAACGAGTTGGCGCTATTCACAGCACAACGAGTTGGCGCTATTCACAGCACAACGAGTTGGCACTATTCACAGCACAACGAGTTGGGTACCATTCACAGCTCAACGTGTTCGGCACTCGTGTTTTTGCAGAAATTCCAGTAAGGGTATTATGGTCTTTTGGTCGGTTCACTCTTACCTTAAGAGTTTAACCCGAGCCTTTAGGGCATCATTCGACACTTAGAGAGTTTGAGAGAATAGGAGAAAGGGGAGAAGGCGATTCCAACTTAGGGTTTCCATTTTGGAGAGAAATCAAAGGGTTTTGAAACCCTAGATCAACCTCAAGCCCGTTATCTTCAAGATTTCGGTTCAAGTATTCGTGGAGCTCGCGATCCAAGCTAGGGCAGCACCTCACGGTCGTTTTTGGAAGGGGTTTCTTCCTCATTTCTTCAAGGTCGGTACTTCTTACTACCCTTCTAGTTATAGTTCCTCTTCTCCCTTCATTCCTCTTTATTTTCCTTTATTTACACATGTGCTATGAGATGGATGGTTGTGAATGGTGAATGGAGATGGAATGGGCGATTGGATGCCAATGGTTGTGTGTGATGAACAAATGGGGAAGGCTATTGTTCCAAATAATGAACATACATGTATGATTTGAGTAAAACCCACCTAGAAAAGCATGTTGTAGGGTAAATCCATAATGAACGCACCATGTTTGATGAAATGCCAAAGTGAATAAAGTGAGTTGTAAATTCGGAGATGCATGCCTAATAAATTATGAATATTGCTAGGGACTATGATAGTGTGTTTCTTGCTTTCCCTAAATGATTTAAATATTACATTGCTAAATCATTGATGTTATATGTGTTGTGAAATTACCCGAATGTCATATTTAAATTTAAATGCAAGTATGTACACGGTTCCCACGAGCACGGCATGCATGACATGATTTATCGAGGTTTTCAAGAACATGGTTAGAGGTGGGACATATCCTACGATATGTTTTACCTCGCTTTTCACAAGAAAACAAGAACCAACATTCCACGAGGGGTCTCCCCTCACTCACAAGTGCATATCATGAAGAAGGGCCTCCCTTCCCTCGCAAGTACATTCATATCATGAAGAAGGGTCTCCCTTCCCTCGCAAGTGCATTGCATAAAGAAGGGTCTCCCTTCCCTCTCAAGGCATCTCTCAAGCGCATCTCACAAGGATATCTCACAAGTGTATCTCACAAGTTACATGATCACAAGCAAGCACGCATGACATGCATGACATGACACGTCTGACACGCTCGACAAGATCAAGCAAGACAAACATGACAAGCTTTCAAGTACGAAAAGATATTTCAAATCAAGTCAAGTGGACAAGATTTCAAGGGTTTTACCGGCTTTTATGAATGCAACGTGATGAATTATATTGCTTTACTTTATTGTCATGATATGAATCATTCCTGCTTTATATGCGTGAATTGCTCCTGATTTATGTATTGCCATTTTTATGCTATGACTATTGGTTAGTATTTAGTACCCGCTGAGTATTCCATGCTCAACCGTACTTCTTATATCGGTAGGTTCTGAGGGAGCTGCTGCTCCATTTGATGTTTGTGCTCCTGGTCCATGGGTGGAAGAGGAGTACGTCGAGGAACCTTTGGAGGAACCTCCAGTAGAGGGTTACCATTAGGTGGTTGTAGATTCTGAGTGAATAGCTGTGGGTGAGATGAGAGATATACCTTCATGTATTTTGGCGGGTCTGTCCGCACTTTCTTTTGGATTCCTTTTGTGTAAACTTGGATTCGTATATACATAGAGGTTTGTTTAGACTTCCGCTGTGTAATGTTAGAGTATGTTTCCGCTGTTTATGTCCTCTATTGTATATGCTCTGTGGGTTTTTGCAGGTTGGTTTGTCAAGCAAGTCCTGAAATCCATGATTAGTCGTCCAAAGTTCACTCTAACTCCTAGGGTGGGTCTTGGGTCGCGACAGTTATTTTCCAGAGAGGGTCTTTTGGACTGATCGACCGCTCCCCATGACCGGTCGACCGCTCCTCTACGAATTTGCTTTGTTCGGTCTTTTTAAGCAGATCATTAAGGGTAGGATGGCCTTTGACCATCCCCTTTGCTATATAAACCCAATTTCGGGGTTGAGGGTTTCACAAACCCTCAATTATGCATTTTGGAAGAGTGAGAGAGGAGAAAGAGGTTTTCTAAGCTTAGGGTTTGCATTGAGAAGAAATCAAAGGGTTTGAAGACCCTAGATCACCTCAAGCTTGGATTTCTTCAAGTTCACGGCTCAAGCACTTGGGGAGCTCTTTCTCCAAAGCTAGGGCAGCGTTCAACCTCGGCTTATTGCAAGGGTTCTCTTCCTCTTTTCAAGGTCGGTACCTTTCGCTACCCTCCTAGTCATGGTCTTCTCTTTTCTTTCCTTATTCTTTGTTTTCCCTCATCTATAACTATGCTATGAGTTGGGATGTGCAAATGGAGATGGATGTTGGGCGAAGGATGCCAAGTGATTGTGATGTGATGAATGAAATGGGGAGGGTATTGTGCCAATAATAAACATACATGGATGTTGTAAATATAAACCCACCTAGAAAAGCAAAGTGTAAGATTTAACAAATAATGAATACACCATATGTTTGATGAAATGCCAGGGTGAAGAAACCGAGTGATAAATCAAGAAATACATGCTTAAATGCTTATGAGATTGCTAGGGCATATGATAGTGTGATTTCTCGCTTTCTTTAAATTGCATAAATTATTACTTGCTCAATTGTGATATTCTATGTATTGTTGAAATCTATAAATGTCATATTTAATTTCAAATGAAAGTATGTACACGATTCCACGAGCACGACATGCATGACATGGTTTACCGATGATTTTTCAAGAATAAGGATGTTAGAGGTGGGACATATCTTACGATATGTTTTACCTCACTTTTGACAAGAGGACAACTACAAGCATTGCATAGGAGGGAGTTTACACTTCCCTCCCTTCCATAAGGGGTCTCCCCTCACTCACAAGTACATATCATGAAAGAAGGGTCTCCCTTCCCTCTCAAGTGCATCTCACAAGCGCATCTCACAAGTACATGAGCATGTTTAGATTCCAAGCAAGCACGCATGACATGACACGCTCGACAAGACCAAGCAAGATAAACATGACGAGTTTTCAAGCACACAACGAGTATTTTAAATCAAGTCAAGTGCACGAGGACTTCAAGAGATTTATCGGCTTTTATGTGATGCAAGCATGAATATAAATTGCTTTACTTCCTTGATTGTTATATGAATTGTTTCCTGCGTTACAATATGAATCGTTTTTTGCTTTATATATTGCTATTGTTATGCTATGACTATTGGTTAGTATTTGGTACCCGCTGAGTATTGCATGCACAGCAGTACTTCTTATGTCGGTAGGTGATAGTGGAGCAGCTGCTCCTTTTGATATCTGTGCTCCGAGCCCTTGGGTGGAGGAGGAGTATGTCGAGGAACCCATGGAGTAACCTCCGGTGGAGGGTTACTATTAGGTGGTGGTAGATTCTGAGTGAGTGAGCTGTGGGTGTGAGCTTGAGTGATTAGATTGAGGTATTTTGGCGAGCATGTCCGCACCTTCTTTTGGGTTCTTTTTGTACAAAACTTGGATCATGTATATATACTTAGAGGTTTTGGTTAGACTTCTGCTGTGCTTTGTAGTTATGTTTCCGCTATTATTGTCCTCTATTGTGTATGCTCCAGGTCTTTTGCAGGTTATTTTGGTCAAGCAAGTCATGCAAGTCATGATGAGTCGTCAAAGATTCACTCTAACTCCTAGGGTGGGTTATGGGTCGCAACAGAAGTGATATCAGAGCCTAGGCTTTAGGTCTTTAGGGCCACTTAGAATCTAGTACCACAGCTTGACAATAGTATATGTCGGGAAGCAAGTTAGGAAGGAAGTAAGTCGGAAGTGAGTCATGTTCCAAGTGTAAGACTAAAAGTTAGTCTTAGTCTAAATGGTTGTCTCAACCAAGTATGGGTCTTAGGAACGCTAGAACACCAAAGTATAATATCATAAATACTCTGCTGACTTGATGCAATGTATATTAGTATTATACTATACAAATAATGTCACTTGAATTATTGTGAAATGGAAATGCGATAAATTGTGGTTTCAAGTTCTCAGGACTTTAGTCATGAGGCGGGGCACACGGGGTCGTGGGCCACACACTAGAGCTTCCTCTTCTTCACGAGATGAGGATGAGCAGCCGGACCTCTCTTAGGTCTTAGGCTCTATTGCTGAGACACTCACCATACTGGTGGCTCGACAGTCTATACCATCATTAGCGGCACCTACTCCACCGCCTGCAGCTCCAGTACATCGTACCACTGGGGTTGAGGCATTTTGGAGATTGAGGCCTCCAGCATTCCATGGGAGTGTGGGCCCTCTGGCTGCAGAGGCATGAATTCTCTAGTTGGAGAAGATATTTTTAGTTCTCTCTCTGACAGGGGAAGAGAAAGTGGCATGGTCAGTTTTCATGCTTGAGGGTGAGGCACACCACTGGTGGTTATCCGCCTTGAGGACTAGAGATTTGACCATGCAAGGTCAACCTTGGACTTGGAAGGAGTTCAAGGATACTTTTTACAAAAAGTATTTTCCGGTCGGAGCACGGGAAAAGAAAGAGAAAGAATTCATCAACCTTGAGCAAGGTTCGATATCTGTGGCCGCTTATGAGGCCAAATTCTTGGAGCTCTCTAGATTTGCGCCTCTCATGGTTGCTACTGAGGCAATGAAGGTAAGAAGGTTTTAGCAAGGGCTCAAAGATGTTGTGATGGAGAAAGTCTCGGCTTTTAGGCATGCTACCTATCCTGAGGTAGTAGACAAGGCCTTGTTGATTGAGGCAAATTCTGAGACTGTGTCCAAGGAGAGAGATTTGGCAAGAGGCCAACCTAGTAGTTCAGCACCTCCAGAGAGGCGGGCTTGTACCGGCCCTTATCAGTATACGTGGCCAGCACAACCTCAGCATGCGTGGCCATCACCACCGATGAGGCCATCCTATGCACCTCCAGTTCCACGGCCATATATGCCTTAGGCGTCACGGCCTCAGTCTCTTCCAGCCCCACGGTCTGTTGCACCTCAGGTGGCGAGGTATGCTCCACCTCCGGCCCCTCTGACATACACACATGAGGTCTGCACTTCATGCGGTCGAAGGCATCCGGCTAGAAATTTTCGAAGAGCATCGAGTGGAAGTTTTCATTGTGGTCGCCAAGGCCACGTGATCAGGGATTGCCCTAGCCGGCATTTACCAGGCCAGTCTCAGGATATTAGGCCCCCAGCACGCCCAGTAGGATCATACCAGGCATCATCTCAGACTACCCGGTCTACACCTCTACCTCGCCAGGCAAACCAGGGGCGAGTTTTTGCCTTGACAGAGGGCGATGCACTTGCATATGATGATGTGGTGCAAGGTACACGTTTAGAGTTATTCATTGTCCACGATTATCATGTTATGTCTTATTCCTTGTGTACATATGTGGTGTGTTATATATATCTATATACCTATACATATGATGTTGAGGCATGGATTGACTTAGCTAATTAAAATTACAGGAACCTTACTATTCAATGAGTGTTTGGCTCATGTGTTGATCGATACCGGGTCTACTCACTCATTCGTATCGCCGAGTTTCTCTAAAGGCTTCTCTACAGGGCCTAGTCAACTGGAACCGGAGTTGTTCATTTCGACTCCTCTCGGCAAGACAGTGGTAGCCGATAGTATTTTCAGAGGCAATACAGTCCAAGTTGGAAGTCATGAATTGGCAGTCGACCTCATTGTCCTTGGGTTCCAGGACTTCGACGTTATCTTGGGATGGATTGGTTAGCAGCTCATCATGGGCATGTAGCTTGCTTTGAAAAGATGGTACTCTTCAGGCCGGTGGAAGGAAAACCATTTCATTTTAGAGGATTAAGAAGTAGAGATATTGTCCTCTTTGCAGCATTGAGCCTAGTGAACCCCGACGCAAAGGACTCTTCGACTATTCCGGTTGTGAGTGAATTCCTGGATGTATTTCAAGAAGAGTTGCCAAGGTTGCCTCCAGACAGGGAGATTGAGTTTATGATCGAGCTTGCACCAGGCACTGCTGTCATCTTCTGGGCTTCGTATAGAATGGCCCCTAGTGAACTCAAGGAGTTGAATACTTAGTTGGAGGAATTGCAAGGCCTTGGTTTCATTCGACCAAGTGTCTCACCGTGGGGTGCCCCAGTGCTATTTGTCAAGAAGAAGGATGGCTTGATGCAGATGTGCGTCAATTACCGGCAATTGAACAAGGTCACTATAAAGAATAGTTATCCATTGCCTAGGATTGATGACTTGTTCGATCAGCTAAAGGGAGCGAGATTTTTCTCTAAGATTGATCTTCGGTTGGGTTACCACCAGTTGAAGATCAAGGCTGAAGATGTTCCCAAAACTGCTTTCCGGACTCAGTACGGACATTACGAGTTCTTGGTGATGCCTTTTGGTCTCACGAACGCGCTGACAACCTTTATGGACTTGATGAACCGGGTGTTCCGGCCATATCTTGATCGATGCGTGATAGTGTTTGTTGATGACATCTTGATATATTCCCAGACACGGGAAGATCACGTGCGAGACCTTCGCCTTGCTTTGGAAATGCTGAGAGAGCACAAGTTGTACGCCAAACTCAGTAAGTGTGAGTTTTGGTTGGAAGAGGTGGCATTCCTAGGCCATGTTGTTTCTACGAAAGGCATATCGGTAGATCTGAAGAAGATAGAGGCAGTTATGAGTTGGGCGAGGCCCAAGAGTGTCACATAGATACACAGTTTCCATGGGTTGGCAGGCTATTACCGGAGATTTGTAGAGGGTTTCTCCAGCCTTGCCGCACCGCTCACTTATTTTACAAGGAAAAATACGAAGTTCGTATGGAGCGATAAATGCGAGATCAGTTTCACGGAACTGAAGAAGAGGCTTACCACAGCCCCCGTCCTTACTGTGCCATCCGGACGTGGTGGTTATGAGGTGTACAGTGATGCCTCGCACGTTGGACTTGGGTGTATCCTTATGCAGCACAAGAAAGTCATTGCCTATGCATCGAGATAATTGAAGGAGCATGAAAGGAATTACCCCACGCACGACTTGGTGCTTGCTGCAGTCATGTTTGCACTTAAGTTCTGGCGACACTACCTTTACTGGATAGAATTCTATGTGTTCACGGATCGCAAGATCCTCAAGTATCTCTTTTCCCAAAAAGAGCTGAATTTGAGGCAACGACGTTAGATGGAATTTTTGAAAGACTACGAGTGCACCATCCAATACCACCCGGGTAAAGCAAACGTTGTAGCAGACGCTTTGAGTAGAAGACCTCCTGGTCTGTTGGCACACATGTTGGTGCAGGAATGGAGACTACTAGAAGATTTGGCAAATCTGGACATCAGTGTGAATGATTCTAATCCGCAGTCCTATCTTGGCAAATGTCACCGTTCGGCCGTACATTATAGATTTGATCCAAGAATATCAAGCCACAGATGGTGACTTATTGGCTTTCCGGGATAAGGAGGTTACCAAGGGTAGTGAAGACTTTTCTCTCACTAGCCGTGGTGCTATTACATTCAAGGGAAGGTTGTGTGTCCCAGCCAATGCAGATCTTTGGAGGGAGATTATGGATGAAGCACACCGTTCGAAGTACACAGTGTATCCTGGGGGTACAAAAATGTACCGAAACCTCAAGAGTCACTTTTGGTTGCAGAATATGAAGAGGGATGTTGCAGAGTATGTGGCACGGTGCTTGGTATCCCAATAGGTGAAGGCAGAGCACTTGAGACCTGTAGGTCTATTGCAGTCTCTCCCGATTCCCGAGTGGAAGTGGGAGCACATATCCATGGACTTCATTGTTGGGTTGCCAAAAAGGGCAAAGAACTCAGATGCGATATGGGTTGTGGTTGATCAAGTCCGTGCACTTCTTGCCTTACCGAACTACCTTCAACTCTAGTCAGTTGGCCACACTATATATCAAGGAAGTGGTTAGGCTACACGGGGTGCCAGTCAGTATTGTGTCAGATCGGGATCTAAGATTCACATCAAGATTCTAGAAACGTTTTCAGGAAGCTATGGGTTCCCGACTTGATTTCAGCACCCCTTTTTACCCACAGACGGATGGACAAATCGAGAGGGTGAACCAAGTCATAGAAGATATGCTTCGGGCACGTATGTTGGATTTCAAGGGCAGTTGGGAAGAACACTTGCCTTTGGTTGAATTCGCCTACAATAACAGCTACCAAGCGAGCATCCAAATGGCTCCATTTGAGGCCTTGTATGGATGAAGCTGTAGGTCTCCTCTCTACTGGGATGAGGTAGGAGAGAGAAAGGTGTTAGGTCCGGAGTTGATTGAGCAAACTGCGGGTATAGTCAAGATCATCCGGGATCGGTTGAAAGTCGCTCAAGATCATCGAAAGAGCTATGCGGACACGCGCCGTAGGGACTTGGAATTCCAAGTTGGGGATCAAGTCTTTGTGAAGGTATCTCTTAGCAAAGGAGTTATGAGATTTGGCAGGTGAGGTAAGCTTAGTCCTCGATATGTTGACCTGTTTGAGATCATCACGCGAGTTGGGAAAGTTGCTTACAGGGTAGCTCTTCCACCTCACATGACCACAGTTCACAACGTTTTCCACGTGTCTATGCTTCGGAAGTACATTGCAGATCCTTCGCATGTCATAGACTTGGAGCCATTGGAAAACCAAGAGGATCTCACTTTGGTTGAGAGGCCGGTTCATATATTGGATCGGAGAGATCAAGTCCTTCGCAACAAGACTATCCCGTTGGTTCTCGTGCAATGGCAACATCATGCTCGAGAAGAGGCCACATGGGAGCGCGAGGCCGAAGTCAAAGCGAAGTACCCAGAGTTACTTGATTAGGCTTTTGTATGTTCATGAAATCCTGTTTTTGTTTTGTGATGTATGTATAGTCCAAATTTCGGGGATGAAATTTTTATAAGGGGGGAGGATGTAGAGCCCTGAAACTTTTTGTAAATGTCTTGGAACGTATGCCAAGGCTTTATACCTGGGTAACCTCCCATATCTATGAAATGAGATTCCTAAGTCGGATATGTTAAAAAAATCTGGTTTTTTGCTTAACTCTATTTTCGGATCAGTCAACTTTAAAGATAATTTGGTCCATCAATAAAGCTAAAATTATAAATTCTAAAACACTAGGAATGTTTCTTTTCGAAAGACAAATCCAACGCAAGTTGAATCATCAAAATCTGACAAATGAGTCAAAAGTTATGGCCAAAACACCGAAGTAGGAAAAATGAGGAAAATCAGCAAAATAGGCAGAACATAGATCGACTGGTTGACTGCTCCAAGGACCGATCGACCGGTAGCCTACCGCTGAGATGACCGATCAACCTCTCACCTACCAGTCGACCCCTCTAACCACCGGTCCACCGCTATCGCACTAACTTTGTATGGGGTTATTTTCCAGAGAGGGTCTTTTGGACCGATCGACCGCTCCTCTACGAATTTGCTTGGTTTGGTATTTTTAAGTAGATCATTAAGGGTAGGATGGTCTTTGACCATACCATTTGCTATATAAACCCAATTTTGGGGTTGAGGGTTTCACAAACCCTCAATCGTGCATTTTGGAAGAGTGAGAGAGGAGAAAGAGGTTTTCTAAACCTAGGGTTTGCATTAAGAAGAAATCAAAGGGTTTGAAGACCCTAGATCACCTCAAGCTTGGATTTCTTCAAGTTCACGGCTCAAGCACTTGGGGAGCTCATTCTCCAAAGCTAGAGCAGCGTTCAACCTCAGTTTATTGCAAGGGTTCTCTTCCTCTTTTCAAGGTCGGTACCTTTCGCTACCCTCCTAGTCATGGTTTTCTCTTTTCCTTTCTTATTCTTTGTTTTCCCTCATCTATAACTATGCTATGAGTTGGGATGTGCAAATAGAGATGGATGTTGGGCGAAGAATGCCAAGTGAATGTGATGTGATGAATGAAATGGGGAGGGTATTGTGCCAATAATAAACATACATGGATGTTGTGAATATAAACCCACCTAGAAAAGCAAAGTGTAAGATTTAACAAATAATGAATACACCATATGTTTGATGAAATGCCAAGGTGAAGAAACCGAGTGATAAATCAAGAAATGCATACTTAAATGCTTATGAGATTCCTAGGGCATTTGGTAGTGTCATTTCTAGCTTTCCTTAAATTGCATAAATTATTACTTGCTCAATTGTGATATTCTATGTATTGTTGAAATCTCCAAATGTAATATTTAATTTCAAATGAAAGTATGTACACGATTCCACGAGTACGGCATGCATGACATGGTTTACCGATGATTTTTCAAGAATAAGGATGTTAGAGGTGGGACATATCTTACGATATGTTTTACCTCGCTTTTGACAAGAGGACAACTACAAGCATTGCATAGGAGGGAGTTTACACTTCCCTCCCTTCCATAAGGGGTCTCCCCTCACTCACAAGTACATATCATGAAAGAAAGGTCTCCCTTCCCTCTCAAGGCATATCATGAAAGAAGGGTCTCCCTTCCCTCTCAAGTGCATCTCTCAAGTGCATCTCGTAAGCGCATCTCACAAGTACATGAGCATGTTTAGATTCCAAGCAAGCACGCATGAAACGCATGACATGACACGCTCGACAAGACCAAGCAAGATAAACATGATAATTTTTCAGGTACGCAATGAGTATTTTTAGTCAAGTCAAGTGCACGATGACTTCAAGAGATTTATCAGCTTTTATGTGATTCAAGCATGAATATAAACTGCTTTACTTCCTTGATTAGTGTATGAATTATTTCCTGCGTTACAATATGAATCATTTTCTGCTTTATATATTGCTATTGTTATATTATGACTATTGGTTAGTATTTGGAACCTGCTGAGTATTCCATGCTCAGCCGTACTTCTTATGTCGGCAGGTGATAGCAGAGCGGCTGCTCCTTTTGATATCTGTGCTCCGAGCCCTTGGGTGGAGGAGGAGTATGTCGAGGAACCCATGGAGTAACCTCCGGTGGAGGGTTACTATTAGGTGGTGGTAGATTCTGAGTGAGTGAGCTGTGGGTGTGAGCTTGAGAGATTAGATTGAGGTATTTTAGCGAGCATGTCCGCACCTTCTTTTGGGTTCTTTTTGTACAAAACTTGGATCATGTATATATACTTAGAGGTTTTGGTTAGACTTCTGCTGTGCTTTGTAGTTATGTTTCCGCTATTATTGTCCTCTATTGTGTATGCTCCAGGTCTTTTGCAGGTTATTTTGGTCAAGCAAGTCATGCAAGTCATGATGAGTCGTCCAAGATTCACTCTAACTCGTAGGGTGGATTTTGGGTCATGACACACATGCTCATAAAAAAAATACCCAGTGAAGCATGTATGGAATATGAAAATACATAAACACGGGTATTGCTAGGAATGTACTGAACTTGAGAACTTATACCCATCATTCTCTCTCTTTTTGGCACAATTACCAAAGGTAGACATAAAGCAAATATCACAAAGAGTATACCAATTTAACACATGTGAAATATCAAGGCAATCACAATACAACCAATCAAATGCAGACAATGCGGGGACCAGAGAGCGAGGAACAAAATAGAAATATAAAGCACAAACTCTCCCTCAACAACTCAAGCACAAACTCCCCCTCAACAACTCAAGCACAGAGAGCGAGGAACAAAATAGAAATATAAAGCACAAACTCCCCCTCAACAACTCAAGCACAAACTCCCCCTCAATGAATCAACTTGATCTTCTTCCCCTAAGATCAAGGACACCACCAAAAATAGGGCACCTATGCTTGAACGGCTCATGCCAACCACTAAGGAAACACATAATAATATTAAAAAAAATATCATGTGCCACACAAACATGCATAAAAAGCATTCCAAGCAGTAGTAATTCAAAATTACAAATCCAATGAAGAATATGATTAGTTAGTCTGACTGAGGATACACCTCTAACTAAATCTCACGGAATGCTAAAGCATAGTCAATTCACTTAGTCACATTTAATGAACAGTTCAAAAGTGAAGCAATATGTGTGTAGTGGTGATTTGACAAGATACTAGATCAAGGTTTCTTCCCCTTTCCAAGGATATGACATTAACCACTAAGGGGACTCTCGGAGACATAAATCTTAGAAGTCAAACCTATTTAGATCCAGATATGCTGATTTTTTACATTTTAGTACTCATTTATCCATTTTATTTGACTCATTATTTTTCTTTTACTTTTGGTTAAATACCTCTAAACATTGTAAGATTTCTTTTAATGTTCTTTATCTGAACATATCTTTTCATGCAATGATGGCTTTCACACTATCCAGGTAGGTAGTCCTGGCTATTGGCAGTAGGGACTTTCAGTTTAGTGACCCGAATAGATACCTACTGTTCGCCTAGGTAGCCATTTCATACTGTTTGCATCCAATTGTGATTTTCAAACTATCCCAGTAGGTAGCTATTTTCATGGCAACAATTTTTGCTCATGGAGGATACATAAAATAGGGATGCCTAACAATATGGTCATTCTAGATTGGTCATCAAGGTCACACTTTTGGGATAAAACATACACCTACAGATTGGAAAATAGATCTCTCAACAGAATCAGTCAGAGTGCATGTGAAGTTGTAAAGCATACATATGAATAAGTCTCTAACTGTTCAAGATAAAACCAGTCTAATTTTCAGCCTACCTAAAAAATAATTCGGTGAACCTCAAATCCGATGTTTGAGTTGAGAATCTCACAAGTTCAAGGGGATGGTTCGGTGTCCCTAAAAGTCTATCTACCCTTTTGATGATTTTAACAATTAAGTTATTAACTTAAGGGATGATATATTTTTAGTGTGGAAAATAGAAAACCAAGCAAACCACAACTCAAGGAATTTTTACGTGGAAACCCTTTCGAGAAAAACCACGGGACCTAGGCCAGCCAAGAAAATCCACTAAGACAAAGTAAACAAGAACTTAAAAGACTCGAACTTGACTACTTTGGACTCAACACTATGATCCTTCAGTTCTTAGTCCTCCACGCCTCGAAAAGTCATCACGTACTCATAAGTCCAGTGATCAACTGCAGCCACTTGTACTTCTCTTTGTGTCTCGAAAATAGTCCATGATCTAACTATGCACTTGGGTCGACCTAACTGTGCACTTGGGTCGACCCAAGTAACCTCCAGGGTCGACCCTCAAATTTTCAACATTCTGTTGAAATGCACCATACATATTTTTGGCTCTTCAGGGTCGACCCTCAACGCCCAGGGTCGACCCTGAGGTGAAAATCGAATTTAAAACTTCAGTTTTAGCTCTATTCGAGAAAGTCATTTTGACATATTATAGAGCAAAATTCAAGCTACGGTTTGAGAGATATGCCAAAAACAAGCAACCTTGGTTTTTTGAAAAATTTCAGAATTTTAAACAAGTTTTGCACTGCTTATCTCATCACCCAAGGTCCGTATGGTTAGTCTAGGACACTTACCACCTCAGGCATCATATTAGAATTATTCTAAATTAATTCCCACCTATGGTCACATGGTATCTAGGTCACTTACCATCCTATGAAGGAAATGATCAGCCGAGTGGATCAACCAATTCTTCAACGGGCATCAACTTCACTTGTCGTGGATGCTTGACGGCAATGACACAAGATACACACCTAGACACCTAGACTCACTTGTTTTGACACCGGAATATGCCAACACAAAAAACATGAACTTTAAAATCTCCCCCTTTGGCAATTTCGTGGCAAAACCAAACTGAAGTACATGACTTGACACAAACTCGCCCAAACACATCAAAATGGTGAATTAGGACATTACATGACTCCAACATTATTACATGACACCAATTGACAAATCATCTTAAATAAATATATTGAGGCACTTGTCAAGTAAAATCTATCTTCTGTAACCCTACACCTGCACATGCTCATAAACAAAACACCCAGTGAAGCATCTATGGTATATGAAAGTACATAAACACAGGTAATGCAAGGAATGCAAGGAATGTACTGAAATTGGGAAATACTACCAACATTCTCCCCCTTTTTGGCATAATTGTCAAAGGTAATCATGAAGCCAATATCACAAAGAAATATACCAGTTTAACACATGTTAAATATCAAGGCAATCACAGTACAACCAAACAAATGCAGACAATGAGGGGACTTAAGAGCGGGGAACAAGATAGAAATATAAAGCACAAACTCCCCATCAACTACCCAGGCACAGAACTCCCCCTCAACAACTCAACTTGATCTTCTCCCCTTAAGATCAAGGATACCACCAAAAACAACAGGGCACCTATGCTAGAAAGGCCCATGCCAACTACTAAGGAAACACATAATACTAACGCAAAAAAAAAGGTACCATGTGCCACATAAACATGCATCAAAAGCATTCCAAGCAGTAGTAATTTAAAATTACAAATCCAATGAAGAGCATGATTAGTTAGTCCGACTGAGGACACACATCTAACTAAATCTCACGGAATGCTAAAGCATAGCCCATTCACTTAGTCACATTTAGTGAACAGTTCAAAAGTGAAGCAATATGTGTGTAGTGGTGGTCTGAAAAGATACTAGATCAAGGTTTCTTTCCCTTTCCAAGGATATGACATCAACCACTAAGGGGACTCCTGGAGATATACATCATGGAAGTCAAACCTAGTTAGATCCACATATACTGATTTTTTATATTTTGGTGCTCCTTTTTCCATTTTATTTGACTCAATATTTTCTTTTACTTTTGGTCAAATACCTCCGAACTTTGTAAGATTTCTTATAATGTTCTTTATCTGAACATATCTTTTCATGCAATGATGGCTTTCACACTATTCAGGTAGGTATTCCTGGCTACTGGCAGTAGTGGCTTTCACTCTAGTAACCCAGATAGATACCTACTATCCGCCTAGGTAGCCATTTCATACTGTTTGCATCCAATAGTGACTTTCACACTAGTCCAGTAGGTAGTTCTTTTCATTACAACCATTTTCATTAGAGGATACACAAAATAGGGATGACTAACAATATGGTCATTCTAAATTGTTCATCCAAGGTCACACTATTGGGATAAGTCAAACACCTACAGATTGAAAAATAGACCTTTCAACAAATCAGTCAGAGTACATGTGAAATTTGTGAAGCATACACACATGAGTACGTCTCTAACTGGTCAAGGTAAAACTGGTCTAATTTTCAGCCTAACCAAGAGACTATGAAGGTGATATATCCTCAATCAACAACAAACTCATGTTCAACCCTGGACAAGTATAGAAATAAAGATCACACAAGGAATGCAGATCATGCAAGTCAAACAAGGGCAACATGACAAAATTCTTTTCGGAGTTTATGGTTTTTCAATGTTTTTGGATTTTTCAAAATAAAGAAAACAGAAAAACATACCAAAGCAAATAAACACTAGTAAAAAAGAAAACTACTAGTATACATAGATAGCATAGCTTTAGGATAAGATCTATCACTAACAGCACACCCTTGGCTATGATAGGCACTGGCTAAGTGAAGCCCTTCAGATCTTCCTTTCTCACCCAAACGGTTTTAGAAATTTGATTGACCCTTTAGTCTCTTACCGTTTCAGTTGAGATAGGTATGACCTTTTGCCTCTTCCTCCTGTTCCTCATTTTCCAAGATTGAGTCATAGAATCATGGCTGGCATTATGGTTCTCCCCGTTACCTCCTCTATATCTAGCATGAGGAGTGTCATAACCATGCCACTATTTAGAGTTGTGAGCAATTTTCATCACATCTTCACACAAACTCCTAGACTTCTCCACTAGGACCTCAACTCTCCTTTGAAGATTCCCATTAAAATTATGTTGGTTCCTTGAATCATGATTGGGCATTCTTCGAAGTTTAGGACATTGAGGCTTAATATGACCCTTCCCTCCATATTTATGACATGTAGGAATTAAGTTCTAAGTAGAAGGGTCTTTCCCTTTAGCAGGAGGGCACCTTTTAGCACTAGGCTCAGTGTTCGAGGTAGATGGAGTTCCCTTCACATCTCCACACCTTTGATTTTGCTCAAGATCAGCCAACTTGATTTCAAGACTTGTCTTTTCATCAAGACAAACATGTAAATTAGATTCAAGTAGCTGAGTTTTGGCAAGGAGGGAAGCCTTCTCTTCCTCAAGTTGTGACACAAGAGCTCTCAACCCCGAAGCCACTTGGTCTAAGGCATCTTTTTCCATTTCAATAGATTTGATGTTTTTACACATGGAAAACTGAACCTTTTTTAGCTTTAGGCATTCTTGAAATAGTTCATCATAGGCTGCCTCAAGGTCTCCCTCAGTATCAGAGTCATTCTGACTTTCATCATCCTCCTCACCATCAGTACAGTGTTGGTTACTCACAACTTTTAAAGAAGATTCCTCAATCCCAGATACGGATGCAGTGAAGGCCACATAACCCCTAGTCTCCTCACAGGAAACTATCTGATTCTTTAGATTCAGATTCACGGTCATCCCTTGCCTTGCCCTTAAATCTTTTCTTATTAGAGCATTCAGCGGGAATATGGCCGTAGCCTTGGCATTCATAGCATTGAACACCTTGGGATTTCTTGTCCACACTTTAAAAATATTTTTTATTTTCAAAGTGCTTGGACTTGGGCCTTTCAATAGATTTTTGTCCTTTCGGATTAAATCTCTTATTAAGTTTCAAAAAATTTCTAAAATTCTTAGCAAATAAAGCCAACTCTTCTTCTTCATCCTTAGAGTCACTATCTGAACCATCTATGGATTCCTTGATGGACTTCAAGGCAATGGATTTTGGTTGCTTAGATGAATTCAAATTTAACTCATAGGTTTGGACAGAACCAACCAACTCTTCAAGTTTTTGAGAGCATCAACATTCTTGCTCTCTTCGATGGTGCTAACCTTCGATCGAAATCTGTCAGGTAGAGATCTCAAAATTTTTCTCATAATTTTGGACTCAGGAATTCTTTCCCCTAGATTGAAACTAGAATTGACAATGTCAGCATAAAAACTGTTAAAAGTTTCATTATCATCCATCATCAATTTTTCAAACTTAGAGGTAAGCATTTGAAGTTTTGAGATCTTGACAGTTGTAGTCCCTTCATGGGTAATTTGAAGAATGCCCCATGCCTCCTTCGAAGTGCCACATTTAAAAATACGTCAAAATTCTTCCAGTGTGATAGCAGCGAAAAGATTGCATTTAGACCCTTACTGTTCCATCTACAACTCTCAAGCTCTACATTGGTCCATTCAGAAGAAGGTTTATGGATGGTCTAATTATCTATCGTCTTTGTTGGATGGGTCCAACATTGTTCAATGGAGAACCATACTCTCTCATCTAATGATTTTAGAAACGCTCTTATTCGAGCTTTTCAATAGGCATAATTATTCTCATCAAATAATAGGGGACAAGAGATAGATCCTCCCTCTCTCTGGAAATTCATATTCACTGAAAAATATGAGTCAAGATCACACTAAAAAATTAGTGAATCCGCTCTGATACCAATTGAAAAATAATTCGGTGAACCTCAAATCCGATGTTTGAGTTGAGAATCTCACAAGTTCAAGGGGATGGTTCAGTTTCCCTAAAAATCTATCTACCCTTTTGATGATTTTAATAATTAAGTTATTAACTTAAGGGATTATATATTTTAAGTGCGGAAAATAGAAAACAAAGCAAACCACAACACAAAGATTTTTACGTGGAAACCCTTCCGGGAAAAACCACGGGACCTAGTCCAGCCAAGAGAATCCACTAAGACAAAGTAAACAAGAACTTACAAGACTCGAACTTGACTCCTTCGGACTCGACACTACGATCCTTTAGTTCTTAGTCCTCCACGCCTCAAAAATTCATCATGTACTCACAAGTCCTGTTATCAACTACAGCTGTTTGTACTTCTCTTTGTGTCTCGAAAACAGTCCATGATCTTCCGATCGATCTCCGTCAATGACTGCTTCGGATTCCATCGACAAAATCACACTTCCACGATCCATCTCAGATCGATCTCCTTTACAAAGGCTCCGGAACACTCTGGCCAAGGTGTTCTATCCAGAACGGGTTGATGGTTTTATAAAAATCAACACCTAGATGGACTCCTTCAAAGGACAAGTCCAAACAAGCAAAATTGGAACTTTGGGGTTGCAAACTTTAGATTGAATGCACTAAAAAAGGGGACGAGAACACTAAGTTTTCAGAGTTTTTATGAACTCTAAAATGAGTTAAACACCCTCTCTATACTCCCCCAAAGTTGTACCCTACGAACTAGAAAGGTTCCCAATATATAGAGGATCAAACACAAGGTTTTAGAAGTTGCCAAAGGAGTTTAAAAGACCAAAATTGTCAAAACATCGATTTAAAAAGGATTTTAGCAAAACTCCATATCAAGGTCGACCCTGGGGGTTGCTTGGGTCGACCTAACTGTGCACTTGGGTTAACCCAAGTAACCTCTAGGGTTGACCCTCAAATTTTCAACATTCTGTTGAAATGCACCATACATATTTTTGGCTCTTTAAGGTCGACCCTGAGGTGAAAACTGAATTTAAAAATTCATTTTCAGCTCTTGTTATCTTCACAAAAGTTGTAGCTCTTTTTGACACGATCATTTTGACATATTATGGTGCAAAATTTGAGCTACGGTTTGGGTGATATGCCAAAAACAAGCAACCTTGGTTTTTTGAAAAATTTCAGAATTTTAAACAAGTTTTGCACTGTTTATCTCATCACCTAGGGTCCGTATGGTTAGTTTAGGACACTTACCACCTAAGGCATCATATTAGGATTATTCTAAGTTAATTACCACCTATGGTCACATGGTATCTAGGTCACTTACCATCTTATGAAGGAAATGATCAACCGAGTAGATCAACTGATTCTTCAATGTGCTTCAACTTCACTTGTCGTGGATGCTTGACGGCAATGACACAAGATACACACCTAGACACCTAGACTCACTTGTTTTGATACCGGAATATGCCAACACAAAAAACATGGACATTACAATCTCCCCCTTTGGAAATTCTGTGGCAAAACCAAACTGAAGTACATGACTTGACACAAACTCATCCAAACACAACAAAACGGTGAATTAGGACATTACATGACTCCAACATTATTACATGAAACCAATTGATAAATCATTTTTAAATAAATACATTGAAGCGCTTGTCAAGTAAAATCTATCTTCTGCAACCCTACACCTGCACATGCTCATAAACAAAATACCCAGTAAAGCATGTATGGTATATGAAAGTACATGAACACAGGTAATGCGAGGAATGTATTGAACTTGGGAAATACTACCAGCATTCTCCCCCTTTTTGGCAAAATTGCCAAAGGTAATCATAATGCCAATATCACAAAGAAATATACCAGTTTAACACATGTTAAATATCAAGGCAATCACAGTTCAACCAAACAAATGCAGACAATGAGGGGACTTAAGAGCGGGGAACAAGATAGAAATATAAAGAACAAACTCCCCCTCAACTACTCAGGCACAGAACTCCCCCTCAACAACTCAACTTGATCTTCTCCCCTTAAAATCAAGGATACCACCAAAAACAATAGGGCACCTATGCTAGAAAGGCCCATGCCAACTAATAAGGAAACACATAATACTAATGCAAAAAAAAAGGTATCATGTGCCACATAAACATGCATCAAAAGCATTCTAAGCAGTAGTAATTTAAAATTACAAATCCAATGAAGAGCATGATTAGTTACTCCGACTGAGGACACACATCTAACTAAATCTCACAGAATGCTAAAGCATAGCCAATTCACTTAGTCACATTTATTGAACAGTTCAAAAGTGAAGCAATATGTGTGTAATGGTGGTCTGACAGGATACTAGATCAAGGTTTCTTTCCCTTTCCAAGGATATGACATTAACCACTAAGGGGACTCCTGGAGATATACATCATGGAATTCAAACCTAGTTAGATCCACATATAGTGATATTTTACATTTTGGTGCTTCTTTTTCCATTCTATTTGACTCAATATTTTCTTTTACTTTTGGTCAAATACCTCTGAACTTTGTAAGATTTCTTTTGATGTTCTTTATCTGAACATATCTTTACATGCAATGATGGCTTTCACACTATCTAGGTAGGTAGTCCTTGCTATTGGTAGTAGGGGCTTTCACTCTAGTGACCCAGATAGATACCTACTGTCTGCCTAGGTAGCCATTTCATACTGTATGCATCTAATAGTGACTTTCACACTAGCCCAGTAGGTAGCCTTTTTCATTACAACCATTTTCGCTGGAGGATACACAAAATGGGGATGATTAACAATATGGTCATTCTAGATTGGTCATCCAAGGTCACACTATTGGAATAAGTCAAACACCTACAGATTGGAAAATAGACCTTTCAACAGAATCAATCAGAGTGCATATGAAATTTGTGAAGCATATACACATGAATACGTCTCTAACTGTTCAAGGTCAAACTGGTCTAATTTTCAACCTAACCGAGAGACTATGAAGGTGATATATCCTCAATCAGCAACAAACTCATGTTCAACCTTGGACAAGTATAGAAATAAAGATCACACATGGAATGCAGATCATACAAGTCAAACAAGGGCAACAAGACAAAATTCTTTTTGGAGTTTATGGTTTTTCAATGTTTTTGGATTTTTCAAAATAAAGAAAACAGAAAAACATACCAAAGCAAATAAACACTAGTAAAATGGAAAACTACTAGTATACACAGATAGCATAGCTCTAGGACAAGATATATCACTAATAGCACACCCTAGGCTATATCAGGCAAGGGCTAAGTGAAGCCTTTCAGATCTTCCTTTCTCACCCAAACGGTTTTAGAAATTTGATTGACCCTTTGGTCTCTAACCGTTTTAGTTGAGGTAGGTATGATCTTTTGCCTCTTCTTCATGTTCTTCCTTTTCCAAGATTGAGGCCTAGAATTATGACGGACATTACGGTTCTCCCCGTTACCTCCTTTATATCTAGCCTAAGGAATATCATGACCATGCCACTGTCTAGAGTTGTGAGCAATTTTCATCACATCTTCACACAAACTCCTAGACTTCTCTACTAGGACCTCAACTCTCCTTTGAAGATTCCCATTAAAATTATTGTAGTTCTCAAAACCATGATTGGGCATTCTTCTAAGTTTAGGACATCGAGACTTAATATGATCCTTCACTCCACAGTTATGACATGTAGGAATGAATTTTTGAGTTGAAGGGTCCTTCCTATTTATAGGGAGCGTACCTTTTAACACCAGGCTCAGTGTTCGAGGTGGATGGAGTTCCCTTCACATCTCCAAACCTCTGATCTTGCTCAAGATCAGCCAACTTGATTTCAAGACTTGTTTTTTCATCAAGACAACATGCAAAGAGGGAAGGTGAACCTTGACAAGGAGGGAAGCCTTCTCTTCCTCAAGCTGTGACACAAGAGTTCTCAACCCTGAAGCCACTTGGTCTAAGACATCTTTTTCCATTTCAATAGATTTGATCTTTTTGGATATGGTCATACTCACCATCACTATAGTGTTGGTCACTCACAACATTTGAAGAAGATTCTTCAATCTCAGTTAGAGATGCAATGAAGGCCACATAACCCTTAGTCTCCTCACAAGAGGAACTATCTGATTCCTCAGATTCAGATTCACTGTCATCCCTTGCCTTGCCCTTAAATCGTTTCTTATTAGAGCACTCAATGGTAATATGGCCTTAGCCTTGGAATTCATAGCATTGAACACCTTGGGATTTCTTGTTCAAACTTTTAAGATGTTTCTTGTTTTCAAAGTGCTTGAACTTTGGCTTCTCAAAAGATTTTTGTCCTTTCGGATTAAATCTCTTATTAAATTTAAAAAAAAAAATTAATTTCCTTGCAAATAAAGCCAACTCTTCTTCATCATCCTTAGAGTCATTATCTGAACCATCTATGGATTCCTTGATAGATTTCAAGGCAATAGTTTTTGGTTTCTTAGAGGGGTTTAGATTTAACTCATAGGTTTGGAGAGAACCAACCAACTGTTAAATTTTGAGAGCATCAATATTTTTGCTCTCTTCGATGGCGGTAACCTTCGATCGAAATCTCTCAGGTAGAGATCTCAAAATTTTTCTAACAATTTTGTACTCAGGAATTCTTCCCCTAGATTGAAGCTAAAATTGATAATGTCACTCAGATTAGCATAAAAACTATCAAAAGTTTCATTATCATCCATCATCAACTTTTCAAACTTAGAGGTCAATATTTAAAGTTTGGAGATCTTGACAATTGTAGTCCCTTCATGGGTACTTTGAAAAATGTCTCATGCCTCATTCGAAGTGTCACATTTAGAAATACACCGAAATTGTTCGAGTGTGACAGCAGCGAAGATTGCATTAAGACCCTTATTGTTCCATCTACAACTTTCAAGTTCTACATTGGTCCATTCAGAAGAAGGTTTAGGAATGGTCTGATCATCTATGGTCTTTGTTGGATGAGTCCAACCCTGTTCAATGGAGATCCATACTCTCTCATCTAATAATTTTAGAAACGCTCTCATTCGAGCTTTCCAATAGGCATAATTATTCTCATCAAATAATGGGGGACAAGAGATGGATCCTCCCTCTCTTTGGAGATTTATATTCACCAAAAATATGAGACAAGATCACAATAATAAATTAGTGAACTTGCTCTGATACTAATTGAAAAATATCCGGTGAATCCCAAATTTATGTTTGAGTTAAGAACTCACAAATCCAAGAGGGGATGGTTAGGTCTCCCTACAAGTCTATCTACCCTTTTTGATATTTTAATAATTAAGGGATGATGTACTTTAGAGTACGGAATAGGGGAAACAGGCAAACCAGAACACAAGGATTTTTACATGGTAACCCTTCCGGGAAAAACCACAAGACCTAGTCCATCTAAGAGATATCACTAAGACAAAGTCAATAAGAACTTACAAGACTCGAACTTGACTCATTCGGACTCGACACTACGATCCTTCAGTTCTTAGTCCTCCACGCCTCAAAAAGTCATCGCGTACTCATAAATCCCGTTATCAACCGTAGTTGCTCGTACTTCTCTTAGATCGTCAAAACAACCACGATCTTCTGATTATCTCCGTCAATGACGGCTTCGGATTCTACCAACCAAATGACACATCCACAATTCTTCTCGGATCGATCTCCTTCACAAAGGCTCTGGAACACTCCGGCTAAGTTTTTCTATCCAGAACGGATTGATGGTTTTATTAAAATCAAATCCTAGATGGACTCCTTCAATGGAAAAGTCCAAGCAAGCTTTAATGGAACTTTTGGCTTGCAAACTCTATGATGGAAGAAACTAATAAAGGGAGGAGAGAAAAATAAATCCCAAAGTTTCTATGAACTCTAGAGATACTCCAAAGTACTCTCCACACACTCCCCAAGTCACAATTTTCGGACAAGAAGGGTTCTAGTTAAGTTAAAACCATGTTTAGAAGTTGCTAAAACCCAAAATAGGTAAGAAAAACGAAATAGGAAGAAATCCCATATCAAGGTCGACCCTAGGAGTCACTTGGGTCGACCCAACAGCACACTTGGGTCAACCTAAGTGTCTTCTAGGGTCAACCTTGGGTTTTACCACTCTCTGCCTCTTTTTCCCATAGTAAAATTTGTAGACTCAGGGTCGACCCAAAGTGCTCAGGGTCGACCTTGAGGTGCAAACCTGATTTTTCAACTTCATTTTTAGCTCTTACATTCCTTACAAAAGTTGTAGATCTTTTCGATGCAATCGATTTGATATTATAGAGCAAAATCCGAGCTACGGTTTGGGAGATATGCCACCTACAAGCAACCTTGGTTTTTTAAGAATTTTTAGAATTTTTAACTTGTTTTAGGCTACATTTCTCATCACCTAGGGTCCATATGATTAGTCTAAGACTATTTCCACCTAAGGTACCATGTTATAATTATTCTAATTCAATTCCCACCTAATGTAACATGGTATCTAGGTCACTTACATCCTATGAGTGAAACAAAGGAAATGATCAACCAAGTCTTCAACCAATCTTCTTCGGTCTTTAATTTCACTTGTCGTGGATGCTTGACGGTAATGACACAAGATACATATCTAATCACCTAGACTCACTTGTTTTGACACCGGAATAAGCCAACACTAAAATATGGACTTTACAAGAGTATATTAAAGAACCAGAAGATGATCATCAAGAAGAGTAAATGGATTTAGACCATCATCCCTACTATTGATTCAGGGTATGATGTCTATTTAATCTTTTAAAGGGATTTATAACAAAATTTTGTTATGGATGATCACAAATTATTTATATTTTAATTTGGATCATGTTTTGTTAGTTGTGGACTTAAATTATGATTACATGAAGTATCAATGGTTATAATTAATGAAGAAATTTTCAAGTCCATATTTTAACATGCTTTTAATGCTCTTTAAATGGGTTAAGATAAGTAAGTCATGAGCCAAAGTTCCTATTTCTCATAAGGGGCATTTTGGGGCCTGATAGGGGTGGTATCAGAGCAAAGGCTTTAGGCCCACATGGGATAGTATTAGGACCTTGAGGATTAAGGAGATTTACCAAGATAGACATATGAATTAGTCTTAAATCCAGATTGATACCATGACGGATGTGGTGTTATTAGGTTCGCTATGACTTAAGCCTGTTATGAAATTATATGCTAATAAAAGTTATTGTATGTTTTTATGTGTTATTATATGCTATTATGAGTTTTGAATGATACAATTATAATTATTTGTTAATATGACTGGTGTCAAAGAGAGACATGAGTTATTTTTAAATCCGGGTCAGATGACGATAAAGCTAATGCATTGGGTTCCTTAAGGTTAAGTATATTAGAAGGAAAATCATGAGCGAATAAGATTTAAATTCTTGAAGACTTAGGTTTTAGACTCATTTTAAGCCTATGTTAAAATAATTTTCCAGTTAGACTTATGATTTGTTATTTGATTTCAAGACTTTTGTCATGAGGCACAACAACCAAGGTTGCTATTATCTAATGTTATTATTTAGAATATGAAATCTCTATGATGATTGTTAATATGCTATTATATTATCATACGTGAAACATAATTTGTTATATGATATATGATTGTGCAACGGATTACAACACGTAGTTATGCATATATCTTATTCACCTTACTGATCAATGAGTACCTAAAGCATATCTAACCAACACAAATTTTGAAATATTCCTTCATTAAAAAAAACTAAATAAATAAATATATATATATATATATAATTTTAGACAAGCTCATGGATGTTCGATGCACATTTTTAGATACAGATACGCATTAATTCTGCAGCACGTTCTAGACTCAGTACTCAGTCTAAAAGTTCTAGATACAGATGTGCGTTAATTCTGCAGCACGTTCTAGACCCAATTGTCAGTCCAAAGTAATAAATATATTATAAACTCCAAGAATAATTTAGGTCTTAACGTACAAAAACATTCTACACATCTCATAAGCATCATACATAGCATAAACATCATACATCTCATATACATAATACAGATCTTAAAAGGATCAAAACGAGAGACCCACCGGTCAACTGGCCTACTATGAATTCACCAAGAAACCTTCTAGAATAAAGATTCCTGAATGTAATTTGTTTGAACGACCACTAATTTATGATTTATAAAAATTCTAAGGGTATTGATAGAATTCAATAACTATAATGAAATTATGAGAAATGTTTCCTAAGTACATTGAGATTCTAAAATTAACCTAGTGAGTCCTACCCTTGAAAAATGAGATCTCTTTAGATCCCATATACTAGAATCTTCTTAATGCAATTAATTAAATTATAAATTTAGTTAATTAATATTCTCCATAATAAATGATGACTATGTCGTGCCCCAAAACCCACCCTAGGAGTTAGAGTGAACTTTGGACGACTCATCATGACTTACATGACTTGCTTGACAAAACATCCTGCAAAAACCCACAGAGCATATACAAAAGAGGACATAGATAGCGGAAACATACTCTAGCATGGCACAGCGGAAGACTTAACCAAACCTCCAAAATACATGAACATATATCTCTCAACTCACCCACAGCTATTCACTCAGAATCTACCACCACTAATAATAACCCTCTACCGAAGGTTCCTCGACATATTCTTCTTCTACCCAAGGTCTAGGAGCACAGACATCAAAAGGAGCAGCCGCTCCGCTGTCACCTGCCGACATAAGAAGCACGGCTAAGCATGGAATACTCAGCGGGTACCAGATACTAACCAACAGTCATAGCAAAAACCATAGCAGTATAAGAAGCTGTAAACAGTTCACATATATAAAGTAGAACAATTCATATCGTCACGAGAAAGTAAAGCAGTTTATAATCATGCTTGCATTCGTAAAAGCCGATAAAATCCTTGAAAAATATCGTGCACTTGACTTGACTTAAAACACCCTTTTCGTGCTTGAAAACTTGTCTTGTCTGTCTTGCTTGATCTTGTCGAACGTGTCAGGTCATGCGTGTCAAGCATGCTTGCTTGGAAATTTAACTACTTGTGAGGGAAGGGAGACCCTTCTTCCTAAATGCTCATGCTTGCCATGTCATGTTCCATGCTTGCTTGGAAAATAAACTACTTATGAGGGAAGGGAGACCCTTCTTTATGCATGCTAGTCTTGTTCTTGCCAAAAGCGAGGTAAAACATTTCGTAGGATATGTCCCACCTCTAATTTTTGTTATTGTAAAACCTCGGTAAATCATGTCATGCATGCCGTGCTCGTGGAATCGTGTGCATACTTTTTCGAATTTAAATGACAATTGAGTAATTCACAATACATATAACATCAATAATTTGAGCAAGTCAATTGTAGAACCCCGAAATTCGAGTTCACTATGCTATGAATAGTACTAGTGAATAGTGTCCTTGAATGGTGTGTGTAAAGGCCTAAAGCCTTCCATTTTGTTCTTGGTAGTATAGTGAGTCAAGTGAGGGTTTTTTATGCATGTGTTGAGTCTCAAAAGGAGAGTATAAATATACTCAAAGTGGGTAAAAGCAAGGGTATATAAAATACCCTAAGTGCCTAAAGGGTTGTAAGTAAATAGTGTGTAAATAGTGTTGTGAATAGTGTAGTAAACAGTGTTTGTGAGGTCCAAGGTTCCCTAGGTTCTTATGAATGATATGAGGAGTTTATCATAGTTTTTATGGTGTGTAAGGGTACTAAAGAATCATCCTTGATGTTTATGGGTGTTAAAATAAAAAGGGGAAAGGTTCTTAGTGTTTAAAGAAGAGGGATGCCTAAACATACCCTTAACTTTAAAGAGCTCTAGAATTCTCACCGCTGATTGGAATCGAGTGATTCTTGAATTTTTGGAAAGGTCTTGAAACCCTCTTCGAGGTTTATGTTTATCACTTTTTCAGATTGTGACTAAGTTGGGTCAAATGTCAGATTTCCGCAAACTGGTCTGCTGTCAATGTTGGTCTGCTGAGATTCATCCCAGGACCAGTCCACTTGTGGGCCCCTTTAGACCATTAAAAACTCATAATTAGGCGTTTTCTAAAACATGAAAGTTTTTTCCCTTTGAAAGAAGAATCCAATGCAAGTCGAATCGTCAAAATCGAATAAGCGAGTCAAAAGTTATGGTCAAAATACTAAAGCGGGAAAACCACCCAGGCAGAATTCAATTTCAGGGACGAAGTGTGCTGGGGGGTTGATTTCGTCGACGAATTCAACTCGAAAATGGCCAAAAAGTCCAATAATGAGCTGTAACTCATCACCGACCTTGGGGGATATTTTTCTAAGATATTTTGAGATATTTGGCAGCCTTTAGGCTATAAATAGGGTCTGAATTTAGTGTATAAGGGTTACCAAACCCTTGAATGTAATTGAGAGAGAGATTGAAGAAGAAGAAGAAGAAGAGAAACTTTGTTCCTTTCCAACTGTTCTTCCCGAAGCTCAAGTGAGGTTCCAACCTTGTCAAGTTTCTTTCCTTTAGTGTTCTCAAGCTCACAAATCATCACTAAGGTGATTTCAAAGCTTGGAATTTCTCCAAAGAAATTATGTTCGTGTTCTTGAAGAAGGGGGGTTTTCAAACCCAGATTTTCCCAAGCTTGATGCTGATCCATAGAAGTGTAAAAACTTCCTTTTAAGGTAGAACAATCTACTTACTAGCCATGTTGTGATTCATTAAGATTAAGTATGATGAAAGGCTTGAGTTTTTATGAAAATTACATAGTTTTAATGAAACATATTTAAAGTAAGATGAAAATTATGTGATTAACTCTTCTCATGTTCTAATTCATTAATGCTTAGTACTATTAAAACACGTTTTGGAAAAAACTAAGGCATAGAGAGCCTTATAATTGTATACTATTGAAACAATTGAAATGAAATTGGGCTTTCCATGAGTTTAATGGGTTTCCTTGCCTACCATGTTTTCGTAATAGAGTTTTTGTATAAATGTGAATATAGGAATGGATGGCTTTGAGGAAATAGGCTAAGTAGACCATGTGCACACTATGATAACTCCATGAATGAAATTTCATGATCTACCTCAATGTTTTCAATACTCACCATGAATACTATGATGCTCACACTTACCCCCATAAATGTGATTTTATATCTAAACGCTTTCTAAGTATACCATGAGGCTAATCAGTCTATTATGCATATGTTGGGTGTTTAATTGCTTTCTATTATACCATAATGCTCACAAGTACTCTAGGCTCACCCGTACTCCATGCTATGCATATGACTAAATGTTTAAAAGCTTTCCATGATCTCTATGATGCTCACATGTATTCGATGATTTCTCACAAGAAAAGGTGTTTTCAAAAAGTTCATAAGCAAGGTTTTGTAAAGAAAATCTCACAAGTTTATAAGCATTGATAAAGCCAAACTTTGGGTTGGTATTCTAAGATCGGTTACTCAAGCTCTAAGGATCTCATTAGTCTAAGATCGTCTCACAAGCTCATAAGGATCTCAATGTCTAAGATCTCATAAGTCTCTAAGGATCTCACATGCTCTATGCTCTATGCTCTAAGGATCTCACATGCTCTATGCCTATGCTTTAAGGATCTCACAAGCTCTATGCTCTATGCTCTAAGGATCTCACACACTCATGCTCATAAGGATCACACAAGGCATCATAATGGCTCTAAGTTATGCTCACAAAGATCTCATAAGCTCATAAGTGAATCTCAAGTCTTTAAGTGCTCTAAGTCTCTATGGATCATAAGAACTCTAAGGAACTCATAAGCTATTGAATTCTTGTAAGACCTTCTAAGATTTATGTTTTTACACGAAAGCTCATAAGATGAATAAAACTAATAAGGAACTCACAGGACTCATAAGATTCATAAGGAACTCATAAGATATCGAAATACGTTATGATTCAATGTATACACTTTTTAATTCATTTTGGTTTCCGCACTCTGATATTGTATATTATCTGATGAACTGTACACTATATGTTATGTTAATGTTTTATAACATTGTTAGTTAGTAGTTTGTAGATGCTGAGTATTCAATGCTCAGCCGAAGTTGTTATCTTCGGTAGGTCACAGGTTGGAGGGTTGTGCTCCTGAACCAGGGGTCGAGGAGGAGTATGTCGAGAAACCAATGGGTAGTCATTAGTGATGGTTGAGTGATGAGAGGGAGAGACATGTATTTGGGTTGACCTTGTGGGAGTTTTTGTATTGAATTGAGTTAGTAACTCAAGTGATGGACCTTGTGTCCAGGTTTAGCTTATATTTCAGTATTTTGTTTATATTAGCACGTGGAAGATAATACAGTTAAGTTATTAAGAAATTTTCAGGTTCGCCTTTTAGCATGCCTTGTATGTTCTTGCAAGACGATATGTATGCCTTATGTGTCATGAGAGGGTGATATGACACGGCGGTCACGTGCCAACAGTCTCCTAACTCCTAGGGGGTATTTTGGGTCGTGACAGAAGTGGTATTAGAGCTTAGGCATTAGTTCCCTTAGGGATAAGGCATGTGACTTAGAGTCTGCTTACAAGTTGAGTAGCTCTCCTTCGAGTTGGAGTATGCTTTAGTCAGAGGTTGATACCGCGACAAAAAAAATTGGTATGAAGGCTAGGCATTAGATTGGTATGGGTAGAAGCGGTTCTTTGAGTTGAACTTAGAACTCAGATGGACTTTAAATTTTAGGTTTGATACAATGACATAATGAGTATCAAGCAAGGCTATTAGCTCTGTATAGAAATTGGTATTCCAAGTATAGACTACTTAATAGTCTTCATCTAAAACCGGTTGCTACTTCAACCAACTTGATTCCTAGCTTTGCTAAGTTATTTAGAAATCCCTATCGTGTGTATACCGTATGTACTATGTTGATGAGTGTTATATATGCTAAGTGTTGTGTGCGTACTATACGTTATAAATTTTATTGGAAACCAGTTCATCAAGCATAGGATTCTCTTTCATTTTACAAGTTTAGTAGGTTTAGAGTCATTGTGGAACTAAGGACTTAGGTTTCAATGTATGTGATATTATATGTAATCTGGGTAATTTCATTGGTATGATGATATAGTCTATATGAGTGCATACCCATGACTAGTAGGAATTCTGGAAGAAAAACATAATGATAAATAAATATATATATATATGATTTTGGACAAGCTCATGGATGCTTGATGCATGGTTCTAGATACTGATGCGTATTAATTCTGCAGCTCGTTCTAAACTCAGTGTTCAATCCAGAAAGTTCTAGATACAGATGCGCATTAATTCTGCAGCACGTTCTAGACCCTATGCTCAGTACAAAGTGATAAAATATTATAAACTCCAAAGATGGTTTTGGGCTCAAAATACAAAAGCATCACACATAGCATGAGCGTCATACATAGCATGTGCATCACACATAGCATGCACCTCATACATAGCATATGCATCATGAACATCTCATAAGCATCATACATATCATAATCAATATGCATAACTCAAAGGCATCATGCATATCTCAAAATGCTCAAAGTTTCAAAGACTCAAAGGATTATACAAAAAACTCCAATGGGACTTAAGCCGGTTGATGTTCCAACCGAACCTAGTGTCTTAGCTTTGCTAAGAACTTTATGTACGTATACTTACTAGTAGGTGTATAAACGCTCTTATGTGTACTATACCCTATTTCCATAAGGTGTGATGTGTTTCCTGTATGTAACATGTTATCTATATTATATATTTGATTTATGTACTAGTGTGACGATGGTTAGTAAAAGGTGCCTTGCTAGTAAGCAAATGCCTAGTTATGTGTTGGTCGGCACTGGATTGATAAATCCATTGTCATGTTTTAGCTTACTACGTTTGTGGGCTCAGTTGTGCAAGGTACACCCATTTAAGGTTCTCACCTATGAAGGTGTAATGCTAAATATAATTTATATGTGTTGCTATGCATGGCTTGATGCATTGCTTGAATTGTTGATTGTAGATGATAGAGGATGGTAAGGTGGGGACAAGTGTCCGGGCTTGATTTTGTCTCGTCTGAATTTCGCGGACGAAATTCTTATAAGGGGGGGAGGATGTAGAACCCCGAAATTCGAGTTCACTATGCTATGAATAGTACTAGTGAATAGTGTCCTTGAATGGTGTGTGTAAAGGCCTAAAGCCTTCTATTTTGTTCTTGGTAGTATAGTGAGTCAAGTGAGGGTTTTTGATGCATGTGTTGAGTCTCAAACGGAGAGTATAACTATACTCAAAGTGGGTAAAAGCAAGGGTATATAAAATACCCTAAATGCCTAAAGGGTTGTAAGTAAATAGTGTGTGAATAGTGCTATGAATAGTGCAGTAAACAATGTTTGTGAGGTCCAAGGTTCCCTAGGTTCTTATGAATGATATGAGGAGTTTATCATAATTTTTATGGTGTGTGAGGGTACTAAAGAACCATCCTTGATGTTTATGGGTGTTAAAATAAAAAGGGGAAAGATTCTTAGTGTTATAAGAAGAGGGATGCCTAAACATACCCTCAACTTTAAAGAGCTCTAGAATTCTCACCGCTGATCGGAATCGAGTGATTCTAAAAATTTTTGGAAAGGTCTGGAAACCCTCTTCGAGGTTTATTTTTATCACTTTTTTAGATTGTGAATAAAAGTTAGGTCAAATGTCAGATTTCCGCAAAATGGTCTGCTGTCAATGTTGGTCTGCTGAGATTCATCCCAGGACCAGTCCACTTGTGGGCCCATTTAGACCATCAAAACCTCAGAATTAGGAGTTTTGTAAAATATGAAAGTTGTTCCCCTTTGAAATAAAAATCCAAGGCAAGTTGAATTGTCAAAATCAGATAAACGGGTCAAAGCTTATGGTTAAAATACGAAAGTGAGAAAAACCACCGAGGTAGAGTTCAATTTCGGCGACGAAGTGTGCTAGGGGGTTGATTTCGTCGACGAATTCAACTCGAAAATGGCCAAAAATGTCCAGTAATGACCTGTAACTCATCATCGACCTTGGGGGAAATTTTTCTAAGATATTTTGAGATATTTGGTAGCCTTTATGTTATAAATAGGGTCTGAATTTAGTGTATAAGGGTTACCAAACCCTTGAATGTAATTGAGAGAGAGATTGAAGTAGAAGAAGAAGAGAAACTTTGTTCCTTTCCAACTGTTCTTCCCCAAGCTCAAGTGAGGTTCCAACTTTGTCAAGTTTCCTTCCTTTAGTGTTCTCAAGCTCACAAATCATCACTAAGGTGATTTCAAAGCTTGGAATTTCTCCAAAGAAATTTCGTTCGTGTTCTTAAAGAAGGGGGTTTTCAAACCTAGATTTTCCCAAGCTTCAACCAAGATTTCCTCAAGCTTGATGCTGATCCACAGAAGTGTAAAAACTTCCTTTTAAGGTAGAACAATCTACTAACTAGCCATGTTGTGATTCATTAAGATTAAGTATGATGAAAGGCTTGAGTTTTTATGAAAATTACATAGTTTTAATGAAATATATTTAAAGTAAATTGAAAATTATGTTATTAACTCTTCTCATGTTCTAATTCATTAATGCTTAGTACTATTGAAACACGTGTTGGAGAAAACTAAGGCATAGAGAGCCTTATAATTGTATACTATTGAAACAACTGAAATGAAATTGGGCGTTCCATGAGTTTAATGGGTTTCCTTGCCTACCATGTTTTCATAATAGAGTTTTTGTATAAATGAGAATATAGGAATGGATGGCTTTGAGGAAATAGGCTAAGTAGACCATGTGCACACTATGATAAGTCCATGAATGAAATTTCATGATCTATCTCAATGTTTTCAATTCTCACCATGAATACTATGATGCTCACACTTACCCCCATAAATGTGATTCTATATCTAAACGCTTTCTAAGTATACCATGAGGCTAATCTGTCTATTATGCATATGTTGGGTGTTTAATTGCTTTCTATTATACCATAATGCTCACAAGTACTCTAGGCTCACCCGTACTCCATGCTATGCATATGATTAAATGTTTAAAAGCTTTCCATGATCTCTATGATGCTCACATGTATTCGATGATTTCTCACAAGAAAAGGTGTTTTCAAAAAGTTCATAAGCAAGGTTTTGTAAAGAAAATCTCACAAATTTATAAGCATTGATAAAGCCAAACTTTGGGTTGGTATTCTAAGATCGGTTACTCAAGCTCTAAGGATCTCATTAGTCTAAGATTGTCTCACAAGCTCATAAGGATCTCAATGTCTAAGATCTCATAAGTCTCTAAGGATCTCACATGCTCTATGCTCTATGCTCTAAGGATCTCACATGCTCTATGCTCTATGCTTTAAGGATCTCACAAGCTCTATGCTCTATGCTCTAAGGATCTCACACACTCATGCTCATAAGGATCACACAAGGCATCATAATGGCTCTAAGTTATGCTCACAAAGATCTCATAAGCTCATAATTGAATCTCAAGTCTTTAAGTACTCTAAGTCTCTATGGATCATAAGAACTCTAAGGAACTCATAAGCTATTGAATTCTTGTAAGACCTTCTAAGATTTATGTTTTTACACAAAAGCTCATAAGACGAATAAAACTAATAAGGAACTCACAGGACTCATAAGATTCATAAGGAACTCATAAGATATCGAAATACGTTATGATTCAATGTATACACTTGTTAATTCATTTTGGTTTCCGCACTCTGATATTGTATATTATCTGATGAACTGTACACTATATGTTATGTTAATGTTTTATAACATTGTTAGTTAGTAGTTTGTAGATGCTGAGTAATCAATGCTCAGCCGAAGTTGTTATCTTCGGCAGGTCACAGGTTGAAGGGTTGTGCTCCTGAAGCAGGGGTCGAGGAGGAGTATGTCGAGAAACCAATGGGTAGTCATTAGTGATGGTTGAGTGATGAGAGGGAGAGACATGTATTTGGGTTGACCTTGTGGGAGTTTTTGTATTGAATTGAGTTAGTAACTCAAGTGATGGACCTTGTGTCCAGGTTTAGCTTATATTTCAGTATTTTGTTTATATTAGCACGTGGAAGATAATACAGTTAAGTTATTAAGAAATTTTCAGGTACGCCTTTTAGCATGCCTTGTATGTTCTTGCAAGACGATATGTATGCCTTATGTGTCATGATAGGATGATATGACACGGCAATCACGTGCCAAAAGTCTCCTAACTCCTAGGGGGTATTTTGGGTCGCGACATCAATATTCATGCAATTTAGGGAAAACAAGGAAGCACACTATCATAGGCCCTAGCAATTTCCATAATTAATTAAGCATGCATTTCTTAATTTACAACTCATTTTATTCACCTTAGAATTTCATCAAACATGGGGTGTGTTCATTATTTGTTAAATCTTACACCTTGCTTTTCTAGGTGGATTGATGTTCAAATCACACTTGTATGTTCATTATGGATACAATGCCCTCCCCATTTCATTCATCACATCATTCACACGGCATCCATTCGCCCAAATCCATCCTCACACAACCATTCCATTCACATCCCAATAGGTTCATAATTAGGAAAACAATAAAAGGAAGGAAAGAATAGGGGATATACACTAGGAGGGTAGTAAAAGGTACCGACCTTGTATAGATGAAGAAACCCATTGCAAAAACGTGCATGAGTTGCTACCCTAGCTTGGAGAGTGTAGTCCTCACGAGCTTGAACCTTGAACTTGAAGGAAAACGAGCTTGAAGTGATCTAGGGCCTTCAACCCCTTTGATTTCTTCTCAAAAGAAAATCCTAGGTTTAAAATCTCCTTCTCCTCTTTCTCTATCTCTCAAAATACTCTAAGTGTTGTCAATGAACCCTCAAGACTCGGGCAAGCCTTATAGGTAAAGGGTATAACACCCAAATGCCGAAAAAGCCCTTAATGAAATTTTGCAAAAACAAGATAGACCGATCGATCGGTGGTCAGGACCGAGCGACCGGTGATATTGACCGAGCTCTCGGTCAAAAGCAAGCTCTCTGGAAAATTTCCCCATACAAAAAAGTTAACTAGTCGATAGCCTTCGATCGATCGGTTGTGGACCGATCGATCGCTACAATGGACCGAGCGATCGGTGGTCTGCAGGTTGTTGACACTGAGTCCATTTTTCACCCATTCCTACTATTTGGACCCATTCTTCTTCTATTCTAACATCTTCTAAACTTGACTGGGACCCCTTTAAAGCTTATAGGCTTTATTAAATAACTTATCTAATTAATTATAGCATTCTTGACACAATTCCATCGAAGTTTCAAATTCTCATTTCATTAAATTGAGATTACAAGACACCATGCCTTGACACACATCCCAAGGCATATACAAAAATTTTGGGGTTCTACAGACTACTTATATGGTATTTCAAACTCTCTCTATTATATATAATTATAAAAAATAATTACATGAGATTCTTTTAAGTATAATAGGTAAGAACGCTCAATTTGTAACTAAGTGACCGTGAACTCTATCCATCCAAGGAGGTCATCTCAACCGCCTCCTCTGACTGCACAAAACAAAGTCTTTGTCATCTCAAAATAAAATTGCCAAACATCTGATGATGTGATGTAAGGTACCTCCTATTCTAGGATGACTTTAAATGAGTTGCCTTAGCAGAATGAGTAAATTTTATGTTATTTTAGGATAATTATATTAAGTTTAATATAATTGTGTGCAATAGATGTGTGTACTATATGAGTATGTGACTTGTGTAGTTGATTGACACACTTAGTTAGACTATTTCAAAAAAAAAATTATCTTAATTGTTCGTTAATGTTTGTAATTTCGCGAATGAAATTCTTATAAGTGGGGAAGGATGTAGAGACCCAAAACTTGTTTTTCTTGAAACTAGTACACATTAAATGAAAATATGAAGATTTTGCTTAAACCATTACAATTACTGTTAATTGATGTCCAAGAATGTTTAATTGATGCTTAACTATGTCTAAATATGTCAATATAAAGTTTTAATTAAAGTTATAAGTATTGCATGATCAATGGGTAAGGTTTAAAGCAAAGAAAATGATTAAAATTGGCAAAATTACCTCTATTATAAGAGATGTATTTTGGTCATTTTTCCTCATCTAAAATTTATGAAAATTTTAAGGTAGATTCTATATGACCGGAAGTAGCTATGGTTCAAATTTTAGATTAATACGATAAAAATTGAGCTTTATAGAATTATTCAAAGTTCGATGGTAAAACTGTAAATAGGATGAATAGTAACTGCATGAATAGTATTTTTAGCAATTCTAATCACTTTCCAACTCTCGTATTGCCTATATAAGGACCTTAACTCATGGATTTTAGGTATTCTATCATTCTAAAACTTATTAGAGAGAAAAATAGAAGAAAAACCTAGGAGTTCTCATTAGAGAAGAAAAGAGAGAAAAATCATTTTTGCGCGATCTAAGAGGGAAAATCAAAGGTTTTGCAAGGAGAAGAGCGTGAAGGCTTAGATTGAGCCCATTCACAAGCGTAAGGTCATAGGAAAGCGATCAAGAGAGGTAAATGACGATTCCTAGTTTTCAATATCTGAAATATTAATGTAAAGAAAGAGTTAAAAGAGATAGATCTAAGTAAGAACGAGAATATAAGCAAGATCTATGAATTTCTATTATCCTTTATGTATCATGAATAGTTAAAGTAAGATGTGAATAATATGATTAGGATGTGAATAATGTAAATAATTTTTCCTAGTTCTCAATTTTATAACTATCAATCTAAAGTATGAATCTAATGATAAGATCTATGTAAAGAACATGATTAAGATGTGAATAACGTCAATAATAATTCTTAATTCTCAATTTTATGAATATTAATCTAAAATAAGATTTAAAAGGATAGATCCAAGTAAGAACTTGAATACAAATGAGATCTATGAATTTCTATTATCCCTTATGTATTATTTCTTAAGAATTGTTAAAGTAGGATGTGAATAACCTAAGTAGGATGTGAATAACCCTATTGACATTATATTTTATGCAAGAATAAAGGAAAATAAAATTATGGAGATATGTGAATGTATGTAGTAGAAGGGATGTATGCCGGAGATTGGGCTGAATGATGGTAAGTTGAAATGATGATTTCTATATTTTTGTATAAGTGAGAAATTTTATGATTACTACTTTATGTATGAATTACTTGAAACCAATGTATGATAAATGACCCATTATGAGTTTTAATGATCGAAGAACTATGATGATGTATGTCAAGGGGGATCCGGATAAAAATTTATGTGGAAACTAGATCCCTTAGATCTTAACACCATAGAAAGCATCAATTATATCTAAGAGTTCTAGTCATATCAACTCGGTGAATGAAGTTCACTAGTGAAGCTTAATCCACTCAAACCGTCAGAACTCTTTGTAGAGATTTCTTCAAAAATACTCGAAGCTCGATCCTTGTTCTTCGCTATCCCCACGAAGCTTTAGAATCTCTCTTCGGAATTGTTGAAGCAAGAGGAAGAAGATGGAGCAATGGTGTAGACCTTCTATCACCAAAAACACTAAGGTTCAAAACCCTAGATTTGAAAATCCAAACTTGGAGCACCCTTATACTTCACGAAAACCCTAGGGACTCTCCCTTGGGGCTCACGGTTTTGAGAGGAGGAGAAGGGGAGAAAAAAATCTAGAGAATTTTTTTTTATGGTCTAGGGTGTTGGGGTATTTATAGACTAGGATCCAATCCTAATCCAAGTCCAACTATACCTTATCTCTTAAGGAATTATTTAACAATAATAACTCTTATTATTTAATAAATAATTTCCTAGTTTATCTATAACTACTCTAGTTATAGAAGGCATACTAATTAAGGAGTCCTTTTAATAAGAGGGTTCCTTAATTAAAGGGATAAGTCAACAACCAACACATGGAGGAATCCTAGTCAAACTAGGAAACCTAAACTTCAAAAGGGGGCGAGGGGGGGGGGGGGGGGGGTGAGCATCAAGGGGGCATGGACTTTGAGGAGCTTTACACTCCTATTTGCAATCCAACTCCATCTTATCTTAATCCTAATTGCAATCCAACCATTGGATTTTAATTCCATAATTAATAGAGTTATTACTAAATAATTATTCAAGTAACCAAATCCCAATCCAATTAGGATTTCCAAAGTGGGCGCCCCACCCTAGGGTTTAAACCCATGGGCTTGGGCCCATATTAAAGGTCCATATTAATGGGTTTATGGATATGGGTCAAACTCATTTCCCCTTTAATTAGGTTAATTAAATAATTACTAAAATAATCCCTAGATTTAAATTAACAATTAATTTAAACCATAGATTAACTTTTAATCTATTTAATTAATGATTAAATTTTAATCACTTAAATAATTGATTAACATTTAATCATTTATCGAGCTTGTATTTCTTATGTGAGCATCTCCACAGATTGCTCTAGGACATTCTTACCCTAGCTTACCCATTGACCATTAAGAGGAAATACATCAGAATTGCAAGTGACGTGAGATATCCATATTGCAATTGAATCTTAGTGTATGACCATTAACCAATATGGATCCCGCCACAAGAACTTTTTAATTCGATTTATCCTTCCAAATACATTATCCCTAATGGGCCTTTGAGATTGGCATACTATCTAACTCATAGCCCATTGCAAATCATCCAGGTTTCCAAGACTTATGATTAAGCCATAAGAAACAATTTCTCATGAAAACCATTTTGAGAAAATCCTTTGATAAGTATAATACCTTTTAATAAAATTATATCTTAAAACTTATTTTGATTTCAAAATCACCTGCGCAGGATTTGAACTTAATCAACTGTCTTACCCGGAACTTGGATAATCTCTCAAATTAATGAGCATGGATTTCTTGTTTGAAATTCATCATAACTCGAACAGCTTTCTAACTATCCAACTGTCACTGTATCGTATTCCCTAAGGTAGAAAATACTTTGGTGGAATCAATACAGTCAGATCACTGCTCAGACATAGATGAAGATCTAAGGATCATCGAAACTGTTCAATGTGAATGAGAGACCAACTATCAGACAATATGTTTATGCAAGAGGTCTTTCATTGAATGCAATCAGTCAGTGTACATTTGAGCACCCATATGCTGATGTGTAGTCTCCAGTACAATAGTTCGAGATAGAACTACATCTCAACTTCTGAGAACATCTTACCATTCTGGCAGCCATATAAGTGAAGTGCCCAGTTTCACCCAAAACTGTGACTATATAAGGTATAAGGAACCGGAAAGTTATATCTGCCTGTGATAATCCAATCATATAAACTTCTTACAATATATCCTATGGACCTTTGTCGATATCTCATATCGTATAGATCATCTCATGATCATGGTCAATTACCCATAATGAATACACAATAGATTAAGAAGAAGTCTTTATTAATCAAAATAATAAGAGTCTAATAATCTAAATGACTTTTCTGGGCATCATGTCTAACAATCTCCCACTTGCCCTAAAAGTCACTGTGCCATAGATTTCAATCCCATACTATCTAAGTATATTACAAAAACTTTATCTGATAAATCCTTGGTCATCGAGTCAGCAACATTAAGCTGAGACCTGATATTTTGTAACATAGATGCCTTTCTTCTCAATAATCTCATTAAAGAGAAGATACTTCCTCTATGCGAAAAATAAGCACATAATCCCTAGTCCTTTTCAGGTACTTCATAATGCGCTTCACAACAATCTAATTATCTCATACTTGGATTGCTTTGGAACCGACTAACAACTCCCACTACATGAGTGATATCTGGTCTAGTACATAACATGGCATAAATGAGGCTCCCAACTACCGAAGCATAAGGGCACCTCTTCTTCTGCTCGATCTCATGAGCTGATGTAGGGGCCATCATTTTAGACAAAATGACACCATATCTAAAAGGAATGAGTGTTGTCTTACAATCACTCATACTGTACCTAGACAATATCTTGTTTATGTAGAAAGTTTGGCTCAATCCCAACATTCGGCATTTTCTATCTCTTAGAATTTTTATTCCGATAATATAGGATGCCTCTCCCAAGTCTTTCATTAAGAAATGCTGAGAAAGTCATATCTTGACTGATGATAACATCCATACATGATTCCCAATGAGTAGAATGTCATCAACATATAGAATTAGGTATACTACTGCTCTCCCACTATCCTTCTTGTAAATACAAGATTCTTCCAAATGCTTTTGGAATCCAAATTCTTTGATCAAAAGATCAAATCTTTGGTTCCAGCTTCTAGAGGCTTGTTTCAAACCTTATATTGACCTGTTGAGCTTGCATACCATGTTCTCCTGATTAGGAGCAATGAAGCCCTCTGGTTGGTTCATATAGATGTCTTCATCTAACATTCTATTAAGGAAAGCATTTTTGACATCCATTTGCCATATCTCATATTAATGGTGTGCAGCTATAGCTAGCAATATCCTAATAGATTTGAGCATATCTACAGGTGAAAAGGTATCCTAATAATCAACTCCTTGAATTTGAGTATAACCTTTTGCAATAAGTCTTGCTTTATAGGTCTCCACGTTACCTTCGGCACCCTTCTTCCTTTTGTAAAACCATTTGCATCCAATTGTCCTTATACCATCTGGTGGACCTACTAAAGTCCAGACGCCGTTGTCATACATGGAATCTATTTCAGCATTCATGGCTTTATTCCATTGAGATGCAACTACATCTAATGTGCTTCCTAATAAGTATTAGGATCCGTATCCTCATCATCATGGGTAACTAGATAAATCTCATTATTGTAATACTGAAGTCTATTTGGTGGTCTAGAAACTCTTTCAAACCTTCTCAGTGGAATAGAATTAGGAGAATCATTAATAGAAGGATTAGGTTCAATTTGGACACTGATTGTATTGTCTTTCATCTCATGAAATTCAACCTTCTTAAGGAGATCCATTTCTTCCTCCAAGAAAGTGGCATGAAGCCTAACAACTATTGTTTGGTCTGCCTTGGAGTAGAAATAGAAACCCTTAGTTTCTTTTTGGATATCCTACAAAATTCCATTTCTCTATACTAGATTCCAACTTAGTGGGTTCAAGTTTGGAACATGCGCAGGACAACCCCATACCCTTAGATGTTGTAAACTGTAGAGCCCCGAAATTTCATTTCACTAAGAGTGAATAGTGTGTGAATAGTGCCCAAGTGTGGTTTTGTACACTTATGAGTCTTATGTTAATATATGTGTGTTTGGGATTATGGCGTATATGTTCCAATGGGTCTATATGTCCTTAGGGAATGTGTTAATAGCATAAAAGAGTGTTGGAAGTGCATCGGGGAAGATTCGAGTGGTGTAAACAAGGTTTTTAAGCAAAACAGGGGTTGACCGATCGCTCGGTCATTACCTGCGATCGATCGGTCAACTACCGATCACTCGATAGCTGTCGCGCGGTCAACTTTTTTGTATGGGGAAAAATTCCAGAGAGTGTGTTTTTGACCGATCTCTCGGTCATAACACCGATCGACCGGTAAGCCACCGATCGCTCGGTCCATACCACCGATCGATCGGTCATACGCAGATTTTCTTCATTAAGGGTGTTTAAGACTTTAACCATCACCCTTTGCCTATAAAAGGGCTGGGTTCGTGCCTTAGGGTTTCACAAACCCTTTGTGCATTGTTTTTGAGGGATTTGAAGAGGAGAAGGAGGAGAGGACCTTGGTGATCGTTCAAGCTTGTGGAAGATCAAGTTCTTCCTTTCCATTTGGTGTTTTCCAACCAAGAACTCACTGTTCTTGCTTGTTCCAGCCATTGGGAGTCAAACTCATTGATTTCTCTAAGGTAGATACACTCTACTACAATCTTGCAATCCTACTAGTTACTAATTATGATTCTTCTTATCTATGCCCTATCTATATGTATTGATTTTATGTATGAAAAGGTGTGATTATATACTTGGATGAAGGTTACTATTATGATGCACTCTAAGTGTTTGATAAAATACCTCTAAGGGATTCTATGCTTAAATACGATGATTTCTCTTATTAAGTGCGTATGCTCGCATGTCTCGCATAAACCGATGGTTTCCATGGATTTCTCAAAATACAAACAAAGGGTTTTCACGAAAAGACGAATAATGAATGATTCTAAGTAACTCTATGATTTCTCTAAGATCGTTTCACAAGCTCTAAGGATCGTACCATGCTCACAAGGAAACTCTATGATAATGCTCTAAGATCGTCTCACAAGCTCCACGGATCACAATGAAATGCTCTAAGATCTCTAAGGTTATGCTCTATGGAAATGCTCTAAGGTTATTGCTCTATGCTCTATGTCTCTACGGATCATAATGACTCTAAGTAACTCCATGAACTCATAAGAACTCATAAGGCTATGATTATCGATTGACTCACACGGTTACAGTTTTGGTTTTCGAATGTTATCTCACATATGCTTTCACGATTTCCATGCTTTAAGGAATTTACGGATTTCATTCTCCATGTCTTGTATGCTCCACGTCTAACCGCTTTATTGTTATTAGTTTGTATACACTGAGTATTCCATGCTCAGTCGATATTGTTATGATCGGCAGGTGCTCGGGTTCCATTCGATTTGTGTGGCGAAGAACCTTGGGTCGAGGAGGAGTACCGTGACCCGGAGCCTTCCATGGATCACTATCATGACGATGGTGCTTTAGATAGGAGTCGTGACTTCGATTTCTGTTGATCGACCGACTTAGAACTTGTGTCTTTTTGTTATGTGAGTGTGGGGTTTGTCCACTCCACTTTTGGGTTTCTCACATGTATACTTGTTGGTTCTTACTTGAGCCAAGCTATAGGAGTATTCATTTTGCTTCCGCTATGTTTAGTATTTTATTTTCCGCTATGCATTGTATTTCGTTTCCGCTATGTATATTCAGGTATTCTGACAGGTTTCCACGTGTGCCTTATGTATCATACTGGAGGTATGATACGGCGGTCACGAGTCAAAGTATCCTTAACTCCTAGGGGGTATTTTGGGTCGCGACAGACTTGGTATCAGAGCTAGTTATGTCTAACGAGAGACTTAGTTAGGTCACTCAGGCTTGGCCTTAGTGGAAGTAATTCCTATGAGTTGAACTTAGAACTCAGAAGGACTCAGTTGTCTTAGGCTTGTTACCACGACATAACCGGTATCAAGTGAATCCTTAGGTCTGTATAGGATCCGAGATCGATGTGATCCTATGCGAGGTTCTAGTATAGGCTCTAAAGTATAATTATATGATGATATATATATACCTCGATGTATACTATGTGCGGTATAGCATTTCATGATTATTGAATTGCTATATGATATGTGAGGTTTGGTATCCAAGTTAGACTCATGTGTTTGCCAAATTGATCTCAGGATTCGATATCATGAGACGTGGCAATCGGGGTCGAGGTTACCATACTCGGAGGGCCGAGAGTGAAGTTCCGAGAGAAGAGGAACCGTTGTATTTCACAAATGCTATGGACTCCATAGCCGAGACTTTGGCATTGTTGGCAGCAAGGCCTATGCCTACCCCACCGTCCACGCCTGTGCCTACACCGGTGCATCACACCGCGGGGCTCGAAGCTTTTAGGAGACTGCGGCCTCCTACATTCTATGGCACTCTGGACCCCATGGTGGCCGAGTCTTGGATTATGCAGCTGGAAAATACCTTCCGGGCTCTCCGTTGTACCGATGAGCAAAGGGTAGAATGGGCTTCCTTCATGATGGAAGGTGAAGCCGAACACTGGTGGAGAGCTACCCAAAGGCAGAGAGATGTTGCTAAGGCAGGTGTGCCCTGGACTTGGGCAGAGTTCTTAGAGACTTTCAGGGAATAGTACTTTCCCAGGTTTATTCGGGAACAAAAGGCGAGAGAGTTTATGCTTTTGGAGCAAGGGTCGATGAGCGTAGCCAAGTATGAGGCTAAGTTCACCGAGTTGTCTAGGTTTGCTCCGCACTTGGTGGCTACTGAAGACCTACAGGTCATGAAGTTTGAGATGGGCTTGAAGGCTTTCATCCGAGATCGGGTGTCCATCCTCCAGGTAGAGTCTTGGAGAGAGATAGTAGGGAAGGCAAAGATCGCCGAAAAGAATGCAGAAGACTTTGTGAGAAGAAGAGACAGTGGCTTCGGGAAGAGCATGTCTCGGGTTCAGTCGAGTAGTTCTTCAGAGAAAAGGACTAGGACTGCACCGTACCAGTTCTCCCAGCCGATGTCGGCTCAGAGACCTTCTTTTGCGCCTCAGGCACCGCGTCCTACGGCATCGCAAGCTACGAGGGTTATGCCTCCGATTTCCTCCGCATCGCAGACATTTGAGGAGTGCGCCGTATGTGGTCATCGGCATAAGACTGGAGATTGCCGAAGAATGTCTGGTGGATGCTTCCACTGTGGCGAGATGGGCCATATGATTCGAGATTACCCGCGCAAGCAGTCACAGTCTGGATCACAGGGAGTTCGGCCTACAGGCAGGCAGAATTCACTTCAGGGGTCTTCTTCTCAGGCCTCTAGATCCTTGTAGCCTACCTAGCAGCCTCGTCAGGCGAACCAGGGCAGAGTCTTTGCCATGACTGATAGAGACGCACAGGCATCTGATGATGTTGTGCAAGGTACGTGCGAACTAGTCTTTGTCGAAGTTCTAATATTGCCATGATATGTTCGTATCTATATATATCCTATGTGGCGTTTTGCGATGTTTGTATCTATATGTACAGTTGTGTTATAACTGGGATGATTCAAATTCTCAGGTTCGTTGCTCGTAAATGAATGTTTGGCAAGAGTGTTGATAGACACAGGATCCACTCACTCGTTCATTTCACCAAGCTTTGCCAAAGGCTTTATGTCCGAGCCAAGCAAGCTACTTAGGGAGTTGTCCATTTCGACTCCATTGGGAAAATCTATTGAGACAGATAAAGTGTATCCGGATAGTGTTGTACAAGTCACGCAGCACGAGTTGCCAGTCGACTTGATCCTTCTGGGATTTCAGGATTGGGATTTCGATGTCATCCTAGGTATGGATTGGCTCTCAACTCACCATGGACACGTGGCGTGTTTCGAGAAGGTGGTGCATTTTAAACCCGTGGGATTAAAACCGTTTCATTTCAGGGGACTTCAGAGAAGAGACATTGCCCGCTTTGCAGCTCTTAGTCTCGAGGGTGTAGAAGTGCGAGACTCCACACCCATTCCGGTGGTATGTGAGTATATGGATGTTTTTCCGGAAACCTTGCCGGGATTGCCTCCCGATCGTGCAATCGAGTTTGCGATTGAGCTAGCTCCAGGCACAGTTCCGATTTCAAAAGCTCCGTATAGGATGGCCCCTATTGAGCTTAAGGAGTTAAAAGAGCAGTTAGAAGAATTGCAAGGCCTTGGTTTTATCCAGCCAAGTGTTTCACCTTGGGGAGCTCCGGTTCTCTTCGTGAAGAAGAAAGATGGATCAATGCGTATGTGCATTGATTACAGGCAATTGAACAAGGTCACGATCAAGAATCGTTATCCATTGCCTCGGATAGACGACTTGTTTGAAAAATTGAAGGGTGGGCAGTTTTTCTCCAAGATTGACCTTCGATCTGGTTATCATCAGTTGAAGATCAAGAAAGAGGACATTCCGAAGACAGCGTTCCGAACTCGATACGGTCATTACGAGTTTTTGGTCATGTCTTTTGGACTGACTAACGCGCCGGCAACATTCATGGATTTGATGAATCGGGTGTTCAAATCGACTCTCGATCAATGTGTGATCGTGTTCGTAGATGATATCCTTGTGTATTCACAGTCACAGGAGGATCATACGAGAGATCTTCGTCTGGTATTGCAGACACTTCGAGAGCATAGTCTGTATGCTAAGTTGAGCAAGTGTGAGTTCTGGCTGAACAAGGTGTCTTTTCTGGGACACGTGGTATCTGCTGAAGGTATTTCAGTTGATCCTGCAAAGATTGAAGCAGTGATGAATTGGGAAAGACCGAAGAGTGTCACCGAGATTCGTAGTTTCCTTGGGTTGGCAGGATATTACAGAAGGTTTGTGGAAGGATTTTCAAGTTTAGCAGCTCCGCTTACCTATCTCACACGGAAGAACACGAGGTTCACTTGGAGTGATAAGTGCGAGGCTAGTTTCTTGGAGTTGAAAAAGAAGCTTACTTCGGCTCCTGTTCTCACGGTTCCATCTGGGAGCGGTGGTTTCGAAGTTTATAGTGATGCTTCACTAGTGGGACTTGGATGTGTTTTGATGCAGCATAAAAAGGTGGTCGCCTATGCTTCCCGTCAGCTGAAGGAGCATGAGCAGAATTACCCCACACATGACTTAGAGCTCGCTGCAGTCATCTTTGCACTGAAACTTTGGCGTCACTACCTCTACGGAGAAGAGTTCGTGGTGTTCACAGACCACAAGAGCTTGAAGTACCTTTTCCTCCAGAGGGAGTTGAATATGAGGCAGCGTCGTTGGATGGACTTCATGAAGGACTACGACTGTTCCATCCAGTACCATCCGGGTAAGGCTAACGTGGTAGCCGATGCTCTTAGCAGAAAATCTTACGGAGTTATGGCTCAATTGAGAGTGCAAGAGTGGAAGTTATTACATGATATGTGTCATCTGGACACTACTCTCAGGCATGTCACCTATGGGCCGATAATGTCCAACGTGGTGGTTAGGCCACAGATCCTGAGCCAGATCAAGGAGTTACAGAATTCAGATGTTGAGTTGCTTGCTTACCGAGACAAGTCAGCGAGTAACGGCAATCAGGAGTTCGCTTTAAATGATGATGGTGCTATCACATTTAAGGGCAGGTTGTGTGTCCCCGCCAACACAGTTTTGAGGGAGGAAATTTTGAATGAAGCTCACCGATCAAAGTACACGGTACATCCGGGAGGTACTAAGATGTACCAGAATCTCAAGAAGCACTACTGGTGGCGAAACATGAAGAGGGAAGTCGCTGAGTACGTCGCCAGATGTTTGAATTGCCAGCAGGTAAAAGCCGAACATCAAAGGCCGGCAGGTCTTTTGCAGTCCCTTCCTATTCCGGAGTGGAAATGGGAGAACATCTCGATGGATTTCATTGTGGGTTTGCCGCGAACGGCGAAGGGCTCCGATGCTATTTGGGTGATTGTGGACAGGTTGACTAAGTCTGCACATTTTATTCCGTACCGAACTACGTTCAATGCAAATCAGTTGGTAGTCCTATATGTTAAGGAGGTGGTTCGACTGCACGGTGTGCCAGTTTCTATCGTGTCTGATCAAGATCCTCGGTTTACTTCCAGGTTTTGGAAAACTTTCCAGGATGCTATGGGTTCTCGTTTAGAATTCAGTACCGCCTTCCATCCTCAGACCGATGGACAAACGGAGAGGGTGAATCAAGTAGTGGAGGATATGCTCCGAGCTTGTATGCTGGATTTTCAGGGTAGTTGGGAGGAACAGTTGCCGTTGGTTGAGTTTGCCTACAACAATAGCTATCAGGCAAGCATCCAGATGACACCTTTTGAAGCTCTGTATGGTCGCAGTTGTCGATCACCGCTATACTAAGATGAAGTTGGTGAGAGGAAAATTCTTGGTCCTGAGTTGATAGAGCGGACCGCAGAAAAGGTCAAAATTATCCGGGAGCGATTGAAAAGTGCTCAGGATAGGCAGAAGAGCTATGCGGATATACGCCGCAGAGATTTAGAGTTCCGAGTTGGAGATCGGGTCTTTGTGAAGATTTCGCCGAGTCGGGGAATCATGCGATTCGGGAAGAAGGGAAAGCTCAGTCCTAGGTACGTGGGACCATTTGAGATCGTCACAAGGGTTGGTGAGGTTGCTTACAGAGTAGCACTACCGCCTCACATGGCAGCGGTCCATAATGTATTTCACGTCTCTATGCTTAGAAAATACATTTCGGATCCGTCTCACGTCATCGCTCTTGATCCTGTTGAGATTCGAGAGGATCTTACGTTGGTTGAACAACCAGTTCAGATTCTGGATCGTCGAGATCAAGTGTTGCGAACCAAGACTATCCCTTTAGTCCTATTAAAGTGGCAGCATCATTCCAAGGAAGAGGCTACATGGGAGCGAGAAGCGGAAGTGAAGGAAAAGTACCCTCACTTGTTTGAGTAGTTTTCCTTGTTAGTTTTGTGTGTATTTTGTTCTTGTTATGTTTTTGGCATCGTTCTAATTTCGAGGACGAAATTCTTGTAAGGGGGGAGGGATGTAGAGCCCCGAAATTTCATTTCACTAAGAGTGAATAGTGTGTGAATAGTGCCCAAGTGTGGTTTTGTACACTTATGAGTCTTATGTTAATATATGTGTGTTTGGGATTATGGCGTATATGTTCCAATGGGTCTATATGTCCTTAGGGAATGTGTTAATAGCATAAAAGAGTGTTGGAAGTGCATCGGGGAAGATTCGAGTGGTGTAAACAAGGTTTTTCAACAAAACAGGGGTCAACCGATCGCTCGGTCATTACCTGCGATCGATCGGTCAACTACCGATCGCTCGATAGCTGTCGCACGGTCAACTTTTTTGTATGGGGAAAAATTTCAGAGAGTGTGTTTTTGACCGATCTCTCGGTCATAACACCGATCGACCGGTAAGCCACCGATCGCTCGGTCCATACCACCGATCGATCGGTCATACACAGATTTTCTTCATTAAGGGTGTTTAAGACTTTAACCATCACCCTTTGCCTATAAAAGGGCTGGGTTCGTGCCTTAGGATTTCACAAACCCTTTGTGTATTTTTTTGAGGGATTTGAAGAGGAGAAGGAGGAGAGGACCTTGGTGATCGTTCAAGCTTGTGGAAGATCAAGTTCTTCCTTTCCATTTGGTGTTTTCCAACCAAGAACTCACTGTTCTTACTTGTTCCAGCCATTGGGAGTCAAACTCATTGATTTCTCTAAGGTAGATACACTCTACTACAATCTTGCAATCCTACTAGTTACTAATTATGATTCTTCTTATCTATGCCCTTTCTATATGTATTGATTTTATGTATGAAAAGGTGTGATTATATACTTGGATGAAGGTTACTATTATGATGCACTCTAAGTGTTTGATAAAATACCTCTAAGGGATTCTATGCTTAAATACGATGATTTCTCTTATTAAGTGCGTATGCTCGCATGTCTCGCATAAACCGATGGTTTCCATGGATTTCTCAAAATACAAACAAAGGGTTTTCACGAAAAGACGAATAATGAATGATTCTAAGTAACTCTATGATTTCTCTAAGATCGTTTCACAAGCTCTAAGGATCGTACCATGCTCACAAGGAAACTCTATGATAATGCTCTAAGATCGTCTCACAAGCTCCACGGATCACAATGAAATGCTCTAAGATCTCTAAGGTTATGCTCTATGGAAATGCTCTAAGGTTATTGCTCTATGCTCTATGTCTCTACGGATCATAATGACTCTAAGTAACTCCATGAACTCACAAGAACTCATAAGGCTATGATTATCGATTGACTCACACGGTTACAGTTTTGGTTTTCGAATGTTATCTCACATATGCTTTCACGATTTCCATGCTTTAAGGAATTTACGGATTTCATTCTCCATGTCTTGTATGCTCCATGCCTAACCGCTTTATTGTTATTAGTTTGTATACACTGAGTATTCCATGCTCAGTCGATATTGTTATGATCGGCAGGTGCTCGGGTTCCATTCGATTTGTGTGGCGAAGAACCTTGGGTCGAGGAGGAGTACCGTGACCCGGAGCCTTCCATGGATCACTATCATGACGATGGTGCTTTAGATAGGAGTCGTGACTTCGATTTCTGATGATCGACCGACTTATAACTTGTGTCTTTTTGTTATGTGAGTGTGGGGTTTGTCCACTCCACTTTTGGGTTTCTCACATGTATACTTGTTGGTTCTTACTTGAGCCAAGCTATAGGAGTATTCATTTTTCTTCCGCTATGTTTAGTATTTTATTTTCCGATGTGCATTGTATTTCGTTTCCGCTATGTATATTCAGGTATTCTGACAGGTTTCCACGTGTGCCTTATGTATCATACTGGAGGTATGATACGGCGGTCACGAGTCAAAGTATCCTTAACTCCTAGGGGTATTTTGGGTAGCGACATAAACTAGGTTTTCGTCCAGTCCACAATTCATAAGGTGTAACCGGAATAGACTTAGATGGAACCCGGTTCAGAATATAAATGGCAGTTTGTAAAGCATATCCCCAAAGATATGAAGAAACATCGGCATGGCTCATCATAGAGCGAGCCATATCTAATAAGGTCTAGTTTCTTCTTTCAAAAACTCCATTTTGTTGAGAAGAGGCAGGACTTGTCCATTGCGAGATAATCCCATTATCCCTTAATCCATAAATTCATTGGTGAGGTATTCACCACCTCGATCTGATCAAGTGTCTTTATGGATTTTTCAATTTGATTCTCAACTTCTAATCTGAATTCTTTGAACTTTTCAAATGTGTCAGATTTATGTTGCATCAAATAGACATATCCATATCTGGAATAGTCATCGTTAAATGTGACAAAATGCCGGTATTGTCCTCACGCAACAATGTTAAATGGACCACATACATCACTATGTATTAGTCTTAACTTTTCTTCAGCTCTTCCTACCTTTTTAGGGTAAGGCTTCTTGGTCATCTTCCCTTCAAGACAAGACTCGCAAGTAGGGAGTGGTTCTACCTTGAGGAAATCAAGGGGGCCATCTTTTACTAACCTCTTGATCCTATCAAGATTAATGTGACCAAGTGTCTTATGCCAAAGATAAGTAGACTCAGTGCAATGCCTCTTCATTCCAGACATTCTAGATGATGAGGCATTATCACTCTGTAGACATTCATTATTTACCAAATGAAATATTAGATAAAGACCATTAATGAGATTACCAGTAATTAAGACCATTCCATCTTTCTTAATTTCAACAATTGAATTAAAATTGATAGAGAATCCGTAAAATAAGAGTCTATATACTGAAATCAAATTACGAAGTGAAGAAGGCACATAAAAGCCGTCTTCTAAAATTAATGTCTTTCCATTAGGTAAATAAAGAGTAAACAAGCCGATTGACTTCATTGCAACATTTGCACCGGAGCCAACTTTAAGCTTCTGCTCCTGTTTGGTCTGCTTTTTGGTTTCCTTGAACCCCTGCAAACAATTACAAACTTGTACAGTGCATCCAGAATCCACACACCATGAGTTAGGAGGTCCATCTAGAAAGTTAGACTCAACAGTAGTCAATACTTCAAAGCATCTCATACCTTGAGTATTGCCACCACCCTTCTTAAGAGTTACAAGGTAAGTCCTACAGTTCCTCTTCCAGTTGCCTATTTTACCATAGTGAAAACACTTTCCATTGTCCTTTTTATCCTTTCCAGCATCTCTTGATGAACCTTTGGCAACTTTTGCCTTACCCTTATTGTCTTTAAACTTACCTTTACCCTTATTCTTCTTTCTAAACTTATTGGAGGTATCAGGTTTATCGACAGTTAAAATTTCACCCTTTGTTGACTTTTTGATCAAATCTTCTCCAGACACAAGTGAGTTCATAAGCTCACTTAGTGACATTTCACTCTTGTTCATGTTATAATTTAACACGAACGAATTGAAGGACGAAGGGAGTGACTGTAGAACAGTGTCAACCTGAGTGATGGCATCCATCTCTCCACCAAGAATTTCCAGTTCATTCAATAGACTCATCATCTTAATGGTGTGCTCCCTGACTGGAGTTCCTTCAGCCATCTTGGTGTTAACAAGGGATTTCAATTTTACTTATCGAGCTGACCTATTTTGCTCACCAAACATCTCATGTAGGTTTTGCAAAATGTCAGAAGCCTTATCCATATGTTCATGCTGGCTTTGCAAGATGTTAGACATTGAAGCCAGAATGTAACACTTGGTCATCTGATTGGACCTCTCCCATTGCTCTAACTCAGCCTTTTGGGTCTGTGAAGCATCTGGAGAAATTTCGGGTTTAGGTGTTTTAAGACATAGGTCAAGGTTATCAGCAGCAAATACTATTCTAATTTTTCTTTTCCAGTCTACATAGTTAGTTCCTACTAACTTTTCATCACGAAGAATTTCAGTCAATGGGTGTAGGCCTGTCATGATCTAATCAAATGACAAAAAAAAGACGGTATTAGGGATCTATTGTATTCATTAATTCCTATTAAATTAGGGGTTTTTTTCTAATGGTATTGCCAATTTGGGAAGAATTAATTGGCATCGAAAACCTAGACACTGGCTTAATGTGATCCTATCTTTGGGCACATCATCACATCGTGCGCCTTGAATAGGCAGATAGAAACTATCTTCTCCAATTTCATAGATCTCATCTTGTGAATCCTAGAGCATTCGATCTACTATCTGATCTATAAGGGATGTTATACTCACGCTTTGGCGTTATTGTATAATATCTCTTATTCATGTGCCCACCTACCATGAACCTAATAAACACCTAGCGAAAGCTCACGCTTTGGAGTTATTACTCCCACTATTTGCTTATATAGTTTTCACCAAGTTCACACATAGGTGAGAGGGATTGGGCCCGGCTTTGGCCTGTCAGCTTACTCACACTCCCCACTATAGGATCACATAGTGTATGGTAGAAGATCATAATACTTAGGGACTTGTCCCTAGTCTTATATACACATGATATATTAGGGCAATTATTTCAACAGAATATTAAATCAACAAATATCATCTCATGATAAATAAACAATAATATACAAGATTAATCGTTATGGGTCAATAAATTAAAATGCATGGATGCAAGAGAATGTGATAAGAATAAAGGTAGCTCGTAAACTCCTTCGCGATCCCTTCCTTTATCATCTTATCGAGATCACATCGCAGCATCCTCCTTCGCAGCATCTCCACCAATGCATTATACAGAATTTAAATGGCATTAGGGAAACCAGTATTCCATTCACCATTTTCAGGGAAACCGAATGAATCTGCCCTTTACAGATTGCCAAAACCTACTACATATTATCCTCTAATATGAATACATGAATGATAAACAATTTATCATAAAATATGACTCATAACTATAATCTCATATAAAAAAGATGCTACATGGTGATGGAGTACTTTTTCTTATTTTAAAAGGATTTAAAATTTGATAACAATTATCAAATCGCTCGATAAAATCTATATCTTATATAGATCAAAGCCCGGAAAAAATAAAACTATTGTATTTTTCATAAAAAAAATTTCATAAAATTATTTTTAAAATATAAGATAGAATTTTCTTAAAATCTCTACAATATTTTATTTCTTTCCCGGATGCAAGATCCTTTCTTGAATGCAAGATCCTTTCATATAGATTGGTTCTACTATTATCCAAGATTGGTTCTACTACCATCCAAGATTAAAATAAAAAATTAAGAGAATCGAAAATCCTAAATATGATCACATCACAAATTAGGGCTTTATAATTTTTCGAATAAAATCTATTTATGGGAAAAATCATTATTAATTATTTTAAACAATTAATAAATATATATTAAATGATCAAATCATTTTTAAAGGAATTTCAAAATAAACTCTTTATTTTGAATTTAATTATATCACATATAATACTAGTTTTTAAAATTATTAAATTATCATTATCAAATCTCATTCAATAATATAATAAAATAAATATTTATGTATTCATCTCATGAATAAATCAAATAATAAAAACTATGAGCAATATTAAATAGATCTAAATTAAATTCATCTCATGAATTAAATTATTCATTTAATTATCTTATTAAAATAAACAAAAAATACTCCCTAACCACGCTCTATTACCACTTCAAGGGGGATCCGGATAAAAATTTATGCGGAAACTGGATCCCCTAAATCTTAACCCCATAGAAAGCATCAATTCTATCTAAGAGTTTTAGTCATATCACCTCGGTGAATGATGTTCACCGGTGAAGCTTAATCCACTCAAACCGTCAGAACTCTTTGTAGAGATTTCTCCAAAAATATTCGAAGCTCGATCATTGTTCTTCGCTATCCCCACGAAGTTTTAGAATCTCTCTTTGAAATTGTTGAAGAAAGAGGAAGAAGATGGAGCAATGGTGTAGACCTTTTATCACCAAGAACACAAAGGTTCTAAACCCTAGATTTGAAAATCCCAACTTGTAGCACCCTTGTAGCTTCACGAAAACCCTAGGGACTCTCCCTATGGGCTCATAGTTATGAGAGGAGGAGAAGGGGAGAAAAACTTCTGGAGAATTGTGTTTTATGGTCTAGGGTGTTAGGGTATTTATAGACTATGATCCAATCTTAATCCAAGCCCAACTATACCTTATCTCTTAAGGAATTATTTAACAATAATAACTCTTATTATTTAATAAATAATTTCCTAGTTTATCTATAACTACTCTAGTTATAGAAGACCTACTAATTAAGGAGTCCTTCTAATAAGAGGGTTCCTTAATTAAAGGGATAAGTCAACAACCAACACATGGAGGAATCCTAGTCAAACTAGGAAACCTAAACTTCAAAGGGGGGGGGGGGCGTGAGCATCAAGGGGGTGTGGACTTTGAGGAGCTTTAGACTCCTATTTGCAATCAAACTCCATCTTATCTTAATCCTAATTGCAATCCAACCATTGGATTTTAATTCCATAATTAATAGAGTTATTACTCAATAATTATTCAAGTAACCAAATCCCAATCCAATTAGGATTTCCAAAGTGGGCGCCCCACCCTAGGGTTTAAACCCATGGGCTTGGGCCCATATTAAAGGTCCATATTAATGGGTTTATGGATATGGGTCAAACCTATTTCTCCTTTAATTAGGATAATTAAATAATTACTAAAATAATCCCTAGATTTAAATTAACAATTAATTTAAACCATAGATTAACTTTTAATCTATTTAATTAATGATTAACTTTTAATCACTTAAAAAATTGATTAACATTTAATCATTTATTGAGCTTGTATTTCTTATGTGAGCATATCCACAAATTGCTCTAGGACATTCTTACCCTGGCTTACCCAATGTTATCCCATTGACCCTTAACAGGAAATACATCAGAATTGCAAGTGACGTGAGATATCCATATTGCAATTGAATCCCAGTGTATGAACATTAACCAATACGGATCCCACCACGTAAACTTTTTTATTCAATTTATCCTTCCAAATACATTATCCCTAATGGGCCGTTGAGATTGGCATACTATCTAACTCATAGCCCATTGCACATCATCCGGGTGTCCAAGACTTATGATTAAGCCATGTGAAACAATTTCTCATTAAAATATTTTGAGAAAATCCTTTGATAAGTATAATACCTTTTAATAAAAGTATATTTCAACACTTATTTTTATTTCAAAATCACCTGCGCAAGATTTGAACTTAATCAACTGTCTTACTCGGAACTTGGATAATCTCTCAAATTAATGAGCATGGATTTCTGGTTTGAAATTCATCATGACTCGAACAACTTTCTGACTATCCAACTATCACTGTATTATATTCCCTAAGGTAGAAAATACTGTGGTGAAATCAAAACAGTCAGATCATTGCTCAGACATAGATGAACTCATTAGATCTAAGGATCATCAAAACTGTTCAATGTGAATGAGAGACCAACTATCTGACAGTATGTTTATGCAAGAGGTCTTTCATTGAATGCAATCAGTCAGTGTACATTTGAGCACCCATATGCTGATGTGTAGTCTCCACTACAATAGTTTGAGATAGAACTACATCTCAACTATTGAGAACATCTTGGCATTCTGGCAGCCATATAAGTGAAGTGCCTAGCTTCACCCACTGCTGTGACTATATAAGGTATAAGGAACCGGAAAGTTATATCTGCTTGTGGTAATCCAATCACATAACTTTCCTACAATCTATCCTATGGACCCTTGTTGATATCTCATATCATATAGATCATCTCATGATCATGGTCAATTACCCAAAATGAATACACAATAGATTAAGAAGAAGTCTTTATTAATCAAATTAATAAGTGTCTAACAATCTAAATGACATTTCTAGGCATCATGTCTAACAATCTCCTACCCGCCCTAAAAGTCATTGTGCCATAGATTTCAATCCCATACTATCTAAGTGTGTTACAAAAACTTTATCTGATAAAGCCTTGGTCATTGAGTCAGCAACATTAAGCTGAGACCTGATATTTTGTAACATAGATGTCTTTCTTCTCAATAATCTCATTAATGAGAAGATACTTCCTCTATGTGAAAAGTAAGCACATAATCTCTAGTCCTTTTAAGGTACTTCATGATGCGCTTCACAGCAATCCAATTATCTCATACTTGGATTGCTTTGGAACCGACTAACAACTCCCACTGCATGACAGATATCCGGTCTAGCACATAACATGGCATACATGAGGCTCCTAACTGCCGAAGCACAAGGGCACCTCCTCATCTGCTCAATCTCATCAGCTAATGTAGGGGCCATCATTTTAGACAAAATAACACCATATCTAAAAGGAATGAGTGTTGTCTTACAATCACTCATACTGTACCTAGACAATATCTTGTCTATGTAGAAAGTTTGGCTCAATCCCAACATTCGGCATTTTTTATCTCACAGAATTTTTACTCCGATAATATAGGATGCCTCTCCCAAGTCTTTCATTGAGAAATGCTGAGAAATTCATATATTGACTGATGATAACATCCCGACATCATTCCCAATGAGTAGAATATCATCAACATATAGAATTAGGTATACTACTGCTCTCCCACTGTCCTTCTTGTAAATACAAGATTCTTCCAAATTCTTTTGGAATCCAAATTCTTTGATCGAAAGATCAAATCTTTGGTTCCAGCTTCTAGAAGCTTGTTTCAAACCATATATTGACTTGTTGAGCTTGCATACCATGTTCTTCTGGTTAGGAGCAGTGAAGCCCTCTGGTTGCTTCATATAGATGTCTTCATCTAACATTCCATTAAGGAAAGTAGTTTTGACATTCATTTGACATATCTCATAGTCATGATGTGCAGCTATAGCTAGCAATATCCTGATAGATTTGAGCATAGCTACAGGTGAAAAGGTATCCTAATAATCAACTCCCTGAATTTGAGTATAACCTTTTGCAACAAGTCTTGCTTTATAGGTCTCCACGTTACCTTCGGCACCCTCCTTCCTTTTGTAAATCCATTTGCATCCAATTGACCTTATACCATCTGGTGGATCTACTAAAGTCCAGACGCCATTGTCATACATGGAATCTATTTCAGCATTCATAGCTTTATTCCATTAAGATGCATCTACATCTAATGTAGCTTCCTGATATGTATTAGGATCCGTATCCTCATCATTAGGGGTAACTAGATAAACCTCATTATTGTAATACTGAAGTCTATCTGGTGGTCTAGAAACTCTTTCAAACCTTCTTAATGGAATAGAATTAGGAGAATCATTAATAAAAGGATTAGGTTCAATTTGGACACTGGCTGTGTTGTCTTTCATCTCATGAAATTCAACCTGTAGGCACCCAATTTTTACACCCCCTCTAACCATGGTTAAAGTGTTTTGACCATGGTTACCCCTGCCAAAATCCCTTACACCCTAGGTAGGTCTCTAGTTGGTCTTAGGACTATCCTTAGTTTAACCCTAGTTGAACCCTAGGTGACCCTAGCCGAAGCCCTAGCCCGAGCCCTAGAGCCCCTAGGGCTTGAACCTCAAAACCATGGCCCATAAGGCCTATACCTCGGGCTAGGCCCACAAAGGCCTAAAAACCCCTAAGCCAAGCACCGAGTGTGCATGGGTTGGGCCCTATTCGTTTAAAACTTCCTTATTGGCGGTAGAAGGTCTACCTCCAATTATTTTTGGTTTATTTTCACATTATCGGTAGACCTTCTACCGACAATATGCAAGTTTCGAGTTCTCAGTCTGCGAACACCCCTACACACTCAACCCTCACCTCAAGTTGTCCCTTCAGGTCCCTTAGTCGACCACCACTAGGTCCAATGCCCTTCTCCCCCTTCCTTTTAATCCCCCCTAAGTCCTCAAGGCTTTCCCTATAAAGCCAAACCACCCCTACGATTTAAACGGTCGGTCTGTAATTTTCAAAGGTAAGACCCTATTGCCAAACACCTAGACTCACCCTTTTCTCCTTTGGTCGTGATCCCAGGTCTCCCCAAGACCAACCTCAAGTCTCCCTAGCTGCTACAGGCGCCACCGTAGCACCACGACCTCATGCACAGACCACCTCCCATTTCAGCAGGAATAGAGTGTTCAGGTAGGGGACTCCCTACCCATTTTTTTGTGTGCTTTATCATTCATGTGAGCCCCTGGTCAATTCCGAGGGGAGTTATTTGCTTTTAATCTTTGTACTTAGTAGGTACACCGAACACAACAGGGTGTTCACCCACCTTGTTCATAGGTGGAGTGAACCCCTACTGGTATATACCATTCCAGGAAGCATGGCAGACCGACTACAGACCTTCTGGGGTTCCCTCAGATCATGAGGGAACCCCTTGTAACCTCTGTGCACAGCCCCAGTAGGCAAAACTTCGGTTTTCAGAAAATCCAAGAATAACGGTAAACTCAGTACCGCCATTCCTATTTGAGCTATTTACAGAATGTTGGTGAACCTTCTACCGACATTCTGTGCTTTGTCTCTTTTCAGGTTGGCGGTAGAATAACTACCGCTAATATGTGCTTTCTGTTACAACATGTTTGCAGCTCTGTGGGGCCTACTCCAGGCATCCCCTAGGGCCCACTCAAAGCCTGAACCCTTCCTGGGAGTCTCCCCTGATTCAGATCACCCTGGGTTACATCTTAACCTTAGTTAATAGTGGCAAAACCACAGTTAAAAACACTATTCTTAATGTCAGTAATCCAATTACCGACATTAACTTTGTTTTTTATTTTGGGCTTTTGCAGGGGCCTAGGCCTGGTAGGAGGCCACTTTAGGTCCTGCCTAGCCCCCTGGGCCCACCTCAGACTTTACCAGACCCTTAACCATGATTAAATACACCTCCGGCTAATATTTAACCATGGTTAAGCACCCTTAACCCTGCAAACTTTGGAAAATTAAACAGAAATTCCTAAAAACTCAATTGGACCATAAAACTGACTTTGGCCCTCTCCTTAACTGTGGTTAGCAACCCTAACCATAGTTAGTTCGGCCTAACCCCGGTTAGCAACCCTAACCCCGGCCGGACTCCGTCTTAGCCTACCGGACTACCCCTAAGCCTACCGGGCTTGAATACCTTGCACTTGCACCTCCTCGTTCAACAAACCCTAGTCTACCGGACTAGTCCATGTTAGCCACCCTTGGTGCACACACACACGCCTCTAGCCTCGGCACAGGCTCACGTGTCAGAACTACACTCAGTCTGATCTCACCCTGTGAGTACATAGGCAACCCAACCCGGGTTCGACCCCAGCTAGCTTTTCCTCTCTTGGATTAGTGTTAACTTAAATACTCCGGCATTCTAATAAAGATTAACTTTAGTTGGCTTAAACCTAGGGAGTACGGAACCGTTGTAAAACGGAAGCCTCGAGGTGCCTAACACCTTCCCCGGACTTAACTGAACCCCTTGCCTTGATCTCACTCGCAGACTAAGACCTTATCCAAACTCGGGGGACTTATCCCTTCTGAATGAATAGGTGCGACTCTTAAGTGTAAAACTCTTTTACACTCGTGAGGGTATACAAGGTAATTACATTTTTCCCTTGTGAGTGGAGGAATTTCCACGCTCACACAACCTTCTTAAGGAGATCCATTTCTTCTGCCAAGAAAGTGGCATGAAGCCTAGCAACTATAGTTTGGTTTGCCTTGGAGTAGAAATAGAAACCCTTAGTTTCTTTTTGGATATCCTACAAAATTCTATTTCTCTGTCCTAGATTCCAACTTAGTGGGTTCGAGTTTGCGAACATGCGCAGGACAACCCCATACCCTTAGATGTTGTAAACTAAGTTTTCGCCCAGTCCACAATTCATAAGGTGTAACCGGAATAGACTTAGATGGAACCCGGTTCAGAATATAAATAGCAGTTTGTAAAGCATATCCTCAAAGATATGAAGGAACATCAGCATGGCTCATCATAGAGCGAACCATATCTAATAAGGTCCGGTTTCTTCTTTTAAAAACTCCATTTTGTTGAGGAGATGTAGGACTTGTCCATTGCGAGATAATCCCATTATCCCTTAAGTAATCCATAAATTCGTTGGTGAGGTATTCACCACCTCGATCTGATCAAAGTGTCTTTATGGATTTTTTAGTTTGATTGTCAACTTCTAATCTGAATTCTTTGAACTTTCAAAGGTGTCAGATTTATGTTGCATCAAATAGACATATCCATATCTAGAATAGTCATCGTTAAATGTGACAAAATACCGGTATTGTCCTCGTGCAACAATGTTAAATGGACCACATACATCACTATGTATTAGTCTTAACTTTTCTTCGGCTCTTCCTACCCTTTTAGGGTAAGGCTTCTTGGTTATCTTCCCTTCGAGACAAGACTCGTAAGTAGGGAGTGGTTCTACCTTGAGAAAATCAAGGGGACCATCTTTTACTAACCTCTTGATCCTATCAAGATTAATGTGACCAAGTCTCTTATGCCAAAGATAAGTAGACTTAGTGCAATGTCTCTTCATTCCAAACATTCTAGATGATGAGGCATTGTCACTCTGCAGACATTCATTATTTATCAAATGAAATATTAGATAAAGACCATTAATGAGATTACCAGTAATTGAAATTTATCCAGATCAATGATCTCTAAGACCTAGAGGGGGGGTGAATAGGTCTATCTAATAATTTCTAACCAATTTTAATTTTTCAATTAATATGTTTAGAAATCAACGATTAATTCAATCAGACAATCCACACAAATCAAACACATAAGATTTTTACGTGGAAAACCCTAACGGGAAAAAACCACGGGACCTTGTCCAGCAATAAACTTCACTATGAAAAGATATCAAGTACAAGACAAGACCTTACCAAAACAGAAACGACGTTCCTAGGTATAGACTCTTACTCTTGATTTCCACGAACCAGCAGGTTCGATCTCCGCCTTAGCAGCTTCGGTTCCACACCGACCAAATCTTTTCAAGCAACTTCAAATCCACGATCACACACGATCGATCTCCTTCCACGAAGGCTCCGGATCAAACACCGGACAAACACACAAGGTGTAGAGTTGTGAATCAATTTAGTAAATTTCAAACCCTAGAGGGATCTCATACAGATCTGAGATCACACAATGCAAGATCAAAGATTTAGATCTATACTTGCATTCTCTAGGATCTAAGAAAGAGGAGGGATCAACAAAGATCTAATAAAAGCAATAAGAAAAACCCTAGAAGAGTTTCTCAGACCTCTACTCTTTCAAAAATTATCAAAAGACACGAATTAGGTCTCTCAAAAGTTGTTTATATAGGGTTAAAAAAAGAATCCAGGAAAAGAAAAATTCTTTTTACGGGGACCGATCGATCGGTGCTCACAACCGATCGCTCGGTTCACAACGGATCGATCGGTTCTAATGACCGATCGCTCGGTCATAAAACATCTCTCTGGAAAATTTCCCCATACAAATATTTAGTCCAGTCGATAGCCACCGATCGATCGGTCGCAATACCGAGCGATCGGTTGAGACAGAATTTTTGCCAAAATTAATTCATTTTATTTTTATTTGATTCAACTAAGATCAAATAACTTTGGTAGGCTTAAAACTATCCTCCTAGGTATTTTTAGGGTTATCTAAGTCAAATCAAACCTAGGTAGGGGTCTCTAAGTCCATTACCTGTCTAGATCCGGAGTAGAACCTTTTTCTTCTCTTTCTTCTATCTTCTTTAAGCTTTAGCTCTTCTCTTCTTTTCTGACAAGTTGAACATGACTCGACGACTCGACTCAACTGACCTATCTAATGATCACGGAATTTGCCAACACCTATTTAGGGATTTACAATCTCCCCCTTTGGCAATTCCGGGACAAAACAAAACTAATTCATATACTAGGTTCAAATTTTCCCAATTGATTCAAAAATGGAAAATTGACCTTTACATGACTCAAAAATAATTACATGACTTTTGACATGTTAACTTGTCATGATTTACCAAACTTAGAACCTGTTTGCCTGCACATGCTAAATCAAAAACCTGTGAAGCATGGGAAATAACATATAGGATGAAAATATGTATAACCATTCACAATCCATAACAGGTTAGTATTATTCCAAAAGCTCATCCATCATCCAAATAACATATAGGATGAAAATATGTATAACCATTCACAATCCATAACAGGTTAGTATTATTCCAAAAGCTCATCCATCATCCATAACACTATTCCAAAACATCTATAATACCAGTCTCCCCCTTTTTGGCTCGAAATGCCAAGGGTGGATTAGAAAAGGAAAGCATAAACCATTGAAAGGAGATGAGATAGAAAATAATGAGCATAATCCATTCAAATGTATACATCCATAACAAGTCAATAATAACCAAGAAGGTTTGTACTAAGTACAACCAAGACAAAATACATCAAAATGGTAAACAAAGTCTGTCACTCGACTAAAAAACAACTTCTATCACGAACCATCACTCCTGCTCATCATCAGAAGTGAGCTGTGACTCATAGTAAGCTCGAAAATCTCGAACATCTCTCTGTACTCCAAGCACGGCTGCATCGAGAGATCCAAGTCTACCACGAACCTCTGTAGTAAACTCCTCGTATGAAGAAATATGAGTCCGGAGATCCATCTGCATCTCTCTCATCATTCTCCCAAGATCGTCCATAGTGGTCGGAGGAGGACGAGATGACCCAGCACCAACTTCTGCTCCCTCCTCTGTATCTCGAACTGAGGCATGTGAAAAACTCTGAGCTAGGGTCTTTTTGGTGATTGGACCCTTAGGAACTCGAGTAGGAACACCAGGAGGAGCGATAACTCCTTGAGAACCAAGAAGTTTAGTGATTAGTGAACCAAATGGTAGGGCTCCAACTGCTGTATTAGTTTGATGGGCTTGGATCATCAAGTCAATGATGTGAGCGGCAAGATCAATATCACGCCCACGTAGAAGACTAAACAAAAATCTAGCTCTATCTTCCCTAAGGTCCGCAGTATGAACCTTTGGATGGATATTTGCACTCATAACTAGGTTTACTAGTCTAGCATCCTTAGTGAGTTTCGCCACTTCAATAAGAGACCCAACCCAAAACGAAGGAGTACCACTTAGAAAGGTAACAACATTTCCATGTAGTCGTTTATCCTCAATCATTTTATAAATAAAGGATAATATGCATGTGGAACTCGAGGACCCCCAAGGAATTTAGAACCACATCAGCATTTATGACAACAATTTGTTCTAATGCTCTAGATTTGAATGACCATTTTTTCTGTTTGATTTCAGAAAATAAGTAAATTCTTCTAACCACTGGACAGCAGCAGGACCGATAAGGTAAGTATCCCTTCCCATTGACGATCTGAAATGAGAGTAGGAAAGATGTTTAAGCACGCATAATCAGAAATACATTTCTATGCTCTCTTTCAACCATAACACACCCTTTCTTGCAAAATACTCACTATAGAGTTGACTCCCCCGGATTGCCTATAGCGGCACCTACATGTTCAAGTATCCTGCTTTATGAGGATTGGGCAATTTTTTTCCCTGAATTTAGGTGCAGATGGAAGACAGCTGCTCGAGAGCAGAGAATGGTCAGGGAAACTTAACATAAGGAAGAATTTACAAAAAGTTTAAAAGTTAATGCAGAAGATGCAAAATACAAAGGGGTATTTACCCATAGATGAAAAGATAAGGAGGTTTTTACAAATCTTCCTAAAATTTAGGAGAAAAAAAAGTCAAAATAGTCTTTTCATAACAACTTAACATTTGTTAACTAGTTTTCGACTTGGGGGGGGGGGGGGGGGGGGGGGGGGGTACCTTGAATTTCTCATCTGGCGGCTGAACTGCTGACTCTGCACACATGCGACCGATAATTTTAAATCCATTTTCTACCAAGGATGTGCTAATCTAAATTATTATTATTTTTATTTGGGAAGTGTCTAACGGACCAAGCATTCAGTCCATGTCTCCCTTATTAACATTCACTAATTGTGGTTAAGATTGACTCACCCTTAGGGTTCATCCATCTAATCGGGTTACATTCCCCTTGGATTTCTCATCGGGCAGCTGAACTGCTAACTACAGGTGTGGCCGGTAGTTTTAAATCACTTCCCTTTTATCAGGCGGCTAAATTGCCAACTGCAAGTGCAGCCGGTAGTTTTAAATCACTTCGCTTTTCTGCCAAAGACGTGCTGATCTAAAAAAATTAGGGAAATGTCTAGCGGACAAAACATTCAATCCATGTCCCCCTAATTAACATTCACTAATTATTGTTAAGACTGACTCACCCCTAAGGTTCATCCATCTAATCTATGTTTTTAGAAAAAAAAATATTAATCTTAATTTACTTAAACTTAATCAAGTTAAAAGGGGGTTAAAAAGAACACATGGACCGGTATTTGGCTAGCTAGCCGAATGTATGGTCCGCTAATCATTGATCAAAAAAACATAACCGTGTTTGATGAAAAAGAAACGGGTATTGTGGGTATTGTATCAAAAAAAAATATAAAAAATAGGTATGTGTCGACTGTTGAAACTTGTAGCCTAAGAAAACCTTATTTTTATAAAAGAGAAACTTTTAGAGTTGCTTCCAAAGAAATAACTCCTAAAGACTACAAAATATTAATAAGTTCTCACATTAAAAAAAAAACCATTAGTTACAATTTGTACAAAAAAAATTATAAAATTTAAAATAGAATTTAAATATGTGGAGTTTACCTTTCCATGTGTAGATGGTGACAATCTTGTAATTATGAAAAAAGATAGTGATAGGTTTACAAAAAAATTTCTCAATAATTACAAGATTTTCACCGATTTTACACTAAAAGGGAAGCTCTATTCAAGGGGCTTACTTCAACAACTCATATAGACTAAGAATGAAGTCTTATCCATTTGTAGATGGAGCTTCGACAGCAGCTAAGTCTAGAAGGAAGTTGTGAGCATTATATTCATGCATAACTTCCATACTAAGATACCAAGGTTAGCACAATTAATGATATCAGCCCAAGTGTTAACTACACGACCTTGACTGTGAACTACAGATTGGTTGATTTTAAAACTATTTAAGTTGAAAGCCATGGTACTCATATTCATGGAATACAATTCACTTTCAAGATGCCTTGGTGGTGAAATGGTAGACACAAGAGACTCGAAATCTCGTGCCAAAGAGCGTGGAGGTTCGAGTCCTCTTCAAGGCATAATATTGAAAATAGAGTTTCGCTTCATATTTAAACTCTTTAAAATAATATATTTGTTGCTTTTGTAAAGTATCAACATATTGATCTTTTGTTGCCTTAACTACAAAATTATTGCTGTCAAGTTTCACCATGTGCACCAGTTGGCTTGAACCAATGATAATGTGTATATCTCACATATGTGATGCTCAGGGTTCTATTCTCGAGTGACGGTGCGGTGATTGATAAGCCCATCATGTTTAAGCATAAGCAGCTTCTAAGTGGGGTGCTCCCCCTCTCAACCCCACTTACCACTAAGGCAATCAATGGAGTGAAATCAAAGCAGATAGAGGTATATCCAAATTTGTATTCATTTACATATCGGAGTATCCGAATTCGAATAAATAATCGACGGAAAGTAAAATATGGTAATTTTATTCGACTCCAATTAACATATTTGAATTTGGATAATATCCGAATTATCCAATTACTTTTAAAGAAAATAAAAGAAAAGAATGCCAAAAAATATTTAAAAATATAGATTTTAAAAAAATAATAATAAACTAATTTTTTATTTATATTTATATTTATATTAGAAAATAATTTAATCTTAAATTATATAAAAAGTATATACTTATAAGATTATTTTAATTTTGTAAACTTATAATATATTAATAATATATAATAATAAATTATATACTCAATCGGATATTTATAGAATCAGATATACCAATATCTGTATTCGTATCTAATTATAATCAGATAGTAAAATCACTATTTGAATTCGCTCTGTTGTATTATTATTAGGAAAGTGATTATTTGTGGTTCGAGGACAGGAGCTATTTCCACAGCTTGGTCGTCCCATCAAGAATTCAATGGTCAGAAAATTGATGGCCTGCTATGAATTAAATAACTAACAACAGTTTTCCTATTACAAGTTGAGGGCCTTGAGGCTACACGTGCAAGGCACGTGCAGTGCAACGCATTTAATATAATAATATAATATAAAAAAATGATATTTTATTTATATATATATGTAGTACATAGTATGCTACATAATATATCTTATAAGATGAAAAAATAAATCTTAGATACCACAGTTTAAACAGTATAAACAAATATTATATATAATATATCCAAACAAAAAAATGGAAGAAGAGCAAAATGACAAAATAGATTTTAGGGAATTTCAATTTTATATAATAGATTAAAGAGTAAATTACAGCTACCTCCCCCGAGGTTTGGTCAAATTGCAGAGACCTCCCCTCTAGTTTGTAAAATAAAACTGCCCTCCCCTGTGTTTTAATTGTGAGTAACAAATTCCCCCTTTTGTTAATTTATCATTACTAACGAGGATGAACTTTAATGATGTCATGTTTTAAATGTTTTAGAATGCCTAAATTACCCCTGAAATAGCAATAACATTTATTTGGGTGGTATTATGAGCACACCATTATTTTGAAACTATACACCAATAGGTAATTTTTTTTTTAGACACCGTCTTCTTCTTATCGATCTGTTGTATCAGGCCAAAGATTCTAGCCACCAACTTTTTTTTTGACTCCAGCACCATTAGAGTTCTCAGCGGTAGAAAGCAAGTGGTGGATGCAATTTATTTCAAGGAAAATGGGTATTAGACTATTCGTATCCTCTGTATGATTCTTTAATTAGACCCTTCATAGATTATGAGTTCGCCTGTCAAAAATATGGAAGACCCGATAAGCAGTACCTCAAATATAGGTGGAATCCCATCGCCTGTGAGTTACCAGGGTAGTAGTATTAGTCCAGTTCTTTACTACACCATCTTTTGACACACCCCACTCACTTTTAAGTATAAATACAAAACAAAAGGGGGATGTTTAGTATATATTGAATTATATATCTTATTTTAGGCATGGTTTATCATTAATTTTGAATCTATACCATATATATTATTAGAAAAATATTATATATGTCCGAGTTTTAGGTGTCATTACTCGGACGAGTTTTGCCCAAGTTTCCAAGTTGACTCTACTCGGCAAGTTTTCGAGTCGAGTCGAGTTTTCGGGTTTTAAAACACTGATTCGAAAAATCAATTGAGATGTCTTTGATTGGGATACATGCAATGCAACAACCATGTGATGATAATGACGACCTCCTTTTGCTGTTGACAAAATCCCACCCAAGGGGTGATCACCGGAATCAAAATTGCTAGTGGTAGACTTTTGCAATAATAACTCACCTGTCATTATAATGACGACACCTGAAAGACATCTCAATTGGTTGGGACGCATGGCAATAAGATGATGGCCGGAGACAACAGAGAATAAAATGGTGTTTAGGATATTGGCCGTGGTGATGGTGGCCGGCGTTGAAGGAGGCCGGACGGAGATTGGCCATGGTGAGGTAAAGTATTGCTGAGACTTTGAGGAGTGTTGAGGAGAGGGTTTTTGTGTTAAAAGAAACAAAGGGTTTTAACTCACAATGGGTAAAATAGTAAAACCATATTTACTGTTAACGGTGTTAACTTGACTAACCTGATAGGGGAGGGCAGTGTTATTTTAGAAACTAGAGGAGAGGTCTCTACAATTTGACCAAACCTCAGGGGAGGTAGCTGTAATCTACCCTAGATTAAAAGAGGAACTATTAAAACACTTCATTTCCCACAAGAACTAATACTCAACCTTGAAAAAAACTAAATTAAATTCATTCCTGGAACGCTAATATAAAGTTGGAACTTTGAATTTCCATTACTGTCATTAGAGAAGTAATTTGGTTGCTGACTAATCTTGTATTGGCTCAAGTAAATATTTTACAAAAATTCCATGTGCTCAAAGCTTATAATGCCAACGAAAATCTTTTTTCCTATATAATAAAGTGGGTTCACACCAGTATCTAAACCATAGCAAACGACTTTGGGAATATTAATGTATAGATTGAATGACTTAGCAAAGAGGTGATATTTTTATGGATCATTTATCTCAAGAAGATGCAAAAGCCCTAATAAAAGAGATGGCACTTGGGTCAGAAAGCATATAAAACAGCTAAGAACATGCTGCAATAAATGACCTCTATCTCAAATCCCATTATACGTTGGAACCTCCCAAGTTTATACAGCAATAATCAGGGAGAAATAAATGTAAATAAAAGGTCAACTACGTGCATTCATGAGTAAAAACACAGTGTACCTTTATATGTTGTACTTAAAAAAATATTTCCTATAGTCACATGAATGTGGTAGAAGAAACATTCTACAGCAAGCTGCCAGAGATACCTTTGCATGAATTAGCAACATACAAGAGCAAAGCTAACTTACAAACAATAAGCACATTTCACTTGCATCTTCCTTATACTGCATGAAACACTTCGGAAGAGAAAAAAATATCTATATCCTACTGAACTCTAATAAGAGGTAAACATCACAACCAGGAAATGCAATATAAGCATACCTTTCCTCCTTCCTTGAAAAGTTCTCAAGTATTTTCTTAGTGGTCGTAGTTGATAACCCTGTCACGTATAGATTGTTCAAGGATTTTGCATTTCGTTTGAATCACGGCTTATGTTGACCATTGGACAATGCATAAAGAGAAAAAACTTATTTAATGGCACAAGATATGCTAGAACCAACTAAATAAGGCCCATGTACTTCTTTAAAAAAAAAACTTGGAAGTGTAGCATTACCTTAACATGCTCTTGACCTTGACAAAGACCTAGAAAGAGATCTATTATGTCGCATGTACGAGGAATGAAAAGAATACCTGAAACAAAAGAAAAGAGAAAAGTATTGTGGTGAACAAAAAACTTAAAATTTAACATAGTAAGGAAGACACCCTAGATTTTTGGGAATACGACATCTGGAACAGCAGCAATTATGTTGAAAAATCAATTTTTTTATGAAACATGTGAATACAAAAGAATAAAAAATAGATATTCTAACACTTATTCAATCTATTAACGGAATTCATCATCTTCAAATCTTTCAAAAAAAAAAAAGATATAGATCTAAATATTATCTCATTATCAGCAAAAAAAAAGAAATCAAACTGATGTAAATGAATCATAAACCGTGAGAGCAACACAAAGATGCAATAGATCAAAATAGACAACTTCTACAGATCCTATCTAAGCAAACAACAAACTTGTGATGCTTTCCCAATAAACAAACCTGCAACGAACCGAAATTCGTAATTAGAAGCTTACCCCAAGCAATCTAGGTTTTTTCAAAATCCAAAAACCTAGAGTTATGGATCCCATTCATTTGTATGAAACTTTTTTTTTTTTTTTTTTTTTGCACATGAAATGCCCTAGCAAACCAGAAACCCCAATCCTACTCGGTGTGTTAATTGTATATTTGAGTATGGTCCAAGAACTCAAATTATGCACCTTTCTAAGAAGGCATACTTTCGTCTCTGCTAGGCACCTTGTTGTAAAGTTCAATTTTGGAAGTATGTTATTTATTCAAGTTTGCCTAAGCTGCAACTACATTTGCTTTAGAAAATAAGAAACTACAATTGATATCTATCAGTTGAATAAAAGGGGGTGGACCCATGGAGATGTTTAAAATCAGAACTAAACAGGAGAGCATTTGAAATTGCTGAGTGCTGCAATAAAGATATCTCATATCTGTAATTAATGCCGACCTAAGAAATGTTAAGAAAATATAAGATACATTTAAAGCTGTAAAATCTGCCAAATAAAAGTCTCAAATTAGCCTTCTAATAAATACTTCCATCGTATGAAACAACAAAATAATTGCAGAGAATCAAGTTTCATCATTAGGCCATAGATCCGAGCGCTAAGATGTTTGGTTCTAGTATTTCTAAAATTTTAGAAATGAATCCTAATGTCTGCACTTAGCATATCTGAAGAACATTTACAGCACTTTTAAAGACCCTTGGGGATTACAACTTCGTATAGGAATCCCATTGATTTTCTCTGAAAAAATATTTTTTTTTAATGATTTAGTCTCAAACATTTTAGTTAGCTATAAAGAGAGATCGAATCACACCCAATCACGATTGAATTCAGGGAGAGTTAAAACTTCAATCGCTCCCACTGATCAACACATGTTCCCTATAACCCTATTAACCGTGGTTAAGATTCTCTAAACCTTATTGTGTTGCTCTATTAGACTTGCCAAATTCCAATATGATGCTTTCCAGCCGCCATTGCCTAGTCATCCAATATCAAACCATATATTTTATGTACCCAACAAAGTAACTCCTAGTGAGCCTAGTTGTTGTTTACGAAATAGAACTGCCTTGGCCTAGTAATCACGTTAGAGGCCTTTGTTTTGAAGTAGATGTGTAGAACAAACGTCAGAAAACCCAAAACCCAAGTCTTGTAATGGATCAACTTGGATATAAAATTTGAATTGGCCGAGTACAATGTGACTATTGTATCTAAAGGAATCTCAGCTGTGAGAATATTTTGCACCATTTTCTATTTACATTGTAAAAGTTGTGGCTCTTGAACATGAAACTGATCGAAATCAGAGCAATGCTGAATTTGAATCTACTTAACAAAAATGACATTTGAGAGATACCGAATGATAGTACCAAGTTAAAAATATCATTCAAAAAATCCTAAATCCCATCTCAACTAACTCAAAAATCTCACTACTTTTACCCATTACCTGTAGGATAGGTTGAAGCCAAAACTTTCTCAAAAAAAAAACATAACATGAATTCCAAATAAACCCAAAAAAATTGACACAAAAAGGTTGAACTCAATTAATCCCCAAACCCCAAAAAGGTTAAACCCAAAACAAAATTAACTCAATTAATCCCAAACCCATAAATAAACTAACAATCTGACCCAAAAAGATGGAATTAATTAATCCCCAAACCCCTAAATAAAACCAAAAAGCTGAACTCTCAATTAATCCCCAAACCTCTAAATAAACCAAAGAACCAAAACACTTAAAACGTTAAACCCAGCATTTCCTTTTTTTAATCATTGGTGTAATTTTATTTCAATTAATCCTTAAACCCGAAAATTTTAACTTAATTAATGCTTAAAAACCTTAAATAAATGCCAAAAATTGATCCAAAAAGATAAACTCCTTTAACCCTCAAACCCCTAAAATTTATGTTAAGCCCAAAGATAAATGCAAAAAAAAAAAAAAAAAAAAGACCCAAAGGATGAATTCATTTAACCCTCAAACCCCTAAAATGTATGTTAAACCCAAAGAAAAACATGAACTCAAATCAATAAATCCTAAAACCCTAAAAATGCTAAATCCAAATAAGAAAAACGGAACTTACTCTCGCAGCTACGGGAGCAAAGGTGGAAGGAAGCGTCATGAGCAGTAGCCGGAGCAAAGGGAGAGAGCTATGGGGCAAGCAAAGGGCGGGCGCAGCGGGGCTAGCAGTAGCCGGAGCAAAAACACACATATTATTAAAGGTGTACCCCATATTATTTGGAACGAAAGAAGCACAGCAGGATTCACTAACCGATAAAACAATCTTAGAAAAAAAATAAAACCCTCAGTTAAAAATATTAATCAGAGTTAAATTATTTTTCTAAAATCTAAGATTAGATTGTTGAACCTAAGAGTTAGTAAATCTTAACCACGGTTAATATGGGTTAGAAGGAACACATGTTAACCTATGGGTGCAATTGAAATTGAACTCGAGGAGAGTTCAATCCCAATTGGCTATGATCCGATCTCCAGTCCTACATTAATGCATTTGGGCCCTCTGTAGTTCGTGTGTACAAAGGCGGCTCTGTGCAGGACTGTAAACGGAGCAAATTTGGAAAGAATTCCTCAATATTTAAATTCGATTTGTTTACAAATAACCACTATCAGATTTGACAAGTTCCTCTGTTATCCATCGTATAGTTAAATTATAAATTTGAATGGTAATATAACTAAATAATCGAGTTTCAGATAATATTCAAATCCATCCTATTACAATAGTCGAACTCAAATACCCTATTAATAAATTCGAATATTATCCGATTAATCGGACATGTTAGATCATCCCTCAAATCCAAAAAAGTAAGGAATTAGTTGTTGAAGAAAAACAAGAAAAAAAAATTAGAAGAATGAAACTAAAATTTAGGGAAACCTATAGAAAGCTAAAAAACAAAATGAAATATAAATGAATCCCACATTTCATTCATTCAAGTACAAAGTACAAATCAATAGCATATAATGCTTTCATCTATTTGAAGAGATCGAATAGCCAATTGTGATTGAATTCGGGGAGAGTTCAATCTCACACACAGGCCAACACGTGTCTCTTTTAACCCCTATTAACTATGATTAAGATTCACTAATCTTGAGGTTCAACAATATAACTTTAGTTTCTAAAAAGAAATATTAAAAAATTAACCTTAGGGGTTAAAAAATTCTTAATCAGAGTTAAATATTTTTTCTAAAAATCAAGGTTATATGTTGAACCACAAGCGTTAATAAATCTTAACCACAATTAATATGGGTATGGGTTAAAAGTGACACGTGTTGGCCAGTGAGTGTGATTGAACTCTCTTTGACTTCAATCGCAATTGGTTGTGATTCGATCTCCTTTTTGAAAGGGGAAGTGATGTAAAACACCTGAGCACATGTGCGTTCCGATGCAGGCTGTCCATTCAAGAATTCAACGGTGTGACATGCATTAATTACGGTGGGGCCTACTGTAGAACCCGTTTCTCACCGTCACTATTCATGTGAATAGTGCCAATGCGCTATTCTTGTAAGTAAAAGGCCTAACGCCTTATGGTTTTAATTAATGAAATGAAGAAAAGGCTTTAACATTTGAATTTAGCGTTTAATTTATTGTAGCATGTATGGGAGTCTTAGAGTATGTTCTTTTATCATTCATGAGTGTTAAAAACAAAGTAGAAAAGGAGTCTAAGTGAGAAAGATAGGAAAAACAACAAAAATAAGAAAAATCAGAAGTCACTCGTCGACCAGTGCAAAGGAAGCACTCTCACTCGTTGACGAGTCATCAAAACAGTGAGTTGGGCAAATTCTAGAAGCCTCACTTGTCGACGAGTCCTATGGGAGGATCCAAACTTGTCGATTAGTGAGCCTACTCATCAACAAATGGAACCCACTCGTCGATGAGTCAAATACGCAGAAATCAGGAACAATTACGTGTGAAGGGTATTTTTGAGTTTTGGCAACACTAACTCTATAAATACCTAAATTTCAAGGGGTTAAGGGTTTTAACACTTAGAGAGAAACATTTTGAGAGAAAATGAGAGAAAACCTAGGGTTCCAAAAGGGTGTTAGACATATATGCCCTCGAAAGCCAATATAAGATTTTTCTATGTTGATTAGAGAAGCTTCATATTCACACAACCAACTATAAAAGATATTTATAATAATTACTGTCTCATTTGATGATGACATAAAGTTTCATAGGTAACATTGTAGGAAAATCATGCAAAGATTGCGAGGAGATATGATTTTCTAGTTTGTTGTAAACCTAATATTGTTCTAAGCCTCTAGAGTATTGGTTGGGCGCCGTACTTTATCATGACTTGCAGATGTGCAGTTCTATAAGAGAGTGTGACGAATCTCATTCACAGAGAGTGTAGACTCTTGACTAACATGTGAGTATATGTAGTAAGTACATGATACTGAACGGGGTCACTAGTGGATACCCTATGGAATACATTGTCAGATTGTATTAGAGTTAAATCTTTTCGACAAATTATCCTTAGACCTGAGAGGTTAACATCTTCTCAAACATCTGTTTGATATGCAATCGGCAATGTCCAATACACAAGACTAACTCCGGGTACGTTGGGTCATATACACAGTGTTTGGAGAAGTGTGTAAACACTCAATAAGAAATCCACTACTCCTTAATTAGAGATAATGATATCAAAATGATACTTGTTGAACTGAACTTAAAAATCCAGTACTGGTGTTTTTCGGTAAAATGGTCTTTATTGAAGTTGATATTTTCAATATAGAAAAGTATATGTATATGTCAGTTCTTTTCTAATGTTTATTCAAAAGTGTTTTAGAAGTTCAGTTCAATGAAAAAGTATTCATGAGGAAGAGTTCTATTCATAAGCTAGGGCATTGACAGTGGACTTGTTCCAATCCCGGAAGCTTATATGTGATATCGGATTGTGGAATGATCTATTTATAAATATATTGTGAGATAGTACTTACAAGCAATTTTCTAATTTCTAGAGGTTGATCACAATGTGTTAATGGACATTATTGTGATTAGTGGAAGTCCAGGGACTTAGATAGTATTTTATAATCCTAAAGGAATTATTAGGGTCTGCTTCCCTGAGGTTGGACCTCTTTTAAGAACTTAGAATAGGAAGAAATCTGTTTGATGGCATCTAGAAGGGGAATATTGATCTGAACATTCTTAAATACTTTCAGAATTCCTTCAAAGTGTGAATTCTTTCTATTATCCTACAGAAGCTGCGATTATGGGGCTTTTGGGATGTGCGAGTTGATGGATTGATCTTGGTTCTTTTTTTATTTCCCTTTCTCTATGGATATTGGGACTGTCTCATTCTCTTTTGGACATTCTTTCTCTTCGGGTTGTTCAGACATTTCAACTTTATTGCTTACCTGTTTGCCAGACCGGTATGGATAGCCTGAACCTCATCATAGGTTGTTGCTAAGTTGTTTCCTATCTCATACTGACCTCTAGGAGAATTAGGAAGAATAGGATGGGTCCTAGGGTTAGGAATTGTTTGATTGGGAAATTGCCCCTTCTCTCTACCTCCTACTGATTGGGTCAACTGACTGACTTGGACTTCTATCTCTGCAATGGCCTGGGTGGTTATTTGATTTGTCATTTCCTGGGTTGAATTTGTCTGAAACTATTGTTGCATGAATTGCTATTGTAGCTTCATCATGTCAGTCATCATATTCTCCAGGTTGGATGTCTGCTAAGGTACTGGAGGAGAGTAGTTGGTCATGAGATCCGATACTAGACTTCTATAGTTGTTAGATTGTTGAGGTGCTGAGTAAGCTGGTTGGGACACTATGAAACTATTATTCTAAGGAGGCTGGAGAATACTTTGCCTTTGGTAATTCCTCTGGAAACCGAGTGGACCACCCTAAGATTGGATAGGTTCATTCTGTCTGTATGAGAAATTTGGATGGAACCTATTGTCAGGGTAATATGTCTGACTGAATGAATTCGGTGTGGGTTTTCTGAAGGTGCTATACTCACTTATGGCATTGGCTTGCTCTGCCTTGATAGCTGGCAAGCTTGGGAAATTTTCCACCATGTGTTCAGAGCTATCACATAGTAGGCACATGGCAGTTGGATCAGTCAGACTACTCAAAGAGTCGTGGTCATATTGGGGGTTCTTGTTTGTTGAGACTGTAAAGACATCAAATTTTTTGGTCAAATTGTTTACCCCATTGACCAGATTAGACATGACATTCTTCAGATCGAAGTTTGTCTTTGGATCATATAATCATTGACTTCTGGATCCTAGTTCCTCCTTCTCATATTCATCCCTGTTACTGCTCCAATTTTGGGAATTCTCTGCTAAGTCTACCAGGAAATCGTACGCTTGAGTTGGAGTCTGTCTCATAAATTTGCCTTAGTGCATGGACTCTATCAAGGTGCATTGAGCTGTTGTTAGTCCTCTGTAGAAACAATGAACTAATTGAGCTTTGTCAATCTCGTGGTGTGGGCATTTGACAAGAAGGTCATGGAATCTTTCCCATGTTTGAGGAAATTCCTCCTCTGCTTTACCCCTAAAATTTCTAATCACATCTTTAATTTTCTCAGTTTTGGCGATGGGTAGAATTTGGCCATCAACTTTTTGTACATCTTATCCCATGTCGTGATGGAATTTTGCGGGAGAGAATTCAATCACGCAGCGGCGAGATCTTCTAGGGATAGAGGGAATAACCTCAACTTGACACTCTTGCTATCCAGGTTTTAGTTCCTAAATGTCTGACAAATTGTTAAGAACTTGTTTAAGTGAATATGAAGTTATTCACTCTCAAAACCATGGAATTTGGGTAACATGTTGACAGTTGCAGGTCTGATTTCAAATTGATTTACTACCACTTCTGGCAAGACTATGCATGTCGGTGGTGTAGCAGAGGTAGGAGCAAAAAGCTCATTCAGGGTCCTTTCTGGAGGATTTGCCATTTCAGAGAAAATGGAAAAATCCTCGATATATGTGATGGGATTACTTGTGAGTTCTACTTTGATTAAACGACCTCTCACACGTACCCAAGTGCACATAAACCAGAGTATCGACTTCTAAGAAAAATCATAGTCTAATCTAATCCTGATGATGTGCACATAAGCAAGCACGGTCCAATTGAAACACGCCAACAACCTAATTTTTTTTCCTAATAAACTAGACGGCTCCTAACTGGTTTGAAAAGTACACCTAAGCCTCCAACTCGATCTTATGAAACCAAGTCGACCAAGTAAGCCCCCAGGTTGAGTGGTGGGTTCACAATGCACTAAGCAAGGGTCCCACTTAAAAACCAACTCTCCTAGAACAAAGACTGCCACCCTTTAAAGGGACAGGGTTTTCCTTGTCATCGAGTTTGGTCAAAGAACGCAATTGGCCCAACTTTTGGTGGGTCTTCATCCTAATGAGCTCGAAGGTCCTAGGGCTAATGTCTAATTAATTTTATTTAAGATTGATTGGTTGGGTGCTAAAGTGGGTTGTGCTTAAACCTATAGGCAAGAATCCGGTGATTAAATCCGGTTCTTATCTTGTCGTGGGTTTTAAGGTGCCCTTACTAAAAACGGTGCTCCAATTAAATTTGTGTTAAGCATGCAAGCACTCGTTGATTTAAAGACGTCAAACAACCCCCGCTAACAAGTAAAAGATCCGCGGGTAAGGTTTAAAGTACGTAACTCCCACTCAAGGTGAGGGAAGATCCAATTGAGTCGACCTAGGCCACCAATACCAAACTTGGTGTACGAACCTGAGGTGCAGAGAGAGTATAGTCCAACTCTCTTCCTTCCATTCTCTATTTATTACAATTTGGGCCTTTCCAAATGATTTAAAAAATCCTACTACAATGGTCTAAAAGAAATATATAAAAAACAAAAAACTAATCTTTTTTTTCTATTTTTTTTTTCAAATCCTCCTTCGGCTCCTTGTCTTTTTAAATCTCCTTATCTAATTTCCTGCAATAAGAAAGAAAACTCAAAGTAATGTGGAAAAGGAGAACAAAAAGAAAAAAAAACAAAGGAATAAAAATAAAAATCTAAAAAAAAATAACTAAAGTAAAATAAAAAATAATTTAAAACCTAACCCAAAAATTACAATAATAAAAATTCCTAGATTTTTTTTCTTTTTTTAAAAAAATAAAATATATAGAAATAAACCTAACCTAAAAAAAATCAAACCCAAAAATAAATTTCAGATTTGTTTTTTAGAACCTTTTTAAGAATTAGTCCCCGGTAACGGCGCCAAAATTTGGTGTGCTCAAATATAATTAACCCCGAACGCACACTTTCTATTGTAAGATAGTGGCAAAATAGGGTCGATCCACAGAGACTTGTTAAATAGGTACTGTGATTAATTTAGAATTTTTTTATGGGTTAAATAAAAACCGATTTAAACTTTGTTATGCTAAGATTATAATTAAAAATAAAATAAAAATAATGCAATAAATAAAAGAAGAAAAGAAACTTTTTGTTAAAGTTGAAGAGAATAGGGGATCCAGATTTCACTAAAAATATAATAAGACTAATCCTAAAATTAATTTCTAAATAACCAATTAAACACGATCCAATAAGTAAGCAAATGCTTTGGATCGGAAGATAGGTCTTATGGAAACTTTAATTAAAATCCAGATTTAATATTTTTATAACAATATAATTTTGAAGTATTTAAGAAATAAAATAAGGATTAATTTTACTGGATTCTTGGTTTCATCTTTTTCCCCTTATCACGAGTTAGCCAAACATTGTAGCATTCAAGATAAAACCGATGAAATAAATCATGCTCTTCATTGATGTTTAATCGACTTTTTACACCACTCACTCTTTCACTCTTACAAAATAAAAAATCAAAGAAAAGAAAGAAAATGGTAGAGAGAAAAGAGAACTAGATTTAGGCTAGAGAGAAGGAGAGAAAAAGAGAGAGCCCCCCAAAAAGAGGAAGAGAAAAAAATGCCTTTAACCCTGATTTTTCTGTGCTCTTTGCATAAGCCTCCACTTGTGCGACTATTTTGACCCATTTTTCGTCCTAATTAGCAGCTTCTTGTGAAATATAATATTGTTCTCCTTTGAGTCTTCTTTCCAATGCCTCAAATCTTGCCTTAATCCGATCTCTCAATTAAAAGTTATGACTAAATTAGTGAGTCATGGTCAATTTAGGCGGGAATCCGAAAATCTTCCTTTTTGGGGGGGAATTCTTGCTCAATATTACTCACCCACGAAATTTACTTGCTTTTCTTGTAGATATGGTTGCCAAATATCAGCAACCCTATCTTCTCCTTGATTTAATCCAATTAGATGAGTGGGCCCTGTATGACTTTTCTCTCTAATGGGCTTTTAGCTTTAAATTTCTTTAATTTGTGCTTTGACTTGGGTCTTGGACTTGAGCTTTATCTTCTTTACTTAGACTTGAACATTTAGACTTTGGTCTTTCTTCTCTAATTTCTTGATTTAGCCTCATTCCTATGCAACTCTCTCAAATTCCTACATAATAAGAGAAAAGCTATTATTAGAAAAATTAAGACAAGATAAATAATTAACATATGCAAATAAAGGGGTAGTAATTAGCATTATTCTATACACATCACATTTGATGTTTTCTTGCATTTGATTAATGTTTAGTCATATATATATGAAACTAGGGCACCTTGTTGATAAGCGATTGCCTAGCCCATGTGTTGGTCGATACTAGATTGACACATCCTTTCGTCATGACTAGAGCTACTAAGCCTATATGCTCAGTTGAACAAGATAAGATGTAGGAAAATTATCCCCTCTTATTTGCGTGAAGTCCTAATTTCGAGGACAAAATTGCTGTAACGGGGGGAGGATGTAGAACTCGGAACTCATTTATATAGTCGGTGGATAGTGCTGGTGAATAGTGTTTGTGAATAGTGATTTTAGGCCAAAATTGCCTTCTATGTATTTTGGTGTGGGATGGATGAATGAAAGAGTTGCAACCAAAGTGTATGTGTTGTGAGAGTGTTAAAGCCAAGGTAAAAGAATGGAGATACTCTAAGTGAGCTAAGGGAAGAGTGGAAACATTCTAAGTATGAAAAAAGGGGAAAATGGGCAAAATTTGCAAAGGCCGGTCGACTGCCTTAAAGGAAATGTGACCCAAAAGAGGTCACAGTGTGTTCTGCCTAGAGGCCGGTCAACCGCCCTTTCTGGCTGATCGACCGACTGTCTTGGAATTTCGCAAAAAAAAGGGCAAAACAGTAGGGTGTTTGCAATAGCCGATCGACCGCCCATCCTGGCCGGTCGACCGACCTTAATAAATTGGGGATTCTTTCCCCAGTTTTGCGAAATTAAAGGGTAAATTAGGGTTTTTACAACCCTAGGCCTATAAATAGCACCCATTTTGTGGGTTTTTGGATACACTAACCTAAGGGAGGGTTTAGGAGAGAAAGGGAGAAGAAACTAGGGCTTCAAGAAGGGTTTTCTTGGGTGAGCAAGATTGGAGCTTGGATTGTACTTCTTAAGCTTGGATCTCCCTTCCAATCTGTTTCACAAGCATTGGAGCGTGGAGATTCAACCTTCTCCTTTCTCAAGCGCTACACTTTGGAGATTTGATCTCAAATAAGGTAGAACAATCTACTAACTAGCTTTGTTATTAATCATTTATGCAATGTATGTGTTAAATGTATGGTTTTATTAAGGAAGATAAAAAATGGATGGGTTTTGATAAAGAGAGTGTGAAGAGATGGTCGGCATATTTTCCAAAAATTATTTTTCGATAGAGGACCGTGTTACTCTCAATACTCTGTCAAAAGAGTGGCAGAGGTCTAATGAGGATCTGAAAAAATATGTTCGCCGCTTTCGGCACTTGGTATTGGACTGCTATGAACCAGCGACTGAAGAGCAGCTTGTACAACTATGTGTGGACGGGGCAGCAAAAGAATACAAAGCTTATTTGGAAGTAGCTACTATTTCCTCTTTTGAGAAAATTTATAATATTCCTCAAAGGCTCAATACAGTCATATCTAGGGCAGTTCCACCAACGTATGAAGACAGGTATGGTAGGAAGGATAAGAGAGAGACAGCAATGGCGGTTGATAACTCTGGAAGGCGGTCATTCCAAAGAAATTCCTCCTATCAATCTGACAAAAGACCAAAGTTCAACCCTAAAAATGTTCCACCGCCTTTCCCTTGCAGTATGCCAGAAGTGTTGCATATTGTAGAGGTCTGGATTGTTGATGGCATTCTGTACTTGCTATCACCTTTCCAAAAACCCACAGAGGAAGATAAGCAGAGTAGCAAATACTATGTGTACCACCAGACTGTATGTGTCGCGCCCCAAAATACCCCATAGGAGTTAAGGGATACTTTAGAGGTGACTGTTCGTACCTGCCAAACCATAATGAACAAGGCTAAACATGATATAATACAACAATTATCAGAGCACGGAAGCTAAACATAAGTGCGGAAACGTGAACTAACTTTTCTTTTCGTCTACAACTCTAAAATAGTATTCCAAGTTATGTACAAAGCTTAATCAAAGTAAAGGTGGACATGCCCACCTATCAAAATACAAAAAGAAACTCTCTCACACTCTCCTCTCAACAGTAGTCGAGGTATGGCCACACGTCCAAGTCCCTATTCTCCTAGGACTGCAATGAGATAGATAGCTCTCTCTCCTCTACGTACTCTTCCTCGACCCAAGGCTTGGGTTCGAGGATTTCCATAGAAACTGCCAACATAAAAGTATGGCTAAGCATGGAATACTCAGCGAGTATAAGCTACTAGCTAACCATAGCAATAACAAAAACACAACAACATGGAGCACAATACAAAGTATAGAGTTAAAGTAATCCTAGCAACATGAGATAAATAGCATTGAACATGAAGCAATATACATATCTTAACATGCGTGCATGAATGCGAAAACTCCGGTAAAACTCATGTTCAAAAACCTTTTCATGCCTCGGTCTTGCTTGTGAAAATCATGCATGCATGTCTGTCTTGTTTGAGATTTCATGTCTTGACTTGTTCTTGACTTGTATACTTATGAGCTAGAGGCTAGCACCTGCACATCCCTGGGCTACCAACCTCCTTGACGTGGTTTCATTTTCTTGTGAGCTAGAGGCTAGCATCCTTTCACTTGGGCTACCAACCTCCTTGACATGTACTTGTTTCATTTACTTGTTTCCTTTCACTTGTGAGCTAGAGGCTAGCACCCTTCACTTGGGCTACCAACCTCCTTGTCTTGTTTCATTTTCTTGTGAGCCAGAGGCTAGCACCCTTCACTTGGGCTACCAACCTCCTTGACATATGTCTGTTTTCTTGTTTGATTTATCATGTACCATTTCTCTTAAAAAACCCGGTTTATACATGCATGCATGCTTGTGTGCTTGTCAATAGTGGCAACCATAAAGACATGTATGACATGAAGGATAGTGCATCGCAATTCAATTCATAGTATAAGCATGTGAGAATTTGGGTAATCTATTTGGCATTTGGTCAATTCATCATTTATTAGAACAATTGCATAAGTCCTACTTCCATTTTCTTTATTTAATTCTTTTACTCCTAGTTTAGGCATTTTGTCAAACACATAGCATGCAACGTTCCCTTAGTAGTTCATCTTACTCTTTTTAGTGCATATTTTTCATCAAATCATCAAGGTAAGTTTCTTATTTGTAGAGTGCCCTTCCACCATTTTCTGTACACACATCACACCACATTCATACGGCATCCAATCGCCTCATCCTATCATACATTTATACATCCCACCATTTACATTCCTCTTGTTTATATTTAGGGAAAATAGTGTATCTCAAGGAAAAATGGAAGAATACAAGATTAACATCATCATTTTGTTTAGAAAACCTAAGTTATTGCTAAGGAAGTTAGTAGGGTGTACTAACCTTGAAATGAGAAGTGGAAAACCCTTATAATGTCATGGGAGACGCTGCCTTAGCTTGGAGAACGAGTCCTTTATGTGCCTTGCCTTGGATTTGAAGAATCCAAGCTTTTGAGTGAGATCTAGGGAGCTTAAACTCTTGATTTTTGCTCAAGAGGAACCCTAGGTGAAAACCCCTCTTTCTCTTCTCTTCCTTTCTCTCAAATGTCTGCATTAGGGTTTCTGAACCCTTAAAGGCTCGGGCAAACCCTTATAGGCAAGGGTGTAACGCCCAAAGGACGAAAAAACCCTTAATAAAATTTCTGCAAAACACGATACACCAATCGATCGGTGGTTAAGACCGAGCGATCGGTTGCCTACCGAGCGACCGGTGTTTTGACCGGGCGATCGGTCAAAAACATGCTCTCTAGAATTTTTTCCCATACAAAAAAGTACATCAGTTGATAGCTACCGATCGATCGGTCAAAAAAATGCTCTCTAGAATTTTTCTCCATACAAAAAAGTACACCAGTTGATAGCTACCGATCGATCGGTTGTGGATTGATCGATCGCCAATATGGACCGAGGGATCGGTTATGAACCGATCGATCCCTAACGATCGGTGTTCTGCAGGTCCCAATTGTTTTGGCCATATCTTTTGACTTGTTTTCGTCGGATTTTGACTATTCAACTTGCGTTGGATTCGTCTTTCGAAAAGGAACATTTTCGGTATATCAGAATTTTCAATTTCTCTCTTATTTATTAATTAGACTACGTGAAAAGCCAAATTTGCTACGAAAGTGCTATTCATTAAGTACGAAAAAGTCCGGGGTGCTATAGTACACCATTCAACAAAAGATTGCTTCTCACTAAGGTGGATTTTTAATGACAAAATAGCTGTTGGGCACTTAAAAATTTCAACAGCTCCTGAGGGGTCTGTCCATCAGGATCCGCTACCAGATCACAAAGGGAAGGATGTAGTTGCTATGGTTTGTCATATTCCAAATACTATGATGGAGGAGGAAATTGAAAAGGAAAATGTCTCTGATATCCCTTCAGCAATTGAAACCCTGTCACAGAGTTCAAAGTTTAAAATTTTTTTTGACCAAATGCATTTCTCAAAGGTGGCAAGAATTGCTGCAATAGCAGGTTTGACAATAGTTGCAGAAACTCACTCAAAACATTGTTTCCTTGCCTACTCTGCCACAAGGAAGCCAATACCAGAGATACAAGATGTGAGTTTCACAGCTGATGATATGAAAGCTTCATTAACAGCTCATAACAAGCCTCTATATGTCACAACTTTAAATTCTATTGAAGCAAAATGTAGAGCCCCGGACTTTTTCATGTTTTATGCATGACACTTTCGTAGCCAATTTGCCTTTAATGTAGTACAATTAATAAATAAGGAAGAAATTGAAAATTCTGAAATGCCAGAAATGTTCTTTTTCGAAGTACGAACCCAACGCAAGTTGAATCGTCAAAATCCGATGAGCGAGTCAAAAGATATAGCCGAAACAGTTTGGACCTGCAGAGCACCGATCGCTCGGTCCATGGAGCGATCGATCGGTCCAAAACCGATCGATCGGTAGCTATCGACTGGTCGAAAAATTTGTATGGGGAAATTTTCTAGAGAGTTGATTTTTGGTCGAGAGCTCAGTCAACACACCGATCGCTTGGTAGACAACTGATCGATCGGTCATAATCACCGATCGCTCGGTCTTCGTGTTTTTGCAGAATTTTTATTCAGGGTGTTTTCGTCTTTTGGGCGTTTCACTCATGCCTTAAAGGCTTTGCCCGATCATTTGAGGGTTCACTCACAACACTTAGAGTATTTTGAGATTTAGAGGAAGAGGAGAAGGGATTTCTTAACCTAGGGTTTGATTTTTTAGAAGAAATCAAAGGGTTTGTGAACCCTAGGTCACCTCAAGCTTGGATTGCTTCAAGATTCTGGTTCAAGCACGCGAGGAGCAATTTCTCTAAGCTAGGGCAGCGCCTCACGAACGTTTTTGGAGGAGTTTTCTTCCTCATTGATCAAGGTCAGTTCTTCTTGCTACCCTCCTAGTTATAGTTCCTCTTTTCCTCCGTATTTCTTTGTTTTCCTTCATCTATACTTGTGCTATGAGTTGGGATGTGTGGATGTTGTGAATGAAGATGGAATGGGCGATTGGATGCCAATGGTTGTGTTGTGATAATTGAAATGGGGAGGGCATTGTATCCATAATGAACAAACATGTATGATGAAATTATAACCCACCTAGAAAAGCATATTGTAGGGTTAACAAATAATGAACATACCATGTTTGATGGAATGCCAAGGTGAATGAAATGAGCATAAATCAAGAAAATGCATGCTAAATTACTAATGTAACTTGTTAGGGATTATGCTAGCATGAGTTCTTGTTTTCCCTAAAATATTATGAATGTTTAGTTGTTTAAAAATTGCTATATGCTATACATTGTGAAATCCCCCAAATGTCATGTTTAAATTCAAATGCAAGTATGCACACGATCCCACGAGCACGACATGCATGACATGATTTGCCGAGGTTTTCAAGAACATGATTAAAGGTGGGACATATCCTACGATATTTTTTACCTCGCTTTTCACAAGAAAACAAGAACAAACATTCCACGAGGGGTCTCCCCTCACTCACAAGTGCATAGCATAAAGAAGGGCCTCCCTTCCCTCGCAAGTACATACATATCATGAAGAAGGGTCTCCCTTCCCTCTCAAGTGCATTGCATAAAGAAGGGTCCCCTTCCCTCTCAAGGCATCTCACAAGCGCATCTCACAAGTACATCTTACAAGAGTATCTCACAAGTTACATGATCACAAGCAAGCACGCATGACATGACACGATCTACAAGAATCAAGCAAGATAGACAAGACGAGTTTTCAAGCACGAAAATGGTACTTAAGTCAAGTCAAGTGCACGGTGTTTTCAAGGGTTTTATCAGCTTTTCACAAAATGCAAGCATGATTATAAATTGCTTTACTTCCTTGTATGAAATGAATTGTTCCCATTTAATATATATGAATTGCTCCTGATTTATGTATTGCCATTTTTATGCTATGACTATTGGTTAGTATTTGGTACCCGCTGAGTATTCCATGCTCAGCCGTACTTCTTATGTCGGCAGGTGATAGCGGAGCAGCTGCTCTTTTTGATGTCTGTGCTCCTGGTCCATGGGTGGAGGAGTACGTCGAGGAACCTTTGGAGGAACTTCCGGTAGAGGGCTACTATTAGGTAGTGGTTGTAGATTCTGAGTGATAGAGCTGTGGGTGAGATGAGAGATATACATTCATGTATTTTGGCGGGTCTGTCCGCACTTTCTTTTGAATTGCTTTTGTGTAAACTTGGATTTACGTATGTATATACATAGAGGTTTGGTAGACTTCCGCTGTACCATGTTAGAGTATGTTTCCACTGTTTTTGTCCTCTATTGTATATGCTCTGTGGGTTTTGCAGGTTGGTTTGTCAAGTAAGTCATGATTAGTCGTCCAAAGTTCACTCTAACTCCTAGGGTGGGTTTTGGGTCACGACACAAAAAGGGCGTTGATAGACCCTGGTTCTTCTTTGAACCTTATTCCATTGTCAACAACGGTAGCAATGGGGTTAGATCCTTCAAAGATCTTGAAACAACCTATAGAAATATCAGGATTTGGAGGACGATGTCAGAATACCATTGGCTATGCCACTATTAATCTTCAAGTGGGGCTAATCAATTCAGTAGTAAGAGTTCATGTCATTGAAGCCAATGTAAGCTATCACATTCTTCTTGGCCGCCCTTGGATCCACAAATTCCAGTTAATACCGTCAACATTTCACTAGTATATCAAGGGAATATACAAAGGTAGAGTCATCAGGATACCAGCAACTGCTACACCATTCGGTAAGGCAGAGACTCACATCTCAGAAGCATTATTTTATGATGAGTTGGCTGAAGAAGGTGAAACCGCTTTTGAAATAGCTCAGGGAATTATGCTACCATCTTCGATCTCTTCAACGCCATCAGAAGGCTCAATGGTATCAAAAAGACCACGGGATGAAAGCGTGAAAACAGAATTTCAAGGAGGTGGTACCACCAAGGAGCCAAGGATAGGGGGCTGTAAGAGAGTAGTGCAACCAGATGGAAAGGTTGTATATATCTTATGACAACCAAAGGAGTCTGATTCATCAAAAAAAGATCTGACTCCCATGATGAATCAGACAGTTCAGGTTGAAGAGACAAGTGAAATTAGAAAAGCACCAGAACAGATGTAGGATGGTGTAAAGGTGGTACAAGAAAACCTTGAAGAGATAAATCTTGCAGAAGGTTCATCTGAGAAGCGTCTAGTACTTATCAGCTCAAAATTGGCTCCAGAAGAAAAGGAAGAATTGGTAAGCTTACTAAAAAAATATAGGGATATTCTTACATGAAATTATGAAGAAATGCCAGGGCTAGATCCTACATTAGTCACACACAAACTGAACATTGAGCTAGGGTATACACTAATAAAGTAGCTACCAAGGAGATTCAGACCAGACATTGAAGATCAGATCAAAGTAGAAGTGGAGAAGCTTTTGAAAGCAGGTTTTATTAAACCCATTCAACATCCTACTTGGCTAGCCAATATTGTACCAGTTTTATGGGCAATTTTATGAGTGAAGATGCTGCTACTCCTTCTACTTCATCCGAACCGCTGTTGGTTGATTCTTTGGACGAGATTTTGAGACGCTATCTTGTGTCTGAGAGTTCAATCCCTTTGTGGACAGAGATAATAAAGTGCTATCAAGACATCACTTCTTCTTGTTCTTTGAAGAATCCCATCATTAGAGCGGGCTGTATAGAGACAGTATACTCTATTATCAGAAGGATCAGGGATATCAAGCCTCATCTTATGCTTTTGAGGATAAAGACTTTTGAAGAATGGGGACAAGAGCTGAAAGAGCTTGAAAACATTAATGTTAATGTGAGATGGTTGATAGATTTTTTGAACAACTTATCTATCACATTTTTTCAGGCTAAAATTTTTGCCAAGCTGAACAGTTCTTATACAAGTAAAATAGCTAAAGCATAAGAACTAGAAAAAGCAGTGTTGAGTGATCAAGACAATGCTTATGCTGTTCGTCAAGAAATTGCCCGCCACCAAGCCATGTTGGAAGAAAAGGAAAAGAGAATGAAAGAAGCTCAAGATAGTCTAAAAGCGTTATATGATGAAATTAAAGCAGATCATGAAGAATGCAGTCGTCTGAAAGTTTCTACTGAAAGACTTGTATTTTTGAATAAAAAAGGCTTTACTTCTGATATATTGTAAAAGCTTTTCCTTTTAATATTTTTGTAAACATTAACAATTTCTAATGAAATGCAAAATTTTATTCCTTTCTTGTGTCAAGCATAGTACTTTTTTAGCCATTTTACATTAATAGGATCATGTAATACTTCACCAGATGGTTTAGATAAGAGACAATAACCATTGTCAAAGATTTGCCTTATCAAGAATGGTCCTTCCCAATTCGGAGTGAACTTCCCTACTTTCGTACCATTCCTAACATAAATAGTTGTCCTGAGGACCAAGTCTCCTTCTTTAAGAACTCTATGTTGCACAATTTTGTCATACGCTTTAACAGCTCTCATCTGATATGCTTTTGTTTTCATAGCTATAGCTTCACGCCTTTCGTCTATGACTTCCAATTGAGCTAACCTAGTAGCTTGAAGGTTTGCCATTTCTTCATCAAATACTTCAATTCTAGTAGATGATATCTTGACCTCCAAAGGTACAACAACTTCTGTTCCATATACTAAAGAAAAAGGAGTAACACCTGTTGCTGTTCTTGCTAAAGTTCTGTAAGCCCATAGCTCTGTTGAAAGCCTTTGACACCATTTCTTATGAGCACCTTCTATCATTTTTCCAATTATTTTCAAAATTGTCTTCTTAGTAGCTTCTGCTTGCCCATTCCCTTTAGAATAATAAGGAGTTAACTTCCTGTGTTTTATGTCATATTTTTCTAATAATTCTCTCATATTAGAATTTATGAAAGACGTTCCATTATCAGTGACAACTTCCTTTGGTATTCCAAAGCGGCAAATGATGTTTTCTTTAATGAATTTAGCTACCATAATACCTGTAGCTTTTCTTAATGATACAGCTTCTACCCATTTGGTGAAATATTCAGTGGCCACAAGAATCCAAACATGTCCTTCAGCAGGAGGATTAATTGGTCCAGTTAAATCTAGCTCCCAAGTATGGAAGGGCCAAGGTGTAGAAACATACTGTAGAGACTGGGAAAGTGCATGAATGACATTTCCCCTAATTTGACACTGATGATAGCTCTGAACATATAGATGTGAATTAGCTTCCATTGTAGGCCAATAATACCCCAGTCCCAAAATGTGTTAAAATAGCTTCTTTTTCCCATGATGAACACCACAGTCTCCACTATGAGCTTCATATAATACTAGTTCAACCTCCTTTCCTGACAAACATTTGAGAGCAATATCGCCATACCCTTTTCTAAATAAATTTTCTATGTCAAAATAGAACTTAGCAATTTTCTTCTTAAACTTGTAGCTTCTTTTGGATCAGTAGACACTATTCTATTTGTAAAATAATCATTATATGGCTTCTTCCAATCTTTTCAGGAATCTGTGAAATGACATTCTCCTCCATCTGGTAATATCTAGCAATTAGAACATTCTTTCTATAACATAGCAACATCCTTCTCCATTGTTGGCCAATATATCCCAAAACGTTGTAATCTCCTATATAAAATGATATAAGGATTATGCCCACATATCTTTGTATGGATCTGCATCATTTGTTCCTTGGCTTCTTTTGCTCCTGTAAAGTCCATGTTTTTTGTGCTGGCTTATTCTGGTGTCAAAACAAGAGAGTCTAGGTTTGTGTCTTGTGTCATTGCCGTCAAGCATTCGCAACAAGTGAAGTTGAAGACCGTTGAAGACTCGGTCGAGATATGTAGTGCAAAACAAGTTCAAATTTTTAAAAAATCAAGGTTTCTTGTAGGTGGCATATCCCCCAAACCATAACTCAAATTTTGCTCTATAATATATCAAATCGATTGCGTCAAAAAGAGCTACAACTTTTATGAAGGGTGCAAGAGCTAAAAACGATGTTTAAAAATCGTGTTTGCACCTCAGGGTCGACCCTGGGTATAGAAAAATCTGTATGGGGAAATTTAACAGAATGTTGAAATTGTGAGGGTTAACCCTGAAGGATGTTTGGGTCGACCGAAGTGGGGAGTTGGGTCAACCAAACATCCTCCAAGGTCGACCCTGATATGGGAGTTTTTCTAAAACGCCCATTTGCTTGCCTCTTTGGTTTCTAAACTATTTTAGCAACTTCCATACTTGGTTTTTGGGTCTCTATTTAAAGGGAACTCCTCTACTTCATGGGGTACAACTTTGGGGGAATATAGAGAGGTTTTTAAACTCATTCTAGAGTTCATAAAAACTCTGGAATCTTATTGTTCTCCTCTTATTTGATTGATGCTTTCAACCTACAGTTTGCAAGCCTAAAGCTCAATACTTGCTTGCTTGGACTTGTCCATTGAAGGAGTCCATCTAGGTTTTAATTTCTATCAAACCATCAACCTGTTCTGGATAGAACAACTTGGCTGGAATGTTCTAGAACCTTTGCAAAGGAGATCGATTCGAGTCGGATCGTGGTAGTGTGATTTTGTCGATGGAATCCGAAGCTGTCATTGACGGAGATCGATCGGAAGATCGTTGACTGTTTTCGAGACACAAAGAGAAGTACGAGCAGTTGTGGTTGGTCATGGGATTTGAGAGTTTGTGATGAATTTTTGAGGCGTGGAGGACTAAGAACTGAAGGATCGTAGTGTTGAGTCTGAAGGAGTCAAGTTCGAGTCATGTAAGTTCTTGTTTACTTTGTCTTAGTGAATTCTCATGGCTGGACTAGGTCCCGTGGTTTTTCCCAAAAGGGTTTTCACGCAAAAATTCTTGTGTTATGGTTTGCATGTTTCTCTCTATTAATGTAGAGCCTCAGAATTTAGGTTCACTATTCATGTTAATAGTGCTGTGAATAGTGTGTCAATAGTGCCTTTAAGGCCAAAAGCCTTAATGAAATTATGGGTTCATGTTTTATAATGAAAGGAGGTTTTGAATGAATCAAAATATGTATAGAAATTGTTTTGGGGGGTTAGGGATAAATGAAAAATGAGAGTATAACATACTCCAGGTGTCAAAAAAAGGGATGCCTAAACATACCCTCAATTTTAAAGAGCTCTAGAATTCTCACTGCTGATCAGAATTGAGTGATTCTTGAATTTTTAGAAAGGTATTAAGACCCTCTTCAAGGTTCATGTTCACTATTTTTTCAGATTTTAGGTTGAGGTTGGGTCAAACGTCAGATTTCCAGAAACGAGTCTGCTGAAAATCTGGGTTGCTGAAATCCATTTTCGGACCAGTCAGATTTATGGGAAATTTGGTCCATGAAAAAGGAAGAATTAGAAATTTTGAAAAACATGAAAGTTGTTCCCCTTCAAAAGGAGAATCCAACGTAAGTTAAATTGTCAAAATCGAATAAGCGAGTCAAAAGTTATAGCCAAAATAGCAAAGCGGGAAAAACCAGGGCCAGTATAGCGCCACTAGTCAACGAGTGGGCTTCACTAGTCGATGAGTGAGCATCACTCGTCGACGTGTCGGACCCAAAATGGCCAAAAATGACCCTGTAACAGCTCAAACTCTTCCACCGACTTTGGGAGATATTTTGGGATATTTTCCTAAGATATTTTGGGATTTTTGGCATCCTTTAGCCTATAAATAGATGAGATTTCATGGGTATGGGTTTACCCAAACCTAAAACATAGATTTTGAGGATTCTTGGAAGAGAAGAAGAAGAAGAAAGATCTGATTTCTCAAACCATTCTCCTCAGACCAAAGTGAAGCTAAATCCTTGCTTCTAAGGTTGGTATTTTACTATTTTTGGTGTTTTAAAGCTTGAGTTTTCTACCCAAGGTGATTCTCAAGTTTCAAAATCAAAAGAGAGGTTTTTGGTTTGTTTTCCAATTAAGGTTCCAGCTTTCTCAAAGCTTCAATCAAGTTTCCTCAAGCTTGATTCTGATCCACAGAAGTGTAAAAACTTTATTTTAAGGTAGATATAATCTACTATCTAGCTTTGTTATGAATTCCCTTTGTTACTCACTCTAGGATGTTTCCTACAAAAGTAATCTTCTATGTTTCAGAAAGTTTATGATTTCCAGATATTCACAAGAGCTATGTGCTATGTTTAAGACATTTTAAGTCTACCATAATACTCAAAGCTCTCACATGTTATATTCCAAATTTTCAAAGGACTACGCTATTATGTCAAAAGGTTTTCTAAGTCTATTAAGATTTTCATAGGCCTCGCATGTGCTCTAGTTTCGCATGAATCAGATTTCTCATAAGTAGGATGTTTCAAAATTCATAAGAAATGTTTAAGGAAAACTCATAAGTACTCATAAGGACTCATACGTTCTCTATGCTCATAAGGATCTCTCAAGGCATCATACATATCTCTCAAGGCATCATATGTGGCTCATAAGTACTTATAAGGACTTATACTTTCTCTATGCTCATAAGGATCAAGGCATCATTCATATCTCGCAAGGCATCATTCATATCTCACAAGGCATTCATATCTCATAAGGCATCATTTATATCTCTCAAGGCATTCATATCTCACAAGGCATCATGCATATCTCACAAGGCATTGTATATGGCTCACATGAGTCATAAGAACTCATAAGTGATTGATTTACGCACGACCTCATAAGATACGTTTTGTTTTCTACGAAAGCTCAAAAGATAAGGTTTAAAAAGCTATGCACTTGTAAAAGTATGATTTCCTAGTTCGGTTTAAAGTATGAAATATGAATTGTTAACCCTCTATGTGCTCGCATGATATTATTGCTTTATAACACTGTTAGTTAGTATTTTGTACCCACTGAGTATTCCATGCTCAACCAAATTGTTGACTTCGGTGGGTTTTGTGGACGCAGCTGCTCCTGAGCCTTGGGTGGAGGAGTACTACGAGCCTGAGCCTAAGCCTGCTATGGATCACTACCAAGATGATGGAGCTCTAGACAGGGGGTCCTATCTAGACTATTGTTGAGTGATGTGAGGGAGAAGGTCATGTATTTTGAAAGTGGAAATTGTCCACTTTGGATTTTTTATTTTGAGAGTATTGAGGGTGGGACTTGTCCACTTCATACTTAAAGTTTACTATGTTCTGTGGTTCAAACTTGAACCTAATGATAGGAGTACGTTATTTTGAATTGCTTCCGCTATGTTTTAGTTATATGTATAACTTGTGCACTCTGACAGGATGTTAAGTATGCCTTATGTGTCATATAGGATGGTTTGACATGGCAGTCACGAACTAAAGTATCCCTAACTCTTAGGGGGTATTTTGGGTCGTGACAATTTCCGCACTTTAAATTCATCATACCTTGAGCTAATAACTTAATTATTAAAATAATAAAAAGGGTAGATAGAATTGTAGGAAAACCTAACAATCCCATTGATCTTGTGAGTTCTCAACTCAAACCCTAGATTTGAGGTTCACCGAATTTTTTCAATTGGTATCAGAGCGGGTTGAAATTTATCCAGATTAATGATCTCTAAGACCTAGAGGGGGGGTGAATAGGTCTATCTAATAATTGCTAACCAATTTTAATTTTTCAATTAATATTTTTAGAAATCAACGATTAATTTAATCAGACAATCCACACAAATCAAACACAGAAGATTTTTACGTGGAAAACCCTAACGGGAAAAAACCACGGGACCTTGTTCAGCAATAAACTTCACTATGAAAAGATATCAAGTACAAGACAAGACCTTACCAAAACAGAAACGACGTTCCTAGGTATAGACTCTTACTCTTGATTTCCACGAACCAGCAGGTTCGATCTCCGCCTTAGCAGCTTCGGTTCCACACCGACCAAATCTTTTCAAGCAACTTCAAATCCACGATCACACACGATCGATCTCCTTCCACGAAGGCTCCGGATCAAACACCGGACACACACACAAGGTGTAGGGTTGTGAATCAATTTAGTAAATTTCAAACCCTAGAGGGATCTCATACAGATCTGAGATCACACAATGCAAGATCAAAGATTTAGATCTATATTTGCATTCTCTAGGATCTAAGAAAGAGGAGGGATCAACAAAGATCTAATAAAAGCAATAAGAAAAACCCTAGAAGAGTTTCTCAGACCTCTACTCTTTCAAAAATATCAAAGACACGAATTAGGTCTCTCAAAAGTTGTTTATATAGGGTTAAAAAAAGAATCCAGAAAAAGAAAAATTCTTTTTACGGGGACCGATCGATCGGTGCTCACTACCGATCGCTCGGTTCACAACGGATCGATCGGTTCTAATGACCGATCGCTCGGTCATAAATCATCTCTCTGGAAAATTTCCCCATACAAATATTTGGTCCAGTCGATAGCCACCGATCGCTCGGTAGGCCACCGATCGATCGGTCGCAATACCGAGCGATCGGTTGAGACAGAATTTTTGCCAAAACCATTTTCATTTTATTTTTATTTGATTCAACTAAGATCAAATATCTTTAGTAGGCTTAAAACTATCCTCCTAGGTATTTTTAGGGTTATCTAAGTCAAATCCAACCTAGGTAGGGTCTCTAAGTCCATTACCTGTCTAGATCCGGAGTAGAAGCTTTTTCTTTCACTTTCTTCAATCTTCTTTAAGCTTTAGCTCTTCTCTTCTGACAAGTTAAACATGACTCGACAACTCGACTCAACTGACCTATCTAATGATCACGGAATTTGCCAACACCTATTTAGGGATTTACAATCTCCCCCTTTGGCAATTCCGGGACAAAACAAAACTAATTCATATACTAGGTTCAAATTTTCCCAATTGATTCAAAAATGGAAAATTGACCTTTACATGACTCAAAAATAATTAATTGACTTTTGACATGTTAACTTGTCATGATTTACCAAACTTAGAACCTGTTTGCCTGCACATGCTAAATCAAAAACCTGTGAAGCATGGGAAATAAGCAATAGGATAAGAATGAAAATATGTATAACCATTCAAAACCATTCACAATCCATAACAGGAGGCAAAATCTCATCCATCATCCATAACATCTATAATACCATGTAACACATTCTCCCCCTTTTTGGCTCGAAATGCCAAAGGTGGATTAGAAAAGGAATGCATAAACCATTAAAATGAGACGAGATAGAAAATAATGAGCATAACCCATTCAAATGTATACATCCATAACAAGTCAATAATATCCAAGTAGGTTTGTACTAAGTACAACCAAGACAAAATACATCAAAATGTCAAATAAAAACTGTCACTTGACTAAGAAAAACTGCCATCACGAACTGTCACTCCTGGTCATCATCAGAAGTGAGCTGTGACTCATAGTAAGCTCGAAAATCTCGAACATCTCTCTGTACGCCTAGCACGGCTGCATCGAGAGATCCAAGTCTACCACGAACCTCTGTAGTAAACTCCTCGTATGATGAAATATGAGTCCAGAGATCCATCTGCATCTCTCTCATCATCCTCCCAAGATCATCCATAGTGGTCGGAGGAGGACGAGATGACCCAGCACCAACTTCTGCTCCCTCCTCTGTATCTCGAACTGAGGCATGTGAAAAACTCTGAGCTAGGGTCTTTTTGTTGATTGGACCTTTAGGAACTCGAGTAGGAACACCAGGAGGAGCGATAACTCCTTGAGAACCAAGAAGTTTAGTGATAAGTGAACCAAATGGTAGGGCTCCAACTGCTGTACTAGTTTGATGGGCTTGGATCATCAAGTCAATGATGTGAGCGGCAAGATCAATCTCACGCCCACGTAGAAGACTAAACAAAAATCTAGCTCTATCTTCCCTAAGGTCCGCAGTATGAACCTTTGGATGGATATTTGCACTCATAACTAGGTTTACTAGTCTAGCATCCTTAGTGAGTTTCGCCACTTCAATAAGAGACCCAACCCAAAACGTAGGAGTACCACTAAGAAAGGTAACAACATGTTCCATGGAGTCTTTATCCTCATCAGTCTTATAAATATAAGGATAATATGCATTTGGAACTCGAGGACACCCAAGGAATTTAGAAACCAAATCAGCATTTATGACAACAGATTGTTCTAATGCTCGAGATTTGAATGACCATTTTTTCTGGTTGATTTCAGAAAAATTAGAGTAAAATTCTCTAACTAACTGGACAGAAGCAGGGCCGGATAAGGTAAGTATACCTCCCATTGACGATCTGAAATGAGTGTAGGAAGATAATAATCACCAAAATCAGAAATATGTATGTCCCTTTCAACCATAACACCTTTCTTGCTAAAATACTCACTATAGAGTTGAGCAGCAGTAGGACTGATAAACTGGGATAACTTACTGGACTGGGAAGATGAAGCTTTACCTTTATTTTTTCGAGTTTTATCAGCCAAAGATTTTTGACGATTCTCAATTGTAGAATCAATCATTCTACGAATTGGCCTATCCCCAATGGAAATACCATGCCCTATTGGAGTGAAAGTAAATGGCTCTAGGTTTTCCTCATCTTGAGGAGGATCCTCTTGGTTGTTGAGGACCAACCTCCGACGTTTGGGAATGCCAGACATGAGATAGGCAAGAAGGATTAACGACAAAACAAAAGCCATGGAAGTAAATGCAAGAAAACGATGCCCTAGACGAGAAAATCAATCTAAAGTGAAGAAAATGCACAAATCTTACCTTTCAGATGCTTGGGAAACCTTTAGAATAGAAAGGAATGACCGTATGGAGGATTTGGAGGAGTAGGAACCGAGGGATCGCTCTGGAGGTCGGAGAACAAGTGAACAAAAAAAAATAGAAATGAGGGTTTTATAACTCTGTTCACGAAAGACCGATCGATCGGTCTTTAGCACCGAGCGATCGGTGGTCTGAAAATATTTCAAAAATTTTTACTGTTAAAACCTTTTCTCCCCCTCAACCAATGGAACATTGAAAATACATTTTCACCTCAAAATGACCAACTGACCAAAAAAATATGCAACATGTGATTTCATAAAAATCATAAATAATAATCACCCAAGAATTGATATATCAAGTATATGCATAAACAAGGATTATGTAAACATTAATTGATTTTCACCGGTGATTAAATATGGTATTTGCATCAAATTCACAATCAGAGTCAAGATACAATTAGAAGTAATGTGAGTATGAATTAAAACTTCATTACTTGACTCTTGGAATTGGTTTCCTTCCTTAATCTAGTTTTTGACATTATATTTCAAATGGGACTCTAAAATTTTCAAAAACTAGTTTTTAAAACCAATAATCATCCATATTTATATGATGAGCAATCTTTACCCCATATTTGACTAATAAATTTATTTCATATCTTTTTCAGTCAAATTGTACTCATTATGAAAATTCTTTTTGGAGTACACATGTATAGACACTAGCACACTGGTGACTTTCACTCAAGTGAGAAGGTAGCTCTTTCTAATGACAGTAGGGGCTTTCACACTAGCAATCCATATAGATATCTACTGTTTGTCTAGGTAGCCATTACTCACTGTTTGCATTCACTAGTAGCTATCACACAAACTCACAGGTAGTCCTCTCCATGTCAATAATTTTTATATCTAGGGGGCTCACCTTATGGAATTTTTTATGACATTGGTTATTCTAGATTTGATTAATCTAGGGAACCATATGATATAATATCAGAACCTTTAAATAGGAACTAAAACCATCTAAAGAATCAGTCAGAGTGCATGTGCAAATTAGAACATCATTGTATGCTCAACTCTAACCGAGGTTAATTAGCATGACCAAATTCAATCACAAGATCGAAACAACAATTGAACTATCCTATTTTATTCAATCCTATGAAATATTTATTCTTGGATTATATGGTTAAATATGATTTCAAGGAAATAACATTAAGCAAAAAGATAGGACAAATGAGGTCATACAAACACATTATTTTTTGCAAATTTTTCAATTTTTTAATGTTTTTGGATTTTTATTACTTAAAGAAAATAACAAAAAAAATAGCTCTATGACATAAATAAAACATGAAGAACATATAGGCTATATAACAAGTACACCATTACTCAACTCCGCACAAACCGATGGATTTCCTAAGGAGTTCAAACCTAAGGGAATCTAAAGGTTTTGTGAGAATGTCCGCATATTGATTCTCTGTTTGGACATACTCAATAGACACAACTTTTTGCTCAACAAGATCACGGATGAAGTGATGCCTAATGTCTATATGCTTTGTGCGAGAGTGTTGCACAGGATTTTTGGAGATATTGATTGCACTTGTGTTATCACAATACACAATCATAGTACTTTGATCAATCCCATAATCCTTCAACATCTGTTTCATCCACAGAAGTTGGGTTGCAACAACTACCAGCTGCTATATATTCAGCCTCGGCTGTAGAGAAGGAAATGGAATTCTGCTTTTTGCTTAGCCAAGCAACCAAGCAGTTTCCAATATAGAAACACCCGCCGGAGGTGCTCTTCCTATCATCAGTATTTCCAGCCCAATCAGCATCGGAATACCCTACAACAATGACATTTGTATCGAAAGAATACCAGAGGCCTAAGGACATAGTTCCACTCACATTGCGAATGATACGCTTGACAGCAACTAAGTGAGACTCTTTGGGATTTGCTTGATAACGGGCACATGCTCCAACACTAAAGGCTATGTCGGGTCTAGTAGCAGTTAGGTAGAGCAAACTACCAATCATGCTTCTATAATTAGTCTGATCGACATCCTTCCCTGAAGTATCTTTACTAAGCTTTATAGTAGTACTCATAGGAGTCCTAGCATGCTTAGCAAAACTCATTCCAAATTTCTTCACTGGATTTTTTGCATATTTGATTTGAGATACTGAGATCCCAGAATCCAATTGCTTGATCTGAAGACCAAGGAAGAAACTTAGCTCACCAACCATGCTCATTTCAAATTCATTTTTCATTTGTTCAGCAAATGAATGAGCATGTAAGTCTAATGTGGAACCAAATACTATGTCATCAACATATATCTGGGCGATGACAATATCACCTTTCACTTTCTTTATGAAAGGGTTCTGTCTACTCCCCCTCTCGAAAATCCGTTTTCCAAGACATAAGTAGTCAGCCTCTCATACCAAGCTCTTGGAGCTTGCTTTAAACCATAGAGGGCCCTTTTTAGTCGATAAACTTGATCAAGGTGATGTGGATCTTCAAACCCTTTTGGTTGTTCCACATAGACTTCTTCATGTAGAATGCCATTCAGAAAGGCACTCTTAACATCCATTCGAAAAAGTTTGAATTTCATATTACAAGCCACAGCTAGAAGAATTCTTATTGATTCTAGCCTGGCTACAGGAGCAAAAGTTTCATCGAAGTCAATACCTTCAATTTGGGTGTATCCTTGTGCAACTAACCTAGTCTTATTTCTTATGATAGTACCTTTTTCATCAGATTTGTTCTTGAAAATCCATTTGGTACCTATCACATTTGTATTGTTAGGCCTAGGTACTAAATACCAAACATCATTCCTAGTAAACTGAAGTAACTCTTCTTGCATTGCATTTATCCAATTATCATCTGCAAGAGCTTCAGCTACATTCTTGGGTTCAAAAGATGAAGTATAGCAAATGTAGCTAACTTCATTTTCAATTTGTTTCCTCGTTCTCACTCCACTTTCAACATCACCAATAATATCAGTGGAGGTGTGAGGACTCATGACCCTAGGATGTGTAGGTTTTAATGGAGATGTTTGCTTATCAATAGGTGGAGTTGAAATAATTTCAACATCTTCATTTTCAGCACTTTCATCATCCTCACATTGCACATTTTCAACACCGGAGTCATCCACAATTACATTTATGGACTCCATAATTGTAGAGGTTCTCAAGTTATACACTCGATAAGCTCTACTGTTGGTGGAATACCCAAGAAATATCCCTTCATCACTCCGGGATTCAAATTTTCCCAGTTGCTCTCTATCCTTAAGGATATAGCATTTACTTCCGAATTCTCGAAAGTACTTGACAC